>CM062516.1:29212106-30412106 GCA_031439585.1 Pterocarpus macrocarpus | reverse complement strand
TTCTGGCAGCTTTGAGCTGCAAGTATCTTGCTACGGATCCTTTTAATTTGCTCTATAGTTTGTCTGACTAGTTCTGGTCCCAACAGACCCTGTTCTCCTAATTCATACCAACACAAAGAGGATTAACACTTTCATCCATATAAAGCTTCACATGGAGCCATGTCGATGCTAGCATGGTAACTATTGTTGTACGCAAACTTGGCTAGTGGTAAGTATCGATCCCAGCTCCCACACTGTTCCAGAATGTATGCTCACAGCATATCTTCCAAATTTTGAATAGTTCGCTCGGTTTGACCATCTGTTTGTGGATGGTAAGCAGTTCTTAAGCATAGCTTAGTACCGAATGCCTTCTAGAGCGCTCCCCAAAACCGTGAGGTGAACCTTGGATTTTGGTCTGAAATGATTGTTGAAGGAATACCATGTAGTTGTACCACTTCTTGAATATACAATTGAGCCAACTTCTCTAGAGGAGAATTCGCTCGAATGGGTAAAAAGTGAGCAGACTTGGTTAGTCTATCCATTATGACCCATATAGCATCATATCTCGAGGGGGTTCTTGGCAAGCCCATCACGAAATCCATAGAAATGCTCTCCCACTTCCATTTCGGAATCTCCAAGGGTTGTAGTGACCCTGCTAGTTTCTGATGCTCTATTTTTACCTTCTAGCAGGTTAAACATTTATTCACGAAACTTGCCACATTTGTTTTAAGGCCTGGCCACCAAAACATCTTCTTGAGATCTTGATGCATTTTGTTGATGCCAGGATATACAGTGAACTCACTCATATGGGCTTCCTCCAAGATCTTCTTTCTGAGGTTATCCTCCTCAGGTATGCATATTCTCCCCTGATATTGCCATATTCCTTCTGCATCCCGAGTAAATCCCGTTAGCTTGCCAGATTGCACTAGTTGCACTGTGTGCTAGAAGTCATCATTTCTTTGTTGTGCTTGCTGGATTTGGTCCTTGAACTCACTGGTTATCTTAAGTTGGTTTAACTGAATGGCATTGGGGGTCATAGAGATTCCCAAATTGAGATCTTGGAAACTCTCTATGAGTTCCGTTTCCTTGATTATCATCCATGACACAATTAAAGATTTCCTACTCAGCGCATCTGCCACCACGTTCGCTTTGCCAGGGTGGTACTTTAGCTCAAATTCGTAATCTTTAAGAAACTCCATCTACCTTCCCTATCTCATGTTCAATTCCTTCTGATCAAAAAGATATTTCAAGCTTTTGTGATCAGAAAATACTTCAAACTTCACTCCATAAAGGTGGTGCCTCCATATCCTCAGACCAAACACTACCGCTGCTAACTCTAGGTCATGCACTAGATAATTTCCTTCGTGAGTTTTCAATTGCCCGGAAGCATACGCGACGATGTTCCTGTTTTGCATTAACACGCACCCTAATCTTTTCTTAGAAGCATCATAGTAGACTTCGAACAGTCCATGAGGAGTAGGTAGAGTAAGTACTGGAGCTGTCGTCAACTTTTCTTTTAATTCTTGGAAACTCTGCTCGTACTCGGGTGTCCATTCAAATGAGGCATTCTTCCTGGTTAACTTTGTTAAAGGAAGGGCCATTTGAGAGAAGTTCTTAACAAATCTCCTATAGTATCCTACCAACCCTAAGAAGCTCCTAATTTCTGTAACTGTCGTTAGCCGTTCCCAATTTAATACTGCTTCTATCTTACTGGGGTCTACTGAAATTCCCCCATGGGATACCACATGGCCAAGAAATTTTACTTCTCTCATCCAAAATTCACATTTGGATAACTTGGCATAAAGTTTCCTCTTTCTTAGAATTTGCAGAACCAATCGCAAATGTTCTGCATGCTCCTGCTCCATTTTTAAGTAAACAAGTATGTCATCAATGAATACCACCACAAATTTGTTAAGATATGGTCAGAATATCCGATTCATGTAATTCATGAATATTGCCGGTGCATTCGTTAATCCGAAGGACATCACAGTATATTCATAATGTCCATAGCGAGTCCGAAATGTCATCTTCGGAATATCTTCTTCTCGAACCCGAATCTGGTGATATCCAGACCGTAAATCAATCTTGGAGAATATAGTTGCCCCTTGCAGCTGATCCATGAGGTCATCGATCCTTGGCAATGGATACTTATTCTTAATCGTTGCCTTATTCAACTGCCTGTAGTCTACACATAGTCGCATGCCTCCGTCTTTCTTCTTAACTAATAGGATTGGGGCTCCCCATGGTGATGCACTTAGCCTAATAAATTTCTTTTCTAGGAGTTCCTCAATCTGCTTCTTAAGTTTAGTTAGCTCCAAGGGTGACATTCGGTATAGCGCTATAGATATTGGTCCTACTCCCGGTACTAATTTAATGGCGAACTCAGTTTCCCTCTTAAGAGGAAAATCAAGAATATCTTCAGGGAATACATCGGGATATTTCCTAACAACTGGAATATTATTTAACTTTTAATCAACCTCTGCTACACTGGTTGAAAAGAAAATATACCCTTGACTTCCATTCCCACAGTGGTGTATTGCTAAGGAGCTTAAATAAAGGTTTACTGGGATTACTAATTCAGAAAATAAAACAGAGGGAAGCACAACGGATTTATCAGAGCAATTTAATAGGGCCTGGTTGGCAGAGAGCCAGTCCACACCCAGAATAATATCAAGTCTGGACAAGGGATGACAAATTAAATTGGCTAAAAAAACTCGACCTCCTATCCGACAGGGGACATTCATACAAATATGATTGGTCTTAACGGGCTCACTTGTAGGAGTAGAAACTAGCAAGTCATAGGGTAATTCAGAAATAGGTAATTACAAGGCTGACATGCAATCATGAGAGATGAAAGTGTGAGATGCACCTGAATCGTATAAAACAGTTAAGGTCTTACTATTTACTTCACAGGTATCTTGAATCAAGTCTTCCGATTTGCTGGCCTCCTGTGCATCCATAGTGAAAACTCTTCCCTGGCGTTGTGGCCTGGGAGTCGTCTGAGGATTTCTAGCAGGGCATTCATAGATCATGTGGCCTGGCTTGCCACATCCAAAACAAACATATTGACCCGCTAAGCAGGGGCGGTTGCCGTGATTCCGGCCGAACTGGTTGCATGTCTGGTTCCCAAAAGGCCTCTGAGGTTGCTTGCCTTTACTACACACAGGCTGAAACTTCCTCTGCTGCTGAAAGTTGGGCTTGAACCTTGGGCCTTGTGGACCTAGCCTTTTCTTAAAGTTACTGCGGTTGACCTAGCAGCAACCAACTTTTTGTTACAATCTTCCACTAGACAGCACTTGTTCACCAAGGTAGGGAAATCTCTTATTTCCATTGGTCCTATAGTGGTAAGGATGTCTTCTCTCAGCCCACCTTCGAACTTCATGCATTTCCAGGCTTCGTCGGGGTTCTTTGATAAATAGTGGAGAATTTGCACAACTCTTCAAATTTAGCAATGTATTCCGATGCACTACTATTCCATTGACGGAGGTGCATGAACTCCAACTCCTTAGCATAGCGGATAGATGTAGGGAAGTACTTTTGATAGAACGCATCTCTGAATACATCCCAAGTAATGTTTGTTTGAGATCCCTCTAATAACTAGCGTGCACCATTCCACCAGACCTCTGCATCTGCTTCCAGCATATAGGTGGCAAAGGTCACTTTCTAGCGATCTGTGCAATCTAATACAGAGAAGACCTTCTCCATAGCTTTAACCCACTTATCTGCCTTATCTGGGTTAAAGGCTCCCCTGAAGCTGAGTGGGTTGGCCTTTCTGAATTCAGCAAATTTGAGGTATTCTAGATCCACTCTAGGGCCATTATGATTCCTTCCAAGACCTACCTCTGGCTACCTCCCTAATTGACCCATCATTTGTGCTACTGCCACTGTCTGTTCGTGCATAGCGTGCGCCATTTCTCGCATGGTGTCCAAGAACTCAGTAGGTTCCCCCTAGGTTAGGGAAGTTCGCGGCCTACCTCACCTTCCAGAAGCCATCAAGTTCTAAACATACAAAACAAGAGTAATTGAGTTGATTAGGCTCAATACTAAGTTCAGTGTGCTAGTAAATAATAGCATGCGGTTAGCCAACCCTCTCACATGCATAACTTGTAAATTCACTTTAATTGCATTTTCTGCGGAAATCTCAGCAGCATAACGAATCATGTCCGCTTTTCCATGAATAGTGCCAGACAACTAGAACATTTTAGTCAAACAGTAAACTCAATACAAAACATCATATTCATACTAAGAATATAACAATATTGATAAGTGCAAGACTTAGAATCTCTAGTGTCAATCTATCTTGCAAGCTTTTAATTTCTATTAAGGTTCCCGAGTTCGACTTTCAAGATTTAATGGGTTCTGAGTTCTGATCTTATACAAGTTCCGACTTCCCTACATTGTATTCGGTCTCCCGAGATTATAATTCCCGACTTCCGGGGTTGTGCTCGATTTCCGACCTTAATATGGTCTTCCAAGACTTATGAATGTTTTCCTACACCCCGCATTCCGACATTAACCATACCCCGTGCTCCCTAATTTCCGAGTTATGACATTACTATGCGCGACTACTTTCCTACATGCTCAGTGTAACACCCTACCAACTTAATGTTATGCTTAAGTTATAGCATAAAATTGGATAGGTTGCGTTACCGTGTTAATACTCCGCTTACGTTTCCCTTTTCCATATCACTTTTTTTTTTGTAACAGAAGAGACGGTGCGCTGTATAAAATGAACGTGATAGAGTCTAATAAATCATAACAAAAAGGGTAAGAATAAGTAATACATCATTAACTATATACATGCCTATATAGTTCGGAAGTCAACGCTTTAGTTTATATATATATATATATATATATTAAAAGCAAAGCAAAATAAAGGAACAACAAAGTTCTTATCGCTAAAAGCAGAGACGAAAATAGCAGGAGCCAGCTATATACAACGAGTCTAACTCGGGGTCCTGGTGAAGCTGCAGGTCAGGGAGCTCAATAAATAGAGTCGCAGTCGAGTCCATCATCAACGTTTGAGAATAATGCGGAAATACAAAACGAGGTGAGAATTTGAAGAAATTCTCAGTAGGGCTCGCATACAGTGTTTAGCTGACGTCACATTCATTCTCAGTTGCCTCGATTTTTTTACTTAATTACGAAAACATGGGTTCAAGCAGAACTATTTTTAATAAGTTTAAGAAAATGTCTGGTCCGAGGCAAGATTCAATTTTACTTAAGACAGCATAAGAAACAGAATAAACTACTAACAGTAATACATAGAATAATGAGCAAAATAAGTGAACATACGGCAGTAAAGGAACATAACAGACAAACTGTAAATAACTTGTAATGACTATTAAATGTAATCATGAAAAACTTGTTCTTGAACCTTTCTTCATAAACTTTTCTATTACTTTCCATCATTTTCCATCACTTGGTCCCCTGGGAGTTCTTGGCCATTTTAGACTTCTAGGTAATAGTCTGCTTTTCAGGATCGAGCTCGTTCCTATGCAGGGATGCCGGGTTTACTTTCCCCGACTTCCCCACCGATCTATTCCCCTTAACCTTTTATTCGGGGCTGGCCTAAGTATCATGGACTTTCATCATAACATATTTCTTATGTTCATCATAACATGGCTTTCATAATTTTCTTGTAAATGTACATGTATCAACATGTATATCATAACTCATGTACAGATATTACCGAAATTTTGACGGCATAACGGAATATGTCCGCTTCCCCATGAATAGTGCCAGTACATCAGAACACCAATTTCTCATAGAAGTCACAATATTGCATGCATAATTCATCATTGAACTCATAGAAGCATTAGTCCTATTAAGGCAGAATTACAACCTCAACATAATCATTCAACCAAGTTTTTGTAAATCAAGCCATGATTTCTATTTAACTCATTTGGATCTCAATTTTGGATATGTTAAACTATTTTCTAACCTCTTTGGTCCCATCCAATTTTGATAACCATAACCCAAGTTATTTAGGTTTTATCCCGGCCTGCCCTGTGGCTAGCCAGAATTGTACACTCAAAAGTAAAAATCTACTAAAAATCGAAAACTATCTCAAATCATATGAAATTGGTCTCATCTTAAAGCTAATAGGACAATCTTTCATATTGAAAAAGTTCCATTCCATTTACCTTAGTAGGGCTCAAGTTATAAGCCCCTAAATTTGACCTTCCTGAACTGCCCTGTTTTGGCCCGGTTTGGACATAGGGTAATTTCTTTGAATCACTGGGAACAAATGAGATGGTAACAAACTCTGAATTTCTCTATAGGATGTTCTTCTATGTTTAAGCTTTCTAACAAAATTGGTTTCACTCAATTTGGAGTTGTTTAGTGTGAGTTACACCCTTCTTAAGTCACACTGCCTGGATGAAGGTCCTGATTCCTAGGTTAAACTTCAAAAATTCATATCTCTCTCAATACTAATCCAATGGCCTTATATGATATATATATGGAAATCCCTAGATGTCTAGTTTCATTTAAAATTGGTTTCATCAATTTTTCAACGACGGTAAGTAGAGCCGTACACTCTGTTGTATGGACTGCCGAGGGTTTTAGGTTTTCCAGCCTCTCAGCTCTTCCTATCTTCATCCTTTCTTGCTTCTAATTCGGTTTTAATCTCACAAACAGCCAATAAACCAGCCATATATCATCATAATCAATCAACCAACATATCAAAAATTGAGAAAATAAGCCATTGCTAGTCATCCAATATTAGAAAATTAAACAAGAAATAAACCTCTACCTCTTACTATGAGTGATTTGGCTTGCTTTTGGGGTTTGGGCTATCAAAACCTTGTTGAGCTTGAAGCTTTGATGGAGTTGAGTGAGTGAAGAAGAGAAGAAGAGAGCTGAAGTAAGGAGAAGAGAGGGTGCGGAAAATGGGTCTGAATGAGAGGAGAGGAATGTGTTATAAAAGCATGGAGTGGTAGTTGGAGGGTTTTGATTGGCCTAAAACCACAAGGCTGAGTTTCAGCCAACCTTCCCCATTTTTGTGGGTAGAGTTCAGCCATGTATCCCTCTTTTTTGTGACAAAATTGCTCTCCACATTGCCTAAAAAGTGGAACTCGCTTCCACTGTATCTGAAAATGACATCAGAACTCGTACTCTCCTTAAAGTCGGAACTCGTCCAAATCTATCCGAAATTTGGAGATGAAATCGGAACTTGGAAATATTGCTGGTTTATTTGAAACTTGAAAGAAGAGTCGGATATGAAACCAAACACTTAATCGCGGAAGTCGGGGACATAATATAAACTTGAATTGATTCTAAGCATAACACCGGAGATCGGGAATCAAAACGTTAATCTTATGTACCAGGAAATCGGAACTTATAGAATCTCGGAACTCCAAATTTGATCTCGAAAATCGGGAACATCAATAGAATGAAAAGCTCTTGGGTATAAACTCTAGATCGGAACTCGTGCAAATTTTGGTCAAACTTGGAGACCAATTCAGAGATCTAATCTCGCGACCCTTTCTGGAAGAGATTAATTCGGACGTCGGATTTCGTGTCCATTCTAAATCACCTAAGGTTGGAACTCGTATATTATGCATTTTGAAGCATAAGGTCGGAAATTGAAAAATCAAGCCAGTCCATTTTGAGTCTTTAAGATTAAGTCGAAAATCGAAAATTCTAGGTAGGAGGTCAGAAATCGAGACATTACATTACCACCCCCTTAAAAAAATTTTGTCCTCAAAATTTAGTACCTGAGAATAGTTTAGGATACTCTTCCTTCATGTCTGATTCCAGTTCCCAGGTGTAGTCTTCAGCATCTTCCTTTCCCCATGCTACCTTTACTAGATGCACAGTTTTGTTTCGAAGTTGTCTACTGCTTGTAACACCCTACTAATTTAATGTTATGCTTAATTCATAGCATGAAATCAAGTAGATTGTGTTACTGTAATACCGCTCTACTTACCTTTCATGATTTGTGTTTCCTCTCCTCATCATATATATATATATATCAGAAGCCACTGCTTCAGTTTTTGTACAAAGTTTCCAAGTAGAATACATAAGTGGGCCGACGAACCAAAAAGACAATAACGCCCGTATCAATCAAAAGGATCCTATGGTCCTCAGAGGACATTTCATAACCTACTGCTAATCCTACTGTCAAGTTTATGACCCAGAGCTACGTGCTGTCAAAAGAGGGTCATGCTGTACAATATCTCCTGCTGGCTGAGCTACTCTGTTAGATAGCCATTAGCCATGTCAGGCCGGCTGGAGAATACTCTGCGCTGGGTCCCGAGGAGGAAGAGGGTGACGAGTCGGTGGCCTCAGAAGGGTCACTCTCTGAACTAAGTGGGATATCCGAATCGCTGCGATGGTGACTGCAGTGCGTGGTCGCAAGGGCCTGTGCTGCGAGTGCAAGAGGAGTTAGAGGAGGGTGTGCCATGTGCAGCGGGACAGCAATGTAAGGAGTCGTAAGGTCAAAAATAGAATGATGTAAAGGGACAACAAAGTTCCTATTGCTGAATAGGTAAAGGCGGAAGTTACAAGAACCGGCTATATACAGAGAATCCAACTCTAGATCATGGTGAAGCTATAAATCTGGGATCTCAGTGAAGAGGGTGGCCGTGGAGTCCATTGCCAACGTCTGAGAATGATGCGGGAAATACAGAACGAGGTGAGAATTTAAAGAAATCTCAGTAGGGTTTGGGCATAGAGGTTATCTAACGTCACATTCATTCTCAGTTGCCTCGGGTTTTATTTAATTATAAAAACATGTGTTCAAACTAGACTATCCATTTTTAATGAGTTTAAGAAAACGTCTAGTCCGAGGCAAGGTTCAGTTTTACTTTCGGTGGCACAAGAAACAGAGTAGAATTGCTAATAATAATTCACAAAATAATAAACAGAATGAATGAATAACGACAGTTAATAAACATAATAGGCACTGCATCCATCCTAACATAATTTATTTCATGAAATCATGCATTCAAGTAATCATGCAGACTTAATCAAGAACCTTTCTTCATAAGCTTCCCCATTACTTTTCATCATTTTCCGTCTCTTGGTCCCCTGAGAGTTCTTGGCCATTTAGACTCCTGGGTAATAGTCTACTTTTCAGGATCGAGCTCGTTCCTATATAGGAATGCCGGGTTTACTTTCCCCAACCTTCCCACCAATCTATTCCCCTTAACTTCTTATCTGGGGCTAGCCCAAGTAGCATGGAACTTTCATAGTAACATAATTCTTATCATAACTTTCATAGCTTTCTTGAAATTGCACATACATTAACATGTAATTCATAACTTATACATGGGTTCTACCGAAATTTCGGCAGCATAACGGAACTTGTCCGCTTCCCCATGAATAGTGCCAATACATCAGAATATCAATTTATCAATAAGGTCACAACATTACGTACATATTTCAATATGGAACTCATAATAACATTAAACTCATCAAGGCAGAGTTTCTGCCTCAGCATAGTCAACCAACCCGGTTTTTATAATTCAAGCCATTATTTCTATTTAACTAATTTGGACCTCAAATTTGGATATGTTAAAGTGTTATGTGTCTATTTTCTAACCTCTTTGGTCCCATCTGATTTTGATATCTATAGCTCAAGATATTTAGATTTTATCTCGGCCTGCCCAGTGACTGGCCAGAATCAGACACCTAAAAGTAAAAATCAACTAAATATCGAAAAATGACTCAAATTATACAAAATTGGACTCATATTAAATCTAACAGGGTAAAGTTTCATTTGCAAAAAGTTTCATTCCATTTGACTTAGTAGGGCTCGAGTTATAAGCCCCGAATTCTGACCTTCCTAAACTGTCCTGCTCTGGCCCAGTTTGGACATAGGGCAACTTTCTTGGATCACTGGGAGCAAACGGGACCTTATCTAATTCTAAAATTTTTATGGGACATTTCCCTATGTGTAAGATTTCTAATAAAGTTAGTTTCACTCATTTTCAAGCAGTATAGGGCAATCTACCCTGAACAACCCAGTCTGCCCAGAATCAGAGTTAGAAACCTAGGTCGAAATTCAAAAATTCATATCTCTCTCAATACTAATCCAAAAGCCTTATATGATATATGTATTGAAAGCTTTGGATGTCTAGTTTCATTTAAAATTGGTTTCATCAAATTTAATCGGCTGTAGGCAGAGCCGTGCACTCCGCCATACGGATTGCCAAGGGTTTTTGGTTCTCCAGCTCTCCATCTCTTCCTATTTTCATTCTTTCTTACTTCCAATTCGGTTTTAACCAAACAAGCAACCAATAACTAGCCACATATCATCATAATCATTCAATTTATACATCAACGACTGTGGAAATAATACACCCTCTGCCAGCCAAGATCACAGAATTGATGCAAGAATTAAACCTCTACCTTTGTTATATGTGATTTTTGCTTGATTTTTGGGGCTTGGATGTGCAAGACTTGATTAGGCTTGATGGTTGGCTGGAGTTATGTGAGTAAAGAAGAGAAGAAGAGGGCTGAAAGGAGAGGAGAAGAGGCACAGTCTGATGGGTGAAGAAGGAGCAGAAAAATCTAATTGAAGGAGTATATATATATAGGTGGCTTCTTGGCTTATGATTGGTGGCTTCTTGTATGGCTGAAATTCAGCCAAGACTCCCCATGTTTTGTGGCCAAAGTAGCATCACTCTTGGGTGTTAAGTGGCTGAGTTATCAGCCATTCAAGATAGGGTAAAAGAATTGAAATTCTATTGGTTCGGTTCCGATAGTTTAAAATACCGTAATTTTACCGATTTCCTTTAAATCGGTTTTCAATAAAATTTTATGAAATCTCCTATACTTCTAACTTAATTCCCTCATATCTAAACTCAAGTAATTGCTAATCAATTGATTCTAAATAATTATTTAACTGAATTCTAATTATTCTCAATTATTCGATAAAATCGAATAATTAGGCGAAAAACGATAAAAGAATTTTGGTGGATGTTACACTGCTTCTGTCTACAATCCGTGCTGGCTGTACATGGAAAGTCAGGTCCTCCTTTAACTGTATTGATTTGGGTTCTAGCAAGTGTGTAGGGTCAACCTGATATCTTCTAAGTTGAGAAACATGGAAAACATCATGAAGGTTTGACAAATGTGGAGGCAAAGCAATCCGATATGCAACCGATCCAATTCGCTTTAAGATTTGGAAGGGACCAATAAAGCGAGGATTTAACTTCTTGACCTTAATGGCTCTACCTATCCCCGTTATAGGCGTAACCTTCAAAAACACATAGCCTCTTTCTTGGAATTCCAGAGGTTTTCTCCTGGTATCCACGTAACTCTTTTGACGGTTTTGAACGGTAAGCATCTTACTCCGTATTTTCTTGATTTGCTCAGTGGTCTGCTCAACTAAATCAGGTCCCAATGGAGTTGATTCTCCTGTTTCGTACCAACACAGGGGAGATTGGCACTTTCGTCCATACAATGCTTCATAAGGAGCCATGCCGATGCTAGCGTGATAGCTATTGTTGTATGCAAATTTGGCCAACGGAAAGTATTGATCCCAATTCACGCGTTGCTCCAATGTATAGGCTCGCAGCATGTCTTCTAAGGTTTGAATTGCTCTTTCCGTTTGACCATTCGTTTGCCGGTGATATGCAATGCTTAGGCACAACTTAACACCGAATGCCTTTTGTAAGGCTCCCCAAAATCATGAGGTAAACCTTAGGTCCCGATCAGAGATAATGGTTGAAGGGGTTCCATGCAGCCTTATAATCTCCTGAATATATAGCTGAGCTAATTTTTCCAATGGATAATTTGCTCGAATGGGTAAAAAGTGAGCAGATTTGGTTAATCTATCCACAATAACCCATATGGCATCATATCCTGTTGGCGTTCTTGGTAATCCCATTACAAAATCCATGAAGATACTCTTCCACTTCCACTCAGGGATTTCCAAGGGCTGCAACATATCAGAGGGTTGTTTATGTTCCGCTTTCACTTTCTGATAGGTCAAGCACTTGCTCATGAAGCTTGCCACGTCTGACTTCATGCCAGGCCATTAAAACATTTTCTTGAGGTCTTGATACATTTTGGTAATACCGGGATGTATAGTAAATTCACCCTTATGTGCTTCCTCCAAAATTCTCCTCCGGAGATCATTTCCCTCGGTTACACACACCCTATCACGACACCGCCAAATGCCCTCTTTATCTTGAGCAAAATCCGTCAATTTCCTTGTTTGCACAAGATGAATTGTATGTTGAAAATTAGCATCCTGCTGTTGTGCTTGCCGAATTTGTTCCTTAAAGCTACTAGCGATCTTAATTTGATGTAGCTGAAGGGTCTTGAGAGTCATAATGATTCCCAAATTAAGATTTCGGACGCTCTCAATAAGTTCCGTCTCTTTAATCATCATCCAGGCTACAGTTAGAGATTTCCTGCTTAAAGCATCTGCCACAACATTTGCCTTGCCTGGATGGTACTTCAATTCAAATTCGTAGTCCTTAAGAAGTTCCATCCACCTCCGTTGCCTCATATTTAATTCCTTCTGATCAAAGAGGTACTTCAAACTCTTATGATCAGAAAAGACCTCGAACTTTACACCATACAGGTGGTGTCTCCATATCTTTAAGGCAAATACTACTGCTGCTAATTCGAGATCATGCGTAGGGTAATTCCTTTCATGTGGCTTTTGTTGTCAGGAGGCATAAGCAACTACGTTTCCGGTTTGCATCAACACGCACCCTAATCCTTGTTTGGACGCATCACAATAAGCTTCAAATGGTCCACGAGGGTCTGGCAAGGCTAACACTGGTGTCGTAGTCAACCTTCTCTTTAAGTCTTGAAAACTCTGTTCGCACTCCGACGTCCATTCAAATGGAGCATTCTTCCTAGTTAGCTTGGTCAAGGGCAAGGCTACATGAGAGAAATCCTTGACAAATCGCCTGTAATATCTAGCTAAGCCCAGAAAACTCCTAACTTTAGTGACTGTGGTTGGCCTTTCCCAACTTAGTACTGCCTCTACTTTGCTGGGGTCCTCGGAGATTCCTCCATGGGACACTACATGGCCAAGAAATTTCACTTTTTTCATCCAAAATTTGCATTTGGATAACTTAGCATAAAGTGTCTTTTCTCTTAAAATTTGTAGAACTAGCCGCAAGTGTTCCGCATGCTCTTGCTCCGTCTTCGAGTAGATAAGTATGTCGTCGATGAAAGCCATTACAAACTTGTCCAAATATGGGCGGTATATTTGATTCATGTAATCCATGAATACTGCTGGTGTGTTGGTCAGTCCGAATGACATTACGGTGTACTCATAATGTCCGTAACGAGTTCGAAAGGCTGTCTTAAGAATATCTTGTTCCTAGACTCGAATTTGATGATATCCAGAACGCAAGTCAATCTTGGAGAATACCATTGCACCTTGTAGCTGGTCCATGAGATCATCAATCCTTGGCAGTGGATATTTATTTTTAATCGTCACTTTATTCAACTGCCTATAATACACGCATAGGTGCATGCTTCCATCTTTCTTTTTGACCAACAAGACTGGAGCTCCCCATGGCGACGCGCTTAGCCATATGAATCCTTTTTCCAAAAACTCTTCAATCTGCCTCTTTAGTTCTGTCAGCTCCAAAGGTGACATTCTATACAGAGCTATAGATATTGGCCCCACACCTAAAACTAACTCGATAGTGAACTCTATTTCTCTGTTAGGAGGGAATTCAAGAATATCTTCTGGAAAAACATCAGGATATTCCTTTATAACTGGGATCTTCTCTAGTTTCTGTTCAACTTCTATCATATTAGCTGATAAGAGGATGTATCCTTGACTCTTCGACCCACTATAATTTACTAATAAAGAGTTCAGATAGAAAAGTGTTAAGGAGAAGACGAGACAGAGGGGAATACCACCATCTTATCGGAGCAATTGAGCATGACTCGATTGACAGAAAGCCAATCCATGCCCAGAATTATATCAAGTCCAGAGAGAGGAAGGCAAATCAAATTAGCTGTAAAGGTTCTACCCTTAATTTGAAGAGGAACATTGATGCAAATTTGACTAGTTTTAACCGGTTCATTGGTAGGAGTAGAAACTAGTAAATCATAAGGCAATTCAGAATTGATAATCGCAAAACAGCCACACAATCATGAGAAATAAACGAATGTGAGGCACTCGAATCATAGAGTACAGTTAGAGTCTTATCATCCACTTCACAGGTACCTTGGATTAGTCCCTCGGACTTGTCAGCTTCCTCTGCATTCATCGTAAAGACCCGTCCTTGACGTTGTGGTCGAGACAGCTGTGGTGGATTCCTGGTTGGGCACTTATAAATTTTGTGGCGTGGCTTGCCATACCCATAGCAGACATTCTGGCCTGCCAAACATGGTCGATCGCCATGATTCTTACCGCACTTCATGCAAGTCGGATTCGAAAGAGGCCTTTGAGGCTGCTTGCCTTTGTTGCCCACCGGTTGAAATCTTCTCTGTTGTTGAAAGTTGGGCTTAAATCTAGGGCCTTGCAATGCTAACCCCTTCTTGAAACCACCACCAGATGCCCTGGCTGCCACTAGTTTCGAGTTGCAATCTTCCACAAGTTGGCATTTATTTACCAACGTGGGAAAATCTCTAATCTCCATTGGCCCTATTGCGGTAAGAATATCTTCCCGTAACCCTCCTTCGAACTTGACGCACCTCCAGGCTTCATCTAGGTTCCTCTGATAAATTGTAGAAAATTTGCACAGCTCTTCAAATCTGGCAATATATTCGGATATTGTCCGATTTCCTTGACGAAGCTGCATAAACTCGAGTTCCTTGGCATTTCAAACTGAAGCAGGAAAGTACTTTTGGTAGAATACATCTCTGAACACCATCCAGGTGACTGCTGTCTGAGATTCTTCAAATAGTCTTCGTATGCCGTTCCACCAAAACTCAGCATCTGCCTCGAGCTTGTAGGTGGCAAAGGTCACCTTTTGATGATCTGAGCAGTCTAGGACAGAGAAAATCTTCTCCATGGCTTTGATCTATTCGTCAATTTTATCAGGATCATACGCCCCTCGAAAACTGGGCGGATTTGCCTTCCTGAATTCAGCAAACTTAAGATAGTCCAGGTCAATTCCCGGGCCATGTGGGTTTCCTCCACAGTTTGCCTTTGGTCACCTGCCTAGCTGATCCATCATCTGGTGAGCTGCTGCAGCTTGCTCCCTCATTGCATAAGCCATCTCTCGTATTGTGTCCATGAAGTCAGCTGAGTCCTCTTGAGCAGGTTCTGTGCGTGGCCTACCTCACCTTCCAGAAGCCATTAAGTTCTGAGCACACAAAACAAAAGTTATTGAGTTGATCAGGCTCAACACTAAGTTTGATGTGCTAGTAAATAACAGTTTACACGATCAGGCACTTCTTACACATGCACACCTATGTATCAATCGTACAGGCAAGATCTAATGCATGTTATCAGCTATGAAATACAAAATATGCGCGAAGCATAGTCAATCCAATCCTCAGGCCTTAGCTAGGACGAACTGCTCTAATACCAAAAATGTAACACCCTACCAACTTAATGTTATGCTTAAGTCATAGCATAAAATTGGATAGGTTGTGTTGCCGTGTTAATACTCCGCTTACGTTTCCCTTTTCCGTATCACTTTTTTTCTTTTGTAATAGAAGAAACGGAGCGCTGTATATAATGAACATGCTAGAGTTTAATAAATCATAACAAAAAGGGTAAGAATAAGTAATACATCATTAACTGTATACATGCCTATATAGTTCGGAAGCCAACGCTTCAGTTTATATATATATATATATTTTAAAAGCAAAGTAAAATAAAGGAACAACAAAGTTCCTATCGCTAAAAGTAGAGACGGAAATGGCAGGAGCCAGCTAAGTACAATGAGTCTAACTTGGGGTCTTAGTGAAGCTGCAGGTCAGGGAGCTCAATAAACAGAGTCGCCGTCGAGTCCATCGCCAACGTCTGAGAATGATGCGAAAATGCAAAACGAGGTGAGAATTTGAAGAAATTCTCAGTAGGGCTCACGTACAGTGTTTAGCTAACATCACATTCATTCTCAGTTGCCTCAGTTTTTTTACTTAATTACGAAAACATGGGTTCAAGCAGAACTATTTTTAATAAGTTTAAGAAAATGTCTGGTCTGAGACAAGGTTCAATTTTACTTAAGACAGCATAAGAAACAGAATAAACTACTAATAGTAATACACAGAATAATGAGCAAAATAAGTGAACATACGGCAGTAAGGGAACATAACAGACAAACTGTAAATAACTTGTAATGACTATTCAATGTAATCATGCATTTAATGCAATCATGCAAAACTTGTTCTTGAACCTTTCTTCATAAATTTTTCCACTACTTTCCATCATTTTCCATCACTTGGTCCCCTGGGAGTTCTTGGCCATTTTAGACTCCTGGGTAATAGTCTACTTTTCAGGATCGAGCTTGTTCCTATACAGGGATGCCGGGTTTACTTTCCTTGACTTCCCCACCGATCTATTCCCTTTAACTTTTTATTCGGGGCTGGCCCAAGTATCATGGACTTTCATCATAACATATTTCTTATGTTCATCATAACATGGCTTTCATAATTTTCTTGTAAATGTACATGTATCAACATGTATATCATAACTCATGTACAGATCTTACCAAAATTTTGGCGACATAACGGAACATGTCCGCTTCCCCATGAATAGTGCCAGTACATCAGAACACCAATTTCTTATAGAAGTCACAATATTGCATGCATAATTCATCATTGAACTCATAGAAGCATTAGTCTTATTAAGGCAGAGTTACAGCCTCAACATAATTATTCAACCTAGTTTTTGTAAATCAAGCCATAATTTCTATTTAACTCATTTGGACCTCAATTTTGGATATGTTAAAGTGTTATGTGTCTATTTTCTAACCTCTTTGGTCCCATCCAATTTTGATAACCATAACCCAAGTTATTTAGGTTTTATCCCGGCCTGCCCTATGGCTGGCCAGAATTGCACACTCAAAAGTAAAAATCTACTAAAAATCGAAAACTGGCTCAAATTATCCTTATTCCTAGGTTAAACTTCAAAACTTCATATCTCTCTCAATACTAATCCAATGGCCTTATATGATATATGTGTGGAAAGCCCTAGATGTCTAGTTTCATTTAAAAATGGTTTCATCAATTTTAAATGATGGTAGGTGGAGCCGTACACTCTGCCGTACGAACTATCGAGGGTTTCAGGTTTTCCAGCCTCTCAGCTCTTCCTATCTTCATCCTTTCTTGCTTCCAATTCGGTTTTAATCTCACAAACAGCCAATAAACCAGCCATATATCATCATAATCAACCAATCAACATATCAAAGATTGAGAAAATAAGCCACCACCAGTCATCCAAGATCAAAAAATCAAACAAGAAACAAACCTCTACCTCTTACTATGAGTGATTTGGCTTGCTTTTGGGGTTTGGGCTATCAAAACCTTGTTGAGCTTGAAGCTTTGATTGAGTTGAGTGAGTGAAGAAGAGAAAAAGAGAGCTGAAGTGAGGAGAAGAGAGAGCATAGAAAATGGGTCTGAATGAGAGGAGAAGAATGTGTTATAAAAGGATGGAGTGGTAATTGGAGGGTTTTGATTGGCCTAAAAACACAAGGCTGAGTTTCAGCCAACCTTCCCCATTTTTGTGGGTAGAGTTCAGCCATGCATCCCTCTTTTTGTGACAAAATTGCTCTCCATATCACCTTAAAAAGTGGAACTCACTTCCATTGTATCTAAAAATGACATCGGAACTCGTACTCTCCTTAAAGTCGAAACTCGTCCAAATCTATCCGAAATTTGGAGGTGAAATCGGAACTCGAAAATATTGCTGGTTTATTTGAAACTTGAAAGTAGAGTCGGATGTGAAACCAAACACTTAAACCGGGGACATAATGTAAACTTGAATCGATTCTAAGCATAACACCGGAGATCCGGAATCAAAACGTTAATCTTATGTACCAGGAAATCAGAACTTATAGAATCTCGGAACTCCAAATTTGATCTCGGAAATCGGGAACATCAATAGAAATGAAAAGCTCTTGGGTATAAACTATAGATCGGAACTCGTGCAAATTTTGGTCGAACTTGGAGACATATTCAGAGATCTGATCTCGCGCCCCTTTCTGGTTGAGATTAATTCGGACGTCGGATTTCGTGTCCATTCTAAATCGCCTAAGGTCGGAAGTCGTATATTATGTATTTTGAAGCATAAGGTCGGAAACTGGAAAATCAAGCCAGTCCATTTTGAGTCTTTGAGATTAAGTCGGAAATCGGAAATTCTAGGTAGGAGATCGGAAATCGGGACGTTACACTTAGTCCCGAGTTAAACATCAAATATACCTGATCTAGCTCTCCCTACTAAGTCCCGAGTTAAAACTTAAGTATACCCTTCCGGGTTCATCCTTAAGCGTATCCTTCCGAGTTCAACCTTAAATATTTCTGACCTAGCCTTCTGTTTTACTAAGTCTCGACTTCAACCTCGAGTATTCCCGACCTAGTTTCTTATTTACTAAGTTTAGAGTTCAACTTTAAGTGTACCGACCTAGCTCCCTGTTTGCTAAATCCCGACTTCTGACATTAACTCAAATAGTGTGTGTCTTATCCTAGACTTGTCCTACTTCTAGCCAAAATTGCACCCTTATGAGGAAAAATTCACTAAAAATAGAAATCTAGGTGAAATCATGCGAAGTTTAGATTCATGTAAAGCTAACAGAACAAGCTTTCAAATGAATGAAGTTTCATATCATTTGAATGAGTATAATTTGAGATATAAGCTCTGAAACTTGACACTAGTGGACTACCCTGTTCTAACCCAGATTGGACATAGGGCAACTTTCTCGACTCACTGGGAATCAACGGCACCTTATCAAATTCAGAAATTTTTATGGGATATTCTCCTATGTGTAAGCTTTCTAACAAAGTTGGTTTCACTCAATTTGGAGTTGCATAGGGTGAGTTACACCCTTCTCAACTCATAATGCTCGGATGAAAATCCTGATTTCCAAGTCAAACGTCAAAAATTCATAACTTCCTCTTTACTAATCCAATGGCCTTATATTATATATGTATGGAAAGCCCTGAATATCTAGTTTCATATAAAAATAGATTCATAAACTTTAATTGGTTGTAGGCGGAGCAGTACACTCTGCCGTATGGACTGTCGAGGAGAGCCTTAACAGCTTCTTAACTTGTTCTCTATTCTTCAAACTATTTGTTATCAATTCCACTTTTAATCACAATATACATGTAAAATTAGTCATAAACCATCATCATCACTCTACATAACATCAATATCTTTGGTTATACATGACCACCATGCAGCCCTAAATCAGAGAAAATAAGAAGAGAAGTAGGCTTTCCTACCTTATCTAGTTGAATTTGAGTTGATTAAGTGGCTTTGATGGAAACAACTTGTGTTGAGACTTGAAGAAAAGATAGATATGGAGTGAAGATGAGAGTGAGGAGAAGAGAAATGAGAGGAGTTTCAGCAAGTGGGGTGGCCGAATTTTTACAAAAGTGAAGGAAAGCAAAAGGTGGAGATTTTTAGAAGCAAGATGCATGATGAAGGTGCCATTTTGCTTAGCTTCCTTCCCTCAATGGCTGATCAAGGTGCCACATGGGGGGGTAGTTTGGCTAAATCTTAGCCATTGATCCTAGGGCACTCATAGAAAAATTTCTATTGGTCCGGTTCCGACAATTTAAATTACCGAAATCTTATCGATTTCTCTTAAATCGGTAAACCAGGTTTTAGAAAAATTCTGTGAGGTTTTCTATGTTTCTAATCCAATTCCATCAAGCCTAATCACTTTTAAATCAAACTTAACTAGCTTTAAGTAAATGCTTAATCAAATTTTGATTAAACCCACTTACTCGGTAAAAACCAAACAAGTTAGTTACTAACGATAAAATTCTTCGGACGTTACAAAACCAGAATAAGGAATTGGCTAATTTTGTTTTAGTCGATCCTATTATGCTAAGTGGTTTTACATCTACAGTGTGCTTATGTATGAACTTTATTTAAATGATTATAACTAGTTAGTTTTATAATCAAATTTTGAGGACAAAATTTTTTTTTAGGAGGGTAGAAATGTAACGTCCGAGAAATTCTACCGTTAATAACCGAGTTGTTCGGTTTTCATCGAATAATTAAGATTAATTATAATTCGATTAAGCGTTCACTTAAAGCCAATTAAGTGTCATTTAGAAGGATTAAGCTTGATGGAATCATATTAGGAGTATAGAAAACCTCACAGAAATTTTCTAAAGACCGGTTTACCGATTTAAGAGGAATCGGTAAAATTTCGGTATTTTAAACTATCGGAACCGGATCAATAGAACTTACATTATGAATGCCCTAGGATGAATGGCTAGGATTTAGCCAAACCACCCCTATATATGGTGCCACCTTCAGCCAAGGATGGCAGCCACAAAATTAAATTGAAACTCCAACACACATCCACTAATCACATAACTCCTTGCTCCACAAGTTTGTGTTCAATTCCTTCTTTGCCCTTGTGAATTCCGGCCAAGATAAGGAGCTGAATCCCCTCCATTTTTCATTCACACTCATCTCTACTCCATCTTCAACCTCTCTTCAAGTCTCATCAAGAGTTACTTCCATCTAAGACACCAAATCAACAAACTTTCAACTAGACAAGGTAGGAATCTAACTTCTCACCATGTTTTCCTTGATCTGGGGCTATGTAGGGATCTTGTTGTCGTCTTGATTCTGATGTGATTTAGTGTGATGATGTTGGATCATGATTGATTTTGCATGTATGTTGTGATTGGAATTGGAATTGGTATGAAAGAGCTTGAAGAATAGAGAAAATTCAAGAAGCTGTTAGGGTTTTCCTCGGTGGTCCGTACAGCGGAGTATACGGTTCCACCTACAGTCGTTTAAATTTGATGAACTTATTTTTATATGAAACCAAACATTTTGGGCTTTCCATAAAAGTAAAATATACGGCCATTGAATTAGTATAAAATTAGTTATGAATTTTTGAAATTTGACCTAGAAATCTAGGCTCTTATCTAGGCAGTATGAGTTGAGAAGGGTGTAACTCATCCTACACAACTCCAAATTGAGTGAACCAAAGTTGTTTGAAAGCTAACATGTAAGGGAACATCCTATAAAAATTTCAGGGTCATATTCATTGCCATTTATTCCCAGCACATCAATGAAGTTGACTTATGCTCAAACTAGGCTGAAATAGGGTAATCCAGTAGGGTTAAGTTACGGGGCTTATATCTCAAAATATACTCATGCAAATGACATGAAACTTATTTTATTTGAAAGCTTGTTCTGTTAGCTTTAATTTGATATAAATTTCGTATGATTTTACCTATATTTCTATTTTTAGTGAATTTTCACTTATAAGGTTGTAATTCTGGCTAAGAATAGGGCAGTTTAAAGTAAAATACTTATAACATAAGTTATACAAATCAAAATGAGATGGAACCAAAAGGGTTGGAAACTAGACACATAAAGCTATAATATGTGCAAAATTTAGATTTAAATGAGTTGAATAGAAGTAAAGGTGGATCTTACAAAATTCGGGCAGAAGAGGGCAGAGTGAGCAGAAAACTCTATTGATATGTCTATTGATTTTGACATACCATATGGTCAATAATATAGCTATCACTTGCGATTTTACATTGAATTGCATACTTAATTGATTGTATTGGTAGCCTGGCACTATTCACAGGGAAGTGGACTTGATTTGTCATACTGCCGAAATTTCGGCAAAGCCTATGCATAGGTTAAGAAATACACTTTGATACATATGCATTTATGATTATGATGAAAGCTATAATAAAGATTCTATGATGAAAGACATGATGATGAGTCCATATTCCGAAAGACGTGACATGGTGATCACGCTCTGATAGGCTATGACATGGCGACCATACTCTAGAATGTGGCATAATGATCCCACACCCTAAGGGATGTGACATGGCAATCACACCCTGAGGGAGTATGACATGGCGATCATACTCTGGGACGTGGTAGGATGAATATATTCCTAAGGAGTGCGACATGGTGATCACACCCCTACTGAGTATGACATGATGATCGTGTAACACCCTAATAATACCATACTATGCTTAAGTCATTTTATGGCCTTACTAGTTGTTACTCTTAACTAACGGAAGTTCTTATCTTTGAAATCAGCATAATATACGAAAATACCATGTAAATTTTTTTTTTTTGGTAAAACCTTTATGCTTGAAAACTGAGCCTTTAAGCGCTTACTTACTCGCATACGTGTGAACATTGTTCTTCATATCGCTAAGTTATTAATAAGACATATGACAAAATGGAAACAACATAACACAATACTTTAAGCCAAGAATGCAATCAGAGATAATCAAGGTCATCATTATACTTAATAAGTATCACATACGTAATATGCCAAATTAAGCAGCATGACTTCCTACATGCTCTTAATTACAGATGAACTGCCCAACTAGGGCTCTTAAGAAAATGAAAATACTATGCCACTATCTCGATCCTCCTTAGCTAGGTGAAGAAATATGGCAGCTCCTCGTCTTATCCAGTCAGGTATTGTCAGTAGTGCTACCACTGATGCTATCAGCTCCATCTGAAGATGACATGGAAACGTAGGTGTGAGAAATACAAGATTTCTTAGTAGGATCGCGACTAGACAAACATTGTGTCATCATCATCATCCCAGCCACTTCAGGTTTAATTATAAAAATAGTGAGCATGCATAAGTTCTATTTTTAAAGCGTATGAAAACATCAGTTCCTGAAGCGGATTTCTTTTAATCTTTCCCATATAAACATAATATAAAGAAACTCAAAACTAACATATAAGAGCATATACATGTGAGAACATGGTATAAACATTTATAATGCGCATGAGAAATACAGAAACATGCATGACTATGCAACTCACCAACTCGACCATGGTTCTACTTTGACTTTACTTTCATTTTTAACACGTGCTTAACATTCCTTACTTTCCTTTGAAATAGACTGGTTTTGGACATGAGCTCATTCCATGATTGTCGTTACGCAGTACTAACCAAATCAGACTAAGATGATATTGGTTACCTCTAAGTTGGAGGGTCCTCCATGTCACCCTTGCCTCCCACATAGAGGTTCCTTGTGGATCACCGTCTCTCACTTCCCGTAAGTGATCGAGGGGTCATGTCCCATTCTTTCATTTCTTATCATTATACTTTACATGCACAGTTCTTCTTTGACTAGACACATGCAATGATATGACTAAGTCCATAATTTTGACGGAAATCCGGTAGCATAACGGCTAGGCCGGAGCTTCCCCAAAATGCCAATTATAAACTTTCAACCAATGGTTCATCATATCTATATCATATCATCATACTCATTCAATCATGAGGCAAAGCTCAATCAAACTTGTCATTCATCATGCCAAATGACATCATACATTTATACCCTAATAGGGGTTCATAATTGTGTTTTTCTCGGCAAAGAATATTATAAATCATCATATGATTTCTCGTGGTTACCCATGAGAGAATCACATAGTTAGGATATGTGTTTGTGGTCTTTTAGTTACTTAGGTCTCATATGAAATTATTCTTTACTTGAGTTCATGTCTTATGCAACACTTGTTCAAATTAATTAAGTTAGGTGATGGTTTCCTTTCCTTGAGATAGTGCACTTAGTGATTCCTAGGTTTATGGTATGCTCAAAGGCCCTAATCACACTTCTGTTCCAAAGGAGTTCGAAATCCCTCTAATCCTTGGGTCATGACAATGCATAACCACATCATGAACCCAACAATACCATGTTCACTAAACACCAAGGGTGATTTTTAACTTAACCAAGTTACAAGGTTTCAAGCTTTCATTACTAACCTAGCAAGATCTTATATTAAATATTATAAAAGTTATCATTCTTATAAAGTAGTCATCAAACTTTATTCTTTATGAAAGTAAGTGCCTTTAACATTAAGCTCTTATATTAAAGATTAGATCTTTATGAAATAATGATACAAGTTACTAACTTTTTAACTAAAAAAAAATCTTGTTCTTTATGAAAATTGACCCGTCTAATTATTCTAAGACCAACAAGGTCTCAACTTTATGACTTAAAGTTGTCTCCACATTAAAAAGGTTCTTACTTTATCAACTAGTGATATGAAACATTAACTTTAAGGTTAAAAAGTCTTGATCTTTATAAAAGTTAACACCTTTTAGCATTGTTTTGGTTCAAGATCTAAACTTTATGAATTAAATGTTACAAAACAACTCTTTTATGACTTAAAGGTCTCATTCCTGATTAAAGTTTAAAACTTTATGAAAGGTTTTTTCTTTAAAGTTTGATTTCTAAGATATAAAGTGATAAGATATCATTTTTCTAACTCAAAAAGGCTTATTATACCAAAAAGTTTAGACTTTTACATGTATTCTTGTCTTCAAAAGAAAACAAAATAAGACTTTTATGAAGGCACTAAACTTGTGCTACTTTTTATGGTTCAAGAAGCAAACTTTTTAAAGTTTTAAGCTTTTAGAATATTCAAGGTCTTATCAAATCATGAAAAACATAAAAAGATAAGGCTTTTCCAATCATCAACTCATCACAAGAAAAGGAACAACTTTAAATAAGATACCATCAAGAATACTCAATAATAAGAACATATTTTCCAAAAGTAGAAACATTAAGAACACTTGAAGAACATCAAGAACATATTTTGCTAAAAAGGGAAACTGAAGAACACTTGAAGAACAACAAAAACATAGTTTTCTAAAAGTAGAAACTTAAGAACACTTGAAGAACAACAAGAATATATTTTGCCAAAAATGGAAACTTTTGCTCTTGAAGAGCATGAAGGATCTTCTCAAGTTTTTACTTAGAAATCTTGGTCATGAAAGAATCAAGCTCCAAGCTTTCTTAAGCAAACAAAATGAAAAAGATGAAGATCACTACCTTTCTTAGAAATGGCGCAAAAACTAGAGAAGAAGAAGAAGAAGAGGATGGGTCCTCTTGATGATGATGGTGGCGGTTTTGCAAGAAAGAAGGAGAAGCTCTTGAAATCTTATGAAAATGGAGGTTGTAGTGTTTAGATCTTGTCTTCAAAGACCAAAAGATGTGATCTTTGAAGGGCTTAGTGAGGAAAGTTTGGTTTTGGAGGTGGAGAATGATGAAGAAAATGAAGAAGAAGAAGAGGAAATGTAGAGAGAGGTTAGAAAGTTTGAGAACTTTAGAGAGAGAATAAGAAGTTGAAAATGAAGTGAATGTGTGTGTGTGTGCATGAAGTGCTCGTAACTTGTAATGGCATGGGGAGAGATATTTTTGCTTCATTTTGTGCTAATTAGTGATTAAGGAGACAAAGTGGATGATAGGGGAACAAAGCATGGTCAAACTCTTACATAAAGCACTCTTGTCTAATGCTTTATGCTTTTATGACATCACCTTTTACTTTATTGTCTAGTTGACTAAATTTGAATTTAATCATGTGATTAAGTGCTCTTGCAACTTAATTAAGATGATTAAGTAAGGATTAGTGATTAGCACACAAGAACATGATTAACAAAAATTAATCTTGTGATTAAGTTTAATTAACCTTAATTAAACTTGATTAAGCTAATTAAGGGCAGTTAGGGCTTAACTAAGCTATAGAGGCTCTGACTTACTTAATTAGAGATTATCTAATCTCGATTAAGCATTCTCTTGACTTTTCTTATTCGAGTTAACTCATAAACTCTTCGTTAACCCCTTCATTAAGCCATAATCTCATAATTTCTCATTAAGTGCCTAATACTCAATGTTACTGAGGCAATTTAACACGACATGAAATTTAGGATGTTATATTTCTCCTCACCTTTATAAAGAATTTTGCCCTCAAAATTCGTTACCTATAAATAAATTCGAATACTCGTTCTTCATCTTGGACTCTAACTCCCATATATACTCCTCCATGTTTCCTCTACCCCAAGCCACCTTGACCAAGGGCACCGTCTTATTCCTCAACTATTTTACCCCACGATCCACGATTTGAGAAGACGGCGGAGTGAAGGTTAGGTCCTTCCTTAACTGTACACTTTCGGGTTCAAGTAGATAACTAGCATCGGAATGATTTTTATTTTTTATTTAATTTTTAATTTTTTTTTCTCAACTAAGACACATGAAAGACATCAAGAAGGTTTGATAAATTTGGAGGTAAGGCCATTTGATAAGCAACTAACGCAACACGTTTGAGAATTTGAAAGGGGCCAAGAAAACGGGGGCTCAACTTTCCGACCTTCATGGATCTACCTATACCAGTCGTAGGAGTGATTTTTAGGAACACATGTTCTCCTTCTTGGAGCTCTAGAGGCTTTCTCCTCTTATCCGCATAACTCTTTTGACGGCTCTTAACATGTCCTCCAAAGTCTGGATAGTCCTCTACGACCGTCCATCCGTCTGGGGGTTGATAAGCTGTACTTAAGCAAAGTTTCATCCCAAATGCCTTTTGCAAGGCTCCCCAGAATCTAGAGGTAAACCTCGGGTCCCTATCTGAGATTATGGTTGAAGGCACACCATGCAACCTTACTACCTCTTGGACATACAACTGAGCTAGCTTTTCCAAAAGATAAGTAGCTCAAATGGGTAAAAAGTGAGCAGACTTGGTTAATCTGTCAACAATCACCCATATCGCATCACAACCAGCTTGCGTTTTGGGTAAACCCATCATGAAGTCCATAGAGATTCTTTCCCATTTCCATTCTGGGATCTCCAATGGTTGCAACATACCAGAGGGCTTTTGGTGTTCAATCTTCACCTTTTGGTAAACCAAACACTTACTTACCAACTCCGCAATGTCCCTCTTCAATCCCGGCCACCAAAACATCTTCTTAACGTCCTGATACATCTTCGTCACACCAAGGTGTATGGTGAAATGGCTCTTGTGAGCCTCCTCCAAAATCCCTCTCCAGAGGTCACCACTTGCGGGTACACAGACTCTTCCTTCAAATCTCCACAATCCATCTGTACCTCTAGCAAAACCTTTCAACTTTCCTTTTTCCACTAACACTAGGGTTTTCAAGAAATCCTCTTCCTCACTTTGGGCTTGAGCAATTTGACTCTTAAAATCGCTCGTCACCCTAAGCTGATTCAATCTTAAACTATGGGGGGTCAACATAACTCCAAGGTTAAGGTCTCTAAAGCTCCTTATTAGCTCCTCCTCCTTGACCATCATCCATGACGCATGCAAAGACTTCCTAATTAGAGCGTTGGCTGTCACATTGGCTTTCCCAGGATGATAGTTCAACCCAAACTCATAGTCCTTTAAAAACTCCATCCATCTTCTTTCCCTCATATTCAGCTCCTTCTGGTCAAAGAGATATTTCAAACTCTTATGATCAGAAAACACTTCAAACTTCACACCATACAGATAATGCCCCCATATCTTCAGGGCAAACACTACAGCCGCTAACTCCAAGTCATGGGTTGGCTAATTAACTTTGTGAGGCTTCAACTGCTTAGAGGCATAAGCCACCACGTTCCTATTCTGCATCAAGACACAACCTAAACTTCTCCTCGAGGTATCATAGTAAACCTCAAACGGTCCACTAGGGTCCGGTAAAACTAATACTGGGGTTGAGGTTAACTTACCTTTTAGCTCTTGAAAGCTCTTCTCATAGTCCATCGTCCGCACAAACAGGGCATCCTTCCTTGTCAACTTGGTCAAGGGTAAAGATATCTGGGAAAATCCTTTTATAAACCTATGGTAGTAATCAGTTAAACCCAAGAAACTCCTTATCTCAATTACTGAGGTTGGTTTCTCCCAATTCATCACAGCCTCAATCTTACTCAGATCCACGGCGATACCTCCTTGTGACACCACATGTCCTAAGAACTTTACTTCCTCCATCTAGAATTTACACTTAGATAACTTGGCATAAAGCTTCTTTTCCCTTAAGATTCCCATCACAACTCTCAAATGCTCTTCATGTTCCCCCTTTGTTCTCGAATAAATGAGAATGTCATCTATGAAAACAACTGCAAACTTATCCAAGTAGGGTCTAAAGATTCTGTTCATAGAATCCATGAAAATAGCAGGGGCATTAGTCAATCCAAATGACATCACCGTAAATTCATAATGCCCATACCTTGTCTTAAAAGCTGTCTTAGGTATATTGTACTCTTTCACCCTTATCTGATGATATCCGGGTCTCAAATCAATCTTAGAGAACACGGCTGCACTTCGCAGTTAGTCTATAAGGTCATCTATCCTAGGCAAAGGGTACTTATTTTTAACAGTCACTTTGTTCAACTGCCTATAGTCCACACATAGCCTCATGCTCCCATCTTCCTTTTGCACAAAGAACACTGGGGCTCTCCAAGGTGAGGCACTAAGTCTTACAAACTTCTTTTCCAGCAACTCTTCTAATTGTCCCGTCAACTCCGACAACTCTAGTGGGGACATCCTATAGGGTGCTATAGAGATTGGCCCTGTTCCTGGTACCAACTCTATAGAAAACTCGATTTCCCTTTTCCGGGGAAAATTTGGGTATGTCCTCAGGAAACACATCCGGGTATTCCCTAACCACGGGGATCTCTTCCAATTCTTGCTCGAGTTCCACTTCACTTGCCATAAGGAGAACATATCCCTAATTACCAGACTCACTACTCCCTATCCTAACATAATTCAAAAACAAACTAACAGGTTCAACAGGCTTAACAGGTATAGGAGAAAGAACAATAAATTTCTCAGAACAATTTATCATAGCATGGTTAGCAGAGAGCCAATCCATGCCTAGAATCAAATCCAAACTAGACAAAGGAAAACAAATCAAATTTGCTATGAAAGACCTACCATCAATTTGGAACTAACAATTCAAACAACAATGACAAGTCTTAACTGGGTTCCTAGCAGGAATAGAAACAATTAACATGTAAGGTAATTCGGACACGGACAATCCCAGTCTATCCACACAATCATGAGAAATAAAGGAGTGTGTAACTCCAGAATCATATAGTACAGGTAAGATTTTACCATTAACCTCGCATTTACCTTGGGATCCGATCATTGGACTGAGTGGCCTCCTCAGCATTAAGGGCAAAGACCCTTTCCTTGGTGTTGGGGCTTGTTGGCAGGAGGCAACAGCTTGACAGTGCAATCCTAAGCCATATGTCCAGACTTTCCGCATCGGCAACAAATATTTTGTCCTGCTAAGTAGGGTCGTCCTCCATGATTCTTGCCACACTTGGGGCACCTAGGAGTCACCATTTGCTTTGGTAACTGACCACCCGTGCCCCTTCCAAACTGTGGTTGCCTCTTGCAGTACGGGTTGTACCTAGGCCCTTGGTATTGAAAAACTATCCTTCTTCCAGAAGCGTCTTTCTTTGGCATGGCGCATTTACCGTAGAGTGCAGCCCTGAACACCTCCTAGGTAATGGGGGTCTGGGAATTCTCGATCATCCTTCTTGCATTGGCCCACCAAGCTTCAGTATCAGCCTCTAGCATATAGGTAGCAAATGTTGCTTTCTATAGCCCCGTGCAACCTAACATAGAGAATGTCCCTTCTAGTGCCTCAATCCATCCTTCAACTTCCTTAGAGTTGAAGTCTCCTTGGAAAGTTGGTTGATTGGTCTTCATAAACTTAGCGAACTTCAAGTATACCAAGCCAGCCTCAATTCCTGCTATTCCTCCTAAGGCTAGATTAGTTATAGCAATCTGTCCCCTCACAGCTGAGACTAGTTTAGGAGAAACATTCGTCACATCTGCCTTACCCAAGGAGGCAAAATCGCCTCGCAGCCTACTCTGTCTGTCGAAAGTCATTAGTTCCTGGGCACACAAACAAAGATATTGAGTTGATCAGGCTCAATACCGAGCTAAGTGTGGCAATAGCCAATCAAATTCACAACCAGACAGTCATGCCTACTTAATTTCTATATCTTACCCCTGTGGTAAGATCCATGGCACGACTTCTAACATATGACAGAGTATGCTTAGAAGCATAGTCAGTCTATACCCAGGCTCTACAAGGACGAACAGCTCTAATATCAAAATGTAACACCCTAATAATACCATACTATGCTTAAGTCATTTTATGGCCTTACTAGTTGTTACTCTTAACTAACGGAAGTTCTTCTCTTTGAAATTAGCATAATATACGAAAATAGCATGTAAATTTTATTTTATTTTTTGTAAAGCCTTTATGCTTGAAAACTAAGCCTTTAAGCGCTTATTTACTCGCATACATGTGAACATTGTTCTTCATATCGCTGAGTTATTAATAAGACATATGACAAAATGGAAACAACATAATACAATACCTTAAGCCAAGAATGCAATCAGAGATAATCAAGGTCATCATTACACTTAATAAGTATCACATACATAATATGTCAAATTAAGCAGCATGACTTCCTACATGCTCTTAATTACAGATGAACTGCCTAACTAGGGATCTTAGGAAAATGAAAATACTATGTCACTATCTTGATTCTCCTTAGCTAGGTGAAGAAACATGGCAGCTCCTCATCTTATCCAGTCAGGTATCGTCAGTAGTGCTACCACTGATGCTATCAGCTCCATCTGAAGACGACACGGAAACGTAGGAGTGAGAAATACAAGATTTCTCAGTAGGATCGCAACTAGACAAACGCTGTGTCATCGTCATCATCCCAGCCACTTCGGGTTTAATTATGAAAATAGTAAGCATGCATAAGTTCTATTTTTAAAGCGTTTGAAAACATAGGTTCCCAAAGTGGGTTTCTTTTAATCTTTCCCATATAAACATAATATAAAGAAACTCAAAACTACCATATAAGAGCATATACATGTGAGAACATGGTATAAACATTCATAATGCACATGAGAAATATAGAAACATGCATGACTATGCAACTCATCAACTTGACCATGGTTCTACTTTGACTTTACTTTCATTTAGCATGTGCTTAACATTCTTTACTTTCCTTTGAAATAGACTGCTTTTGGACATGAGCTCATTCCATGACTGTCGTCACGTAGTACTAACCAAATCAGACTAAGCCAATATAGGTTACTTCTAAATTGGAGGGTCCTCCATGTCACCCTTACTTCCCTCATAGAGGTTCCTTTTGGATCACGATCTCTCACTTCTCGGAAGTGATCGAGGGGTCATGTCCCATTCTTTCGTTTCTTATCATTATACTTTACATCACAGTTCTTCTTTGACTAGACACATGCAATGATATGACTAAGTCCATAATTTTGACGGAAATTCGGCAACATAACGGCTAAGCCAGAGCTTCCCCAAAATGCCAATCATAAACTTTCAACCAACGGTTCATTATATCTATATCATATCATCACACTCATCATTCAATCATGAGGCAAAGCTCAATCAAACTTGTCATTCATCATGCCGAATGGCATCATACATTTATACCCTAAAGGGGGTTCATAGTTGTGTGTTTCTTGGTGAAGAATATTATGAATCATCATATGATTTCTCGTGGTTACCCATGAGAGAATCACATAGTTAGGATATATGTTTGTGGTCTTTTAGTTACTTAGCTCTCATATGAAATTATTCTTTACTTGAGTTCATGCCTTGTGGAACACTTGTTCAAATTAATTAAGTTAGGTGATGGTTTCCTTTTCTTGAGATAGTGCACTTAGTGATTTCTAGGTGCGTGGTATGCTCAGTGGCCCTAATCATACTTCTGCTCCCAAGGAGTTTGAGATCCCTCTAATCCTTGGGTCATGACAACCCATAACATCATGAACCCAACAACACCATGTTCACTAAACACCAAGGGTGATTTTTAACTTAACCAAGTTACAAGGTTTCAAGCTTTCATTACTAACCAAGCAAGATCTTATATTAAATATTATAAAAGTTATCATTCTTATAAAGTAGTCATAAAGTTTTATTCTTTATGAAAGTAAGTGCCTTTAACATTAAGCTCTTATCTTAAAGATTAGATCTTTATGAAATAATGATACAAGTTACTAACTTTTTAACTAAAAAAAAATCTTGTTCTTTATGAAAATTGACTCGTCTAATTATTCTAAGACCACCAAGGTCTCAACTTTATGACTTAAAGTTGTCTCCACATTAAAAAGGTTCCTACTTTATCAACTAGTGATATGAAACATTAACTTTAAGGTTAAAAAGTCTTGATCTTTATAAAAGTTAACACCTTTTAGCATTGTTTTGGTTCAAGATCTAAACTTTATGAATTAAATGTTACAAAACAACTCTTTTATGATTGAAAGGTCTCATTCCTGATTAAAGTTTAAAACTTTATGAAAGGTCTTTTCTTTAAAGTTTGATTTCTAAGATATAAAGTGATAAGATATCATTTTTCTAACTCAAAAAGGCTTATTATACCAAAAAGTTTAGACTTTTACATGTATTCTTGTCTTCAAAACAAAAGAAAATAAGACTTCTATGAAGGCACTAAACTTGTGCTACTTTTTATGGTTCAAGAAGCAAACTTTTTAAAGTTTTAAGCTTTTAGAATATTCATGGTCTTATCAAATCATGAAAAACATAAAAAGATAAGGCTTTTCCAATCATCAACTCATCACAAGAAAAGGAACAACTTTAAACAAGATACCATCAAGAATACTCAATAATAAAAACATATTTTCCAAAAGTAGAAACATCAAGAACACTTGAAGAACATCAAGAGCATATTTTGCTAAAAAGGGAAACTCAAGATCACTTGAAGAACAACAAGAACATATTTTTCCAAAAGTAGAAACATCAAGAACACTTGAAGAACATCAAGAACATATTTTGCTAAAAAGGGAAACTCAAGAACACTTGAAGAACAACAAGAACATATTTTTCTAAAAGTAGAAACTTAAGAACACTTGAAGAACAACAAGAACATATTTTGCCAAAAATGGAAACTTTTGCTCTTGAAGAGCATGAAGGATCTTCTCAAGTTTTCACTTAGAGATCTTGGTCATGAAAGAACCAAGCTCCAAGCTTTCTTGAGCAAACAAAATGAAAAAGATGAAGATCACTACCTTTCTTAGAAATGGTGCAAAAACTAGAGAAGAAGAAGAAGAAGAGGATGGGTCCTCTTGATGATTATGGTGGCAGTTTTGCAAGAAGGAAGGAGAAGCTCTTGAGATCTTATGAAAATGGAGGTTGTAGTGTTTAGATCTTGTCTTTAAAGACCAAAAGATGTGATCTTTGAAGGGCTTAATGAGGAAAGTTTGGTTATGGAGGTGGAGAATGATGAAGAAAATGAAGAAGAAGAAGAGGAAATGTAGAGAGAGGTTGGAGAGTTTGAGAACTTTAGAGAGAGAATGAGAAGTTGAAAATGAAGTGAATGTGTGTGTGTGTGCATGAAGTGGCTGTAACTTGTAATGGCATGGGGAGAGATATTTTTGCTTCATTTTGTGCTAATTAGTGATTAAGGAGACAAAGTGGATGATGGGGGAACAAAGCATGGTCAAACTCTTACATAAAGCACTCTTGTCTAATGCTTTATGCTTTTATGACATCACCTTTTACTTTATTGTCTAGTTGACTAAATTTGAATTTAATCATGTGATTAAGTGCTCTTGCAACTTAATTAAGATGATTAAGCAAGGATTAGTGATTAGCACACAAGAACATGATTAACAAAAATTAATCTTGCGATTGAGCTTAATTAACCTTAATTAAACTTGATTAAGCTAATTAAGGGCAATTAGTGCTTAATTAAGCTATAGAGGCTTTGACTTACTTAATTAGAGATTATCTAATCTCGATTAAGTATTCTCTTGACTTTTCTCATCCGAGTTAACTCATAAACTCTTCGTTAATCCCTTAATTAAGCCATAATCTCATAATTTCTCATTAAGTGCCTAATTACTCAATGTTACTGAGGTAATTTAGCATGACATGAAATTCAGGATGTTACAGATCATACTCTGGCATATGTATGATAAGTAAAGGAAGACAAAGAAAGAAAAGAAAATTATGTGTGCCTGCATAAATTCAAGTACAAGTAAAGGCATATGCAGATTTTAAGTTTCCAGTATATTGGTGCTATTATATTTTAATATGTTGCATTTATTGTTCATAGTATAATTCAGGAAGTTATTTTGTATTGGTTCACCCAAATGACAAGTGTATAAATAAAATGGACTCTGCTTCGAACAATATGTTTTTGAACTATAAAATTAAACAGTTTATATAACATGTCTACCTTTTTCATAATAAACCGAAGCAGCTGGAGATAATAATGATGACATGATATGAAATTTCTTAGTGAATCCTACTGAGAATTTATAATTCTTACTCCTGTTTCCGTATTATCTCTAGATAGTTCAAGAAGATTCAAAGACGGCTAAAGTCGCTATCAAATAAGGTTCGCTCAGGTAACAATAACAACTCCAGAGTGTGGTACTATGACTTAAGCATAGTACTGTACAGAGGAGGATGTTACATGATACATCTTTGTCAAGCTAGGGTGTATGGTGAAATGGCTCTTGTGAGCCCCCTCCAAGATCCTTCTTCGGAGGTCACATTAGCAGGTACACAAATTCTCCCTTCGAACCTCCATAATCCGTCCATACCTCGAGCAAAACCCTTCAACTTTCCTTTTTGCTCTAACACTAGGGTTTTCCAAAAATCCTCTTCCTTACTTTGGGCTTGAGCAATTTGACTCTTGAAATCGCTCATCACCCTAAGTTGATTCAATCTTAAACTATGGGGTTTAGAATAACTCTGAGGTTAAGGTCTCTAAAGCTCTTTAAAGGCAAGTCAACAATTGAAACATAATGCATTAGAAGTTACAATTAAAATCCTAATTGCCCAATCCTTATTAATTCATGATTTAGAACATAAAATCAAGGTGATCTAACCTAATTAACTACGAGCATATAAGTATCACATCTTAATCACATGAAAATTTAACCCTCACATCTTCTTTACATAATTAATGAGGAAAATCCTTTTTATTGAAAATGTGCTAATGTGTAATTAAACCAATTGAATTAATTAGCATTTAGATAATTGTAACAATAGTAAAAATTTGGAAACTTCCCTTTAATTATTGTTTGAAAGTTTGGTCAAGGCAAGAACCATATCCAACCATCCATTTGCCTTCTCATCATACACCATTAGATCAAGAGTCCATGTTAGTAGATTCCTTAAGTCAAGACAAAAGATCTACTCTCCTCTATCAAGATTATGACACTTGGAGTGATCATAGTCATCCAATGCCAATCCTAAGATAGGTCATGCTTTTAACCACTTGAAAACACTACATTGGCCTTACCCAAGTGCCAAGACTCAAAGGAAACACAACTCCCTCTTTTGCCCCAAGGTTTTTCCCACTCTCTTGCTTGTTGTAAGAAGCAAAATCACATCACTCTCTCCCCCTCATTCTTGCACCATTCAGCCTCTCTTCTCTCCCCCTCACTTCATTTTTCAATTCCTCTCTCAAGACACAAAGCTCTCTCCTCTCTTCAAGACCCATTCCTCTTCTCTTGTTCTTCCAATCTTCCTTGTTCTTCTTCCAATCTCCCTACTACTTCTAACCTCATTTCCATCACCACCCTCACAAGCCCTTCAAGGACCACCCTCTTTGGTTCTTGAGGAAGCAAAACAAACACTCACTTCGCCCCATTATCAAGCTCAAGGAGGAGGAAGGTCATCTCCAACTCATCAACTCTTTTTACTCCTCAAGAAATCCATTTGGTAGTGACTCTAACCCTTCTTTTGCATGTATTTTTCAAGCTCTAGAACTCCTAAGCTCTTCATAGCTAGGTGGTTTTAGGACTTGCTTCAAGGTCTCATGACCATTTCTTGCTCTATGAGTTGTTCTTGTCTTGTTGAAAAATATTGTCTTGAAATGAGATTATGTGGCATGATGGTTTTATATATCTTGCTTTATTTTGGTTTAAATTACTGATTTGGTAATTAAAACTTTGAATATGATGATGAGATAAAACATAAAAATGATGATTTGAAGTGGTATAGCAACTTCTCCACAAATTTGATATGTAAACCAAGAAAACTAGTTAAGCTGGAATTCTGGCAGCCTGTAAGGCATATGGTATAACTCGTTCTACAAAACTCGAAATGTAATGACACTAATTGTTTGTGAAAATAGACTCAAAGAACTTTCAACACATATAAAATTCGTGAAATTTGGATTTAAAATGAGGGAGATATGATTTTTCAAAGTTGGCTGTTCCCGGATGGATTTCTGTTTGGGCAGTCTTCACTAAAAACCTTATAACTCAAGCTACAAAAATTATTTTTAAGTGGGACCAAGTTTTTTAGAAAGCTAAGACATATAGAAACATCCCCATAAAACAGTTTTGTCAGATTTCATGTGAGGAGCTTCCAGTGGAGTTGACAAGCCACTAACCTGAGTTGAACTTTCAAGTCTGAACAGTTAGAATAAAATTGCATAACTCAAGCTACAAAATGAATTTTTGAGTGGGGCTTGTTTTGTTAAAAAATAGACTCAGAGAAGTATAATCATACCAAAATTCGGAACAAAATAGTAAAAGATAAAATTATGGTGAATTTTCAAAGTTACTGCCCCATTGTAAAAGTAAAAACTAGTTGTGGTGAAAGTTAAAGAATAATGAGAAATAAGTTTTATGAAACTAAGACCTTTACTCTAAGAATTGGAAAACTCTCATAACTCAACTTAAAAGTTTCAAAAAGGATAATAGATGAAATCGGCCTACGCCTAATAAAAGAATTTATACAAGAGGCAACCTCAATTAAAAGCTTGCACTAAATTTACTAAGCTAAGCTCATAAGACTTTGTGTGATAGGTATGCCTTTATGTGTCCATATGATGATATGATATGATGATGGCATGATATGATGATGATGATTATGACATGAAATGATGATGATTATGATGATGATGATACAATATGATGATGATCATACGATACGATGATAATGATTATGATAATGATATGATGTCGATATGAATATGATATGTTGATGATATGATACTTGATAATATACGATAAATGGATCACATTTGGGGACGACAATACGTAACGCCTAAATGTGGAAAAGAATTAGAACAATTTTGCATCATAAGCTTTAATAAGAAGAAGAAGATGAACTAAGGGTGTGATCCTTCAAAAGGGAAGGTGACCTAATTTAAGCTCCCTTCACCCACGACTCACATGAGGCATGACCCAGCTAGTGTGAGTATAGGGGATAGGTCTTACATGAGGCATGGCATGACCCAGCTAGTGTAAGTAGCAAAATTCTATGGTGGCGACGGCCACGGTATAAGCTCATTACCACTTATGTTCAATGGATGAAAAGATAAAGTCAAGTTAAGAAAAGAAAAGGGACTTCGGTCCAAACCCTAGAAAGGAAAGAAGTTAAGAGAATCTTATAGCATGGACATGCATGTTTTATGTAATTATACTTGTGCTTATGTATATTATGATATAAATGATTAGAGGATACCTTAAAATTGAATCCGCTTCGGATATTCATGTTTTCGAAAATCCAAGAATTGAATCTTATGCATGCTCACTATTTTCATTAATAAAAATCGAAATGGCTGGGACAACGACGATGGCACTCTAGTGTCAGGTTCGAGCCCTACTGAGAAATCTTATTTCTCACTCCAGTTATTATTTCGTCTCGTCACCAGATACTTATGGCATATCCCATGGAGTGGAGCATGGATCCTCCCCACCATGAGTGGGCCTACGACGAGGATGCCCAAACTATCATGGCGACGACCACCACGGTAGTCCATACCTACTTTCATCTTGGTCGTATACATGAGGGAGAAGATCCCGACATCCCGCCAGCCCCAGTCGACATTTCTTCTGCACCCCTTGGATCGCCATTGGGTCCTTGGGATTTTCCTCCTGAGCCCTTGCCGGACATCGAGATGGAGCCGATGTCTCCAGGCCTGCTAGCAGCCGAGCCCCTGCCACAGCCGGCGATTCCCGCGGTCGATGTGAGCTCCACGGCCACTTCGAGGACCGCAGCCGCTTTGCCGCCGCCCCCTGAGTATCACCCTGCCCCGTCTGAGGAGGATCGCTCCAAGGAGCGTTCGTCAGTAGCCAGGTATACTCCAAGCCATCCTGTTCGTAGCGTAGAGGTGATTAGCAAGCACCCTCGCATCATTCGCACTCCTCACGTTCCCCGAGGCCAAGGAGCGAGGGGAACCAGACACTCGAGGACCTGATTTTCATCTGATCGAGAGCTGCAGAAGGGGCAAGGAAGCCAGATGTGTCTACATGGGCTATTTTAATATTGCTCCTTATCTCATGTATTTCATTTTGTGACGAACCTTGTCATATTTGTTTATGTTTGATATTTTGGGGCCATGGCATGACCATGAGTCTCCTTTTTATGTATTGTTGAATATTATGAGACTTATATATATATATATATATATATATATATATATATATATATATATATATATATATATATATATATATATATATGTATGATTGATTTAGTAAGATGAATGTATTATGTTTCTTTACATCCATTGTTCCTTTATTTTATGACTTGTATGTATGCGAAACGCTCGTTTATAGCTATCTTCTCGCTCAGGGCTTTATTTTTCAAAACGTTGCTAAGCGACGACGTATTTCAAAAAAAAAAAATCTTACCGTATTTTCCGCGTAACATAATTTCAAGTAAAGTTTAGTTTTCCACAAGCATAAGTAACAATTAATAAAATGCCGTAATACGACTTAAGCATAGTATGGATTTATTAGGGTGTTACAATTCTCAAGTCTCATCCCAAGTTGCTTTCATCAAAAACCCAAAATCCACCCAACTCAACTAGACAAGGTAGGAAATCCTACTTCTCTCCTTATTTTCTTTGATTTGGAGCTGCATGGTGATTATGTTTAACATGAGATATTGATGTTATGTAGAGTGATGATGATGGTTTATGACTAATTTTGCATGTATGTTGTGATTGAAATTGGAATTGAGGACAAATAGCTTGAAGAAGGGGAACAAACCTAGAAGTTGTTAGGCTTTTTCCTCAGCGGTCCGTACGGCGGAGTGTACGGCTCCGCCTACTGTAACACCCTAATAAACCCATACTACGCTTAAGTCGTATTACGGCGTTTTATTAGTTGTTACTTATGCTCGTGGGAAACTAATCTTTGCTTGAAATTAAGTTACGTGGAAAATACGATAAGATTTTTCTTTGAAATACGTCGTTGCTTTGTAGCATTTTGAAAAGTAAAGCCTCGAACGAGAAGCTAGATAGAGAAAGAGCGTGTCGCATAGAATACGTACTCCAATATCATAAAACAAGAGAAAGGTAAATGAATAGTAATTCACAAAATACATTGCATTATGTAGCAAAATCATTACATCGATATGGGTTCATAATATATAGGCATACATATATATCAGCATTACATCAAAGGAGGCTCATGGTCGGGCCATGGTCCAAATACTAGATACAAACTAAAATCGATATTGTTTGTCACAAAAGAGATGAATGAAGATGCAGAGCTACGGCGATGACAAGTCCTCATCAACAATCGTCTGACATCCCACGTCATACGCCCGCTCACAGTGTTGGGGATCCATGCTCTGCTCCACCGGATGCGCCATCGAGATCTGGTGACGATACGGGAGAATAATTAGGGTGAGAAATGGAATTTCTCAGTAGGACTCGAACCCGACACGAGAGTGTCATCGTCATCGTCCCAGCCACTTCGGTTTTATTAATGAAAATAGTGAGCATGCATAAAGTTCAATTCTTGGATTTTCGAAATCATGAATATCCGAAGCAGATTCAATTTTAACATACTCTCCAATCATTTATATCATAACATACATGGGCATAAATATAATCATATAAAACATACATGTTCATGCTATAAGATTCTCTTAGCTTCTTTCTCTTTCTAGGGTTTTGGACCGAAGTCCCTTTTTCTTTTCTCAACTTGACTTTATCTTTTCACCCACTAAACATAAATGGTAATGAGCTCATACCGTGGCCGTCGCCACCATAGAATTTCGGTACTTACACTAGCTGGGTCATGCCATGCCTCATGTACGACCTATCCCCTATACTCACACTAGTTGGGTCATGCCATGCCTCATGTGAGTCGTGGGTGAGGGGAGCTTAAATTAGGTCACCTTCCCTTTTGAAGGATCATACCCTTAGTTCATCTTTTTCTTATTAAAGCTTATGATGCAAAGTTATTCTAATTCTCTTCCACATTTAGGCGTTACGTATCGCCGTCCCCAAATGTGGTTCCTTTATTAATCACCTTTGGGTGTAACATCCTCAATTTCATGTCGTGCTAAATTACCGTAGTAACCCTGAGTAATTAGGCACTTAATGAGGAATTTCGAGATTAGGGCTTAATTAAGGGGTTGACTCGGACGAGAAGGGTCAAGAGAATGCCTAATCGAGGTTAGATAATCTCTAATTAAGCAAGTTAGAGCCCCTATAGCTTACTTAAGCACTAAGCGCCCTTAATTAGCTTACTCGAGTTTAATTAAGGTTAATTAAGCTTAATCATGAGATTAATTTTTGTTAATCATGTTCTTGTGTGTTAATCACTAATTCTTGCTTAATCACCTTAATTAAGTTGTATGAGCACTTAATCACATGATTAAATTCAAATTTAGTCAACTAGACAATAAAGTAGAGAGTGATGTCATAAAAGCAAAAAGCATGAGATAAGACTACTTTATGTAAGAGTTTGACCATGCTTTGTTTCCCCATCATCCCATTTGTCCCCTTAATCACTAATTAACACAAAATTAAGCAAAATATCTCACTCCCCCTCCCTTAATGTAGGACGCCACTTTCTCACACACACATACACATTCACTTCATTTTCAACTTCTCATTCTCTCTCTAAAGTTCTCAAACTCTCCAACCTCTCTCTACATTCCTTCTTCTTCTTCTTCTTCATCTTCTTCATCATTTTCCACCTCCATAACCAAACCTTCCTCACTAAGCCCTTCAAAGACCTCATCTTTGGGTCTTTGGAGACAAGATCAAAACACTACAACCTCCATTTCCACAAGATTTCAAGAGCTTCTCCTTCCTTCTTGCAAAATCGCCACCTTCATCATGAAGAGGAGTCATCATCTTCTTCTTCCATTTCTCTTGTTTTTGCGCCATCTTCAAGAAAGGTAGTGATCTTCATCTTTTTCATTTTGTTTGCTCAAGAAAGCTTGGAGCTTGGGTCTTTCATGACCAAGATCTCTAAGTGAAAACTTGAGAAGATCCTTCATGTTCTTCATGTGTTCTTAAGTTTCCTCTTTTAGAAAAATATGTTCTTGATGTTCTTCATGTGTTCTTAAGTTTCCTCTTTTGGAAAAATGTGTTCTTCATGTTCTTCATGTGTTCTTAAGTTTCCTCTTTTGGAAAAATATGCTCTTGATGTTCTTCATGTGTTCTTAAGTTTCCTCTTTTAGAAAAATGTGTTCTTGATGTTCTTCATGTGTTCTTAAGTTTCCTCTTTTAGTAAAATATGTTCTTGATGTTCTTCATGTGTTCTTAAGTTTCTTCTTTTGGAAACCTATGTTCTTATTGATCTCTAGCTTAAAGTCGTTCCTTTCTCTTTATGATGAGTGAATGATTAGAAAAGCTTCACCTTTCTATGTTTCCATGATTTGATAAGACTATGAACCTTCTCAAAGTTTTAGACTTTAAAAAGTTTGCTTCATGATTTCTTCAAAGTGGTGCAACTTTTAAGCTTCCATAAAGTTTTATTTTGTTCTGTTTTGAAGACAAGAATACATGTAAAAGTCTAAACTTTTTGAGTTAGAAAAAACGATATCTTGTCACTTTAGGCTTTAGAAATCAAACCTTAAAGAAAAGACCTTTCACAAAGTTTCAAACTTTATTCAAGAATGAGATCATTAAGTTATAAAAATGTTGTTCTATAACATTTCATTCATAAAGTTTAGACTTTGAATCCAACTAATGCAAAAGGTGTTAACTTTTATAAAGAACAAGACTTTTTATTCAAAAAGCTAGTAGCTTGTATCATTATTTCATAAAGATAAGAGCTTAATGTCAAAGGCACTTACTTTCATAAAGAATAAGACTTTATGACTACTTTATAAAGAATGACAACTTTAATAATGTTTAAGGCAAAACCTTGGTATGTTATTAGTAAAAGTTTAAAACTTTGCAACTTGACTAAGTTAAAAGTCACCCTTGGTGATTAGTGAACATTGGTGTTGTTGGGTTCATGATGTGGTTATGCGTTGTCATGACCCAAGGATTAGAGGGATCTCGAACTCCTTGGGAACGGAAGTATGATTAGGGCCTCTAAGCATACCATGAACCTAGGAATCACTAAGTGCGCTATCTCAAGGAAAGGAAACAATCACATAATTTAATTAATTTGAACAAGTGTTTCATAAGACATGTACTTAAGTAAAGCATACTTTCATCCAAGGACCAAGTAACTAAAAGACTATAAACACATATCCTAACTATGTGATTCTATTATGGGAAATCATGTGATGATTCATAATATTCTTCACAAAGAACAACACAACTATAAACCCCTTTAGGGTATGAATGTGTGATGCCACTTGGCATGATGAATGATGAGATTGATTGAGCTTTGTCTCATGATTGAATGATAAGTGTGATGATATGATATAGATATGATGAACTATTGGTTGAATGCTGATGATTGGCATTTTGGGGAAGCTCCGGTCTAGCCGTTATGCTGCCGGATTTCCGTCAAAATTATGGACTTAGTCATATCATTGCATGCGTCTAGTCAAGGAGTTATGCATGTAAAGTATAAAGATAAGAAAAGAATCAATGGGACGTGACCCTTCAATCACTTCGGTAAGGGAAGTGAGAGACGGCGATCCACAAGGAACCTCTATGAGGAAGGCAAGGGTGTTTTGGAGGACCCTCCAACTTAGAGGTAACCAATATCGGCTTAGTCTGATTTGGTTAGTACTGCGTGACGACGGTCACGGAATGAGCTCATGTCCAAAAGCAGTCTATTTCAAAGGAAAGTAAAGAATGTTAAGCACGCATAAAAATGAAAGTAAAGTCTAAGTATGACCATGGTTACATCTGTGATGATGCGTGTCTTTGCATGAAAGTATATTGCCCATTTGCATTATGGATGTTATTCTATGTTTTAGTACGGATGTTAGTCATGATGATGTGTTTATGATGTTAAGTTTAAAAGCAACCCGCTTTGGGGTTTAAGTTTTCAAAACCAATAAAAATTGAACTTATATCCGTCCTTGCTTTTGTAATTAAACCCGAAGTGGTCGGGGCGATGACGAAGACACTGTGTTTGTCTAGTCAGCGATCCTCTTGAGAAATTTAGTATTTCTCATTCCTACGTTCGTGTCGTCTTGAGAGGATGTCGACGTCGAACACGGTGGTGATCCACATTGAGTTCCCGCTGTGGCGTTGGCGCTTTGACCGGTCTTTGAACGCCTCAGTCTTTGTCGGCGCAGCGATGAGGTCTACATCTTCCACGACCGCCAGCCTGCACTCGTGATGAGCCCATTTTTCCGACCGCATCGCCCATTTGGCGAGGTTACTATGGATGACATTCGCCTACTTTCAGCCACCGAGATACCCCATCGATGATGATGAGACCGGCTTCGGATACCCGCTTGACTCATTCGTTTCACTGGATTCCGATCCCTCAGAGCCGTCTTATCTGAGCTTCCATGTGGAGACCGATCCGTCTGAGCCCCTCTATCCGACTCATTCTGGGGGTTCTCACCGTTCGGGTTCGTCGCAGCCTTCAGTGATTCGTCTATCTTCTGATTCTTCTGCTTCCTCTGCTGGCCCATTTTCACCCCCGGTTCGCGGGCGTGGGTTCATTCGTACCACTGCGTGCCCGTGGGCGAGGACGTGCTCGAGGAGGAGGACGTGGTAGTACTTCTCCTGGTGGATATGGGAACGGTTTCCTCCCGCCAGATGCTTGATGTGACGACTGCATGCGGAGCCGAGCACGAGGATAGCCCGCTTTTGGTAGTAGTTATAGGGTTATCATTCTGTTATGTGGCATGTTTGGGTAGTAGGATTCTCTGATGTATTTCCTTTTATTATGTATTGGTAGGCTTTTGTGTAGGGTCGACGATAGATATCGGACCCATTATTATCTTATGTATGAACTAGTACGACTCTTATTGTATTATCATGGTTGGCCGTGGAATGAATGTTACATTATTCTAAGAATTGTGGTTACTCTTATGGTCTCTATGCTTGTTAAATGCGATATATGTATGGGATAGCGGTGTTACTTTATATGTTCACGATGCGCTCATGGCTCTCGATTTCAAAAATGGTTTACTTGTTTTGTAGAAAAAATTTTACCCCTATTTTCGGTATAAAGTAATTTCTAAAAGGTAATGATAGTTCCGCGAGCAAAAGTAGCAACTAGTAATTCCACAATATGACTTAAGCATAGAATGGAACTACTAGGGTGTTACATTGGGCGTTACGTATCGCCGTCCCCAGGGTATTCACATTTATTAATTCTTTCATGTATAGCATTAAGCATCATGTCATCAACATATCATATGCATATCATCCTCATTCATTATCATATCGTCATCATATCATTATCATTCTTATCATCATCGTATCACTATCATAATCATCATCATATCACATGATCATCATCATATCATATCATCATCATTATTCATCATCATCATAGCATCATGCTTGCACATAAACATAGGCATATTCTCAAGCAAAGTTTTATGAGCTTAGCTTAGTAAATTTAGTGCAAGCTTTTAATTGAGGTTACCTCTTGTATAAATTCTCTTATTGGGCATAGGGCCACTTTCATCCATTATCCTTTTTGAAACTTTTAAGTTGAATTATGAAGGTTTTTCAATACTTAATGTGAGGGTCTTAATGTTTTAAAGCTTATTTCTCATTAACCTTTAAATTTTACTATAACCAGTTTTACTTTTATGGTGGGGCAGTAACTTTGAAAATTCACCATAATTTCATCGTTTACTCTTTTATTTCGAATTTTTGTGTGGATGTACTTCTCTGAGTCTATTTTTAAAAAAAACAAACCCCACTTAAAAATTCATTTTGTAGCTTGAGTTATGCACATTTTATTCTGACTGCTCAGGATTGAAAGTTCATCTCGGGTCAGTGGCTTGTCCACTTCACTGGGAGTTCCACACATGGAATCTGACAAAACTGATTTATGGGAGTGTTCCTCTATGTCTTAGCTTTCTAACAAACTTGGTTCCACTCAAAAAGGTTATGTATAACTTGAGTTATGCATGTTTTATTACCTACTGCCCGGACAGAAACCCATCCAGGAACAGTAAACTTTGAAAAATCATATCTCTCTCGTTTTAAGGCCAAATCTCGGATATTTTATATGTATGAAAAGCTCTTTGAGTCTACTTTCACAGAAAATTATTTTCGTTGCATTTTGTGTTCTGCAGCAATAAATATACCGCACGCTTTACAGACTGCCAGAATTCCAGATTTACTAGTTTTTAAGTTTTACATATCAATCTTGTGGAAATGTTGCTATACCACTTCAAATCACTATTTTTATGTTTTATCTCATCATCATACTCAAAGTTTTAGTCATCAAATCAGTATTTTTAACCAAACTAAAGCAAGATATATAAATCCATCATGCCACATATTCTCACTTTAAAAACAACACTTTCAACAAGACAAGAAAACTCATAGGGCAAGGAATGGTCATGAGACCTTGGAGCAAGTTCTAAAACCACCTAGCTATGAAGAGCTTAGGAGTTCTAGAGCTTGAAAAACATAGAAGAAGGAAGGGTTAGAATCACTACCAATTGGATTTCTTGAAAGCTTGAAGAGAAAGAAAGATATTGGAGATGGCCTCCTTCTCCTTGAGCTTAATAGTGAGGCTTGTGTATGGGTGGCTTTGTTTCTCCAAGGACCAAAAATGGTAGTCCTTGAAGGGATAGTGATGGTGGTGATAGGAGATGAGGATGATAGTGGTAGAAAAGTGAGGACTTAGGGTAGGAAAACAAGAAAAACAAGAAGAAGAGTAGGAAGAACAAAGAGAGGTTTAGAGAGAGGTGAGAGCTTTTGTGTGTATTCTTGAGAGAGGAAATGAAAATGAATTGAGGAGAGAGGGAGGGTTGAAAGTGGCGCACAAATGGGGAGAAAGGTGATGTGATTTTTGCTTCTTACACAAGCTAGGGAGTGGGAAAAACCTAGGCGCAAAAGAGAGTATTGTGTTTCCTTTGAGTCTTGGAAATCGGGTAAAGACTATGTAGTGTTTTTGTCAAGTGGTTAAAAGCATGAGTTCTCTTAGGATTTGGCATTGGATGGCTAGGATCACACCAAGTGTCATTATCTTGATGAAGGAGAGTACAACTCTTGTCATGACTTAAGGGATCTACTAATATGAACTCTTAATCTTGTGGTGTATGATGAGAAAGTAAATGGATGGTTGGATATGGCTCTTGCTTTGACCAAACTTTCAATCCATAATTAAAGGGAAGTTTCTACATCTTTATAATTGTTGTAATTATCTAAATGCTAATTAATTCAATTGGTTTAAATTACACATTAGCACATTTTAATTGAGAAGGATTTTCCTCATTAATTATGTAAGAAGATGTGAGGGTTAATGTGATTAAGATGTGATACTTATATGCTCTTAGTTAATTAGGTTAGGTCACCTTGATTTTTATGTTCTAAATCATGGATTAATAAGGATTGGGCAATTAGGCTTTTAATTGTAACTTTTAATGCATTATGTTTCAATTGTTGACTTTTACTTATCTTGTTGACTTGCCTTTAATTTACTAAGCTCTTGCTCTCGAGATTAATCGATTAATCCTCAATTAATCATTAACCTCTCTAATTAGCCAGGATCACTGAGCTAATTAGCATAGACAAAAATCGGGGATGTTACACCTACCATAGTTTAAATTTGATGAAATTTTTATAAAACTAGACATCCAGGACTTTCCATACATATAAAATATATGGCAATTGGATTAGTATAGAGTTAGTTATGAATCTTTGAAGTTAGACCTAGAAATCTAAGTTTCTACCCAGGCAGCATGGGTTGAGAAGGGTGTAACTCACCCTACACAACTCCAAATTGAGTGCAACCAAAGGTGTTTGAAAGCTAACACATAAGAGAATGTCCCATAAAAATTTCCGAATTTGATAAGGTCTCATTTGTTCCCAGTGAGTCGAGAAAATTGCTCTATGTTCAATCCGAGTTAGAACAGGGTAGACCAGTAAGGTCAAGTTCTAAAGCCTATAACTCAAATTATACTCATCCAAATGACATGAAACCTGATTCATTTGAAAGCTTGTTCTGTTAGCTTTACATATTTCGCATGATTTCACCCATATTTCTATTTTTAGTGAATTTTTCCCCATAAGAGTGCAATTCTGGTTAGAAGCAGGACAAGTCTCAAAAGAATTTGAGTTAAGGTTGGAAGTCGGGAGTTAGTGAATAGGAAGCTAGGTTAGTACACTTAGAATCGAACTTTAAACTCAGTAAAACAGAAAGCTAGGTCGGGAGTGTGTAAGGATGAATCCGGAAGTGTATACTTAAGATTGGATTTGGAGGGGTTTACTTAGTGATTAAACTCGGGGGCAGTGAATAGGAGTCCATACCGGGTATGTCTTAAGGCTGTATTCGGAACTTAGTAGAGAGAGAGGGCTAGATCCGGTATATTGATGTCGAACTCGGGATTCAGTAATTAGAGAGCTCGGGATTTAGGAAACATACTTATCAAAGTCTCAAAAGATCAATGGTGGAATAAGGTCGGACGTCGCACAACCCGGAAATCGGAAATGATGTAATCTCGGGAGACCGAACATAGTGTAGGGAAATCGAAACCTAGATAAGGTCAGAACTCAGAACACGTGGGATATTGAAAGTCGAACTCGGGAACCTTAACAAAAATTAAAAGCCTACAAGTTAGATTGATACTTGAGACTTTAAATCTTGTACTTATTAACATTGTTATATTCTTGATATGAATATGATGTCCTATAGGGAGTTTACTATTTGACTTAAATGTACTGGTTGTCTGGCACTATTTATGGGGAAGCGGACTCAATCCGTTATTTTGCTGAAATTTCGGTAAGGGATTCATATGTTATGTGATTTAAAATAGCATGAATATATGATACTTGAAGAATCAAGCTACATGTGCATTCAATTCATGATATTGTAAAGGATTCCATTTTACTTGGGCCAGCCCCGGAACAAATTAAGGGGAATAGATCAGTGGGAAGGTCAGGGAAAGTAAACCCGGCAATCCTATATAGGAACGAGCTCGGTCCTGAAAAGCGGACTATTACCCAAGAGTATATGGCCAATGACTCCTAGAGGACCAAGGATGGAAATAAATTCTAATAGGCAAAAGCCACCAAGAATAAGATGCATTTCTAATTGCACATTCATATGCACAGTGTGATGCTTACTAATTGACTGTCCTAAATACCTGTTTACTTTCATAACATGCTATTGCTCCTTTACAATTACTGTTTAATTGCTTTAGTGTTTCTGTTAATTAAAATTGAGCTTGTTTCGGTGTATGTTTTTCAATAAGTATTTAAGTTAAATATCATTTTATGTTGTACAACTGGAAATTATTGAGAGATCGAAACAACTGGAAATGACAGTGATGATAGATGTGTAGAACTAGGAATTCCTACTAAGAAATTTTTATTTTTCATCCTACTGTATATTTCCACATCATTCTCAGACTATGGAGCACACAGCGACAGGAGTCCTATTCATTGAGTTCCCCGAGCTTCACATCCACATTGACCCGGTCCTAGATTCTGTATATATATCTGGCAGCTGCCAGTTTCGTTTGTATTTCTTTTACCAGAGAGACTTCGCCGTACCACTTATGCACCCACTGTTTGACCTCGCTATCCCGTATATTGCCATTCCCCTTTATATGGCCCATCCATTTCTACCTCCACCAGCAGCAGCAGCAACACTAGCGGCAGCAGCAGCAACACTAGCGGCAGCAGCAGCCCCAACTCCTATGGCCCTTCCTGCTTCACCACCGCAGCCAATGCTTTCCGCCTCGATGTCAGAGGAGGATCCATCGGAGGTAGCAAGTTCCTCCTCATCCTCTGCTCCTAGCGTGGGCCATCCCCTCGCAGACGCACCCATGGCAAATGGGTTTCTCTCTTCAGACTTCGGTTAGACAGTGGATATGCCGTAGCGATAGTAGATGTACAGGACGACCCTCTTTTGGTAGTCTGGGCTATGGATAGATGGGTATAGATTAGGAACAGTATACAAAATGTCCCATGGGGACCATCCAGGGTATTGTTCTTAGGAACCGGCCATTTTATTTTGTGCTAGCGGCCTCATATGTTTTTTACCCTGTATCATTTTGACAAACTTTGAAAGCAAACGTTTATGTATGTATTTAAGATATATGTTGCAGTAGTTCCGTCTTTATTGCATTTTTATTTATATTATGTTATTTACATTATACCAATTAACTAGTATTTATTTCGCTGTCAAGCAGAAAATACTATTACGCGAATAACCACCTTTATGTGAGAAATTAATAATGATACAGAAAATAGAATTTAATCAGCTCGCTACACGTAATCACTTATCAGATAATCTATTATGACTTAAGCATAGTACTTGTTTGCTAAGGTGTTACACCTACGATCATCTATCTAGGCAAGGGATACTTGTTCTTAAGGGTCACCTTATTCAACTGCCTATAATCCACACATAACCTCATACTTTCATCCTTTTTCTTCATAAAGAATATTAGGTCTCCCCAAGGTCAGGCACTAGGTGTTACAAACTTCTTTTCTAACAACTCTTCCAACTGTCCCTTCAACTCCGACAACTCCACTGGGGACATCCTATAGGGTATTATAGAGATCGGCCCCATTCCCGGTACCAACTCTATAGAAAACTCGATTTTCCTTTCCGAGGGAAACTCAAGTATATCATTAGGAAATACATCTGGGTATTCCCTAACTATGGGAATCTCATCCAATTCCTACTTGAGTTCGACATCGCTTTCCATAAGGAGAACATATCCTTGATCATCAAACTCACTACTCCCTACTTTAACGGAATTCAAGAACAAACGAATAAGTTTAATAGGCCTAACAAGTACAGGAGGAAGCACAATAGATTTCTCAGAACAATCTATCATAGCACGGTTAGCCAAAAGCTAATCCATGCCTAGAATCAAATTCAAACCCGAAATTTGCTACAAAAGACTTACCATCAATTTGGAAATGACAATTCAAACAACACTGACAAGTCTTAACTGGTTTCCTAGCAGGAGTAGAAACGATTAACATGTAAGGTAATTCAGACACAGACAATCCCAATCTATCTAGACAATCATGAGAAATAAAGGAGTATGTATCCCCAGAATCATACAATATAGCTAAGGTTCTACCGTTAACTTCGCACTTACCTTGAATCAAATCGTCAGGCTGAGCGGCCTACTCAGCATTGGGGGCAAAGACCTTTCCTTAGTGTTGGGGCTTGTTGGCAAGGGTCGTCAACTTGATAGTTCAGTCTCTAACCATGTGCCTAAGCTTTCCACATTGGAAACATGCATTTTGTCCCGCTCGTCAAGGACATCCTCCATGAAATTTTCCATACTTGGGGCAAGCTCGACCATTTACAAGTTTCGATGGATTCCCAGCAGGCTTCTGAGGTTGCTTCCCTTTGAAACCTCCACCTTGAAATGGCTTCTTCGGGGGTTAGGGCTTGAACTTTTGCCCTTGCGGTGCCAACTTCTTCTTGTAAGCTTCAGACTTTCTCACACCAGCTTAAGGTTGCAAGCCTCTACTAAGCAGCACTTGTTGACTAGTACAGCATAATCACGGATTTCCATGGGTCCTACGGATGCCAGGATCTCCTCACACAATCCTCTTTCGAACTTGACACACTTCCATCGCTCATCAAGGTTCCCTTGATAAATCATCGAGAACTTGCATAGCTCCTTAAACTTGGCAGTATACTCAGCAACATTCATGGTCCCTTAACATAGACTTATGAACTCCAACTCCTTTGCATTCCTCACGGAAGCAGAGCAATACTTCTCGTAAAAATACACCTTCAATATAATCCCAAGTAATGTGGGTTAAGCTCCTTCCAATAACCTCTTGGTGCCTACCCACCAAAACTCAGGATCGGCTTCCAGCACGTAGTTAGCAAAGGCTACCTTCTGCTTCTCAGTGCAAACTAACAGTGAAAATTTTCTCAATGGCTTTGATCCATTCATCAGCTCGATCAGGGTTGTAGGCTCCTCTAAAACTTGGCGAGTTCACTTTCCCAAACTCAGCAAACTTGAGGTAGTCGAAGTCTACCTTAGCTCCTCCATTATGCCCTTCCAGGTTTTCCTCATCCTTTTTGCTCCATCAGTTCCATCATATAGTGAGTAGCAGCAGCCTGCTCCCTCATGGCAACAGCTATCTCATGGAGCTTCACCATGACGTCTTCGGGGCCTTCTGGCTCATTACGCGGCCTACCACATCTCCTTGATGCCATTAGTTCGTAGTGCACAAAACAAAAGACATTGAGTTGATCAGGCTTAACATTTATGCTGAGTGAACCAACAACTAACTACATTCAAAACAGATGATCATCCATGTCTAATCCTTACATCCCATCGTACGGATGACACTTAAAGCATGACTCAACTAAGGCCTATGCTTAGAAGCATAACCAGTACATCCCCAAGCTCTCTAAGGATGAACTGCTTTGATACCAAAATGTAACACCCTAATAGTTCCAAGCTATGCTTAAGTCATATTATGGAATTATTAGTTGTTACTTTTGCTCGCGGAACTAACCTTACCATTTTTAAATTACTTTATACTGAAAATAGCAGTAAATTTTGTTTTTGAATGATAAGAACATGAGTAAATCATTTTGAAAACTAAGAGCCATGAACTCATTGTGAACATATAAGGTCGAACATCTTCGCCTCATATAAGCAGTGCAAATAAAATAAATAGAGGCAACATGAATAACAATCATCTTATGTAAACATAATATCATTCCATGACCATCATAGTTAATATAGTTAATAGTAGTGCAAAGAGTCATACATAAATAGTCATCGGTCCAATATCTATTGTCGGCCCTACAAAAGCAACCTAACCAAATACATCATTAAGGAAAATACATCAAAAATCTCTACTACCCAAGCATGCCATACAATAAAATGATAACCTAATAACTACAAACAAAAAGGGTTATCCTCGTGCTCGGCTTCGCATGCAATCACCACATCACCCATCGGACAGAAGAAATCCATTCCCAAAATCATCAAGAGCAACATTTTCTCGTCCTCCTCCTCAAGCACGCCTATGTCCATGGGGCACAGAGCGGGTACAGATGAACTCACGACCATGAACTAGGGGTGGCATGAGGAAGGGCTGCAGAAGAAGAAGATGAATAGGAAGTCAAGCGAATCAATGAAAGGTAGGAAGGCTCGAATAGGTCAGACTCCACATGGTAGCTTGGGTAGGGTGACTCTGAAAGATCGAAATCCAAGGAAACAGTTGGTGTCAGATGGGTATCCGAGTCAAACTCTCCATCGGTGGGGTATCTCGGCGGCTGAAAGTAGGGACAGATATCATGCAAGGGTACTTGAAAACGGATGGTCATGGAAGATGTAAACCCTCATAGTTGTGCTCGCATACATCATAGAGGCATTCAGCACTGGGTCAAAGTGTCAATGCCATAATGGGAACTCAATAAAGATCACCACCACGCCTGACGCCAGCATCCTCTAAAGACGACACGGAAACGTAGGAGTGAGAAATACTAGATTTCTCAGTAGGATCGCGACTAGACAAACACTGTGTCATCGTCATCATCCCAGCCGCTTCAGGTTTAATTATAAAAATAGTGGACATGCATAGGTTCAATTTTAGGAGTTTTGAAAACATAAGTTCCCTAAGCAGGTTGCTTTTAAGCTTAACATCATAATCATAACATCATACGTAAGCATACATACGGAAGCATGGAATAAACATTCATGATGCATATGGATAGTATAGATACATGCATTTCTATGCAACCTTATTAACTTGACCATGGTTTTACTTTGACTTTACTTTCATTTTTAGTACGTGCTTAACATTCTTTACTTTTCCTTTGAAATAGACTACTTCTAGACATGAGCTCCTTCCATGACTGTCGTCATGCAATACTAAACCAAATCAGACTAAGATGATAATGGTTACCTCTAAGTTGGAGGGTGCTCCGTGTCACCCTTGCCTCTCCCATAAAGGTTTCTTGAGTCTTTGTGGATCACCGTCTCCCACTTCCCTTACCAAAGTGATTGAAGGGTCATATCTCATTCTTTCTTTTCTTTTGTTTTTACCATATCTTTCATGCATTGCAATCATTGACAAGACACATGTAGGTATGAAATAATATGGCTAATTTCATAATTTTGGTGGAAATCCGGCAGCATAACTGTAACATCCACCAAATTCTTCTATCATTTTTTGATCAATCGTTCGATTTTATCGAATAATTGAGATTAATTAAAATTCGATTAAATAATTATTTAGGATCAATTGATTGGCAAATGATTAAGTTTAGATATGAGGGAATTAAGTTAGAAGTATAGGAGATTTAATAAAATTTTATTGAAAACCGATTTACCGATTTAAAGGAAATCGGTAAGATTACGGTATTTTAAACTGTTAGAATCGAACCAATAAAATTTCAACTCATTAACCCTACTTTAAGTGGCTGAGAAATCAGCCACTTAATCCCTCAAAATGGTCCAAAGGAGGCCACAAAGAAGGGAGAGGGCTAGCTGAATTTCAGCCATAGGTGCATCAACTAATCACCACCCCTCATTCTAACTACCCCCATGTCTTTATAACACAATTCCTCTCCTTTCCCTCAGCCATTTCTGCGCCACTTGTCCCCTCAATTCAGCTCTCTTCTTCTCTTCTTCACTCACATAACTCCATCAAACTCTCAAGTTGAACCAGGTTTTGCTCACCCAAGCCCCAAAAATCAAGCCAAATAACCTATAACAAAGGTAAAGGTTTAATTCTTGCATTAATTCTGTGATCTTGGCTGGCTAAGGGTGGATTATTTCCACAATCTTTGATGTATTGATTGAATGATTATGATGATATATGGCTGATTATTGGCTGCTTGTTTGGTGAAAATCGAATTGGAAGCAAGAAAGAATGAAAATAGGAAGAGCTGAAGGGCTGGAGAACCAAAAACCCTCGGCAGTCTGTACGGCGGAGTATACGGCTCCGCCTACCACCAATTAAATTCAATGAAACCTTTTTTATATCAAACTAGACATCTAGGGCTTTCCATACATATATCATATAAGGCTATTGGATTAGTATTGAGAGAGATATGAATTTTTGAATTTTGACCTAGGTTTCTGACTTTGGTTCTGGGCAGACTGGGTTCTTCAGGGTAGAATTCGCCCTATACTACTTTAAATTTAATGAAACAAACTTTTTTAGAAATCTTAAAATAGGAGAATTTCCCATAAAAATTTCAGAATTAGATAAGGTCCCGTTTGCTCCTAGTGATCCAAGAAAGTTGCCCTATGCCCAAACCGGGTCAGAATAGGGCAGTTCGGGAAGGTCAGAATTCGGGGCTTATAACTCGAGCCCTACTAAGTCAAATGGAATGGAACTTTTTGTAAATGAAACTTTACCCTATTAGCTTTAATATGAGACCAATTTTGTATGATTTTAAGCAGTTTTCGATTTTTAGTGGATTTTTACTTTTAGATGTCTGATTCTGGCCAGCCACTGGGCAGGCCGGGATAAAACCTAAATATCTTGAGCTATAGTTATCCAAATTAGATGGGACCAAAGAGGTTAGAAAATAGACACATAACATTTCAACATAACCAAAATTGAGGTCCAAATGAGTTAAATAGAAATTATGGCTTTATTTATAAAAATTGAGCTAACAAACCTTGTTGAAGCAGAAACTCAGCCTTAATGAGATTAATATTATTATGAGTTCAATGTTAAAATATGTATACAATGTTGTGACCTCTATGATAAATTGGTGTTCTGGTGTACTGGCACTATTGATGGAAAAGTGGACATGTTCCGTTATACTACCAAAATTTCGGTAGAATCTATGCATAAGTTATGATATACATGCTAATACAAGTGCATTTTCATGAAAGCTATGGAAGTTATGATGAGAATTATGTTATTATGAAAGTCCATACTACTTGGGCTAGCCCCGAATAAAAAGTTAAGGGGAATAGATTAATGGGAAGGTTGAGGAAAGCAAACCCGGCATTCCTGTATACGAACGAGCTCGATCCTGAAAAGCAGACTATTACCTAGGAGTCTAAAATGGCCAAGAACTCCCAGGGGACTAAGTGATGGAAAATGATGGAAAGTTAAGGGAAAAGTTTATGAAGAAAGGTTCAAGAATAAGTTTTGCATGATTACATTAAATGCATGATTACCTTGAGCAGTTATTACATGTCATTTACAGTTCATCTGTTATGTTTATTTTCTGCCGAATATGCATTTATTCTGTTTATTATTCTGTGTATAATTAGTAATTTATTATGTTTCTTATATTATCTTAAGTAAAACTGGACCTTGCCTCAAACCAGACATTTTCCTAAACTGATTAAATGTGAATAGTTAGGGTTGATCTCATGATTTTATAATTAAATAAAACCTGAGGCAACTGAGAATGAATGTGACGCCAGCTAAACCCTGTACACGAGCCCTACTGAGAATTTCTTTAAATTCTCACCTCGTTTTGCATTTCCACATCATTCTCAGACGTTGACGATGGACTCAATGGCGACTCTGTGTATTGAGCTCCTTGACCTGTAGATTCACCAGGACCCCGAGTTGCACTCGCTGTGCTTAGCTGGTTTCCGCCATTTCCGGCCCTACTTTTTAGTAGCAAAAATTTAGCTATGCCTTTAGTTTACTCTGCTTTTTGAAGCATGTATATAAACTGATAAGTGCATTTTATTCACTTATTTTATATTCTTTTCTATGCTTGTTCATAGCTTTAATCTTGTAAATATAATGCTTTTATTTTACTCTTTGTGTTTTGTAGGAAAATAAAGCTTAAGGATGATTTTTGAGCTGAACAAAAGTAAAATGACTCAATTTAGAGCTAATTCAAGAAAATGCCAAGAATTGAGTGTTGGACAGCATGAGCAGTGTGTCTTTCCAATGGCATAACTTTTTGGTCCGAAGTCAAAATGACATGATTCCACTTGGATATGAAAGTAGACATCCAGAGCTTTAATTTGACATCAAGATCACTCAAAAAGTCCAAGGGACCAGAAAGATTGAAGCTGCCAAAGTTGGGCCTGATGCTGACCCGTGACTACATTCAATGCAGTTTTGCTCAATTTAGTTCTCCCTTGATATAAGCCCAAATAGGATGATTCTAGAGCCAAAAATGAAGCCCAAGATGTTAAATTTCCAATGGTGGTCGAATTACTCTCATCCAAGTCCATTTGGTCAATGAAATTTACATGTGAAGCAGAGTTACCTGAAAAAACCGAAACTATCAATTTTAATTAATGAATGGTGGGCCAATTGAGTTCAATTCACTTATGGGTTTTCATTTTCTGATTATAGGTTGTTAAAAACTTAATTATCAGAATTATTTCTGATAATCACCAATGCTTTGTGAGAATGTAACCTATGAAGCTATTTTAATGTGGAGTTACACTTGGAGCAGTTACAATTTGGATGGCTGAGATTAGATTTTGATAAGAGACCAGCAGCCACAAGGGAGGGGAGTAACAAATGAGCATTTTGGCTCTGGCTAGAGAGAGAAATTTTCATGGAGAGAGAAGGAGGTTTCAGCCACTCATCCTTAGAAACCATAGTTACAATATTGGAGTTGGAGAAGTGACATTTTCATTAAGCTTGTAGCTGTGGACATCACTTTTTGCTGCTCTTTAGGGATTTAATTGAGGACAAGAAGAAGAGATAGGTGCTGAAGATTAGAGTTTGGGCAACTTTGCTTTCACCCTTTAGTCTGCACATGTTTTCTTTCTTTCTTAACTCATGTCATGTATTCTTCAATTTGTGATATGGTTTTCTTTAGAATGTTAGGCTAAGTTATTTTTATGGTTATGGGTGAACTTTGAACCCTAAATTATTATGTAATTAAATTGATTTTCAGACCTCCATTTTCTTGAGAGTTGATTATATTCTTCTACTCACTTCATGATCATGGTAGTAATGTGACATGTTTGGATTGGCCATCCTTATATTTCATGTTATGGCTGATTGCTAGATTTAGGATTATGATATTTATTATTCTTTATCCATATGTAGTAACTTGTGTGCAAACTTAATGGTCAAGTTTGGATTGTATGCAAGGAAGAATATAACCTAAGTCACTTAGTCCTATGTTAGAGACCAATACTTAGATCAATCTGTCATTCTAGTTGCAATTGTTAATTGAACTTAGTGGATGTTCCTATGTCAATTAGTGATTGGAATAGGTTAATGGATGTTCCTTAATCTATTTAAAAGAAGGTAGCTAATAGAATGTTTCATTGCCTAAGATTGGTAACTATAAAAGGAGAATTGGAGGCTGAAATTGAGAACTAATTGCATGATATAATTTGTTGGGGAAAAGGGATCCCATAACCAGTTTTAATTGATTTCAACAAAACAGCATCATTTGCTCTTGTTTATTTTTTTTATTTTCGTGCAATTTTTTTTTCATATAATTTTTGTTTGAATTATAGAAACAACAAAACCCCCCCATTTTGTGTTACTTTGTCTTTTTAGAGTTTATTAGAATCAGAATCTAAAATAAGCTAAATAATTAAATTAATTCAATTCCTTGTGGATCGACCCTTTGCTAATTACTATACTAATTTTTCCTAAACCAAGCAAAGGTTTTTAATTTGGTAGTTTAGCAACATATCATAAACTGAAGTGTTGGCTTCCGACTTATATATGTAAATATACAACTGATGCTGTATTGCACGTTATTATTCTATTCTGTGTTATTTTTGTTAAATTTCGTTACATTCTAAATTATTAACAACGCTCCGTTTCTCCTGTTACAAAAAAAAAAAGTGACATGATAAAACGAAACGTAAATAGAGTATTAACATGGTAACACAATCTATTTAATTTCATGCTATGACTTAAGCATAACATTACATTGGTAGGGTGTTACAATAACTGCTAGACTAAAGTTTCCCCAAAATGCTAAACATGGAAACTTCAACCCATAACCAATTATATCCATCTCACATCATCATATCAATCATTTAATCATGAGGCCAAACTCAATGAAAATTGTCATACATCATGCCCAATGGCATCATAGATTCATACCCTAAAAGGTGTTTATAATTGTGTTATTCTTTGTGGCAAATCTTATGAGTCATAATATGATTCTCCATGTCTACTAATGAGAGAACCACATAGTTAAACAAATATATGAAGTCTTTTATTTACTTAGTCCTTATGTGAAGTTACTTTTTACTTGAGTACATGTCATATGGAACACTTGTTCAAGTTAACTAAGTTAAGTAATTATTTCCTTTTCTTAAGATAGTGCACTTAGTAATTCCAAGGTCCATGGTGTAACATCCACCAGATTTTATCGTTTTTCGCCTAGTTGTTCGATTTTTATCAAATAATTGAGGATAATTAAAATTCGATTAAATATTTATTTAAGGTCAATTAATTAGCATTTAGAGAGATTAAATGTGAGGGAATTAGATTAGAAGCATAGAAGATTTCATAGAATTTTTCCTAAACCGATTTGTTGATTTAAAAGAAATCGGTAAGATTTCGATATTTTAAACTGTCGGAACTAAAACAACTGAATTCCACACATGAAGACCAGAATTATGAGGCTGAAAATTCAACCACCTAGCCCTTGAATGGTGGGACCACATGCATCAACAATTGGTGGAGAGACTTGTTCCTTTGGCCACCACCCATTTCAAGAGCCAATCATCTTTCAATCTTTATGTAATTAAACCCCAAAAATTCCCTTTTGCTCCCTTGGACTTTCTGCCCTATTAAGCCAGCAGACCCCTCCCCATTTCTCTTCTTCCTCATCTCATCTTCACTTTACTTTCATCCAATCTTCAAGCTTCAACAAGATCCCTTCAAGCAAAAACTCAAAATCTAGCAAAATCATACCTAAAGGAGGTAGAGATTTAACCTCTTTTCTTGTTTCCTTGGTTATGGAAGCTGTTTGGGGTTTTAATTTTCTTCACTTATTGATGTGTTATTTGGATATATGTGATGATTATTGGCTGGTTGGATGGCTACTTTTGTGTTTAAATTGAAGAAGTGAAAAGGGATGAGAATAGAAAGAAGTAAGAGGCTGAATGATAGAAAAACCCTACGGTAGTCTATACGGCGGAGTGTACGGCTCTGTCTACAGCCATTTAAATTTAATGAAACTATTTATATGTGAAACTAGGCATTAGGGCTTTCCAAACATATAAATTATAAGGCCATTAGATTAGTGATGAAAGAGATATGAATTTTGGAAATTTGTCCTAGGTTTTTGAGTTTGATTCTGGGCAGACAAGGTTGTTCAGGGAAAACTTGCCCTATACAACTTGGAATTGAATGAAACTAACATTGTTAGAAAGCTTACACATAGAATAACACCCCATAAAATTTTCAAAGTTAGATTCGGTCTCAGTTGCTCCCAGTGATTCAAGGAAATCGCCCTAAGTCCAAATAGGGCTAGAACAGGGCAACCCAGAAGGGTCAAACAGCAGAGCTTATAACTCAAGCTCTACTCAAGAAAATGAAATGAGACTTATTTTGAATGAAAGCTTGTCCTGTTAGCTTTAATATGATACAAATTTCATACAATTTGAACTGGTTTTCGATTTGTAGTGAATTTTTAATTTTAAGTGGGTAATTCTGGCCAACTACAGGGTAGGCTGAGCTATAACCCTAATAACTTGAGCTCCATTTATCAAAATTAGATGGAACTAAAGAGCTTAGAAAATAGACATACAACACTCCAACATATCCAAAATTTAGGTCTAAATGAGTTAAATAGAAATTATGGCTTATTTCACAAAAATCGGGTTGAGTGAAAGTGCTAAGATAGCAACTATACTTTAAATGCAACTAATGTTCCTATGAAATTGATGTTAAATTGTGAATGAAGTGTTGTGATTTTTCTGTAAAATTGGTTGTCTGAATACATACACTATTTATGGGGAAGCGGACACATTCCATCATGCTGCCAAAATTTCAGTAAAACCTATGCATGAGTTATAGGATACATTCAGATACATGTGCATTTTGCAAGAAATTCATAAAGGTTATGTTATGATAAAAGTTCCATAATACTTGGGCCAGCCCTGGATTAAAGTTAAGGGAATAGATCGGTGGGAAGGTTGGGGAAAGTAAACCCGACATTCCTATATAGGAATGAGCTTGATCCTGAGAAGCAGACTATTACCCAAGAATTGAAGGGCCAAGAATTCCCAGGGGATCAAGTAACGGAAAAATTTATGATACTGAGTTTAAGAACGAGTAAAAGTAAGAGAACTCATGAGTACCTGCATGACTGCATTACATAGTTATTATTAACGGTTTATAAATTGATTATTATGTTCATTTACTGCTATCTGTTTATTTATTCTGCTCTTTATTTTGTATATTGTCATATAATAGTTTATTCTATTTTTTCTTCTGTCTTAAGTAAAAATTGGACCTTGCCTCGGACCAGGTATTTTCTTAAGCTTAATAAATGTGGGTAGTTCACCTTGATACCATTTTTTTTTTTTTATAATTAAATGAAAACTGAGGCAACTGAGAATGAATGCGATGTCAGTTTAATATAGTACTCGAATCCTACTGAGAATTTGTTCAAATTCTCATCTCGCTTTATGTTTCTGCGTCATTCTCAGACTCTAGCGATGGATACAACGGGCGTACTGTTCATTGAGATTCCGGACATACAACTTCATTATGACCCTATGTTTAACTCGTTGTACATAGTTGGCTCCAGCCACTTCCGTCTTTATCTCTTTAGTAATAGGAATTTTGCTGCTCCTTTGTTTCATCCTACGTCCGACCCTGCTATCCCCTACTTTGCTATCTCCTTACACATGGCACACCCTGCACCTCTTCCAGTGCCTGCAGCACCCGTAGCACCCATAGCTCCTGCAGCCCCTCCACTAGCGTCACCTCCACAGGTAGTCCCGGACATCCCGCTCAGTCCTGAGAGTGACCCATCTGAGGCTTCTGGTTCATCCTCCTCTTCTTCTGGATCCGATGCTGACTAATCCCCAGCTGGGCCTAATATGGCCAATGGCTATCCGACCGAGTAGGCTTTGACTGCAGGCTATATTGTACAGTATGATCCTCTTTTGGCTGTGTGCAACATTGGGCCATAGACTTAGCCAAGTGTACGAAGTTTCTTAGACCAGCTAGTTTGAAATGTCCTCTGAGGACCTTGTAGGATTACTTTCAATGGCACGGGTCTTATGTCTTTTTGGTGTATACCGGCCCCGCATATGTATCCTTTTTTGAACCTGTACATAAACTGAAGTGTTAGCTTTTGATATATATATATATATATATATACAGCTGATGTTATACTACTTATCTTTATCTTTTCTATTGCACTTTTATTTATTTTCAATGTTCTGCGATGTCGATCACGTTTAGTATATACAAAGTGCCGCTTCTTCTGTTTACATATATATATATAGATCCTCTGCACCCCCAAGGTGTATTTCGTCACAAAAAAAAAAAGAGAGGAAAAGAGTATAACGGAGTACTAACATTAAGCATAACATTAAATTGGTAAGGTATTACACATGGCATACTCAGAGGCCCTAATCATACTTCTATTCCCAAGGATTTCGAGATCTCTCTAGTCCTTCAGTCATGACAACACAACCACACTCATGAACCCAACAACACCATGTTCACCAATCACCAAGGGATATTTTTTATTTCAACAAGTTATAAGATTCAAACTTTAGTAATTAGAATAGCAAGATTTCACATTTATGATTATAAAGTTTTATCCTTTATAAAAGTATGAGTCTCTAAAATTATATTCTTGTCTTAAAGATTCAACCTTTACAAGAAGATGATACAAGATGCTAGCTTTTGACTTAAAAGTTTTATTCTTTAAGAAAGTTGACACTTTTAATCATTATAAGACCATCAAGATTCCAACTTTAAGATTTAAAATTGTCTTAAAGTCTAAAAAATTCTTTCTTTATGAAATAATGATACAAGACATTAGCTTTAGAATTAGAAAGTCTTATTCTTTATAAAACTGAACACTTTATGCATTATTTTGACTCAAGATGCAAACTTTTTAAGTTAAAAGTTGCAAGTTAACACTTTTACGACTTAAAAATTTCATTCTTGGTTAAAGTTTGAAACTTTATAAAATGTCTTATCCTCAAGATTCCATTTTTAAGACATAAAGTGACAAGTTCTCATTTTTATGACTTAAAAAGCTTCATGTTCCAAAAAATTTAGACTTTTACACATATTCTTGTCTTCAAGAAGAACAAAATGAGACCATGTGACACCCATAAAAATAGCGCCACTTTTATGCATCAAGAAGCAAACTTTTAAAGCTTTATACTTTTGGATTGTTCATAGTCTTATCAAGTCATGAAAAATATGTAAAGATGAAAACTTTTCTAATCATGAGCTCATTATAAGAGAAGAAATAAACTTTAAACCAAATACCACCAAGAACATCATTCTTTTTCAACAGCCCACAAGAAAACATCAAGAAAGAAAAATAGAAACTTTGAAGCATTCAAGAAAAGAACCTTCAAATAACCAAGAACAACTCATGAATAAGAACATGAACATATTTTACTAAAAATGGAAACTTTTGCTTATGAAGAGCATGAGAGTTTTTCTCAAGTTTTCACTTGAAGATCTTAGTCGTAAGAGGAACCAAACTTCAAGCTTTCTTGAATAAATAAAAGAGAAGAGTGAAGATCACCACCTAAGCTTGAAAATGGCAAGTTCTTGAAGGTGGAACAAAAGGAAGATGATGGCTCCCCAAGATGATGAAGGTGTTGGCCTTGCAAAGAGAATGAGAAAGCTCGAGTTCTCTTGAAAATGAGACTTGTAGTATCTAGATCTTATCTCCAAAGACCAAAAGATGTGGTCTTTCAAGGGCTTAGTGAGAGTTTTTGGTTATGGTGATGGACGAGAAAGGAAAAGAAAACATCAAGAAAGAAAAATAGAAACTTTGAAGCATCCAAGAAAGGAACCTTCAAATAACCAAGAACAACTCATGAACAAGAATATGAACATATTTTACTAAAAATGGAAACTTTTGCTTATGAAGAGCATTAGAGTTTTTCTCAAGCTTTCACTTGAAAATCTTGATCATGAGAGGAACCAAACTTCAACCTTTCTTGGGTAGATAAAAGAGAAGAGTGAAGATCACTACCTAAGCTTGAAAATGGCAAGTTCTTGAAGGTTAAACAAGAAGAAGATGATGGCTCCCCAAGATGATGTAGGTGGTGGCCTTGCAAAGAGAATGAGAGAGCTCAAGTTCTCTTGAAAATGATGCTTGTAGTGTATAGATCTTGTCTCCAAAGACCAAAAAATTTGGTCTTTGAAAGGCTTAGTGGGAGTTTTTGGTTATGGTAATGGAGGAGAAAGGAAAAGAAGATGAAGAAGGTATAGAGAGAAGTTGGAGAGTTTGGAAGCAAGAGAGAGAATGAAAGTTGAAAAATAAAAAAGTGAATGTGTGTTTGTAGGTGTGTTATAGCCGTAACTTTTAGGCCATGGGGGTGGGGTGATTTTGCTTAATTTTGAGTTAATTAAGGTTTAGGGAGACAAATGGGATTGTGGGGAGTCAAAACATAGTCAAACTCTTACATAAAGCACTCTTATCTTGTGCTTTTTGCTTTAATGAAATCACCATTTACTTTATTGTCTAGTTGACTTAATTTGAATTTTAATGATGTGATTAAGTGCTCTTGCAACTTAATTAACATGATTAAGTAAGGATTAGTAATTAACTCATGTGATCATGATTAACAAAAATTAATCCTGTGATTAAGCTTAATTATCCTTAATTAAACTCGATTAAGCTGGTTATGTGTGATTAGTGCTTAATTAAGCTATTAAGGGTTTGACTTACTTAATTAACGATTCTCTAATCTTAATTAGGCATTCTCTTAACTTTTCTCTTCATAATTAACTCATAAACACTTTGTTAATCCCTTAATTCAGCCTTAATCTCATAACTTGTCATTATGTGCCTAATTAGTTAGGGTTACTGAGATAATTTAGCCAGACAGAAAATTGAAGATGTTACATAATTCCATTTATTCGGTTCTAGCAGTTTAAAATACCGAATTTTTACCGTTTTCCTTCAAATTGGCAAAACGATTCTTATGAATTTTATGAGGTTTTCTATGTCTCTATTATAATTGCCCCTAATCCTAATCTCTCTAATTAATATCTAATTAACTCCTAATTAACCTTCAATTAAGTTATAATTATTCTTACTTATTCAATAAAATCGAATAAATCGATTAATATCGTAAATTAAACGTTTTGCAAAATTTCGGATGTTACACCCTAGGGATGACGAGACATAACACCTAGATGTATTAAGCAAAGACGGTGAAATGAAGACACCCTTGGGATGGCGAGACATAACGCCTAGGTGTGTTATACTAAGAAATTTAAAGATAAGTAAAAAGAACAAGGACATGCAAGTCAAGAATATTATTTTGTTTTCATAAGCATCTTTACCTTATTTTGAACCATGCTAAGTAAGGTTTATTAATTATTAAGTTATTTAGATTAAATGCTTAATAAAAGAAACCCACTTCGAAAGATCATGTTTTTAAAATTTTAAAATGAATCTTGTTTATGGTATGCCCACCTTTTTATAATAAACCGAAGTGGTTGGGGTGACAACAATGACACTATAATTGTTAGCTAGGACTGCCTATTGAGAATTTAACATTCTCACCCCTGTATGTTCCTGTGTCATCTCCAGATAGCATAAGGGACCCTTGAAGACAAGTTGCTCGAAGGTCCTAACCAAGACCATCTAAGTGGTAAAGGGTTGAAGTCAAGCTTATGTATTATAGTACCGAGTGATTGATATTCTAGTTGAAGCTCTTAGCAGAGCTCTTGTATTTTTTTGACATGTTAATAAGACTAAAAGTTCGACATATATGATAGTAAATGTGATTATGGTGTGGATTTTATGGTGCTTTCAAGTAAAGTTTTCACTTTCTTGAATTTGCCTGTTATATTTTAGCCTCTAAAGCGAATAGCTTTTTTGCTAATCCTCTAAGAAACTAGTAATTAAATAAGCAATGTCCGCTAATGAATTGGTAGCAACTTCTAAGTGCGACGATGTGACTTAAGCATGAGTTGTATTTAGGAGGGTATTATAGTCAACCCTGCTTGTCCTTTCTAGTTGTTACAACTATGGCTCAACATCATTTTCAAGCACGATAACAAACATCGGTGTGCTTATGAGGAAGCAAGGACTACAAACCCTTTTAATCAAGAGAAAAATTATATCAAATCCATTAAGTATTTGCCTTTGCCTATTGCCACTTTTGCTATAAGACCTATTTATTTTAGATTCTTCCTAACGATGAAGGAAGAATTTGGCTTCCCAAGGCGCTTTTGGCAAAAGCAAATCTTTAGTTACTTCTACCAAAAGTGCCCTAGGAAGCCAAATTCTTCATTTTTTGGTTGGGAAGAATTTAAACCAAAAAAGCATATTGTCGACCACTTCCGAGACCTGCCTTGAGGAGTCTTAGAGGTCTATATTGAGGATCTTCCCAAAAGAATAACATTCACCAATTTCCACTGGTCATGTGACACGAACCATATAATATGAGACTACACTAAGGTGACATCCACTTCTAGGTAAATGTTTAAGTCTCATTATCTAAAGTTTCTTTATGCATCTTTCAAGCGATTGTCATCACCAATGTTGCCCCAAACAGGCAAGAAGAAGACTGGTTGGATGGCAAGGGTAACGAGAAAGAAAAAGACAATGAGGGGTATAACACTCTAGTAGTTCCAACTTACAGTTAAGTTGCATTTAGATTCTATTAATTGTTACCTTTTAGCTTTGCGGAAAACTTAACTTCCTTGAAATTACTTTATTTAAAAAAAGTGGGTAAATTTTTTTTTTTTTTGAAAACTCTTTTCAAAACATGAGCCTTGATCACAGACTAGTAAGCGTATACGATACATTAAATGAAGGAAAAGCGTCAAGACGATAAACTTGAACAATAGCACGTCATACTAGAAATATAAATAACTGATAATAATCATAAACTTTACTAAATCTAATCCGTTCGGACAACATAAGATAACAAGGAAAATAAGGAAGTAAACATTGATATTGTAATAAGCATCCACAACTACTACAAATCTAGAGAAAACTATTCTCCCACTAAACTTATCCAGCTGGGCTTACATTCTGGCAAGACAAGTGGAGACCACAAGAACATCTGAATGGTCAGTAAGTACAGGAGTGGGAGGGACCTTAACTACATTAGCGATACGACCCAAGTATAACATTATGTAGAGCCACTATGGCATGTACATCTGGAGACGACACAAAAAGTAAGGGTGAGAAATCGAAATTTCCTAGTAAGACCATAAAACAACTTTCATGTCTTCGTTATTGCCCTAGACACTTCAGGTTTATTATAAAAAAGTGTACATATATTCAATCCATTTAATTAAGTTTGAAAACAAGGTTAGCCGAAGCGGGTTCATTTTAAACATACCTCTTCACTAAATTCTAAAGTACGGAACAATAAAACATAATCATCATATGATAATATTGCATAATAAATAACACAACTAAATAAGAATGTATGTATATACTTAAATGCAACTTTAGTAACTTAATCTTGGAGCATGTGCCTCTTGACTCTCTTACTTAAGTTCTTTAAAGTCTTATTTCTTGCTCTACCCTCGTAGGCCGTATGCCTCTTGGAATGGTAATGAGCTTATACCATGGCTATCACCAGCTTAGAGGGAAAAGGATGTCGCCTTCCCTTCTGGAAAGATTGTGCTAAGCTTAGGGATCACCTTCCTTTGCCAGCATATGTTTGGGGACTGAAGGATCATATCCATTATTTGATCTTTGTCGGTCAACTTCCCTTGTGGAAGGATCATGCCCTCGGTTCTTTTATCTCTTGGTTGATGCATAACATGCAACTTAAATGCTTATTCTTTTGTAACATGCAAATACAACATGATAAATAAAAGCACATCTATCCAACACACATAATCTTCAATATCATAGTTTGCTTCACATAAATGAACTTCATAAACATTCATATATAACATTACACAACTATAAATCAAGTTGACATGTAACCCCAAGGTTACATGTAAACTCAACATTATCACTCAACAATATCATAGTTTGCTCATACGACATAGTTACTTTACAACTAACTACGTCTTATGAGCAAAGCTTAGGTAATTAAATACAAGTTTTAAATTTAAGTCTTGTCTTTAATCCAAGTTTATCTTATAAACTTTTAACTTCCTTTTTGTTTAGTCTACCGACTTTCGAGTTAAATTTGTTATCGATTTTCGAGATTACATCGGAACCAATCTCCGTGTTCATATGAATGAAGGTTTTATGTTTATTGGGTTCTGACTTTCGGGAATACATGAATAAGGTTTTATGTTTAATAGGTTCCGACTTTTGGGTTGAAGCTATGACCGATCTTCTTAGGCTAGGTCATGATCAATGTCCGAGATTAAGGTTAACTTGGGATTAATCTCCAAGGTTAAGTTTCGACCGGTCTCTTAGGTTAACTCGAGAACAATCTCCAAGGTTACCTGTTTTCGAGATTCAGTCATACATTAACATCATTCAACCTTACGAATTAAAGGTACTGGGTTACAGGATTATAAGTCTTCTGGTTTCTGAGATCAAGTCATACCTAAACATTATCATCTAACCTTAAGTATTGGTTTGCAAGTCACCAAATCTTCTGGTTTCTAAGATTAGGGCATACCTAACACTGTTATCCAAACTCACGAATTGAAAATGATGGACTGTAAGTTCATGGTTTTAGAAGTTTTTAGCTAATCAAATCTTTTAGAGAACATCAAGGGGAGTTTTGATCTAATTAAATCTTTTAGAAACATAAAGGGAGAGTCTTAATTCATTTAAATCTTTTAAAAACATCAAGGGAGAGTCTTGAACTAATTAAATCTTTGAACAATGCAAAGGAATAGTTTTACCGATTACAAAGCATCCAAAGGCATGAGCATAAAGATTTCAAACCACAAATAAGCTTTTTGACAAGAGTAGGCACTCCTAGCTATGAAAAGATTGGAGTCCCTTTTCATGAGTCATGAACACGTAAGAAAGACAAAGAAAGTATAAGAATGCTACCTTAGAGTTATCTACCTAAAATCAAAACTTGAAGCTTGAAGAATTCTTTTCCAAGTCACACTTGAGGTCATGGCAGCAAGAGAGGAAAAAGATGGCTAGTATGTGTAAGGCCCTTTTCCTATGCCACTTAAGGCTACGAGTTGAATGGAAATAAGAAGAAGGAGAGATCATGCTTTTTGAGAGTGTTTGACAGTTAAGTGAAAGTGAGAAAATGAAAAAGTGAATATAGAGAAGGGGTCGCGAATTTATAAGTAAGGGTTTTGGGGTGGTTACTGAGTTAATTCGTAGATTTAAGCCATTACTTTTCAAACTCAAACTAGTTATTTTAAATTTTTGTTTTAGCTAGGAGCAAGTTCCAAGTTCATTTCCTAGATTTAAGCCATTCAATCTTAAACTAGTTATTTCAAATTTCTGTTTCAACTGGCCTAGATTATGATATTCATACCCATGGAAAGAGGAGTTGCAGTTTCCAATTTTGATATTTGTGAGGAGTTTTAGTTTCTAATTTGGATCCTAAGGTCCGACAATCATATTTTTAACTTTTAACATTTAATTTTAGGAAGTTGGTTTAGTAAGTGAAATTACCTTTTGCCTTTCCCTTAACTATGTTGCCATTTTAGTTGATTTTTCCTTAATTACCAAGCTTTTGCTCATTTAATTAGTAAATTAATCCTGAATTAATTTACTAATTACTCTAATCACTTATTGATAATAAGATAATTAGCTTAGAAAAATTGGGATGTTATAAGGAGAACCTTTGGCTTTAAGAAAGAAAGGCTTTTGCTACTTTGAAAGGGAAAGATTCTTCTCAACCTATTGCCAAAAGCTACAAGACCACCATTATTTTCCTCTTTCTGCTTCTTTATCAAGAAAAGCTCCTCTACCAACGTATAACCAATAGATTTATTCTTTGTCAACTATATATCTATTATCTAGTTAATTGTTTCTTTTTGTAGTTGACCTCAACTGCAATAACTAGTAAGTCTCTATTAGTCATCCCATCCAACAAGGGCTCTGAGCCTTAATAAGAAAGCTCTCATCATTTTTGCCTCCAAGTCCAACTCCAAGGTACATATCATGATCGACTTCCCCTTGTACTTTTTTTTCTTTTTATAGTTTAATTTCTTTGTTTTGGCAACAATCCTTAGTTGTGCAAGTCTAGGATGTGCAAAAGTTTATGGTTGATGGCATTCAGCAAAAGAAGGACGACAATGTGATCTCTCTTTATCAAATCAAGATTTGATTATTGTCTATGAGGATGATGGCATCGTCCAACAGCATGAACCATTAGTTCAGCTGATTGCTTCCCCGCCACTTTGAATCATGCAACCTAGAGCCATATTGATACCACTCCTGTCAACATCGATGAAGAACGTGATGATGACTTTAACCTCGGGTACCTTGCTATCATGAAGAAGAATATTTTTGCTAGTTACATGCCATTAGAGAGGAAAACTCCCATGGCGTTAGTTCAAAATTTGAAAGCACAACAATTCTTGCCTCTTTGCCAACTACACAAAAACTTATTTTGACTTCGATTTTAACTACCCAAACTGTAGTCCTTGAATCAATTCTTGTTGAGCTCTTCAATAAAATTGATCTCGTATAATAATTCTTTAGAACTCTTTGCTATTGATGGCAAGGCCAAGTAACAATCACTTGATGCACTTTTTCTACTTGGCCAAGCCATTCTATCCACTTTAGTGCAACCTGTTTCAATGTTGCTCTAACATTTCATCGAAGATCTTTTCAGGAAGCTTCTTGAATCCAAAGTTATTGAGGGCATACAACAACAATTGGTCAATGCTTTTGGCCTGGTTTGGTAAAGAAACAAAGTTAGCCAAGGCAACTAAAAATAGGTTCTCTATTTTAGTGGCTAAGATAAAGGCAAGGTTCGTGAAATAACTAATCTCGGTAGCCGTTTCCAGCTATTGTTCCCCTTTCAAGGGCAAGTTCTTATGTGTTACTCACCCTGTTTACCACTAGAAACACCACTTCCCATCCAACTTGCATGTGTACGACATGCCACCAGCGTTCATCGTAAAATATGAGATCTATTAACCAGGAAGAAAATCCTCAAAGTAGCCATTAGCCAGAGTAGGTTGCCTATTGGGAAGATCGATAGGAAGCTTTCCAAGTAAGCCGAGCAGTGTAAGGAGAAACGGATATTATTTAGGGATCAGTGGCAAATGTGGAGAAGCTAAGGCTATAGAGAAGTAACTGCCTCAATCTCAAGCAGATCTCAAACTATCGATCAGAGCCTTTCTAAATTAGTTCTTTTATATAGTTTAGTCTATGCTTGGCATGTTGAGCTTTATTTGGGATTTTGGAAACTATTTTGGAATTTGCCTAAACAATTTTGTCCTCAATAGGCTTTCTATTTTGCTTTGTTTAAACATTTTCTGATTGTTGGGCTTTAATTGCAAAATTTTACTTCATGCGTCGTGGGTTTATGTTTAGGTATTTGTCATTTATTGATCATATTTTTAACCCACTATTAACATCAACTATGTAACATCCCCATTTTTCTTAATATAGTATAGTAGAACCTTTGCATTTTTTTTCACTTAGGCAGAGTGAGAATTTCTCATGTAATACTATGCTATGATGATTCTCACACTCAAAAGTATAGGGCAATGTGACATTACCATTAAAGATATGGCAATCTAAAAATTAGGAAAAGATAAAAATACCCTTGTATTGTAAACTTTTGATAATTATAGAATTGACCCAGGATTTTTTAGAAATTACACTTGGACCTAGAAGTTATTTCTAATTTTGACCCTAGAACTTTAGAAAATGATATTTAGGTCCTTGCATTAGAAGAATCAGCAAATAGAAGTTTGAGTAGAGCAAAGTAACATAGTAGAGTTGTAGAAACTTAAATCTCAACCAATTAAGCCACGGAGGCATCCAAGTGTGAAATGACATGGGATACCCCTGAACTTGCCCATAATTACGAAAATACCATTAGTTACAGAAAATAAAAAATACAGTAGAAACTCTGACAAAAAACACTAAAGAGCTTACAGAAGGCCAAAAACTACCCGAAAGACCCCAAAAAATTCCAAAAAAATTATAAAGACATTTTTAATATATTTTTGGAGATAAATACCAATTTTTAGCAAAATTGAGCAATATTTGCATAATTACACAAAAATAACCTCACCGGGATATAAAAACGGCCTCGAAATCAGCGGAGTTCCAGTCCTGGACTTGATGAACCACGTGATTAGGCCTCTAAATGGGTCTTCACAGTTGCTACATTGCACTCAATAGTTTTTGAAACAATTTTGGGCCTAAATACATCAAAAGGCCATAATTACTTCATAAAACCTAAATAAATTAAATAAAAATTATTAAAAGCCCTAACCCTAACCCTAACATGCCCTAACTAGCCCCTTTAACCCCCTAAGCTAGGTTCAAGTGAATTGGGTAATAACTAGTTGGATTTTAACCAAAGTGTCAACATTTAGTTACTTTTCAATAATTGCTCTTTTACCAAATCAACTTACTTTTTGACCTCCATCTCTTACTAAGCATTTTGTCCCCTAAATCTATTGTAGAAGGCGCAGCTGCACATGGGTTTGCAACTGGAATTTTATTATTTTAATTATAGATAATTAATTATATTTATTAACTCAAAATATGCTTAATTGAGGTAAAAATGCACTAAAAATACTAAAGTTGTAGAAAAAATTATGAAAATTTAGAGATATCATCTAACACATATTTAAACATGGATTTGATGATAGATTAAAGCAATTTAATTTTTTGCTAATTCAAGCTTAAATTGTCTAATATAGTTTTAAGTAAATTTGCTAATTTTGTACTAATTAAAGCACTAAACCATCTTAATCTTTTCTTAAACCTTAATCACTGCATAAGATGAGTATTATAGTATATCTAAAGTACTTTTAATTGGAGGTTAAATTAATTAATCATTAGTGGCATAACTAACCAATTAAACTATCTAAATTATGCTAAAACTAATCCTATGGTTAACACTAACTAAATCTATCTTTCTTCTATAAATATACCCTCATATATTGACCTCTACACACTTTAGACACACTTAGCTTTTGTCCAAACTCACCCCCTTGGCCATTGCACCCTTCGCCATCTTCCACCTTCATTTTCTCCCAAAAAACTTCACAAAAACTCCATCAAAACACCTCCAAGCTCTCATCCTTTCTTATCACCTCCAAACACCATCTGCAACGTGTAACATCCCGATTTTCGACTTTACCTTCAAGTTTACATGATTTCTGACTTCATCATCGAATTTCACACGAAGTGGGATAATTTCTGAGTTCCAAGTTCGTCTTGCATAATTTCCGACTTCATGTCCTATCCGATTTCCAATTTAATCTTCAATTTTGATTATTCCTGATTTCTGACTTCATGTTCTAGTTTCAAGTTAAGTGGGTGGCTTCCGAGTTCCAATATCCGACTTCAAGTTAAAGTATACTGGGACATGATTTCCGATCTCCAAACTTATGTCCAGGTCTTGTAACATCCCCAATTTTTGTCTAAGCTAATTAGCTCAGTGATCCTGGCTAATTAGAGAGGTTAACGATTAACTGAGAATTAATCGGCTAATCTCAATGAGCAAGAGCTTAGTGAATTAAGTCAAGTCAAGAATTGAAACACAATGCATTAAAAGTTACAATTAAAAGCCTAATTGCCCAATCCTTACTAATTGGTGATTTAGAACATAAAATCAAGATGGTCTAACCTAATTAACTAAGAGCATATAAGTATCACATCTTAATCACATTAACCCTCACATCTTCTTTACACAATTAATGAGGAAAATCCTTTTCATTGAAAATGTACTAATGTGCAATTAAACCAATTGAATTAATTAGCATTTAGATAATTGTAACAATGATAAAAATTTAGAAAACTTCCCTTTAATTATTGTTTGAAAGTTTGGTCAAGGCAAGAGCCATATCCAACCATCCATTTGCCTTCTCATCATACACCACTAGATCAAGAGTCCATATTAGTAGATTCCTTGAGTCAAGACAAAAGATCTACTCTCCTCCATCAAGATTGTGACACTTGGAGTGATCACAATCATCCAATGCCAATCCTAGGATAGATCATGCTTTTGACCATTTGAAAAGAAACACTACAAGTCTTTATCCAAGTGCCAAGACTCAAAGGAAACACAACTCCCTCTTTTGCCCCAAGGTTTTTCCCACTCTCTTACTTGTTAGAGAAGCAAAATCACATCACTCTTCTCCCCTCATTCTTGCGCCATTCAGCCTCTCTTCTCTCCCCCTCACTTCATTTTTCAATTCTTCTCTCAAGACACAAAGCTCTCTCCTCTCTCCAAGACCCATTCCTCTTCTCTTGTCCTTCCAATCTTCCTTGTTCTTCTTCCAATCTCTCTACTACTTCTCACCTCATTTCCATCACCACCATCACCATCCCTTCAAGGACCACCATTTTTGGTCTTTGGAGAAATAAGATCACTCATACACAAGCCCCATTTTTAAGCCTTCAAGTAGGAAGACTCTCTCCAAGCTTCTCTACCTTCAAAATCCTTCAAGAAAGCTCTGTTTGGTAGTGACTCTAACTCTTCTTTTTCATGTATTTTTCAAGCTCTAGAACTCCTAAGCTCTTTATAGCTAGGTGGTTTTAGGACTTGCTTCAAGGTCTCATGACCATTTCTTGCTCTATGAGTTTTCTTGTCTTGTTGAAAGTGTTGTTTTAAAATGAGATTATGTGGCATGATGGTTTATGTATCTTGCTTTATTTTGTTTTAAAATACTGATTTGGTGACTAAAAATTTGAATATGATGGTGAGATAAAACATAAAAATGGTGATTTAAAGTGGTATAGCAACATCTCTACAAGTTTGATATGTAAAATATGAAAACTAGTTAAGCTGGAATTCTGGCAGTCTGTAAAGCATACTGTATAACTCATTCTACAAAATGTAATGAAACTAATTTTTTGTGAAAGGAGACTCAAAGAGCTTTCTACACATATAAAATTCGTGAAATTTGGATTTAAAATGAGGGAGATATGATTTTTCAAAGTTGGCTGTTCCCGGATGGATTTCTGTTTGGGCAGTCTTCACTAAAAACCTTATAACTGGAGCTACAAAATTTATTTTTGAGTGAGACCAAGTTTTTTAGAAATCTAAGACATAGAGGAACATCCCCATAAAATAGTTTTGGCAGATTCCTTGTGAGGAGCTCGTAGTAAAGTTTAAAAGTCACTTACCAAGAATAAACTTAAAAGCTGAGCAGTCAAAATAAAATGTGCATATTTCAAGCTACAAAATGAGTTTTTGAGTGGGGTTTATTTTGTTTAAAAATAGACTCAGAGAAGTATAATCATACCAAAATTTGAAACAAAAGAGTAAAAGATGAAATTATGGTGAATTTTTAAAGTTACTGCCCCACTATAAAAGTAAAACTATTATGGTTAAATTTTAAAGGTTAATGAGAAATAAGCTTTAAAACATTAAGACCCTCACACTAAGCATTGGAAGATCCTCATAATTCAACTTAAAAGTTTCAAAAAGGATAATGGATGAAATTGGCCCTATGCCTAATAAAAGAATTTATGCAAGAAGCAAATCAATTAGAAGCTTGTACCCAAGTTTACTAAGCTAAGCTCATAAGACTTTGTGTGATATGTATGCCTCTATGTGTCAATATGATGACAATGACATGGTGATGATGATATGATATGATGATGATTATGATGATGATGATGATGTGATATGATGATGATGATTATGATAGTGATACGATGATGATAAGAATGATAATGATATGATGATGATATGATAATGAATGATGATGATATGCATATGATATGTTGATGACATGATGCTTAATGCTATACATGAAAGGATTAATAAATATGAACACCCTGGGGATGGTGATACGTAACGCCCAGAGGTGATTAATAAAGGAACCACATTTGGGGACGGCGATACGTAACGCCTAAATGTGGAAGAGAATTAGAATAACTTTGCATCATAAGCTTTAATAAGAAAAAGATGAACTAAGGGTATGATCCTTCAAAAGGGAAGGTGACCTAATTTAAGCTCCCCTCACCCACGACTCACATGAGGCATGGCATGACCCAGCTAGTGTGAGTATAGGGGATAGTTCGTACATGAGGCATGGCATGACCCAGCTAGTGTAAGTACCGAAATTCTATGGTGGCGACGGCCACGGTATGAGCTCATTTCCACTTATGTTTAGTGGGTGAAAAGAAAAAGAAAAGGACCTAAGATAAAGGTTAAGTTAAGAAAGAAAAGGGACTTCGGTCCAAAACCCTAGAAGGGGAAGAAGTTAAGAGAATCTATAGCTTGGACATGCATGTTTTATGTGATTATACTTGTGCTTATGTTTATTATGAAACAAATGATTAGAAGGTATGTTAAAAATTGAACCCGCTTCGGATATTTATGTTGTAACATCCCCATTTTTATCCAAGATAATTAGCTCGGTATTCCCGGCTAATTAGAGGGGTTAACGATTAATTGAGAATTAATCGATTAATCTCGAGAGCAAGAGCTTAGTAAATTAAAGGCAAGTCAACAATTGAGACATAATGCATTAAAAGTTACAATTAAAAGCCTAATTGCCCAATCCTTATTAATCCATGATTTGGAACAAAAAAATCAAGGTGATCTAACCTAATTAACTAGGAGCATACAAGTATCACATTTTAATCACATTAACCTTCACATCTTCTTACAAAATTAATGAGGAAAAATCCTTCTCAATTAAAATGTGCTAATGTGTAATTTAAACCAATTGGATTATTTAACATTTAGATAATTGTAACAATTATAAAGATGCAGAAACTTCCCTTTAATTATTATTTTAAAGTTTGGTCAAAGCAAGAGCCATATCCAACCATCCATTTGCCTTCTCATCATATACCACTAGATCAAGAGTCCATGTTAGTAGATCCCTTGAGTCATGACAAAAGATCCACTCTTCTCCATCAAGATTGTGACACTTGGAGTGATCACAACCATTCAATGCCAATCCTAGGATAGATCATGCTTTTAACCACTAGAAAAGAAGCACTACAAGCCTTTACCCAAGTGCCAAGACTCAAAGGAAACACAACACCCTCTTTTGCCCCAAGGTTTTTCCCACTCCCTAGCTTGTGTAAGAAGCAAAAATCACATCATCTCTCCCCTCATTTGTGCGCCACCTTCAGCCTCTTCTCTCTCCTTATTTCATTTTTTCACTCCTCTCACAAAGACACACACAAAAAGCTCTCACCTCTCTCTAAACCTTTCTTTGCTCTTCCTACTCTTCTTCTTGTTCTTCTTGTTTTCCTACCCTAAGTCCTCACTTTTCTACCATCATCACCCTCATCTTCCATCACCACCATCACCATCCCTTCAAGGACTACCATTTTTGGTCCTTAGAGAAACAAAACCACTCATACACAAGCCCCACTATCAAGCTCAAGGAGAAGGAGGTCATCTCCAACCATCTTCATCCTTCAAGCTTTCAAGAGGAACACATTTGGTAGTGACTCTAACTCTTCTTTCTCATATATTTTTCAAGCTCTAGAACTCCTAAGCTCTTTATAGCTAGGTGGTTTTAGGACATGCTTCAAGGTCTCATGACCATTTCTTGCTCTATGAGCTTTCTTGTCTTGTTGAAAAATGTTGCCTTGAAATGAGCATATTTGGCATGATGGTTTTATGTATCTTGCTTTATCTTGGTTTTAAATACTGATTTGGTGACTAAAACTTTGAGTATGATGATGAGATAATACATAAAAATGGTGATTTGAAGTGGTATAGCAACATTTCCACAAGATTGATATGTAAAACTTAAAAACTAGTTAATCTGGAATTCTGGCAGTCTGTAAAGCGTATGATATAACTCACTCCACAAAACTCAAAATGGAACGAAACTAATTTTCTGTGAAAATAGACTCAAATAGCTTTTTATACATATAAAATATGCGAGATTTGGCCTTAAAACGAGAGAGATATGATTTTTCAAAGTTTGCTGTTCCTGGATGGGTTTCTGTCTGGGCAGTAGGTAATAAAACATGTATAACTCAAGTTATACATAATCTTTTTGAGTGGGACCAAGTTTTTTAGAAAGCTAAAACATAGAGGAATACTCCCATAAAACAGTTTTTCCAGATTCCATGTGAGGGACTCCCAGTGAAGTAGACAAGTCACTAACCCGAAATGAACTTCCAAGTCTGAACAGTCAGAATAAAATATGTATAACTCAAGCTACAAAATGAATTTTTAAGTGGGGTTTATTTTGTTTAAAAATAGACTCAGAGAAGTACATTCACACAAAAATTCGAAATAAAAGAGTAAAAGATGAAATTATGGTGAATTTTCAAAGTTACTACCCCACTGTAAAAGTAAAACTGGTTATGGTAAAAGTTAAAGAATAAGGAGGAATAAGCTCTAAGACATTAATACCCTTATATTAAGCATTGGAAAAACCTTTATAATACAACTTAAAAGTGTCAAAAAGGATAATAGATGAAATTGGCATTATGCCCAATAAAAGAAGTTTACACAAGAGACAATCTCAATTAAAAGCTTGCACCAAATTTATTAAGCTAAGCTCATAAAATATTGCTTGAGAATATGCCTATGTTTATGTGCAAGCATGATTTTATAATGATGATCATGATGATGATGATATGATGATGTTATGATAATGATAATGATATGATGACGATATGAACATGATATGTTGATGATATGATGCTTAATGTTATATGATATTGGTCTCTCTGTTTGGCAAAATTTTGGGAAGCTTCGGTCTAGCCGTTATGCTGCCGAAATTTTGTAAAAATTATGGACTTAGAAATATTTTGCATCATAAGCTTTAATAAGAAGAAATTTAATTCAAGTAAGTGATCCTTCGAAAGGGGAAGGTAACCTAATTTAAGCTTCCCTCACCCACGACTCACATGAGGCATGGCATGACCCAGCTAGTGTGAGTATAAGGGATAGGTCTTACATGAGGCATGGCATGACCCAGTTAGTGTAAGTACCGAAATTCTATAGTGGCGACGGCCACGGTATGAGCTCATTACTACTTATGTTTAGTGGGTGAAAAGATAAAGTCAAGTTAAGAAAAGAAAAGGGACTTCGGTCCAAAACCCTAGAAAGGGAAGGAGTTAAGGGAATTTTATAGCTTGGACATGTATGTTTTATGTAATTATATTTGTGCTCATGTATATGATGATGCAAATGATTAAAGGATACCATAAAAGTGAATCCGCTTCGGATATTCATGATTTCGAAAATCCAAGAACTGAACCTTATGCATGCTCACTATTTTCATTAATAAAACCGAAGTGGCTGGGACGATGACGATGACACTCATGTGTCAAGGTCGAGTCCTACTGAGAAATCTTATTTCTCACCCTAGTTGTTTTTCTGTCTCGTCACCAGATACTCATGGCACATCCCGTAGAGTGGAGCATGGACCCTCCCCACCATGAGTGGGTTTACGATGGGGATACTCACGCTATTGTGGCCACGACCACCACAATAGTCTGCACACATTTTTATCTGGGTCGAATTTTTGAGCAAGAGGAGCCAGAAGTCCCGCCAGCCCCAGTAGACGTTTCATCGGCTCACCTTGGATCGCAGCTAGGTCCTTGGGATTTCCCGCCTGAGCCATTGCCAGAGATCGAGATGGAGCCCATGTCTTCGGGCCTACCTGCAGCCGAGCCCGTGCCATTGCCGGAGATCCCTGTGATAGATGTGAGTTCGACGGCCACTCCTAGGGCCGCTTCGCCACCGCACCCCTAGTATCACCCTGCTGTGTCTGAGGAGGATCCCTCTAAGGAACGTTCTTCGGTCACCAGCTATACTCCTGGCCGCCGCATCCGTCACGTTGAGGTGATCAGCAGGCACCTTCGCATCATTCGCACTCCTCATGTTCCCCGAGGCCGAGGAGTGAGGGGGACCAGGCACTCGAGAACCTAAGTCCATCCGATTGAAGGGCGTGGAAGGGACAGAGAAGCCAGCTTATGTCTACGTGGGCCTATTCTATTATTGCTCCTTATCTGTTGTATTTCATTTTGTATTGGATCTTGTCAGACTTATGTACCTTTGATTTTGGGGCCATGGCATGACCATGAGTTCCCTTTTTATGTATTTGTTGGATATTATGAGACTAATTATATTTATGTAGTTGTAGTAGTAATTTGAATGCATGATATTTTGATTTATCCCTTATTCCTTCAATTTATACTGAAATCTTTGCGATACGCTCGTTTATTGCTATCTTCTCGCGCAAGGCTTTACTTTCCAAAAGTGACGACGTATTTCAAAAAAAAAAATTTACCGTATTTTTCGCGTAATTTAATTTCAAGTGAAGTTTAGTTTTCCATGAGTATAAGTAACAACTAATAAAACGCTGTAATACGACTTAAGCGTAGTATGGGTTTATTAGGGTGTTACACATGTTTTCGAAAACCTAAGAACGGAACCTTCTGAATGCTCACTATTTTCATTAAAAAAAAAAAAACCGAAGTGGCTAGGACGATGACGATGACACTTTCGTGTCGGGTTCGAGTCCTATTGAGAAATTCCATTTCTCACCCTAGTTATTCTTCCGCATTGTCACCAGATCTCGATGGCGCATCCGATGGAGTGGAGCATGAATTCCCTGTAACATCCCCACTTTCGTAAGCAGAACGTAATGGGAATTTTGAATTATTTCTCTTAGGCAGTGTGAGAATTTCTCAGGCAGCGCTATGCTATGACGATTCTCACACTTGGAATTATAGGGTAGTGTAACACTGCCGTTGAAAATATGGCACTGCCCTATGTTAAAAATTAGGAAATAACAACAGTGCCCTTGTAAACTTTTATCAATTACAATGACACCCAAAATTTTTAGACATTATATTTTGACCCCAAAAAATTATTTCCACAACAACCCTTGAACTTTTTATAAAATGACCTTTGTGTCCATCCCATAACTTTTCATAAAATGACCCTTATGTCCCCACATCTATAGGATTAGCAGAATAGGATTTTAAACGGAGCAGAATCGCGTGGTGAAAGCGTAGAAGTTTAAATCTCTGCCGATTGGGCCATGGAGGCAGTCGGGTGTGAAATGACGTGCGGTGCCCCTGGACTTGCTCAAAATTACGAAAATGCCATTAGTCATAGAAAATTGAAAATAGAAAGGCTCCGGGTTTACGAAATTGTCTAATTTACTCCATTAATTCACTTATTCGATTTCAATAGTTATGTAAGGGCAATTAGAGGTTAAGTGAATATTAATCAAGAGTTAACTAGGTATTAGTTAGGGAGATTAGGCTTAAGATAAATTAAAAATGAACATGTAGACATCTTACAAAACTATTAAGTAACGTTTGACCGGTTTGAAGAAATTCGGCGAAGATTCGGTATTTTAAACCACCAGAACCGAACCAATAGGATTTTGTACTGGAATCCCTCACTTAAGTGGTTGAAATTCAACCTCTCCTACCATATATGAGTGGCGCCAAGTGTTGCTCAAGATAGTGGAAAAACTTGGCTTTACCTTCATCAGATTTTTATCGTTTTCGCCTAGTTATTTGGTTTTATCAACTACTTAAGATTAATTAGTATTCAATTAAATTTTTACTTAGAGCTAATTAAGTATCATTTAGAGAAATTAGATATGAGAGAATTAGATTGAAAGCACAGGAAACTTCATAGAATTTTTCCAAAACCGATTTACCGATTTAAAGGAAATCGGTAAAATTTCGGTATTTCAAACTGTCGGAACTGGAGCAATAGAATTTTTCTATGAGTGCTCTAGAATCAACGGCCAAGATTTAGCCAAATAGCTCCCTCAAGTGGCGCTTTGGCAGCCCTTGATGATGGGGAGCTCAACCAAAATGGAAAGCCTTGAGGGATCCACCAATCACATGCCTTTGCTTCCAAATATCTCTAACTTTTCCTTCCTTCCCTTATCATTTTCGTCCTCCTTCTCCAGCTGCTGAAGGTCATCTCCTTCTCTACTCTTTACTCTCATTTCCACTCCATTCTCATCCATTTTCAAGTCTCATCACAAGTTGCTTTCATCAAAGACACAAAATCAGCCTAGATTACACAAGACAAGGTAGGAAATCCTACTTCTCCTCTTGTTTCTCTGATTTGGGGCTGCATGTGGGGCATGTATACTCTAAGATGTTGGTGTTTTATAGAGTGATGATGATGTTTTATGACTGATTTTGCATATATGTTGTGATTAAAATCGGATTTGAGGGCAAGTAGCTTGAAGGGGGAAGACAAATCTAGAGTCTGTTAGGATTTTCCCTCGGCGGTCCGTACGGCGGAGTGTACGGCTCCGCCTACCGCCATTTAAATTGGATGAAACCATTTTTAAATGAAACTAGACATCTAGGTATTTTCATAAATATATCATAATAGGCCATTGGATTAGTATAGAATTAGTTATGAATTTTTGAAGTTAGACCTAGAAATCTGGGTTCTCACCCGGGCAGCATGGGTTGAGAAGGGTGTATCCCACCGTATACAACCTCAAATTGAGTGCAACTAAAGATGTTTGAAAGCTAACACATGAGAGAACATTCCATAAAAATTTTAGAATTTAATTCGTTGTCATTTGTTCCCAGCACATCAATGAAGTTGGCTTAAGTTTAAACTGGCCTAGAACAGGACAGACCAGTAAGGTAATGTTTCGAGACTCATAACTCAAAATCTACTTAGGCAAATGACATGAAACTTAACTCATTTTAAAGCTTGTTGTGTTAGCTTTAGTTTGATATAAAATTCACATGATTTCACCTAGTTTTCAATTTTTAGTAGATTTTCTTCTATAGGAACCCAATTCTGGCTAAGAACAGGACATGCTAAGATAAAATGTTTATATCTTGAGTTATACAACTCAAAATGAGATGGGACCAGAAAGGTTAGAAACTAGACACATAATGCTATGACATATCCAAAAATTAGACTCAAATAAGTTGAATTGCAATAAAGGTGGAGTATACCAAAATCGGGCAGAATAGGAAGGAGTAAACTGAAAACCTTATAGATGCTTGAATTGAACTTGATGAATGATTCTATGAATATCTATATAATGGCTGATCCATATTGAATTACAAGTTTGAAAGATTGTACTGGTGGTTTGGCACTATTCATGGGGAAGCGGACTCGATCCGTTATGCTACCGAAATTCTGGCAAGGATTTATGAGAACTTATGCTATGAATGATTATGCTTTGAATGTATTTACGTTTACATGTCATATTCATGAACATCATGCATGCAAGTATATGCTTAGAACATGATATGATATATAAAGTATGAGACATACTCATGAATGCACCAAGCGTCTGCATGCATGACAAGATATGAAAAGGAAAAAGATAATAAGAACTTGCAAGAAAGACGTACCAAGCTACCACGTGAGGCATGGCATAGACCCAGTTAGCGTGGGCCAGAGCGGTACTGTCTAAGACTTGGGCCAGCCCTCGACCAGATTTAAGGGGAATAGACTGGTGTGAGGGTCGGGGAAAGTAAATCCGTCACTCATGTATAGGTACGAGCTCGGACCTGAAAAGCAGGCTATCACCCAGGGGTGAGAGAGGCCATTCACCTCCGGGGTACCAAGTACAGAAGAGCAAGGTTGAATTGCAAGTTAAAGAGAGAAATGAATTAAGTCAAGTGCACTTGCATACAATCAAATACAAGCATCTATATGTGCATTTCTAATCATCTCATTATGTCATGATCCTATTATGACTCTAACTAAAGCATATTGTACTATCTGTATCTCTATGTCAGTCATATGAAATGGCAAGTGGTTGTTAAAATACGACCCGCTTCGAGAACGGTGTTTTCAACTTAAAATTGAACCACTGTGTGTTTATATGTGCTCATATTTTCATAAGAAACCGAAGTAGCTAGAATGTTTATGATGGCATTATAAGACTGTTTTGAGTTACCTACTGAGAACCTTAGGTTCTCACTGCCTGCTTGTATATTTTTCTTTTCCGTAAACATTCTAGCACCCAAGTTGGAAACCAAGTATGAGGCAGAGTACAGAGCCATTCATGGAGCAAGTATCGGGCATAAGCCAGATCAAGAGATCATTGAAGCTAGTAACGACTAGTCAGAAATAGAGGCTGTGTATTATATCAGTCACAATTTCTTTTAAAGTGTAATTATTTTATATTTTTCCATGTATCAGAGACTATTAGTCGGTAATAAAGTAAGCAGTTAAAGGGCCATGTATTATATTTTTCATATTTTAAAGTTTTCTTAGCACAGTGATAACCTCTTAATATAACTCCATGACTCGAGCATGGCTTATATAATAGAGGGTGTTACATTCCCCACACTGTGAGTGGGCGTATGACGTGGGATGTCAGACAATGCTGATGTGGACTTGTAGATGCCGTAGCTCTGCACCTTCATACATTCCTCTTTGTGACGAATGATGTCAACTTAAGTTTGTAGCTAGTGTTTGTATCATGGCATGACCATGAGCCTCCTTCGATGTAATGCTGATATGTATGTATGTATATATATATATATATATTATGAACTCATATGGATGTAATGATTTGTTGTAGAAGGCAATGTATTTGTGAATTACTATTTATTTGTGATTAAGGATGTCTGACTTCATGTTTCAAAGAAAATGTGCTCGATTTCCGGTCCCATAATGTAGCTTTAAGTTTTAGCCGAGGTACCCGAGTTCCGACATCATACCTCATGCTTCATAATAGTATACATAGTTTCCGACCTCCGAAGTTATAGTTTAACACAATGGGGCAAGTACCTACCTCCGAGTTGAATATAATGAGTTCCCCGACTTAGAGTTGAACTCAATTAGAATGGATACGAGTTCGGATCTTTGAGCTGATTTCCAAGTCATACACGAGTTCCGATCTCCGAGTTTATTCCCAGGAGCTTTCCATTTCTGTTGTTGTTCCCGAGTTTGAATGGGAGTTTCGAGATTATGTGATTGTAAGCTGCATGACTTCCGACCTTCGACCTTGCTTCCAAGTCTCGAAATAAACCAGACAAGATTTCCTCAAGTCACAACAAGATTGGAAGAGTTTCGACATCCGACTTCAGCTCCAAGCTCAAGTAAAATGACACGAGTTCCAACTTCAAGCATGATAAAGATGAGTTCCGATTTCAGGTAGAACGGAAGCGTATCCCACTTTTGGGGACGACGTGGAGAGCAGTTAGTGGGACGATGTGGAGAGCAGTTTGTAGGACGATGTGGAGAGCAATTTGGCCACAAAAGTGAGAGACATGGCTGAACTCCAACCACAAAATTCCAACCAATCAACACCATAATTCCAACTACTCTCATATATTTAAATCAGACTCTCCTCTTCATTTTGATCTGATTTACGTCCCCCTCCTTCCCCTTGCTCTAGCCTTTTTCTTCCCTTCCTCCCTCAATCTACTCTATCAAATCTCCAAGCTTTGTCAAGGCTCCATTCAATCCAAATTCAAATTCAGCAAGATCACACTCCAAAGAGGTAGGATTCTATTTCTATTCTTGAATTACTTGCACTATGATTACATGAAATTGTACTCTTCTTCATGTATTTGATGAATTATTGGATGTACTATGATGGATTATGATTGGAGTAATAGGAGATCTTGAGTTGGAATTATGGTTAGAAGGAGAAAATTTGAAGGAGTGGAGAATTAGGATGCTGTCTTAGTGAGGAATTCCACGGCAGTCCGCACGGCGGAGCGTACGGCACTGCCTACAACCGATTAAATCTGATGAAACCATTTTTAGATGAAAGTAGACATTTAGGGCTTTCCATACATGTATCATATGAGGTCATTGGATTAGTATTGACAGAGATATGAATTTTTGAAGTTTGACATAGGAATCAGGACTTTCATCCGGGCAGGGTGACTTGAGGAGGGTATATCTCACACTATGCAACTCTAAATTGAGTGAAACTAACTTTGTTAGAAAGCTTACACATAGGGCAACATCCCAATATGAAATTTCAAGTTTGTTATGGTCCCAATTGTTCCCAGTGATTTGAGGAAGTTTCCCTATGTCTAATCTAGGCCAAAACAAGGTAGTTCAGGAAGGTCAACTTTCAGGACTTATAACTCGAGGTATACTTAAGCAAATCAAGTGAAACTTGTTGCAAATGAAAGTTTGTCCTGTTAGCTTTGATAGCACCAATTTCGTATGATTTGAGGTTAGTTTCAATTTTTAGTGTATTTATACTTCCAAGTGTGTAATTCGGGCTAGTGACCGAATAGGCTGAGGCAAAAGTTAGATATCTTGAGTTATATAAATCAAAATGATATGGAACCAAAGAGGTTAGAAAGGAGACACATAGAGCTATGACATATCCAAAATTCAAGTTTAAATGAGTTGAATAGAGATAAAGGTGACTTATGCATAATTCGGTTAGAACTGGATAGGATTGGCGGAATGACCAAATTGATAGTTTCACAAGTGTTAGTGGACATATAAGGTTTGAGTTGAGGATTGCCAGTTTTACATTGATATATATGTTAGATTGATTATATTGCTATGACTGAATTGTCTATGAGAATTGGCACTATTCATGGGGAAACGGATCTGATCCGTTATACTGCCGAATTTACGGCAGAAGTCTATGAATGTTTATATGCAAGGATAAATCTAAGTGTAAATATGTATATGGAAACTCTATATTCAAGAATGACATAAGTATGATATGGGGTATATGAGGGTAAATGATGTAGCATATGTATGAGTGCCGATAGAATGGTAAAGAGGCTACGGGCCTTTATGTGTTATGAATATATACGTGAATATCATGTGTGCAATGATATATGAAAATAAATGAAGCATATGTACGAGTACATTCAGCATGACTATGCTTGAGTATGCATGAGGATGAAAGCATCTGAATATATTGAATATGGGTCCTTCACTTTGAGGCAGTTATTTGAGGTCCCTCCTTGTGAAGGCAGCTAAATAAGATAATATGTGGGTCCCTTCACCTGGAGGCAATTGCACATTGAATCCCTCCTTGTGAAGGCAGCTAAAACTTGGGTCCCTCTATGTTGGAGGCACATGGTCAGATGAGATCCCTTTATATTGAAGGCACGTGGTCAGATGAAATCGCTCAATTTTGAGGCACGTGACTAGAAGAGATCCCTTCAATTAGAGGCACGTGGCCAGAATGAGATCCTTCCAACCTAGAGGCAATGGGTCCCTTTGTGGGTGAGTCAGTGTGACGACAGTAACAGGTGAAGCTAATGAGCTCACTCCAAGGCCAGGCTACCCAAGGGCAGTAAAGGCACCCTAGGGACGGTGATACGTAACACCTAGGTGTGCCAAGTAAAGGCTAAAGACTAAAGACTAAAGACTAAAGATTAAAGTATATGCAAGTGCCCCACTCACATGAGGCATGGCATCGACCCAGTTAGTGTGGGCACAGGGGACAGAACTTACATGAGGTATGGCATAACCCAGCTAGTGTAAGTACCGAAGGAAGATCCCATATTCCTAAAGAACATGACATGGCGATCACACTCTGATGGGGTATGACATGGTGATCATACTCTGGAATGTGGCACATAAAGATTTTATGATGAAAAAGAAAGATGAAGAAAGAAAAGCAAGTTTTATCTATATGCATGAATTCAAGTACAAGTTAAGTTATGTGCAGATGTTATGTTCCTAGTATATTAAGGTTATGTGTGTTATAATATGTTGCAATTATTATCCATGGTACTATTCATGAATTAATTTTGTGCAAGCTTTCCCAAATGCCAAGTGTATGATTGAAATAAACTTTGCTTCGGATAAAATATTTTCGAACTATAAAATTAAACAGTTTGTATAGCATGTCCACCTTTTTCATAATAAACCGAAGCAAACTGGAGATGACAATGATGACAGCATGTATGATAATTAGAGAATCCTACTGAGAATTTTATAATTCTCACTCCTATTTCCGTGTTATCTCCAGATAGTTCAAGAAGTCCCGAAGACAGCTGAAGTTCTTTGTCAGGACACGGTCCTTCAGTAATGTGATGACAACTCCAGGGTATGGTACTATGACTTAAACATAGTACTGTACTTAGGAGGGTGTTATACAACGTCTGAAAAATCTTGTCTTCTTTAACCAAGTTGTTCAGTTTTCTATCGAATAATTGAGGTTAATTAGAATTCGACTAAGTATTTATTTAAAGGTCAATCAATTACCATTTAGAGAGATTAGATAATGTGATCAAGGAAGATAAAGTAGACTCACGAAAGCAAAGGTAAGGAGGAGATCCTTTGGAAGGACTTGGTGGAGCAATGACTAGATCCAAATCAAAGAGAGCTAAGAAAGCTTTGGGCCAAATGATTTCAAGTTTGTTTGAGGCAAAGCCCATTCAAGAAGATAACGACTCAAGACTAGTCCATTGCATTCACGTGGCTGAACAAGCTTAGTTATATCTTTGGGCTTGTTAATTTTAAGTTAGTAATAATGTAATTGGGCTTGTAATTTCATATAGCCCGTCGCTTGTTTCTAGCTATTTAGTCTTTTACTTATTTTTAATAAGTTTAGATTTTAATCTTGGGCTAAGAGTTGCAGCCCATTTGCTAAACTTTAGTTTATTTTATAAACCTTGTAAACACCTTTTAAGGGAATTTTTAGCAAATTGAAATCAAAATACTTTTAGTAAAAGTGTCTCTTTAGTTCTTGCTTGGAACCCTAGGTCTTATCAAAAGTTTCCAATTGCTCTTGTGGCAATCACCCTTAGCTTATCAATCATCCTTGATTGTGGTGCCCTCCAATCTATTTCCATTCCTTGTCTCTTCCATCTTTTTGTGATTTTTATTTCTCCTTGATTGAATTACAACCAAAATACACTAGAAATTAGGGTTCATGGATAATGGATCATAACATTAGATGTGAGGGAATTATATTAGAAACCTAGGAGACTACTAGAATTTTTCCAAAACCATTTTTCCGATATAAAGGAAATCGGTAAGATTTCGGTATTTTGAACTGTCAAAATCGAATCAATAGAATTACACACCCAAAATCCTATGACTCAATGGCTGAATGCTCAGCCACATGTCACCCAATTTGTGGCACAAGAAAAGCCACAAAATGAAGAGAGTTGGTTGAAATTCAGCCACTAACTCTCAACCAATCAAAACTTAAGTTGCCAACTACTTCATTAAAGCTTTAGTGAGATTTTTTCTTTCCTTTCCCTTCAAGCAAGAATTCGGCCTCATCACTCTCTTGCAGCCTCCTCCTTCTCTTCTCCTTTCAACACACTCCATCAAATCTTCAAGCTTTAACAAGGTTCCTTCAATAAAAAAAAAAAAAAAACCCAAATCTAGCAAGATTGCACCTAAAAGAGGTAGGATTCTTTAGTTTGTGGTGTTTTCTTGAATTAGTGGATTATATCATCTCATTATTTGTTCTTTAAATTGTTGTGATATGTTGTATATGAGGTGATTTGGGATGGATTTAATAAGGTTTTGATGGGCTTAATTCAAAGCTTGAAGGGGAAATCATTAAAATCCCCAAAAATAGAAATCAGGAAACTTATGAAACCCTATGCTGTCCGTACTATAGAGTTTTACAGCCCATCATCTAGCCCTAAAAGAGTGAATCTATTTTTAAATGAAACCATATAAAATATTAGGTCATTGGATTAGTATTGAGGGAGATATGAATTTTGGAAGTTTGACCTAGGTTTTTGGGTTTGATTCTGGGCAGGAGTGGTTGTTCAAGTCAAAACTTGCCCAAGACGACTTGGAATTGAGTTAAACAAACTTTATTAAAAAGCTTACACATAGAGAAACACTCCATAAAAGTTTTAGAGTTATATTTCATCCTAAGTGCTCCCAGTAATTCAATGAAATTGTCCTAAGTCTAAAGCAGGCTAGAATAGGGTAGTTCAAAAGGGTCAACTTATAGAGCTTATAACTCAAGCTCTACTCATGGAAATGAGATGAAACTTATTGCAAATAAAATATTATTCTGTTAACTTTAATATGATATAAGTTTCGTATGATTTCAATCATATTTAGATTTTTAGTGAATTTTTACTTTTGCATGTGCAATTATAGTTAGCTATAAGGCAGGCCGAGATAAAACCCTAATAACTTGAGCCACATATATCAAAATTAAATGGGACCAAAGAGGTTAGAAATAGACACATAACACTCCAACATATCAAAATTTAGGTTCAAATGGATTAAATAGAAATTTTGAGTTATTTTACAAAAATTAGGTAGAGTGAAGGTACATAGGTAGCAACTAAAATTCAAGTGCAACTATTATTTCCATGAGATTGATATTGATATGTGAATGAAATGTTGTCATTTTTCTGAATAATTGATTTTTTGAGTGTTGGCACTATTCATGGGGAAGCGGACACGATCCGTTATGCTACCAACATTTCAGTAAAGCCTATGCATAAGTTATGAAATACACTTTGATACATGTGCATGCTCGCATGAGATTTACAAGAGTTATGATAAAAGTTCCATAATACTTGGGCCAGCCTCGGATTAAGTTAAAGGGAATAGATCGGTGGGAAGGTCGGGAAAAGTAAACTCGACATTCCTATATAGGAACGATCTCGATCCTGAGAAACAGACTATTACCCAAGAGTTGAATGGCCAAGAACTTCTAGGGGACCAAGTAACAGAAAAATTTATGACACTAAGTTTAAGAATGAGTAAGAATAAGAGAACTCATGAGTACCTGCATGAGTGCATTAAATAGTTATGTTAGTTGTTTATAAATTGAATATTATGTTTATTTACTGCTACTTGTTTATTTATTCTGGTTTTTCTACTATATGTTGTTATATAATAGTTGATTTTGCTTCTTTTTCTGTCTTAAGTAAAATTGGACCTTGCTTTGGACCAGGTATTTCTTCTTAACTTGATAAATGAGGGTAGTCTACTTAAATACCAAGTTTCTTATTTTTATAATTAAATGAAAACCGAGGCAATTGAGAGAATGAATGCGACGTCAGTTTAATACAACACTCAAATCCTACTGAGAATTTCTTCAAATTCTCACTTTGTTTCATGTTTCCACGTCATTTTCAAACTCTAACTGTAACAACCCGATTTTCTGACCTTCAATCTTGTCACTTAAGGTTTGAAATTTCTGAATTCCGAGTTATAAATTTCGACTTCCGACCTTAGTAATACAATGTCAGAGTTTCGATTTCCGACTTCGTGTAAGCATGTAAGAATTCCGACCTCATCAGTAATATATCCCGATTTCCGATCTTACTATGCTCAAATGGAATGGCTTGGATTTTCCTATTTCCGACCTTATCATGAATTATAATTATACGATATCCGACTTTCGAGTTTATCTGAATTGGTCTCCAAGTTCGGCCAAAATTTTCACGACTTCCGAATTCGAGGCTATTGCCAAGAGCTTTTCATTTCTATGATTTTTTCCAATTTCCGAGATTAAGTGTTGAGTTCCGATCTCGAGTTTATTAGCAGGAGCTTCTCATTTCTCTATCCTCCCGATTTCCGAGATCGAGATCCATAATTTCCGACTTACGACTTTAAGTGCTTGGCTTCACATCAGGCTTTGCTTTCAAGTTTTTAATAAACCAGACAATATTTTCGAGTTCCGACTTCCACGAATTCCGACCTTAAGAAGTGTGCGAGTTCCGACGTCAGGTTCAGATACGCTGGAAGCGAGTCTCACTTTTCTGACGACGTGGAGAGCAAATTTGACACAGAAGAGAGAAACATGGCTGAACTTTGCCCACAAAATTTCACCCAATCAAAGCCACTCATTCTAACTACCACTTCGAAGCCTTGTCTATATATATCCTCCTCCTGCCTCTTCAGCTCATTTTCTTACGTTGCTTTCCCTTCCTCACTTCAGCTCTCTTTCCTCTTCTCAACTCTCCCACTCTATCCAGCCTTCAAGTTCAACCCAGCTCTATTCCCAAACTCAAAGCAAGAGGTAGAGGTTTCAATTCCTGTCTTGATTTTTCTGATTTTGAATGATTATTGGTGGTTTAATTCTTCAATTCTGATATATTGACTGAGTGATTCATAATGAATTGTGGCTGGTTTATTGATTGTTTGTGAAATTAAAGTTGAATTGGAAACAAGAAAGGATGTAGATATGGAGAAGTTGAGAGGCTGGGAAACTCAAAACCCTCGGCAGTCCGTACGGTGGAGTGTACGGCTCCGCCTCCCGTCGTTTAAAATTAATGAAACCATTTTTATGTAAAACTAGACATCTAGGGCTTTCTACACATATATCATATAAGACCGTTGTAGTAATGTTGAGAGAGATATGAAGTTTTGAAGTTCGACCTAGGAATCAGGACATCCACCCAGACAATATGGGTTGAAAAGGGTGTAACTCATCCTATACAACTCCAAATTGAGTGAAACTAATTCTGTTGGAAAGCTTACACATAGGAGAAAATCCTACCCAGAAAGTTTGTTACCATCCTATCTGTTCCCAGTGATTTGAAGAAGTTAACCTATGTCCAAACCGGGCCAAAACAGAGCAAATTAGGAAGGTTAAGTTTCAGGGCTTATAACTCGAGTCCTATGAGTCAAATGGAATGAGACCTTTTGCAAATGAAATATGGTTCTATTAGCTTTAATATGATACTGATTTCGTATCCTCTGAACTAGTTTTCGATTTTTAGTAGATTTTTACTTTTAAGTGTGCAATTCTGGCTAGCTGCTGGGCAGGCTGGGATAAAACTTGAATAACCTGAGTTATAGTTATCGAAATTAGATGGGACCAAAGAGGTTAGAAAATAGACATATAACATTTTAACATATCTAAAATTGAGGTCCAAATGAGTTAAATAGAAATTACGGCCTGATTTACAAAAATCGGGTCAAATGCAAGTATTGAGCCAGCAACTATGTTTTGATTTCAATAATTGTGCCATGAATGGATGTTTGAAATATGAATGAACTATGATGATTTCTATGAGAAACTAGCTCTGAATATTGGCACTATTCATGAGGAAGCGGACACGTTCCGTTATGCCGCCAAAATTGCGGTAGAGCATATGAATAAGTTATGATGTACATATAGATGCATGTGCATTCTCACAAAAAGCTATGAAGTTCATGTTATGATGACCAAGAATATGTTATGATGAAAGTTCCATGATACTTGGGGCAGCCTCGGATAAAAAGTTAAGGGGAATAGATCGGTGGGGACGTCGGGGAAAGTAAACCCGACAATCCCTGTATAGGAACGAGCTCGATCCTGAAAAGCAGACTATTACCCAGGAGTCTAAAATGGCCAAGAACTCCCAGGGGACCAAGTAATGGAAAAGTTTACGAATAATGAAGAAAGTATATGAGCAAAGGAAAAGTTTATGAAGGAAAGTTCAAGAGCAAGTTTTGCATGATTGCATTAAGTGCATGATTACAAGTTATTCTGATTTAACTATTATGCTTACTTACAGCATGTGTTCACTTATTCTGCTCATTATTCTGTGTATTACTGTTAGTAGTTTAGACGATTTCTTATGTTGTTTAGAGTAAAACTGGACCTTGCCTCGGACCAGACATTTTCTTAACCTTATTAAATATGAATGGTTAAATTTGATCTCATGTTTTCATAATTAAATGAAACCCGAGGCAACTAAGAATGAAAGCGACGTCAGTTAAATGCCATGCACGACCCTACTGAGAATTTCCTTAAATTCTCACCTCGTTTTGCATTTCTGCCTCATTTTCAGACGTGGACGATGGACACGACAGCTACCCTCTTCATTGAGGTGCCAGACTTGCAGCTCCACCATGACCCTGCAGTAGGCTCGCTGTATATAGCCGGCTCTTGCCAGTTCTGTCTTCACCTTTTTAGTGATAGGAACTTTGCCGTCCCTTTGCATCATCCCGCTTTTGATCCTGCTACCCCTTACTTTGCGGTTCCGTTATATGCGGCACACCCTCCCCCAGTACCTCCTGCACCCGCAGCACCTGCAGCCCCTGCCAACCCTGCACCAGAGTCATCTCCGCAGGTCGTACCTGACATCCCGCTCAGCTCCGATAGCGACCCTTCAGAGGCCACCAGCTTAGCATCCTCCTCCTCAGGACCCAGTACTGACTACTCGCTAGTCGGGCCTGATATGGCCAACGGCTACCTGACTGAGTAGGTCACCATGTGAAGATTCTATAGCATGACCCTCTTTTGGCAGCATGCAGCTTTGGGTCATAGACTAGTGGTAGGTTTTTGAAATGTCCTCTGAGGACCATATAGGATTAGGTTGACTGACATGGGCCTTATGTCTTTTTGGTACATGGCCCCACTCATGTATCCTATTTTGAAACTTGTACATAAGCTGAAACAGTGGCTCTTTATATCTATATATATATATATATATATATATATATATATATATCTATATATATATATATATATATATATAGTTGACAGCATAAGTATAAATTGTTCTTATCTTTCTATTGTGATGAATTAAACTCTGTCACGTTCTTTATACAGCGTTCCACTTCTTCAAATAAATAGATAAATAAATAAAGATACGGATAAAGGAAACGTAGGCAGTGTATTAATACAGTAACACAGTCTACTTAATTTCATACTATGACTTACGCATAACATTAAATTAGTAGGGTGTTACATTTTTGGTATCAGAGCAGTTCGTCCTAGCTAAGGCCTGAGGATTGGACTGACTATGCTTCACGCATAATCTGTGTTTTTAGTTGACAACATGCATTAGATCTTGCCTGTACAGTTGAGATATAGATGTGCATGTGCACGAAGTGCCTGACCGTGTGAGCTATTATTTACTAGCACATTAGACTTAGTGTTGAGCCTGATCAACTCAATAACTTTTGTTTTGTGTGCTCAGAACTTAATGGCTTCCGGAAAGCGAGGTAGACCGTGCACCGGACCTGCTCAAGAGAATCCTGCTGAACTTATGGACACCGTACGAAAGATGGCTCAGGCGATGCAGAAACAAGCCGCAGCAGCTCACCAGATGATGGATTAGCTAGGTAGGCGACCTGCGGCAAGCTGTGGAGGAAATCCACATGGCCAGGGAGCTGATTTGGATTATCTTAAGTTCGCTGAATTCAGAAAGGCGAATCCGCCCAGTTTCCGAGGGGCGTATGATCCTGATAAAGCTGATGAATGGATCAAGGCTATGGAGAAAATTTTCTCTATCCTGGATTGCTCGGATCATCAAAAGGTGACCTTTGCCACCTACATGCTCGAGGCAGACGCGGAGTTTTGGTGGAACGGGGTACGAAGATTGTTTGAAGACTCTCAGACAGCGGTCACCTGGACGGTGTTTAGAAACGTTTTCTACCAGAAATACTTTCCTGCTTCCGTTCGGAATGCCAAAGAAATCGAGTTTATGCAGCTTCGCCAAGGAAACCGAACGGTATCCGAATACATTGCCAGATTTGAAGAGCTGTGCAAATTCTCTACCATTTATCAGAGGAATCCAGATGAAGCCTGGAAGTGCATCAAGTTTGAAGGAGGGTTACGGGAAGATATTCTCACTGCAATTGGGCCAATGGAGATTAGAGATTTTCCCACGTTGGTAAATAAATGCCGACTTGTGGAAGATTGCAACTCGAAACTAGTGGCAGCCAGGGCATCTGGCGATCGTTTCAAGAAGAGGTTGGCCCTGTAAGGCCCAAGATTCAAGCCCAGCTTTCAACAGCAAAGGAGATTTTCGCCGGTGAGCAACAAAGGCAAGCAGCCTCAAAGGCCTCTTTCTGAATCCAACTTGCACGAAGTGCGATAGGAATCATGGCGATCGGCCATGCTTGGCAGGCCAGAATGTCTGCTTTGGGTGTGGCAAGCTAGGCTACAAGATTTATGAGTGCCCAACCAGGAATCCATCACAGCCGTCTCGGCCACAACGTCAAGGAAGGGTTTTTACCATGGATGCGGAGGAAGCTGATAAGTCCGAGGGACTTATCCAAGGTACCTGTGAAGTGGACGGTGAGACCCTGACTGTACTCTATGATTCGGGTGCCTCACACTCATTTATTTCTCATGACTGTGTGGTTGTTTTACAATTGCAAATTTCTGAATTGCCTTATGATTTACTGGTTTCTACTCCCACTAATGAACCTGTTAAAACTAGTCAAGTTTGTATCAATGTTCCTCTTCAAATTAAGGGTAGAGCCTTTGTAGCCAATTTGATTTGTCTCCCTCTCTCTGGATTGGACATAATCCTAGGCATGGACTGGCTTTCTGCCAATCGAGTCATGCTCAATTGCTCTGATAAGACGGTAGTATTCCCCTCTGTCTCATTCTCTGAACCCCAAGTTTCAACGCTCTTCTACCTGAACTCTTTATTAGTAAACTATAGTGGGTCAAAGAGTCAAGGATATATCCTCTTGTCAGCTAATGTGATAGAAGCTGAGCAGGAACTAGAGGAGATTCGGGTTGTTAGGGAATATCCGGATGTTTTTCGAGAAGATATTCCTGAATTCCCTCCTGAGAGAGAGATTGAGTTCACCATCGAGTTAGTTCCAGGTGCAAGACCAATATCTATAGCTCCATATCGAATGTCACCCTTGGAGCTGACGGAACTAAAAAGACAGATTGAGGAGCTTTTGGAAAAAGGATTCATACGACCAAGTGCATCACCTTGGGGAGGTCCAATCTTATTGGTCAAGAAGAAAAACGGGAGCATGCGCCTATGTGTGGATTATAGGCAGTTGAATAAGGTGACGATTAAGAATAAATATCCACTGCCGAGGATTGATGATCTCATGGACCAGCTACAAGGTGCCATGGTATTCTCTAAGATCGATTTGCGTTCCGGATATGACCAGATTCAAGTTCGGGAACAAGATATCCCTAAGACAGCCTTTCGAACTCGTTACGGACACTATGAGTATATCGTAATGTTGTTTGGACTGACCAACGCACCAGCGCTATTCATGGATTACATGAATCGGATATTCCGTCCATATCTGGACACGTTTGTAGTGGTCTTCATCGACGATATACTTGTCTATTCAAAGACGGAGCAAGAGCATGCGGAACACTTACGGCTAGTTCTGCAAATTTTAAGAGAAAAGAAACTCTATGCTAAATTATCCAAATGCGAATTTTGGATGAAGGAAGTAAAATTTCTCGGCCATGTAGTGTCATCTGGAGGAATCTCTGTAGACCCTAGCAAAGTAGAAGCAGTTCTAAACTGGGAAAGGCTGACCACAGTCACTGAAGTCAGGAGTTTTCTAGGCTTAGCTGGATATTACAGGCGATTCGTCAAGGATTTCTCTCGTGTAGCCTTGCCCCTGACCAAACTAACCAGGAAGAATGCCTCATTCAAGTGGATGCCGGAATGCGAACAGAGTTTTCAAGACCTAAAGAGAAGGTTGACTACGACACCAGTATTGGCCTTACCAAACCCTCGAGGACCATTTGAAGTCTACTGCGATGCGTCCAGGCAAGGATTAGGATGTGTGTTGATGCAAGCCGGAAACGTGATCGCGTATGCCTCCAGACAATTAGAGCCACATGAGAGAAATTATCCTACACACGATCTCGAGTTAGCTGCAGTTGTGTTTGCCTTAAAGATATGGAGACATCACCTATATGGTGTAATGTTTGAAGTCTTTTCTGATCACAAGAGTTTGAAGTACCTCTTTGATCAAAAGGAATTAAATATGAGGCAGCAGAGGTGGATGGAACTTCTTAAGGATTATGAATTTGAATTGAAGTACCACCCAGGCAAGGCAAATGTTGTGGCAGATGCTTTGAGTAGGAAATCTCTGACTGTAGCTTGGATGATGATCAAAGAGACGGAACTTATTGAAAGCTTCCGAAATCTTAATTTGGGAATCCTTATGAATCCCAAGACCCTTCAGCTACATCAAATTAAGGTAGCTACTAGCTTTAAGGAGCAGATTCAGCAAACACAGCAGCAGGACACTAATTTTCAACATACACTTCATCTTGTGCGATCAGGGAAATTGACGGATTTTGCCCAAGATAAAGAAGGCATCTGGCGACATCAGGATAGGGTATGCGTACCCGAGGGGAATGATCTCCGGAGGAAAATTTTGGAGGAAGCTCATAAGGGTGAATTCATCGTACATCCTAGTATTACTAAGATGTATCAAGATCTTAAGAAGATGTTTTGGTGGCCAGGCATGAAGTCAGACGTAGCGAGCTTCATGAGTAAATGCTTGGTCTGTCAAAAGGTGAAAGCGGAACATCAAAGACCCTCCGGGATGCTTCAACCCTTGGAAATCCCTGAGTGGAACTGGGAGAGTATCTCCATGGATTTTGTGATAGGACTACGAAGAACGCCAATAGGATATGATGCTATATGGGTCGTTGTGGACAGATTGACCAAGTCTGCTCACTTCCTACCCGTTCAAGCAAATTATCCGTTAGAAAAATTGGCATAACTGTACATTCAAGAGATTATAAGGCTGCATGGAACCCCTTCAACCATTATCTCTGATCGGGACCTAAGGTTTACTTCACGGTTTTGGGGAGCTTTACAAAAGGCGTTCGGTGCTAAGTTGTGTTTAAGCACTGCATATCATCCGCAAACGGATGGTCAAACAGAGAGGACAATTCAAACCTTAGAAGATATGTTGCGAGCCTATATACTGGAGCAACGCGGAAAGTGGGATCGATATTTACCGCTAGCTGAGTTCGCATACAACAATAGCTATCACGCTAGCATCGGCATGGCTCCTTATGAAGCATTGTATGGACAAAAGTGCCAATCTCCCCTGTGTTGGTACGAAACAGGAGAATCAACTCTATTGGGGCCTGACTTAGTTGAACAGACCACTGAGCAAATCAAGAAAATATGAAGCAAGATGCTTACTGCTCAAAGCCGCCAAAAGAGTTACGCGGATAACAGGAGGAAGCCTCTAGAGTTTCAAGAAGGAGACCATGTATTTTTGAAGGTTACGCCTACAGCGGGGATAGGTAGAGCCATTAAAGTCAAGAAATTAAATCCTCGTTTTATTGGTCCTTTCCAGATCTTGAGGCGAATCGGATTAGTTGCATATCAAGTCGCTTTGCCTCCACATTTGTCAAACCTTCATGATGTGTTCCATGTTTCCTAGCTTAGAAGATATCAGCCTGACCCTACGCACGTGCTAAAACTCGAATCAATAAATTTAAAGGAGGACCTGACTTTCCCTGTTCAACCAGCACGGATTGTAGACAGAAGCAGCAGACAACTTCGAAACAAATCCGTGCAACTAGTAAAGGTAGCATGGGGAGAAGAAGATGCTGAAGACTACACTTAGGAACTGGAATCAGACATGAGGAAACAACACCCTGGACTATTCTCAAGTACTAAATTTTGAGGACAAAATTTTTTTTTAAGTAGGGTGGTAATGTAACAACCCGATTTCTGACTTCCGATCTTGTCACTTAAGGTTTGAAATTTCCGATTTCCGAGTTATAAATTCCGACTTCCGACCTTAGTAATACAATGTCAGAGTTTCGATTTCTGACTTCGTGTAAGCATGTAAGAATTTCGACCTCATCAGTAATATATCCCGACTTCCGATCTTACTATGATCAAATGGAATGGCTTGGATTTTCCTATTTTCGACCTTATCATGAATTATAATGTATACGATATCCGACTTCCGAGTTCATCTGAATTGGTCTCCAAGTTCGGCCAAACTTTTCACGACTTCTGAATTCGAGGCTATTGCCAAGAGCCTTTCATTTCTATGATTTTTCCAATTTCCGAGATTAAGTGTTGAGTTCCGATCTCGAGTTTATTAGCAAGAGCTTCTCATTTCTCTATCCTCCCGATTTCCGAGATCGAGATCCATAATTTCCGACTTACGACTTTAAGTGCTTGGCTTCACATCAAGCTTTGCTTTCAAGTTTTGAATAAACCAGACAATATTTCCGAGTTCTGACTTCCACTAATTCCGGCCTTAAGAAGTGTGCGAGTTCCGACATCATGTTCAGATACGCTGGAAGCGAGTCTCACTTTTCTGGCGACGTGGAGAGCAAATTTGACACAGAAGAGAGAAACATGGCTGAACTTTGCTCACAAAATTTCACCCAATCAAAGCCACTCATTCTAACTATCACTTCGAAGCCTTGTCTATATATATCCTCCTCCTGCCTCTTCAGCTCATTTTCTTACGTTGCTTTCCCTTCCTCACTTCAGCTCTCTTTCCTCTTCTCAACTCTCCCACTTTATCCAACCTTCAAGTTCAACCCAGCTCTATTCCCAAACTCAAAGCAGGAGGTAGAGGTTTCAGTTCCTGTCTTGATTTTTCTGATTTTGAATGATTATTGGTGGTTTAATTCTTCAATTCTGATATACTGACTGAGTGATTCATAATGAATTGTGGCTGGTTTATTGATTGTTTGTGAAATTAAAGTTGAATTGGAAACAAGAAAGGATGCAGATATGGAGAAGTTGAGAGTCTGGGAAACTCAAAACCCTTGGCAGTCCGTACGGCGAAGTGTACTGTTCCGCCTCCCGCCATTTAAAATTAATGAAACCATTTTTATGTAAAACTAGACATCTAGGGCTTTCTATACATATATCATATAAGACCGTTGGAGTAATGTTGAGAGAGATATGAATTTTTGAAGTTGGACCTAGGAATCAGGACATCCACCCGAGCAGTATGGGTTGAAAAGGGTGTAACTCACCCTATACAACTCCAAATTGAGTGAAACTAATTTTGTTGGAAAGCTTACACATAGGAGAACATCCTACCAGAAATTCCAAGTTGGTTACCATCCTATTTGTTCCCAGTGATTTGAAGAAGTTAACCTATGTCCAAACCGGGCCAAAATAGAGCAGATCAGGAAGGTTAAGTTTCGGGGCTTATAACTCGAGTCCTACTGAGTCAAATGGAATGGGACTTTTTGCAAATGAAAGATGGTTCTATCAGCTTTAATATGAGACCAATTTTGTATCCTTTGAACTAGTTTTCGATTTTTAGTAGATTTTTACTTTTAAGTGTGCAATTCTGGCTAGCTGCTGGGCAGGCCGGGATAAAACCTGAATAACCTGAGTTATAGTTATCGAAATTAGATGGGACTAAAGAGGATAGAAAATAGATACATAACACTTTAACATATCCAAAATTAAGGTCCAAATGAGTTAAACAGAAATTACAGCCTGATTTACAAAAACTGGGTCAAATGCAAGTATTGAGATAGCAACTATGTTTTGATTTCAATAATTGTGCCATGAATGGATGTTTGAAATATGAATGAACTATGATGATTTCTATGAGAAACTAGCTCTGAATATTGGCACTATTCATGAGGAAGCGGAACGTTCCGTTATGCCACCAAAATTGCGGTAGAGTATATGAATAAGTTATGATGTACATATAGATGCATGTGCATTCTCACAAAAAGCTATGAAGTTCATGTTATGATGACCAAGAGTATGTTATGATGAAAGTTCCATGATACTTGGGCCAGCCCCGGATAAAAAGTTAAGGGGAATAGATCGGTGGCGACGTCGGGGAAAGTAAACCCGGCAATCCCTGTATAGGAACGAGCTCGATCCTGAAAAGCAGACTATTACCCAGGAGTCTAAAATGGCCAAGAACTCCCAGGGGACCAAGTAATGGAAAAGTTTACGAATAATGAAGAAAGTATATGAGCAAAGGAAAAGTTTATGAAGGAAAGTTCAAGAGCAAGTTTTGCATGATTGCATTAAGTGCATGATTACAAGTTATTTACAGTTTAACTATTATGCTTACTTACAGCATGTGTTCACGTATTCTGCTCATTATTCTGTGTATTACTGTTAGTAGTTTAGACAGTCTCTTATGTTGTTTAGAGTAAAACTAGACCTTACCTCATACCAGACATTTTCTTAATCTTATTAAATATGAATGGTTAAATTTGATCTCATGTTTTCATAATTAAATGAAACCCGAGGCAACTGAGAATGAAAGCGACGTCAGTTAAATGCCATGCATGACCCTACTGAGAATTTCCTTAAATTCTCACCTCGTTTTGCATTTCCGCCTCATTCTCAGACGTGGACGATGGACACGACAGCTACCCTCTTCATTGAGGTGCCAGACTTGTAGCTCCATCATGACCCTGCAGTAGGCTCGCTGTATATAGCTGGCTCTTGCCAGTTCCATCTTTACCTTTTTAGTGATAGGAACTTTGCCGTCCCTTTGCATCATCCCGCTTTTGATCCTGCTACCCCTTACTTTGCGGTTCCGTTATATGCGGCACACCCTCCCCATTACCTCCTGCACCTGCAGCCCCTGCCGACCCTGCACCAGAGTCATCTCCGTAGGTCGTACCTGATATCCCGCTCAGCTCCGATAGCAACCCTTCAGAGGCCACCAGCTCAGCATCCTCCTCCTCAGGACCCGATCGACGACTACTTGCCACCGGCCTGATATGGCGGCTACTGACTGAGTAGGTCGACCACGAGCGATATTGTATAGCATGACCCTCTTTTGGCAGCATGCAGCTTTGGGTCATAGACTAGTGGTAGGTTTTTGAAATGTCCTCTGAGGACCACATAGGATCAGGTTGACTGACATGGGCCTTATGTCTTTTTGGTACACGGCCCCACTCATGTATCCTATTTTGAAACTTGTACATAAGCTGAAACAGTGGCTCTTTATATATATATATATATATATATATATATATATATATATATATATATATATATATATATATTATTCTTATCTTTCTATTGTGATGAATTAAACCCTGTCACGTTCTTTATACAGCGTTCCACTTCTTCAAATAAATAGATAAATAAATAAAGATACGGATAAAGGAAACGTAGGCAGTGTATTAACACAGTAACACAATCTACTTAATTTCATGCTATGACTTAAGCATAACATTAAATTAGTAGGGTGTTACACTAACGATGGAGGTGATGATAGTACTTTTCCTTGAGATCTTGGATATGCAGCTGCACTTTGACCCTATGTTTGATTTGTTGTACATAGTTGGCTCTTGCCGTTTCCATCTTTACCTTTTTAGTTACAGAGACTTTGCGAATCCAATATTTCACCCATATTTGGCCCTGCTGTTCCATATTTTGCTATCCCTCTACATGTAGCACACCCCGCACCTCCTTCACCACCTATAGCACCCACAACCCAGGCAGCCCCTCCACCAGCTTCAGCCCCACATGTGGTCCCAGATATTCCGCTCAGCTCTGAGAGCGATCCCTCCGAGGTGACTGATTCACCTTCCTCCTCCTCTAGACCTGACACAAATTATGCTCCAGCCAGGCCTGATATGGCAAACAGCTACCTGATGGAGCAAACTCCAACTAGCAGGCTACGTTGTATAGTATGGTCCTCTTTTGGCGGTGTGCAACATTGGGCCATAGGCTTAGTCATATGTATGTAGTTAGTTAGATCCACTAGTTTGAAATGTCGTCTGAAGACCCTGCAGGATTGCATTTCACTAACACGGGCCATATGTCTTTTTATGTATATTGGCCTAACACATGTATCCTCCTTTTTGCACCTATATTTAAACTTGAAGCTTTAGCTTCATATGTATATATATATATATAGTGGATGTTGTATTACTTAAATTCTCTTTCTCTGTTATGTTATTTATTTACTTCTGATGCTCTGCAATGGCAAATATATTTCTTATGTATGAAGTGCCGCGTCTTCTATTTAGATACTTCTTGCGCCCTAAGGCATATTTCGTGAAGGTAAAAAGACAAATGGGATATTACCACGATAACGCAACTACTAAATTTCATGCTATGACTTAAGCATAACATTAAATTGGTAGAGTGTTACACCATCAATCGTCACCCTTGAAAATCATATTCAAGCCCTCAAAAAGAAGCAAGAAGCTCAAGCATAGTTTTTGCCTAGCCCTTGTTCATATTGGGTTTGAAGAATCCAAAACAAGTAGTGTTTTCTTTTTCACTCTTTAGGATCCATGCATAAATATTATGTGGTTGTTTGTGTTATTTGAAGTTTTTAATGTCTAATTTCAGAATATGAGACCATACTTTAACCTTCTAAAAGTCTATGAAAGATTAAGCCTTCAAGAGTTCTCTTTAAAAGATTTGAAGCATTACTCATGTAAATTTGTGTTTTAAGGCCTAAATCCACATCTTCTTGCGTGTTTAAGAAATTTTTCTTCATATTCATGACTGTACATGTCTCGGCCATATTGAGGTTATCATGGAACTATATGATTTGTTAAGTTTTGATGAGGATATTTGTGTTTCTTCTTGTGCTCATAACATGAATGATCTTGTCTTAATGATAATTGAACTTGAAAAGTTGAAAACCATTTTTTTTTTTAACTCCATGAAGGTCACGGGTTCTGTACCATCCTCCCAAGTATGGTACTATGCTTAAGTCATAATACCTCACCTAGGAGTTGTTACTGTCACTTAATTGGACCTTGTCTGGCAGCAACCTTCGGCCACCTTTAATCTTACTAGTCAACTCCGCCTCGGAGGACCTTCTTCGGAACTTTTGAACTATCTGGAGATAACACAGAAATAAACATAGGAGTGAGAATTATAAATTCTCAGTAGGATTCATTAAACTACCATATGTTGTGTTATCATTATTATCTCCAGCTGCTTTAGTTTATTATAAAAAAGGTGAACACGTTAATAGACTTTTCAGTTTTATAGTTCGAAAATGTATTATCCGAAGTAGAGTTCATTTTAGTCGTCACAAAGATGAACCTCAAACAATTAACTTATCAACATGAAGGATAAGTAATCATAGTGTAACGATTCATAATAAGATACGGCACAATTGAATAACATGCAAAGATGGATACAAATAACTTCTTGATGTGAGCGCATTCATCTATCTTTAGTTTTCTTTACTTCTTTTTTCTTGGCACACCTAGGCGTTACATATCGTCGTCCCTAGGGTGTGAGCTTAGATGTGCCTCTAATTGAAGGGATCTTATTTTGACCACGTATCTCTAATTCGGAAGGATCTCATCTAGCTACGTGCCTCCGAGGTAGAGGGATCTCATCTAGCCACGTGCCTCCAAGTAGAGGGATCTCATTGTCATGTCACATGCCAGAGTATGATCGCCATGTCATACCCCATCAGGGTGTGATCGCCATGTCATACTCTTTAGGATGTGCAATCATCATCATCATATCCTTAATCATAGGGTTCATGGATGCATATGCTTCATACCTTATTTTTAAACATCTCATACTTGCATGATAGCCATGTACTCATCATATGAACATCCCTAACTCTCACATATTTCTACCGAAAATTTGGCAGCATAACGGATCAGATCCGTTTTCCCATGAATAGTGCCAGTTTCAACAGATAGTCAATCACAGTAAGAGATCAAATATAATGCATTAATCTTTCAAGCACCAACATGGAATTGCAACACTTAGACTTTAATTGAACTCATATATACATTAAGGTGCCAAATCCTTTAATTTTGGAAATCCTACTCATATTCTTCAACTCTGCCCTTTTTAGAGATTAAGCCTTAAATTCATTTTAACTCATTTAGACCTGAATTTTGGATATGATGAAGTTTATGTGTCTAGTTTCTAACCTCTTTGGTCCCATTAAGTTTTGATATATGTAGCTCAAGTTATTAGAGTTCTACCTCGGCCTGCCCTATAGTTGGCCAAAATTATACACCTAAAAGTAAAAATTCACTAACAATCGAAAACTGGTTGAAATCATATGAAATTTATATCATATTAAAGCTAACAGGACAGGCTTTTATTTGAAATAAGTTCCATTTCATTTGCTTGAGTAGAGCTTAAGTTATAAGCTCCACAATTTGACCCCTCTAGACTGCCCTATTTTAGTCTGGTTTGGACTTAGGGTGACTTCCTTGAACTATTGGGAGCAATTGGGGTCAAATCTAACTCTAAAATTTTTATGGGGTGTTCTCCTATGTGTAAGCTTTCTAAAAAAGTTAGTTTCACTCAATTCCAAATTGTATAGGGCAAGTTTTGCCCTGAACAATCTTATCTACCCAGAATTAAACTCAAAAACTTAGGTCAAGCTTCCAAAATTCATATCTCCCTCAATACTAATCCAATGGCCTTATATTTTATATGGTTGGAAAGCCCTAGTGTCTAGTTTCACATAAAAATATTTTCATTGAATTTAAAAGGTTGTAAGCAGAGCGGTACACTCTACCGTACGGACTGCCATAGGGTTTCCTAGCTTATCCTATTCTGGTTGTTCTCCTTCATGGATTCTCATGCAAGTTTCAACCAAAACCCAAGAGTTTCATGCCAAACCAGTCATGAATCACCATATGTATATGATATATCATCTAATAAAGGGTGGAAATCCCAACCCTCATCAGCCACACACAAGAGAACTATGGGGATTATTGAACCCTACCTTCAATTTTTTATGCAAGACTAACTAGCTTTGAGCTCCTCTTGATGGGGAAGTGATGGAAGCTTGAAGATGAGGTGAAATAAAGTGAAATGAAGGAAGAAATGGTGGAGAAGATGCAGCTTGAAAATGAAGGGATAAGGAAGGAAAAGACTCTCCCAAAAGCTAGATGAAGTGCTTGGCAAGTTTCATTCTTATTGGCTGAAATTTTTGTGGCTGAATTGTAGCCAACTCCACTCATTTTGGGGCTGTTTTGTGCCACAAATTGAGTGGTTATGTGGCTATGTATGTAGCCATTAAACATAGGGTTTAGGGTGTGCAATTATATTGATTCGGTTCTGGCTATTAAAAATACTGAATCTCTATCGATTTCCTTCAAATCAGTAAAATAGTTTGGAAAACTTTTTTTTAAAGTTTCTATGTGTCTATTCTAATTTCCTCAAGTCTAGTTTCTCTAATTAATATTTAATTAACTCCTAATTAACCTTTCATTAACTTCTAATTAATTCTACACATTCAACAAAGTCAGATAAATCAATTAATAACGTATATGAAACTTAGCATAATTTCGAACATTATACAAAATAATTTCTCATAGTCTTTTACACAATAATCTAAATTTTCTTTAGCTCTAGTATTTATAATTCTTCCCTAATTACTCTTATTTTTCTAATAAATTGATTAATAGCACATATCAATTGCACTGTTTCTTTGGGATTGTTATCTTTTCGATTTTTTGTAAATCCTTTAATATTTTTTGTTTGGTTTTCGGAACTAATGGCATTTTCATAATTATGGGCACATCTAAGGGCATCCTGTGTCATTTCACATGTGGCACCTCCATGGCCCAATTGGCTAAGAATTTAGTTTCTACGTTTCTGCTATGTGATTCCGCTTCATTTAAAACCCTATTCTACTAATTCTATTGATCTAGGGACCTAAATGTCATTTTCTAAAAAGTTTAGGGATAAGGTTGTGAATAAAAAAAATTTGCCCAAGGACATTTTTTTATCATTTCCTATTACGTTATATGGGGATGTTACAGGTTCAATATGGGCTGATGGTAACTATGTTAGTTTAAGGGTTTCTTATATGCATATGTGATTTTTGATGATTCTTATCATAAGAAGTTTGGAAATCTTGCATTAAATAAAAAATAGCCCTACGGTCAAGCTAAGGAGCTGCACCATGTCTCATGTTTTTCATATGGTTTTGGGGTTGTTCTTATTCCTTCTTTCTTGATTGATTAAAGAATAATGCTTTAATATGTTGGTGTGATTTATTTGAGCTTGAATCTTGTATAGATTCCAATTTAAGACATGTATAAGTTAACTTAATCTCATATACACTTGTTGCCTTATTCTATTATGTTAATTTCAACATGCTTCTCATAAGTTTAACATAAGTAGAAATGTTATTTTTAAGTCACATAATATGTATATTGTGCTATGTGCCTATATGTCAATTACACATGAGTTTGATGCATTAAACTTGTGTTTGAAATGGTTTTTGTGGACTGCCCTATTTTGGGACAATACCTAGTTCTCTTTATTCCACCTATATTGAACACTTAAAATGTTGATTTTTGTCTTAGATGACAAGTCTTCACTTGATAAAGCTTGTTGAATTGATTATGTAAGATAAACGGTTATTCCTTTAATCTATGCTCTTGAGCATGTGAACATGTTTGATTTAATTTTTTGCCCCCATGAAATCGTGGCTTTTCAACATGATTTTTAAAGTGCTTTAATGTGCTTAAATTGGTGGTTTGATGCTTGAGACTTTATATTATCATGATATGCTTAATTACTAAGTTTCTTGAATTTTAGATGTGATTCTATGTATTAAAAGTGCATTTTAAATTCTGCCTTGTTTTGGACAGCAAACATTTCATTCTTATTTCTCTTGTTTTAGTGTTCTATAAACTTGGTTTGATGTCTTACATCTTGTATCTTTACTTGATTAAGCTTTTTATGCACAAATTTGAGAAGTTTGAAGCAAAATACCTTACTTTTGACTACATATAAGGTTTCGGCTACATGCTTCTTTTAAATATGAAAGTGGTTTTTGTAACGCCCGAAAAATTTTAATTGTTTTTAATCAAAGTATTTGATTTTTAGTAAATAATTGTGATTAAATAGGATTCGATTTAGCATTCACTTAAAACTACTTAAGTGTGATTTAAGATGATTAGTTATAATGAATTAGATTAGAACCATGGGAAACTTCATAGGATTCTTCCAAAACCGGTTTATCGATTTTAGATAAATCGGTAAGATTTCGATATTTAAGACTGTCGGAATCGGATCAATAAAAGTTATACTGTATGAACCCTAGAATGGATGGCCAAGATTTAGCCAAGATACCCCACATGTGGCACCACTTTCAACCATTTAGAGTGGGAAGCCAAGCCAAATTGGAAGGCAAGATTGGATCCACCAATCAACATGAAACTTGCTACAAAAATCTTCACCTTTTCTCTTTCCCTTCTTGTCATTCTCGGTTACCCAAAGCTACTAAAGCTCATCCCCTTTCTCTTCACTTTTCTCTTTCCCTTCTTGTCAGTCTTGGTTACCCAAAGCTGCTAAAGCTCATCTCCTTTCTCTTCTCCTTACTCTCATTTCATTCCATCTTCATCCCTTCTTCAAATCTCATCACAAGTTGCTTCCGTCAAAGCCACTAAATCAACTCAAATTCAACTAGACAAGGTAGGAATCCTAATTCTCTTCTTATTTTCCTTGGTTTGGAGTTGTGTATGGGTCTTGTATATCTTGTAATACTGATGTTATGTGAAGTGATGATGATGAATTATAGTTGATTATGCATGTATATTATGATTAGACTTAGGATTGGTATGAAAGAACTTGAAGGAAGGAGAAAACTCATGAAGCTGGTAGGGTTTTTCCTCGGCAGTCCGTACGGTGGAGTGTACGGCTCCACCTACAGCTGTTTAAATTTCATGAATCTATTTTTATATGAAAGTAGATATCCAGGGCTTTCCATACATATATCATATAAGGCTATTGGATTAGTATTGAGAGAGATATGAATTTTTGAAGTTTGACCTAGGAATCTGGACTTTCATTCGGGCAGTGTGAATTTAGAAGGGTGTAACTCACCCTATACAACTCCAAATTGAGTGAAATCCACTTTGTTAGAAAGCTTACACATAGGAGGACATCCTATAAAGAAATTCCGAGTTTTTTTACGATCCCATTTGTTCCTGGTGGTTTGAGGAAGTTGCCCCTATGTTCAAACCAGGCTCTGATACCATTTTGTAACGTCCTCCTTCGTACAATACTATGCTTAAGTCATAGTACCACACTCAGGAATTGTTATGGTTATCTGAGCGGACCTTAACTGACAACAACTTTAGCCATCTTTGCAACTTCTTGAACTATCTGGAGATAACACGGAAATAGGAGTGAGAATATTGAATTCTTAGTAGGATTCCTTAGATATCATACATACTGTCATCGTTGTCATCTCCAATTTGTTTCGACTTTACTATGAAAAAGGTGAACATGTTATGTAAACTGTTTAACTTTATAGTTTGAAGACATACTATTCGAAGCAAAGTTCATTTTACTCATACACTTGGCATTTGGGAGAGTTTATACAAATTCAATTCATGAATTATTTTATGAATAATAATAACTACAACATATTAAAATATGATAGCATTATTATACTGGAAACATAACCTCTACACATGCCTTTGAATTTATGCAATCATATAAAATTTATTTTTCTTTCATTCAACACACCTAGGCGTTACGTATCGCCGTCCCTAGGGTGTCTTCATCTGCCTACACTTGAACGTTATGTATCACCGTCCTCAAGTGCAGCATTACCTATTCCAGAGTACGATCGCCATGCCATACTCCATCGGGGTGTGATCACCATGTTACACTCCTTGGAAATATGTTCTTTCTGCTACATCCCAGAGTATGATCGCCATGTCATGCTCTATCAGGTGTGATCGCCGTGTCACATCTCTTAGGGTGTGGGATCATTATACCATATTCCAGAGTACGATCGCCATATCATACCCTCTCAGAGCGTGATCGCCATGTCACATACCTTAGGAATATGCGACCTTCATTATATCTTTCAACTACCTTCACAAGGAGAGATCTTATAACTACCTTCAGGTGAAGGGATTCACATTCTATATGTTCATATCATGAGTATTCATAACAGAAACTATCATAATATCATTATTATACTTCATATCATACTTAAATCATTCTTAACACATTAATATTGATAACCTCCTTACATTTCTACCAAATATTTTGGCAGCATAACGGATCATGTCCGCTTCACTATGAATAGTGCCAGGCAACCAAGAAACTTTAATTAGACAGCAGACCCAAGATAGAACATTGTAATCATTTTAAGAATATAGCAATTTCATTATGTGCAAGTTTTTGGGTCTTAAGCCTTAATCCATCTTGCAAGCTTTTAACTTCTACTGGTGTTCCCGAGTTTGAGCTTAGGACCTATTTCCGAGTTCCGAGATAATGGGCAATGTCTTGATTCCTGACTTCCGACTTCAATCCATAATAGGTCACTTACGGATGTTTTCCTAATTCCCGAATTCCGACACTAACCATACCCCGTCTTCCCTAATTTCCGATTTACGACTTTAACTATGTCGGACTAGTTTCCTATTTGCTCATTCCCGAGTTCCGTCAATAATTATACCTAATCGGGTTTGCTATATACTAAGTCACCCTTCCGAGTTCATCCTTAAGAGTTCAACCTTAAATATTCCCGACTTAGTCCTCTGTCTGCTAAGTTCCAAGGTCAACCTAAAGTATACTGGACCTAGCCCTCTATCTGCTAGATTTCCGAGTTCAACATCTTCGAGTTCAACTTAAGTTCGCCATTTCCCGAGTTCCAACACAGATTAAACTTAGTCTAGTTTTCACACATGTCTCTAGCCCGAATTACACTCTTATAAGAGAAAATTCAGCAAAAATAGAAATTTGGGTGGAATCATATGAAATTTATATCTCTATAAAGCTAACAGAACAAGCTTTCAATTGAAGGAAGTTGCATATTATTTGGATGAGTAAATTTTGAGATATAAGTCCTGAAACTTAACCTTCCTGAATTATCCTGTTTTGGCCTAGTTTAGACATAAGGGCAACTTCCTCAAACCACCGGGAATAAATGGGATGGTAACAAACTCGAAATTTCTTTATGGGATTCCTCCTACGTGTAAGCTTTCTAACAAAGTGGGTTTCACTCAATTTGGAGTTGTATAGGGTGAGTTACACCCTTCTAAATTCACACTGCCCGAATGAAAGTCCAGATTCCTAGGTCAAACTTCAAAAATTCATATCTCTCTCAATAATAATCCAATGACCTTATATGATATATGTATGGAAATCCCTGGATGTCTACTTTCATATAAAAATAGATTCATGAAATTTAAATGGCTGTAGGCAGAGCCGTACACTCCGCCGTACGGACTACCGAGAAAAAACCCTACCAGCTTCATGAGTTTTCTCCTTCCTTCAAGTTCTTTCATACCAATCCTAAGTCTAATCATAATATACATGCATAATCAACTATAATTCATCATCATCACTTCACATAACATCAGTATTAGAAGATATACCAGACCCACACACAACTCCAAACCAAGGAAAATAAGAAGAGGATTAGGATTCCTACCTTGTCTAGTTGAATTTGAGTTGATTTAGTGGCTTTGATGGAAGCAACTTGTGATGAGATTTGAAGAAGGGTTAAAGATGGAGTGAAATGAGAGTAAGGAGAAAAGAAAAGAGATGATCTTCAACAGCTTTGGGTAACCAAGAATGACAAGAAGGGAAAGAGAAAAGGTGAAGATTTTTGTAGCAAGCTTCATGTTGATTGGTGGATCCCATCTTGCCTCCCAATTTGGCTTGGCTTCCCACTCTACATAGCTGAAAGTGGCGCTACATGTGGGATATCTTGGCTAAATCTTGGCCATCCATTCTAGGATTCACACAGTATAACTTTTATTGATCCAGTTTCGACAGTCTTAAATACCAAAATCTTACCGATTTCTCTAAAATCGGTAAACCGATTTTGGAAGAATCCTATGAAGTTTCCTATGGTTCTAATCTAATTTCATTATAACTAATCATCTTAAATCACACTTAAGTAGTTTTAAGTGAATGCTAAATCGAATCCTATTTAATCACAATTATTTACTAAAAACCGAACACTTTGATTAAAAACGATTAAAATTTTTCGGACGTTACAGTTTTAATCATTCAACTACATTGAGATGTTTTCAAATCTTTAAGCATGTTTGAATTAGTACAGTTTTTGTAATAGTTTCTTTTGGCACCATTAAGACTTAATAAGACACTAAAAGTCATTTAAAGCTTAATAAAATGAACTATGCCCTATGCTTGGAGTTTATGACTTTATGGACCTTGACCTATACTACTAGACCTGGTATGAACTTATTTGGACTATTCTGAGACCTTGAGACTTGCTTGGACTTATTTGAGACCATTTATGGTCATACCTATGCATTGGAATACCTATGCTTGGACATTGGATTATGTGTAACAACCTCTATCATATAAGCCATGCTCGAGTCATGGAGTTATATTAAAAGGTTGTCACTGTGCTAAGAAATCTTTAAAATATGGAAAATATAATACATGGCCCTTCAACTGCTCACTTTATTACTGACTAATAGTCTCTGATACATAGATAATAAAATAATTACACTTTAAAGGAAATTGTGACTGACATAATACACAACGTTTACTTCCGACTAGTCGTTAGCTAGCTTCAATAGTCTCTTGGTCTGGCTTACGCCCGATTCTTGCTCAATGAATGGCCCTGTACTCTGCCTCGCACTTGATTTCCAACTTGGGTGCTGGAATATTTACAGAAAAGAGAAACATACAAGTAGGCAGTGAGAACCTAAGGTTCTCAGTAGGTAAACTCAAACCAATCTTACAGTGCCATCATAAACACTCCAGCCGCTTCGGTTTATTATGAAAATATGAGCACATATAAACAAATAGTGGTTCAATTTTAAGTTGAAAACACCTTTCTCGAAGCGGGTTATATTTTAACAACCACTTGCCATATCATATGACAGACATAGAAATACGGATAGTATAATATGCTTCAACAAGGATCATAATAGCATTATGACTTAACTAGATAATTGAATATGCACATAGAGATGTTTATGCTTGAATGTATACAAGTGCACTGGACTTAATTTATCTCTTCTTTAACTTGCAACTTAACCTTGCCATTCTGTACTTGGTCCCCCAGAGGTGAATGGCCTCTCTCACCCCTGGGTGATAGCCTGCTTTTCAGGTCCGAGCTCGTACCTATACATGAGTGACGAGTTTACTTTCCCGACCCTCACATCGGTCTATTCCCCTTAAATCTTGTCAAGGGCTGGCCCAAGTCTTAGACAGTACCGCTCTGGCCCACACTAGCTGGGTCTATGCCATGTCTCACGTGGTAGCTTGGTACGTCTTTCTTGCAAGTTCTCATAAATCTTATTCTTCTTTGGACATGATTATACATGCATTCATTCATATACTTCATATTATACTTAAATAATTCTTGCATATATGAATCTAATGAGCATAACATATAAATGTTCATAACAGTCACATAATTCACATATTTCTGCTGGAATTTCGGCAGCATAACAGATCGAGTCCGCTTCCCCATGAATAGTGCCAGGCAACCAGTACAAATGTACAAACTTGCAATTCAATATGGACCAGCAAATATATATATATATATATATATATATATATATTCATAGCATCATTCATCAATTTCAATTCAAGCACCAATTGGGTTTTCAGTTTATTCTCTCCTATTCTGCCTGAGTTTGGTATACTCTACCTTTATTGCAATTCAACTCATTTGAATCTATTTTTTGGATATGTCATAGCATTATGTGTCTAGTTTCTAACTCTTTTAGTCCTATCTCATTTTGATTTGTATGACTCAAGATATAAAAATTTTACCTTAGACTGCCCTGTTCTTAGCCAGAATTGGGTTCTTATAAGTAAAAATTCGTTAAAAATAGAAACCTAGGTGAAATCATACGAAATTTATATAAAATTAAAGCTAACAGAACATGCTTTCAAATGAAATAAGTTTCATGTCATTTGCACGAGCATGTCCTGAGTTATGAGTCCCGAAACTTGACCCTACTGGACTACCCTGTTCTAGCCTGGTTTGAACTTAAGTCAATTTCATTGATGTGCTGGGAATAAATGGCAATGAATCTGACTCTGAAATTTTTATTGAATGTTTCCTTACATGTTAGCTTTCAAACAGCATTAGTTGCACTCAATTTGGAGTTGTGTAGGATGAGTTATACCCTTCTCAACTCATACTACCCAGATGAGAATCTGGATTTCTAGGTCAAACTTCAAAAATTCATAACTAATTCTATACTAATCCAATGGCCTTATAATTTATATGTATGGAAATCCCTGAATGTCTAGTTTTATATAAAAATAGTTTCATCAAATTTAATCTTTTGTAGGCAGAGCCGTACACTCTGCCGTACGGACCATTGAGGGGAAAATCTTAATAGCTTCTTGAATTCTTATTGGATTCATGTTCTTCTCTAATCAATCCATCCAATCTTCAATTCAAACTCACATATACACCTTAAACCAACCTTAATACATCATCATCACTCAAGATAACATCAAAATCTTGCAAGAAATTGGGAAGAAAGTGGAGTCTCAATCAGCCCAATTCAAAGAAAACAAGAAAAAAATTTGGAATTCCTACCTTGGTGGTGTGAAATCTTGGTGGAACTTGATCTTGGAGTGAAGTTGATGGTTGGAGCTTGAGCTTTGGGATGAGAGGAAGTGGAAGAAGATGAAGGAAAGTGGGAAAATGAGGATGGTAGTGAGGAGGTCGAAAATGATAAGAAGAGAAGGAAGGGAAAGGTAGAGATTTTTGGAGGCACTTTGCTTTGATTGGTGGATTCAACTTTATCATCAAATTTGGTTTAGTTTCCCTCCCTCAATGGCTGATCAAGGCACCACATGAAGAGGTGGCTTGGCTAAATCTTGGCCCTCCATCATAGGGTTCTCATAATATAATTTCTATTAGTCCGGTTCCAATAGTTTAAAATACTGATATTCTACCGATTTTTTTCAAATCGGTAAAACGGTTTTAGAAAAGTCCTATGAAGTTTCCTATGGTTCTAATCTAATTCCATTATACCTAATCATTCTAAACCACACTCAATTGGCTTTAAGTGAATGCTTAATTGAATCCTAATTAATCCCAATTATCTAATGAAAACCAAACAACTCGGTTAGTAATGATAAATTTTTCGAACGTTACGCCCTCCACTTACTTGGCAGCTAATTGGCACCATCCATAGGCGTAGAAGTGGCTCACTTTTCAACCATTCAAACTAGTGGTGTTAGTTTGAAATTCTACTGATCGGTTCTAGTGGTTTAAAATACCGAATCTTCATCGATTTCCTTCAAACTAGCAAAACGTTGCTAAAAGAAAATCCAATAAGACTTCTTATATATCTATTCTACCCTAATCTCTCTAATTAACATCTAATTAACTTCTAATTATCCTCTAATTAATTTCTAATTAACCTTACCTAATCAATAAAATCGAATAAATCGATTAATAGCGTAGATTAAATGTTTCGCAAATCCAGAGCCTTTTTGTTTTCTATTTTTCATAGCAAATGGCATAGCCGTAATTTTGAGCAAGTCCAGGGACACCCCACGTCATTTCACACCTGACTGCCTCCATGGCCTAATCGGCAGAGATTTAAATTTTTACGGTTTCACCACGTGATTCTGCTTCGTTTAAAAACCCATTTTGCTAATTCTACAGATGTGGGGATATAAAGGTCATTTTATGAAAAGTTTTAGGGCTATTGTGGAAATAATTCTTTGGGATCAAAATATAATTTCTAAAAATCCTGGGCATCTCTGTAATTAACAAAAGTGTACAGGGGCACTTTTGTCATTTCCTAATTTTTAACGTATGGCAGTGCCATATTTTCAACGGCAGTGTTACACTACCCTATAATTCCAAGTATGAGGATCGTCATGGCATAGCGCTACCTGAGAAATTCTCACACTGCCTAAGGGAAATAATTCAAAATTTCCGTTACGTTTTGTTTACGAAAGTGGGGATGTTACATTATGGACTTTGGACAATGGACATTTGACTTAATCACATTTTTAATCACACTAAAGATCCTTAAACATAAAGATTTAAGTTAAGGTCCAATTAGAAATGTCATATGAGTTGGTTAGTTCCTTGCTCGAAGTGGTTTTCTAAACTTTGGTTTAAGAGCAAATGTTTTCTTGAACTATTCTTTGAGATTTGTTTTGGAAACTTTGTCTTGCATAAGAACATGTCTACTTTTACTATTATGAGTTTTGACCTTTAAACATGAAAGTTTAATTGAATTATGTGTTCTTATGTTATTCTACATCTAAATGCCTTTAAATTATATATGCTACAGTAAAAAGAATTTCTTACCATAAATTAAGTGTGATACGAAATTGGTGAAGTATGCACACAAATATAACCATCAACTAAATGTAGAAATCGATAGCATATGCTTTGATTGTTAATTGATGGCATTACAAATTGAATAGGAGATTATGTGCACAAGAACATGCATATGGTTTGAGTTTAGAATATGATATTATCTCTTTATGAAAATGATAATCCTTTGTTGATGGCTATGAGATTATGAGCACTTTGTGTTAAGAATGAATTTTATATGTGCACTAAGTGAAATGGTTGTTATATGAGAACAAACGAATAAATGACACCTTGGGCCCTGCCATGCTAGTGGATAAGGACTTGTAATCATTATGTGACACCTCGGGCCCCTCCATACTAGTAGGACAAGGACTTGGTGATCACATAGTCTTGAAGTGACTAGAACAACATCTCGAGCCCCGTCATGCTAGCGTACAAGGACTTGATGTTCATTAAAGTGATGCCTCGAGCCCTACCAAGATAGCGGTTAAGGACTTGGCAATCACTGATCTGACTAGGGGACGTTCTAGCAATGAGAGCTCTTGCAGTTTCGGACAATTGATGCAAACCCTGCAAACTTCAGCCATCAAAATAAGAAATCGGGAAGCAAAAACAGGATTGACAATATACTTGCTATTATTTCTGATAATTGTTTGATTATATCACTATTTTTATGCCGTTATTATTATGAAGCACTTCCATCTTGTTTGACACTAATAAATGGCTGGGAATGATAATTTATTTTATTAACTACTTGTGATTTATTTTGCTGCTAAATGTTTTAATATTTTAATGGTGATTGATTGATTATATATTATACATATTGCTGCAATCCCACCTTCATTCTTAGTGTTTTTAGAATGAAGCGGGACTTCCCTGGGAACACTATCCTACTGGAAGATTTCTCTCACCTCTTTTTCTTTGGTATTTCTAGATGGTGCGGGTCATTCTTAACATTGAGATGGACATGGCCTTTGACCCCGATATACTAAATAATAGGATTTTACTTCACATTATGATAAAGTCCTTACCATTATTGTCATCAATGACTAGACTTTAAGATGATGTGATGTAGCATAGGACGCCCTTTTTGGCATCTTCATCCGACATGTACTACTTACAAGTTTTGCAGGTTGTATTTGAATCGGGTGGGGATGATTAATAGTAATTTAGGCGTCCCGTCCCTTTTTTATATTTTGGATATGTATTATGGACTTATATATCTTATGACTTAGTAATAGTAGAGTATGATTTTATGTATATGGTGGTTGTCTTTAAATGTGGGAATTGCCGACAAGTACATGGTAGTTTTTCTTCCGCTACATAAAATAATTAACCAATAACTAAAATTGGAAATAGTGTTCAACGAAAAGAAAAATTTATCTGTGTAAAATTAAGTTAGTAAGTTTAGTAATACTTTGATTGCTAATTATTATTTGGATTAAATAAGGTAAATTGAATGGTGCGATAATAGTTAGTTAGTAGGGTATTACAAACTAGACCTTAGGTATTCCTTGAACACACCTTTTCGAGTTTAAAAGGTCTTTCCCAACTAGGATAACACTTGCCAAAGGTTCTTGATTTCTTTTCAACGTGTAGTATTATTTTTCAAACTAAATCACCCTCATTAAAATTCTTTACTTTAATTTGACAATTATAAGTTTTGGCTAATATTTCTTTTTGTCGAATAAACTTTTCCAATGTATATAATCTCTCATTTGCCAACTCATTGAATTCGTCAAATAATATGTTCCAATAATCATAGAATAGCAACTCATCTTGCTTTACAACACTAATTATTTCCAAATGTATTTCTATAGGTAATGCAACACCATGGCTGTAAACCAATTTATAAGGCGTGAGAATTCCTGAGCCCAAAGTGTTTGACAAACGATATTATGCCAATCTTCGTTATTACCGATCAATATGTTTCTTGATTAAAGAAATGATAGTTTTATTCACCACCTCACCCTGTTCATTAGCTTGGGCATAGTAGGGTGTCGATGTGATCATCTTAATGTCTTAAATTAGCATATTCAGTCACCCTTCGCTTTGTGAACATTACTTTCTGGTTGATAGTTAAGATTTCAAGGAACTTCAACCCATATATGGTGTGTTCATTAAATCAATAATCTCATTTTGACTTGCTTCCTTTAAAGGTAATGCTTCAACCCATTGAGTAATATATTCAACAACCACTAGAATTAACTCGTGCTCCTTCGATAACCGTTGATAGATTTGACCAATTAAATCCGAAGCCCAACCCCTAAAGGAATAAGTGTTAATAATATAGAGTATATTCTATACATTTCCATGTTTTTGTCATTTTCACATGAATTAATATATTCCGTGGAATCTTTAACTATCAGGCCAATACAACCTTTATCAATTAAGAAGCCATTTTATCTTTTCTCCTACGTGGTGGGCACCACAAATCCCTTTGTATACTTCAACCAAGACAATATATGCTTCAAATGCCCACAAACATGTCATGAGATTTCCGTCTAGAGAAGACAAGCTTTGTAAATTAACCTTGTAAATCATCAGAAAAATCTGACATGACTTTTATTTTTCTTCACTACAATGTTGTTCGCTTAAACACTACACGGTACACCTTACGTACCCCACAGTTGAACAAATGGCCAATTGCAGCATAAAAGCAAAATATAGAAAAACATTATTCACATTATTGCCAAAGGGTAATGTATCTTCCTTGTAATTACACCTTCAAGGAATTATCAGAGCCTCTTGACATGCTGAGTTTGGGAACTGTAGTTCTCTTCAATATGCCGGGTGAGAAGTGAGATTGCATAATGTGAGGCACTCGAGGCAGCATAGTAGGATGTTACAGTGAGTTGAGTGAACTTCGGAAGCACATAACCTAAAAATTTCAGAGATATCCACATTACTCATGGGTGTATTTAAAGCTTAACAGTAACAAGTTGTCGTCACTACAACAGACTACAAGAATTCTACACCTGTAAGTGATCTTTGCTTATGGGAATTAAAAGACAAACCACAATCCAAGTACCATAGTATGATGTAAACACCAGTTTAACCCAATCAACATTAATAACTGAGTCAGGATATTTATTGAACCAATTCCCAAATATTACGTGTTAGTAGGAAATCTCATCAAACCTAGTAAATAATGGCAACCCGACAGCAATGCTAGTCAGCTGTGGAAACCTTGCAGTAGTTAGTAACCTAAACAAATGATAAAACCAGACAAAGAACTTATTCAGTCAACAAAACCCAAGAAACCTATAGTCAACAAGTTCAAATTCACATGTGCAATTTAGTCCTATACACGAAGCTAAGCCAGCAGCTACAGAACCAAAATCATAATACTGGAGGGGCCAAAATAAAATAACTGAAAGCTTCTACAAAGAAATTGAAATATTTTTTTGGTAGTTGAAGAAATTGAAATTTTAAATATAAGTATAAAAGGAATGGAAACTATTAAAATGTTCCCTCTTCCCCCTTTGAGTTGGTTGTTTTCTCTTAAATTTCAATCATCCTGTGAAATGCAATTTGTAGCTTCATAAACCAATATGCAACTATTTAATCATTTTAGTGTCAATGACTCTATCTATGAAATACCAACTCTCATAAAAGTTGTAGGTGTAAGCCCATGTATGGGCTAATATCGGCAATGTGATCAATGGCCATTAACCAGGGTCTGTGATTGTAGGAAAATACAGTGCAATTGCCAAAGCAGAGGTAGAGGAAGATAAAAAAATAGAAGTTTTAAGTGACATGCTAAACGCAAGTCCATTTCTTTGTGATGCCAGTCAATGTATTCAAAATTCATTATTCATCAAAATAATCTATAAAAAAATAACAAATCATTTATATTGTACACTGATTGTCTAGGTCGATATTAATTCAAGTGTTAACATTTTGCTACCTGGCTTATGCCCCAAATTACAACCAAGCATAAAGTCATACACTCCTATAAACTAAACAAACAGCTAATGGAAGGACAAAAGTATTTTTAGATACAGCAGCTCATGTTCGTGTGTTTTCTATGTATTCCATCAATTTTTTCTGCAGATACAGATTGAAATGAGCTGTACACATTAATCCGTAGCCTAAATGAAACGCCACTATTGTTCAAGCGATTTTCATCCCTAAATTACTGCTCCACTATACCTTATTCAGTTTGATCCGGCCACCACAATTGGACAGGAGAGGGCGTTGGGGGCAGGGGAGAAATAAAATTCTGAATTCTGATACATTCCCTATAATAAATTTTCTTAAGTATACTCATGACTATTTTTCTATAAACAAGTTGTTAAAGGGATTGATTATTTTTTTCCATTTTCTTTTTTATTTTTTGTAGAAGGTTAGGAAATCATCAAAACAAAGTCATTGATAAAGAGCTCTAAAACCATAAGATGCAAGGATAGAAAAAGATTTTAATGGCAACACATGTAATAATTCAGGCATTCAAGTTACAAAAACTAAAAACAAAAGAAAAGTGGAATAACCTAAGATTTCATGCAAATACAATATGTATTAGCAGGAACCAAATATTCGGCTACGGGAACTATAATTTTATCATCAAAACAAATTGAAGTTATGCACAGAATTATTAAAATAAAAAGGCTCTCATTTAAACCAAATAAATAGGCATGCTTAAATGTTACCTCCAAATGCAGCACTTGCTCCTGAATATATCAGCAGTGGAGGGAGCTGGAAATATCGGAGAAAAGAATTAAGTTCACTACAGAATATGAACAAGCTCTATGAATAAAGACGATGAAACCAAGTTCTGTGATCTGCCTATTCTAGGAATCAATATAGCATAAAGCTTAGCAATTGTAACTTGTATAGAAAACTCAAAAGCCAATTAAGGTCTACATACCCCCACTAGAAAAGGAAGCCACTTGGATCCCTTGAGACGATTTTGAAGGTATGGTAACCCTACAACCAAAGATCAATAAGCAATTATCAATATTTTCAACAATAGTTATGACGTTTAATTTTAATTAACCCTGCTAACTTTGTAAAGAGTTTGACACTATCAATCAATAAATCATATTATGCCACCTTAAGATATTGTTAAAAGCTTGTGTGACAACTAAATGCCCTGAATTATTATAAAGACAATGACATGGCACTTTGTTATTTGTTGATAGCATAATAAAAATATTATAATAACATTGAATCAAATTTAAACCCTTGCAGCATATCAGAACCTAGAAATAAAAAGAAACTAAAGGGCTGTTTAGCAACTTGAAAAACCAATTTAACATGACATAAAATAGAATTATTTATATTAATCTGTATAAAAATAAACTATTTTATAATTAAATAGTGTTTGGTCTAAAACTAACTTAAAAGTTAGTTTAATAAGTTTTTCAAATTGTTGGGAAAGAATAATGTAATAGATAGGAGAGAAAAAAAAAATGAGATTAGATGAGACCAATTGAAATTTGATTTTTTTTTTAAAAAATATTTTTAGGCTAAAATTAGTTTAGATAAAAACTAATTTTAAAAGATTTTGTTACATCTTGGAAATATTCCGCCTTAGTTAGGGTTGTAAAACCAACTCTCATACAAATTCCGGGCGGTTCATTCAATTGAAACTAGAGCCACTTTTGATTCTGCAACATTTTGTTCATTAATTACTCCAGATTCTTTCATTTCCATGTAAAGATCATTTTCATCACAAGTACGCTCATGCACTTGCCAAATACAAGTATACCTCCATAAACTTTGACAATGTCATTAATCAATTCCATAATAAATACCGTTTTATCCACTCTAGCTCCGCCAAAGAGTCAAATATTTTCTCCACGGAATTAATGAGCTAAAAGATCTACTACTGCAATTCTGATTTCAAAAATGGATAATTTTGCAGCTAACTGTATAAGGAGCTAAAATATGTAGTATAATGTTGTGCGAGTATCTGCAGGACCTAAACTATAAATAGAATCGCCAAGCTTGTTAAAAATTTGCCCTAGAGTTGCTCCACCGACTAGAATACTTACATGAGTTCCTGTGTCAATCACTTCTATTCCTTTCATTAGACCATCTATAACATTCATAGCTACAGACATAACTTGAGTATTTCCTAATATCATTGTAACTAGACATTTGGTTTATAAAGATTGTCAAACATACTCTAAAAGTACCTGTATTTAAACCGTGAACTGCACTAAGCATACCACCAATGCCTGTGCCAGCCTATTCAATGGGAATCACAAGAAAACATAAACATAAACAATCCACTAACATCAAGTCCATTCGAATATTAAGATCATTATCGTTATGATAAATGATGAAATACAAATCAAAATCAAATGTGTATACTTAACAAGGATAGGTCATATTAGAATTTCGAAATTCATATTTAATTATGTACTCACCACGGCAGTGGCATCGTGCAAGACGGGGGTGATGGTCCATTCGCCTTTCTCCTGAAAACACAGTGAAACTCTTGGAATCAACTAATCGAATGCGGCACTGGCATCAGATATAACACAGACAAAAAATAACAAGAAGAAGATGAAGAAGAAAAGAGAGTTACGGGATGAGGGCTGAGAAGAGAGAGGCAGCGAGGGCATCGAGGGGAACCAAGGCCAGGGTTGAGGGTAGGATCATGGTGGAGATTTCCACTTCTTAGCTTCTCTTCATAAACCTCTCGTGTCCCCATCTTTCTCCTCTTTCCCAGTCAGCTGCCGCTAGCCTGAATGCTGCTAGGCGGCTTTAATTACTGTTGGGACAGGGAGAAGCAGATTATACATCTATACGTAGTCTCGGGCCCATGGGTTTTACTTTTAGGCCCAAGTTCATGTGGAGTGCCGCAAGGTGATTCAGGTAAAAAAAAGAAAAACGAACAAACCAAGGACAAAAAGAACTTGGCACTCGTGTCCGTCGAAATATAAATATTCAACAACACAAGTGTCACAAAAAGACACGACCCAAAAAAAATTAAAACATTGTAACAAGAGAAAAATGGGATTGCCCATTCCATGTGGAAGGAGCACCGAATTATATTGAAAAACAAAACACGGTTCCAAAGAGGAAGAAACCTGATCTTCAAGAATATTCCTGCAAAACCAGCTCTGATGTAACAATTCTCTTTATTATGAACTATTCTTCCAAAAGCTTAAATTGTTAGTGAAAGAGCAAAAATAGTTTTATATCTTAACATACCCCTTTATATAAGGGTTTTTTTTGGCTTAAAGTATGAACAATGTATATGCCTATCTTATCATATACTGAAATTTTACATTTATTTAGAAATGGGGGCAAATAAAGGTCGAAGTCTAGACTATTTGATCATAGAGACTCTAATACCATTTCATAAACCATTTTTTCCAAAAGCTTAAGCTGTTAGGTAAAACTCATGAATAGTTTTATATCTTAACAAACACTCTTAATGTTCATTGCATGCCATAACCATTATTAGGAATATTGAGAAACCCCAATAATAGGAATAGAGACAGCTTGAGTAATGACCTACCTTGGATCCACCGTTTTTCCATAAGAAATGATGCCGATATTGAGAAACCCCAACCTGTGTCAATGACTGCGATGAGTTCTAGAAACTCCCTTAGATGAGAAGGAAGAAAAATAGTTCTTCAAAGGCCCACCACCCCCAAAGAATCACACGCTAAGGCCACTAACGTCCTTGGTGTGCAGTCTCCAAGTAAAGCTCAAGCCGCCATTTGCTGCTGCATAAGTTCGCGGTTTGGTGATGAAGTTGTAAGCTCCAATACTCTTCAAAAGTCACTTAGTGGTCTGAGATAGACCTAACTAAGGGTTTTGATAGATAATAAATCAATCCTTAATAAAATCTTTTGTGAGGACTAATAGTTTGTTCAAGTGTTTGTTCTTATTAGTACAAGATCACACTAAAACTCTCATTGAAGAGAATTGTATCATACAATATTTCTTTTTTAAACAAATTCTCTAAAGGTTCTTATATATCTCGTATATATAATCCTAAGGAAAGAACCTCTTTTACCAGAGAATCTATGGTCTAAAAAATTCTCTCACAAAAAGTGAATCAAAAGCATCAGAAGGATATTCATAAGTCATTAGAAGGATCTCAAGCAAATCAGAAGGATGATCTGTCTAGAAGGCTTGACTAGAAGGGTGATGTTCAAAATGTTGATCTGCGTAAAGAAGACCTAACTCTCAAAGCTTGTCCTGCACAATTCATGGATCTTTTCTAAAGATCAAACTTGACAAGACAGAGATCGAAAAGGAGCCTGACACTCTGAAAAGATGGTGGAGCCAAACAGCTTATTTTCCTCTTTGATAATATACTTACTTGCTAAGAAAGAAACCAACCCACTTCTCTCTCTAGTCTAAAACCGGTGGATCTAAAAAGCTCTAGACTCAAGGTCTGAAGTCTCAATAGCTAGAGTTTGAAGTTTATATAAATCTTGAAGATAAAGAAGTAGCTGAAATTTCGCTAATTAAAAAAAAGGGAGCCTTCATCTTTCTCAATCTTCTGAACAATCAAAAAGTTAATTTTTGAATCTTCTTGGGTGAAAATCTTCTCATTGATTTGTAATAGCTAATACTCTCTTAGTGAAATACGTGAGAAGTGACTCTACTCCATATCAAATTGATCTATACACTTTGAGTGATTTAGTGTAAGTGTTAATCAAACACAAACCTTCAATCCTTGATTGTAACTTGACTTGATAGTGGTCGTTGGTAGCTTGGAGAGACTAGGACAATACTACTCGAGTTGTAACATCCCAAATTTTGCCTAAGCTAATTAGCTCAGTGTGACTGACTAATTAGAGAGGATAGTGATTAGTCAAAAATTAATTAACTACTCTCAAGAGCAAAAGCTTAGTAATTAGAGACAAGTCAACTAAAAGTCAATAATCTATAAGAAGAAGTCAACAATTGAATAATAATGCACTAAATATTTCAATTAAAGCCTAATCATTCAAATCTCACTAATTCATAATTTAGAACGTAATTAAAGTAATATAATCTTATTAATTAAGCACATAACAAATGTTTTACCTTAATCAAATATGACAAATCAATCCTGACACACTAAGTACATAATTAGTAAGAATCTTTCATTTTATAGAAAGGAGTCTTAAAGGTGTAATTAACCAAAATTAAACAAGTCTAATTGATTAATACTTAGATAACCTTAAAAACCATGAAAATTCAAAAAAATTTCCCCCTTAACCATGCTTGAAGAATTCAGCCAAACAAGATTCAATCTCCACTATTCATTTTGCCTCCTAATCTTACACCAAAAGATCAAAGCCTATCATGGTTAAATCACCTTTAAGCAAGATTAACCAAAAGTAGGCTATCCTTCACATGGATCACACCATATTTTGTATTAACATCAAGTGAAGCAAACCCATAAATGGTATGGATATTGCCTTTAACCACTTGAGAAAACACAAAAGTCTTTACTAATGCACTAAGACTTAAAGGAAACACAATCTACTCTTTCACCCACGGTCATTAACCCTCTTGCTTGTTGAATAAAGCCAAAAGAAATCAACCTTGGCCATGCACTATATGCCCCAGAACAGCCCCATTTGCACTCATTTGCAACTCTCATTCTCTCACTACAAGCCTAAAGCTCTCACTTCTCTCTAAACTTCATCATGGCTTTTTTGTTCTTCCAATTATTCTTGTTCTTCTTCCTACTTTCTTACCACATTCTACCCTATTTCCTATCATCACCTTCACAAGCCCTTCAAGGACCACCTTCTTTAGTCTTTGAAGATACAAAACAAACACACACTAATCCTATTTTCCAAGCTCTTAAGGACAGAGGTCATCTCCAACCTTGCAACTCTTCCAACTCCTCAAGAAGCTTCTTATAACACCCTAATAGTTCCATTCTATGCTTAAGTCATATTGTGGAATTATTAGTTGTTACTTTTGCTCGTGAAACTAACATTACCTTTTAGAAATTACTTTTTAATGAAAATAGGGTAAATTTTTTTTTTTTGAATAAAACAAGTAAACCGTTTTTGAAATCGAGAGCCATAAGCGCATCGTGAACATATAATATAAATGACGCTATCTCATTCATACATCACATTTAACATAAATAGAAGCATTGAGAATAACCACAACCTTAGATAAAGATAACATTTATTCCATAGCCATTCCATAGTTAATATAATAGTAGTAATAGCAGTAGTTATACACAATGATAACAATAGGTCCGATACCTACTATCGGCCCTACAAAATAACCTAATGGAATATATGATAAAAGAAAATACATAAAAAATCTCAATCCATTCATACATGTTGAAAGAAAATAATAACCCTCGCTACAACCAAAAGGGGGTTATCCTCGTGCTCAGCTCCGCATGCAAATCAACACCTCACTCATCTGGCGGGAGGTAGCTGTTCCCGAATCCACCGAGAGGAATATCACTATGTCCTCCACCTCGAGCACGGCCACGCCCACGAGGCACAAGGCGAGTACGAATGAACTCGCGACCACGAACCGGGGTGGAGTGTGACGAGGGGCTATTGAAGAAGAAGATGAATCGGATGACAAGCGAATCACGGACGAAAAGGAAGGCTCAGACGGGTCCGTCTCCACGCGGTAGCTCGGATAAGACAATTCCGAAGGATCGGAATCCAACGAAACTGTCGATGTCAGGTGGCTGTCCGAGTCGGAATCTCCATCAATGGGGTACCTCGGAGGATGGAAAGGCGGGCGAACGTCATCCATAGTGATGTCCTTGAACGGCTCATGAGGGCGGAAAAACGGACTCATCACGAGTGTATGGAACTGGTGGCTATGGAACATGTAGACCCGCATCGTTGCCTGAGCAGTCAGCACAGATGCATTCAGCACCGGGTCGAAGTGCCAATGCATCACCGGGAACTCAATGAAAATCACCACCGTGCCTGACACCGGCATCCTCTGAAGACGACACGGAAATGTAGGAGTGAGAAATACTAAATTTCTCAGTAGGATCGCGACTAGACAAACACAGTGTCATCTTCATCATCCTAGCCACTTCGAGTTTAATATAAAAATAATGGACAGATATCGGTTTAATTTTAATAGTTTCATAAAACGTAATCCCGAAGCGGGTTACTTTTAACTTTATCATCGTATCCATAGTGTCATACATAGGCATACAGGCTAATATACATAATAAACATGCATAATGCATATAACGAATATAATAGCATGCACGACTATGCAACTCATCAACTTAACCATGGCCCTATATTAACTTTTATTTTTAACACGTGCTTAACATTCTTTACTTTCCTTTGAAATAGACTGCTTTTGGGCATGAGTTCATTCCGTGACCGTCGTCACGCAATAATAACCAAATCAGACTAAGCCGATATTGGTTACCTCTAAGTTGGAGGGTCCTTCATATCACCCTTGCCTCCCTCATAGAGGTTCCTTGAGTCTTTGTGGATCGCCGTCTTTCACTTCCCTTACCGAAGTGATTGAAGGGTCATGTCCTATTGATTCTTTTCTTATCATTATACTTTACATGCATAATACTTCTTTGACTAAACACATGCAATGATATGACTAAGTCCATAATTTTGACGGAAATTCGGCAGCATAACGGCTAGACCGGAGTTTCCCCAAAATGCTAATCATAAACTTTCAACTAACGGTTCATCATATCTACATTATATCATCACACTCATCATTCAATCATGAGACAAAGCTCAGTCAAACTCATCATTCATCATGCCAGATGGCATCACACATTCATACCCTAAAGGGGTTTATAATTTTTGTTTTTCCTTTGTGAAGAATATTATGAATCATCATATGATTTCTCGTGGTTACCCATGAGAGAATCACATAGTTAGGATATGTGTTTGTGGTCTTTTAGTTACTTAGTCCTTGTATGAAAGTATTCTTTACTTAAGTACATGTCTTATGGAGCACTTGTTCAAATTAATTAAGTTAAGTGATTGTTTCCTTTTCTTGAGATAGTGCACTTAGTGATTCCTAGGTTCATGGTATGCTCAGAGGCCCTAATCATACTTCTGTTCCCAAGGAGTTCGAGATCACTCTAATCCTTGGGTCATGACAACGCATAACCACATCATGAACTCAACAACACTAATGTTCACTAATCACCAAGGGTGATTTTTAACTTATTCAACTTACGAAGTTTTAAGCTTTCATTAATAACATATCAAGGTTTTACCTTAAACATTATTAAAGTTATCATTCTTTATAAAATAGTCATAAAGTTTTATTCTTTATGAAAATAAGTGCCTTTGACATTAAGCTCTTATCTTAAGATTGGATCTTTATGAAATAATGATACAAGTTACTAGCTTTTAAAATGGAAAGTGATACGTGCTCCGGAGGACAAATTGGACATTCTATCATAAGGGGCCAAGATGGAGATTTTACCATGCCAATAGAAACAATCACACGAGCAAGAGCAAAGAGGTTAAGAGAAGACTTTGGGAACTTGGCTAAAGCAATTGTGGAAGAGATGTATCAAGAATGGGCCAAGGAGACCAAGATGCCAACTCATACTAATGGACAACCCAAGATCTTGTTATTTGCTGCGAATTGGGCTTAGAAGCTTATTTTGGCCATATTGGGCCATTATCTTTTTTTGGTCTTGTTTAGTTAGTTTAAGTATTTAGGGCATCTAAACTTTTAGTTATTTTATTCAGCCCATATTTTATGTTTTATGTTTTATCCAACCCAATTCATATTATTTAGCATCAGAACACTTCTTATTCGGCTTGGACTTAGTTTAAGTGTCTAACCTAGTATAAGAGGTTATAAATACCTCAAGGAACACATTGTTGAGCAGTTTTTGATTAATTGAAATTCTGTTTTGTTTTCTTTCAAGAAAACAGTGCTTTTGTGTACAAGTGAGGTGAGTGATTTGCTTTGCTTGTTGCATCAAGAAATTGAGAGAATTCATCCTAAGGTAATTTCTTTGTGATATTCAATCAATTTCTGTTCTATCTTTTCCCTGTTATCTACGTTTCCAAGGACAGGTTTCTTGGGGGTTTAGTAGGGAGGGTCTTTATTCTATATCTTGTTTTCTATCAAAGTGTGTGCCTGGGGTTTCTGGATCTTTATATCCACGGGGTTCCTTTCATCATTTGGTATCAGAGCAAGGTCTAGATAAATTCCTATTTATCTATCTTCGTCATTTACGTTTATCTTTTGTCTTCTTTCCTTGTCCGTTTGGGTTCTTATTTTTTTTTTCTTTGTATTTTTGCATTCTATCCTTTTGTGTTGCGGTCATATCTTTGTTCTATCTTTGTGTTTCTCTTGTTTTACTTTCAATCTCTGTTGCTAGTTCATATCTAAGAAAAAAAAAAAAAAAAAGAAGGTGCAGAAAAAAAAAAGCAAGAAAAAAAAGGAGGACGAAAAAAAAAAAGGAGGGGAAATTAGAAAAGATTGAAAGGATTATATTCATATTTAGTTTTGATTCACATTAGATTGCATTATCTTTTGCTTCAAATTCAAAAAGATTGTGTTTAGATTCAGTTTTGATTCAAATCAGATTACATATCTTGTCTTTCCTTGGAATTTAGATTTTGATTTTTAAATCTGATTTATATCAGATTTCGTTGATTTACACCAGATTTTGTGTTATCTTGAGTTCCTTGGAGTCTAAGTAATCCTTAGTTTTGTGTCTTTTGTATCTTTTTTTTTCCTTGCAAATTAAGTAACCCATTCTGAGTCTTAAACTTGAGTTTCTCTTGGTAATCCTTGGCATCAATTCTGATCTTAATATTACTTGTGGATTTGCCTTGCTTGATTTCATTTAATTTCTGAAGTGTAACATTCTAAAATGATCAAGAGTGGTAAAAGGCAAGAGTGGTGAGCACAAAAGAGGGTAAAAGCCAAGAATTGAGTGAAAACACGGGCGTACCCAATTTTGAGTGCAAACATGCGAGAGAGTGCTTGTGAGGTCCTTTTTCTTTTATTAACATTTTGCAGGTTGTTTAATGGCTAACAACTCAAGGAAGGAAGGAAAAGAAAATTATGAAGAGGAACCTGGTATGATACTTGACATGAAGGTCATGTACCAAGCTTTCACTAGTCAATTTCAGAAGTTGAATAATAGACTTGATGAGATGGATGAATGGAGAAAGGAGATGACACAAAGCATGTCTAAAGGTAGTAGACGGGTTGATTTGAGGAATTGACGTCACCATGATTCCAACCATGAGCTATCTGGGGAGGAGTCTGATGAATTTGATTCAGCTAGAAATAGGAGAACTAGAAATAGAGCTTGGGATAGCAACATTAATGCTATCAAGATGTAGATACCACCATTCAAGGGTAGGAATGATGCTAAAGCTTATTTAGAGTGGGAAAGAAAGGAGGAGATGATTTTTGCTTGTCATAATTATTCTGAAGAGAAGAAGGTCAGATTAATTTCTTTGTGGAATTTTCTGATTATGCTCTAATTTGGTGGGATGAGCTAGTTAAGTCCAAAAGGAGAAATGGGGAATACCCCATAGAAACTTGGGATGAGATGAAGAGGATAATGAAGAAGAGATTTGTTCCTTCCCACTACTATAGGGAAGTGCACCAAAAATTGCATAGGCTCATTCAAGGCTCCAAGTCAGTAGAAGATTACCACAAGGAGATGGAAATGCTCATGATTAAAGCCAACATTGAAGAGGACATGGAAGTAACTATGGCTCGATTTATAGGTGGTTTGAACAAGGAGATTGCAGATGTGGTAGAATTACACCATTATGTGGAGATGGAGGATTTGGTTAGCATGGCAATGAAGGTGGAGAAACAGTAAAATCAAAGAAGGGCAGCTAAGGCATTTTCGAATTCCAACTCAAAGTGGGGTTCAAAATGGTCTAAGTATGAGGACACAAAGAAGAATAAGGACTCAAACCCCAAAGAGAAGGGACTAGACATGGCCAAGAAGAAAGGTACTTCTAATTCATCTTCTTCTACTGCTACTTCTAGACATAAAGATGTTAAATGCTTCACGTGCCACGGTTTGGGCCATTATGCATCTAATTGCCCGAACAAGAGAACAATGGTCATTAGGGGAGGTGAAGTTATATCTGAATCTGATTATGATGGTAAGTCTGATGGTAGTGATGATAGGCCACCATTAGAGGATTGTTCTGATAATGATGAGAATGTTGAATATGCTGTGCATGGTGAGTTTCTTGTTGTTAGACGTGCTTTGAATATGCAGGTTAAGGAGGATAGTCTAGAGCAAAGAGAGAACATCTTTCACACTAGATGTTTGGTTGGTGGAAAGGTGTGCAGTTTGATTATTGATGGTGGAAGTTGCACCAATGTTGCTAGTACCACCTTAGTGGAGAAGTTGGGATTGCAGCATGATAAGCATCCTAATTCATATAGGTTGCAATGGTTGAATAATAGTGGGGAAGTGAAAGTTACTAGACAAGTTGTGGTTGCATTCTCCATTGGGAAGTATAGTGATGAAATAGTGTGTGATGTAGTACCCATGCAGGCTAGTCATTTGTTGTTGGGGAGACCATGGCAATTTGATAGGCGTGTGCTACATGATGGGTATAAGAATAGGTATTCCTTTGAGTATAATGGCCACAAGATCACTCTTGCACCATTATCACCCAAGGAGGTGTATCTTGACCAAATGAAGCTTCAACAAACTTTTGTGGGGAATTTGGGAAGTGAGGAAAAAGAAAAAAAGAGAAAAGAGGCCATGAGAGAAAAGAATAAAGAACAAGGCCCAATGGTGAGAGAAAATAAAGAAAAGAAAGAGAGAGGTGAGAAAAATGCAAAGAAAGAAAAGAGTGAAAAGAAAGAGAAGAGTGAGAAAAATGAAGAGAGTGAAAGGAAATCATGTTTTTATGCAAAAAAGAGAGATTTGAAAAGTGCTTTGTTAGGCAAGAGAGCTTTGATTATGATTCGGTTTAAGGAGATTTTACTCTCTGAAACTAAGCTTAACCAAAATTTGCCTAGTTGTTTTCTTTCTTTATTGCAGGAGTTTGAGGATGTGTTCCCTAGTGAGGTGCCAAGTGGATTACCACCATTGAGAGGGATTGAGCACCAAATTGGTTTTGTACCTAGAGCTAGTATTCCAAATAGACCAGCCTATAGAAGTAATCCTGAGGAGACAAAGGAGCTTCAAAGGCAAGTGGATGATCTGCTAGCTAAAGGGTATGTGAGGGAAAGCATGAGTCCATGTGCCGTTCCAGTTTTGTTGGTTCCAAAGAAAGATGGCACTTGGAGGATGTGTCTGGATTGTCGTGTAGTCAACAAGATAACAGTAAAGTATCGCCATCCTATCCCTAGGTTAGATAACATGCTTGATGAGTTAAATGGTGCTTGTATATTTACTAAAATTGATTTGAAAAGTGGGTATCACCAAATTAGAATGAAACCTGTAACACCCTAATAAACCCATTCTACGCTTAAGTCGTATTACGGCGTTTTATTAGTTGTTACTTATGCTCATGGAATACTAAACTTCACTTGAAATTAAATTATGCGGAAAATACGGTAAGATTTTTCTTTAAAATACGTTGTCGCTTAGCAGCGTTTTGAAAAGTAAAGCCTTGAGCGAGAAGATAGCTAGAGAAAGAGCGTGTCGCATCAAATATATACTCCAATATCATAAAACAAGGATAAGGTAAACAAATAATAATTCACAAATATATTGCATTAAATAACTAACCATTACATTCATATGGGTTCATAATATATATATACATACATTTCAGCATTACAACAAGGGAGACTCATGGTTGATCCATGATCCAAATACTAGGTACGAAGTACAAATTTAAATGACAAAGCCTAACTCAAAAGAAATATGCGAAGATGCAGAGCGATGGTCGCTACAAGTCCCAAAACAGCTTCGTCTTGCACCCCACGTCACACGTCCGCTCACCGTGTTGGGGATCCACGCTCCACTCCACCTGATGTGCCGTCGAGATCTGGTGACGATACGGAAGAACAACTAGGGTGAGAAATGGAATTTCTCAGTAGGACTCGAACCCGACATGAAAATGTCATCGTCATCGTCCCAGCCACTTCGGTTTTATTAATGAAAATAGTGAACATTCATAAGGCTCCGTTCTTGGGTTTTCGAAAACATGAATATCCGAAGTGGATTCAATTTTAACATAATCTCTAATCATTTACATCATAACATACATGGGCACAAGTATAATCATATAAAAATGCATGACTGTGCTATAAGTTTTTCTTAACTTCTTCCCTTGCTAGGGTTTAGACCGAGGTCCCTTTTCTTTTCTTAACTTAACTTTATCTTTTCACCCACTAAACATAAGTGGTAATGAGCTCATACCGTGGCCGTCGCCACTATAGAATTTCGGTACTTACACTAGTTGGGTCATGCCATGCCTCATGTGAGTCATGGGTGAGGGGAAACTTAAATTAGGTTACCTTCCCTTTTGAAAGATCACTTACTTGAATTAAACTTCTTCTTATTTAAGCATTATGATGCAAAATATTTCTAAGTCCATAATTCTTACAAAATTTCGGCAGCATAACGGCTAGACCGAAGCTTCCCAAAATTTTGCCAAACACAGAAACCAATATCATACAACATTAAGCATCATATCATATCATCATCATCATAACATCATCATACCATCATCATCATCATCATCATCATAACATCATACTTGCACATAAACATAGGCATATTCTCAAGCAACATTTTATGAGCTTAGCTTAATAAATTGGGTGCAAGCTTTTAATTGAGGTTGTCTCTTGTGTAAACTTCTCTTATTGGGCATGATGCCAATTTCATCCATTATCCTCTTTGACACTTTTAAGTTGAACTATGAAGGCTTTTCCAATGCTTAATATAAGGGCATTTATGTCTTAAAGCTTATTTCTCCTTATTCTTTAACTTTTACCCTAACCAGTTTTACTTTTACAGTGGGGCAGTAATTTTGAAAATTCACCATAATTTCGTCTTTTACTCTTTTATTTCGAATTTTTGTGTGGATATAGTTCACTGAGTCTATTTTTAAACAAAATAAACTCCACTTAAAAATTCATTTTGTAGCTTGATTTATGCACATTTTATTCTGACTGTTCCAGATTGAAAGTTCAACTCGGGTCAGTGGCTTGTCCACTTCACTGGGAATTCCTCACATGTAATCTGACAAAAATGTTTTATGGGAGTGTTCCTCTATGTCTTAGCTTTCATTTAAACTTGGTCTCACTCAAAAATCATTTTTGTAGCTCGAGTTATACACATTTTAGTGTAGACTGCCCAGACAGAAACCAATCCGAGAACAGTCCACTTTGAAAAATCATATCTCACTCATTTTAACTCCGAATCTTATGTATTTTATATGTATGGAAATCTCTTTGAGTCTACTTTCATAGAAAAATAGTTTCGTTGCATTTTGAGTTTTGTAGCAATAAACATACCGCACACTTTACAGACTGCCAGAATTCCAGATTCACTAGTTTTTAAGTTTTTCACTTCAAGCTTATGGAGAAATTGTTATATCCCTTCAAATCACCATTTTCATGTTTTAACTCATCATCATATTCAAAGTTTGAGTCACCAAATCAGTGTTTTGAACCAAAATAAAGCAAGATACATAAAAAACCACCATACCACAAAATCTCTTTTCAAACAATATTTTCATCAAGGCAAGAACACTCATAAGGCAAGATGTGGTCATGAGACCTTGAAGCAAGTCCTAAAACCACCTAGCTATGAAGAGCTTAGGGGTTCTAGTTCTTGAAAAATATATGGAGAGGAAGGGTTAGAGTCACTACCAAAAAGTTCCTTTTTGAAGGCTTGGAAGATGAAGATGGTTGGAGATGGCCTCCTTCTCCTTGAGCTTGATTTTGGGGCTTGGTGAGTGTTTGTTTTGTTTCTCCAAGAACCAAAGAGGGTGGTCCTTGAAGGGCTTGTGAGAATGGTAAATGGAGGTGAGTAGGGAGTAGTATGAGGGTTGGAAGAAAAATAATGAAGCTTGGAAGAAGAAGAGAGTATGAGACTTGGAGAGAGGAGAGAGCTTTGTGTGTGTGTGTGTGTCTTGAGAGTGGAAGTGAAAAATGAAATGAGGAGAGAGGGAGGGCTGATTGGGTGGTGCAAAAATGAGAGAGGGAGTGAGGTGACTTTGCTTCTTACAACAAGCAAGTGAGTGGAAAAACCTTTGGGCAAAAGAGTGTGTTGTGTTTCCTTTGAGTCTTGGAAATTGGGTAAAGACTATGTAGTGTTTTTGCCAAGTGGTTAAAAGCATGAGCTCTCTTAGGATTTGGCATTGGATGGCTAGGATCACACCAAGTGTCATTATCTTGATGAAGGAGAGTACAACTCTTGTCATGACTTAAGGGATCTACTAATGTGGACTCTTGATCTTGTGGTGTATGATGAGAAAGTAAATGGATGGTTGGATATGGCTCTTGCTTTGACCAAACTTTCAAACTATAATTAAAGGGAAGTTTCTACATCTTTCTAATTGTTGTAATTGTCTAAATGTTAATTAATTCACTTGGTTTAAATTACTCATTAGCACATTTTAATTAAAAAGGATTTTTCCTCATTAATTTTGTAAGAAGATGTGAAGGTTACTGTGATTAAGTATTGAGACTTATATGCTCTTAGTTAATTAGATTAGATCACCTTGATTTTATGTTTTAAATCATGGATTAATAAGGATTGGACAATTAGGCTTTTAATTGTAACTTTTAATGCATTAAATCTCAATTGTCGACTTGCCTTTAATTTACTAAGCTCTTGCTCGCGAGATTAATCGATTAATTCTCCATTAATCGTTAACCCCTCTAATTAGCCGGGAACACCGAGCTAATTAACTTGGGTGAAAATGGGGATGTTACATTTCTTCCCTCCTTAAAAAGAATTTTGCCCTCAAAATTCGTTACCTGAAAACAGGTGGGGAAAATCTCTTTGCATCTCTGCCTTGAGCTCCCACGTGTGCTCCTCCAAGTTTCCTCTTCCCCATGCCACTTTCACTAAGGGCACAGACTTGTTCCTCAGCTGCTTGGCCTTCCTATCTATGATTCTCATAGGCGGTAGGTCGAAGGTTAGGTCTTCCCTTAACTGTACACTTTCTGGCTCAAGAAGATGACTGGGGTCGGAGTTGTACTTTCTCAATTGGGAGACATGGAAAACATTATGAAGGTTTGACAAATGGGGTGGCAATGCTATTTGGTAGGCAACTGTTCCTACTCGTTTCAAGATTTCAAAAGGGCCAAGAAAACGAGGGCTCAACTTTTTGACTTTAAGGGCTCTACCAATGCCTGTTGTAGGAGTGATTTTCAAGAATACGTGTTCTCCTTCTTGGAACTCGATTGGCTTTCTCCTCTTATCCGCATAGCTCTTCTGACGACTTTGTGCAGTGAGATTCCTTTCCCTTATCCTCTTAATTTGTTCAGTGGTTTGTCTAACCAGATCTGGCCCTAAGAGACTCTGCTCACCCGATTCATACCAACAAAGCGGAGATTGGCATTTCCTGCCATATAGGGCTTCATAAGGCGCCATCCCAATACTAGCATGGAAACTATTGTTGTAGGCGAACTCGATGAAGGGTAGGTGTTTGTCCCAACTTCCGGGTCGGTCCATTACACATGCTCTCAACATATCCTCTAGGGTTTGTATGGTTCTTTCTGATTGTCCATCGATGCCTGGGGTGATAGGCTGTACTTAAACAAAGTTTCGTCCCAAATGCCTTTTGCAAGGCTCCCCAGAACCTAGAGGTAAACCTTGGATCTCTGTCAGACATAATGGTTGCAGGTACTCCGTGCAGTCTTACAATTTCTTGGATGTATAGCTGGGCTAGCTTATCCAGAGGATAATTTGCTCTAATGGGTAAGAAGTGGGCAGACTTTGTCAACCTATCCACAACAACCCATATGGCATCAAATCCCGCTTGTGTTCGGGGTAAACCCATCACAAAATCCATAGAGATTCCATCCCATTTCCACTCAGGGATCTCCAATGACTGCAGCATGCCTGAGGGTTTTTGGTGCTCAATTTTCACCTTTTGACAAACTAAGCATTTTCCCACCACGTCGGCCACGTCTCGTTTCATGCCTGGCCACCAAAACATCCTCTTGAGGTCTTGGTACATCTTTGTCATGCCAGGATGCAGGGTGAAATGACCTTTGTGAGCTTCTTCTACAATCATCCTCCTCAAGTCGTCCTTAGCAGGTACACATATCCTCCCTTGGTATCTCCACACGCCATCAACGCCTTGAGTAAATTCTTTCAGCTTTCTCTCCTTCACTTGGGCTACTAACCTCAAGAACTCTTCATCCTCTTCCTGAGCCCGCATAATCTGTCCTTTGAACTCACTCATCACCTTGATCAGACTCAACCTTATGCTACGAGGGGTCAGGGTAACTCCAAGGTTCAAGTCTCTAAAGCTCTCAATCAACTCTGCTTCCTTGACCATCATCCACGACACATGTAGTGACTTGCGGCTCAGTGCATCTGCCACCACATTAGCCTTACCAGGGTGGTAGTTTAACCCAAAATCATAATCCTTCAAGAATTCCATCCACCTCCTCTGCCTCATGTTGAGCTCCTTCTGATCGAACAAGTACTTCAGACTCTTATGATCCGAGAACAATTCAAACCTAACTCCATATAGATGGTGCCTCCATATCTTCAAGGCAAACACCACGGCCGCTAATTCCAGGTCATGGGTTGGGTAATTAACTTCATGAGGTTTCAGTTGTCTAGAGGCGTACGCTACCACACTGCGATTTTGCATCAGAACACAACCTAAACCTCTTCCAGAGGCATCACAGTAAACCTCAAAGGCTCCCTTAGGGTCAGGCAGGACCAGTACAGGTGTGGAAGTCAACTTCGCCTTCAACTCTTGAAAACTTTTCTCACACTCTTCAGTCCACACAAAAGCAGCATTCTTCCTAGTGAGCCTAGTCAAAGGTAGGGATATATGAGAAAATCCCTTTATAAACCTCCGATAATATCCGGCTAGGCCAAGAAAACTTCGAATCTCCGTTACCGTCGTAGGTCTCTCCCAGTTCATTACAGCTTCCACCTTGCTTGGATCTACGGATATCCCTCCCTTAGTCACGACGTGACCTAAGAACTTCACTTCTTCTAGCCAGAACTCACACTTCGACAACTTCGCGTAAAGCTTCTTATCCCTCAAGATTTCCAACACAATCCTAAGATGCTCTTCATGTTCCTCCTTCGTCTTCGAATAGATGAGGATGTCGTCTATAAAGACCACCACAAACTTATCCAGGTATGGCCTAAAGATCCTGTTCATATAATCCATAAACACAGCCGGGGCATTGGTCAATCCAAACGACATTACTCTAAACTCATAATGCCCATATCTAGTCCTAAAGGCCGTCTTGGGAATATCTTCCTCCTTCACTCTAATCTGATGGTAACCCGACCTCAGATCTATCTTTGAAAACACCACTGCTCCTCTGAGTTGGTCCATCAGGTCATCTATCCTTGGCAAGGGGTACTTGTTCTTCACTGTGACCTTGTTCAACTGACGATAATCCATGCACAGCCTCATGCTTCCATCCTTCTTCTTGACAAACAACACCGCGGCTCCCCAAGGTGAGGCACTTGGTCTCACAAACTTCTTTTCCAGCAACTCCTCCAATTGGGTCTTCAACTCCTCCAACTCCAAAGGGGACATTCGGTAGGGTGCAATAGATATTGGTCCAGTTCCTGGCACCAATTCTATGGAAAACTCTATCTCTCTCTCAGGGGGAAACTCAGGGATATCCTTAGGGAAGACTTCGGGGTACTCATTCGCCACAGGAATCTCATCAAGAGCTTGCTCCAATTCAACCTCACTAGTCGATAGGAGAACGTATTCTTGATTCTCAGTCTTACAGCAGTATAACTCAACAGGTTTTAGGCTTAAACTAGCAGGTTTAGAAGGTAAAGAAGGGAATACGATTGTCTTGGCAGCACAATCCAACATAACATGGTTGGCTGAGAGCCAATCCATGCCTAAGATTAGATCTAAACCAACTAAAGGAAGACAGATTAAATCTGACTCGTAGGTCCTACCATCGATATGAATTCGACATTTTAAACAACACAGACAAGTTCTAACTGGTTTCCCAGTGGGAGTAGAAACAAGCAACATGTAAGGCATTTCAGAAACAGACAGCCCCAATCTACTTACGCAATCATGGGAAATAAAAGAATGCGTAGCGCCCGAATCATACAGTACAGTTAAGATGTTACCGTTCACTTCGCATGTACCTCGAATGAGATCATCAGACTCCGTGGTCTCCTCGGTGTTCATGGTGAAAACCCTTCCTTGGCGTTGCGGTTTGGGGGCAGGCGTGTCCTTGGTGCAGTTCTTGGCGAAATGTCAAGGCTGTCCACACTTGAAACAAACATTTTGCCCGGCATAGCAAACCCCTCTGTGTTGCTTCCCATACTTAGGGCGGACAGAATTTGTTGCAGGCTTCGGAGGCTGGCTGGCGGGTCTTGGAGGATTAGCATATGATCTTTGTGGCTGCTTGCCCTTAGAACCTTCACCATGGTAGGGCTTCTTTTGTGGGGGCTGCTTCGTGTGTTGCCCTTGAGATGCCTGCCTCCTCTTGTGGGCCTCTGATCTCTGGACCGCCAACTTTCGATTACATTCTTCTACTACACGGCTCTTGTTAACAAGCGCCGCATAGTTCCTTATCTCCAATGGGGCCACTGATGCCAGAATGTCGGCCCTTAAACCCCCTTCATATTTCATGCATTTCCAGTTCTCGTCGGGGTTCTGCTAATAAAGGGTGGAGAACTTGCACAGCTCCTCAAACTTCGCCGTGTACTCAGCAATGCTCATACCTCCCTGGTAGAGCCTCAGGAACTCCATCTCCTTTGCGTTCCTCACAGACATCGGGAAATACTTCTCGTAGAAAGATGTCTTGAAGACGTCCCAAGTGATTTCCCTTTGGTCGCTCTCCATCAGGCTCTTCGCCCCTTTCCACCAAAATTCGGCATCCGCCAAAGATATAAGTGGCAAAGGCCACCTTTTGGGTCTCCGAGCAGGTCAGCACAGAGTAGATCTTCTCGATCTCTTTGATCCACTCATCGTCTTCGTCAGGGTTAAAAGCCCCCTTGAAACTTGGCGGGTTTGCCTTACGAAACTCCGAGAATTTTTGATACTCGGCGTTCGCTCCATTTCCACCAACAGACTCTTCGGATCTTCGATTTAGCTGATCCATCATATGCTCAGCAGCTGTAGCTTGAGCTTGCATGGCATTCGCCATTTGCTGGAAAGTCCTCATGAAATCAGCGATGTTCGTGCTGTCGCTGGGTTCGTTGGCGGTACGTCTGCGAGTTGCCATTAGTTCCTGAACACACCAAAACAAAAATATCGAGTTGATCAGGCCCAATACTAAGCATAAGCATGGCAGCAACTATAGGCAATCTTACATGACGGTCATGCATTCTAAGTCCTACATCCCATCATACAGACAGGATCCACAACATGACTTAACATAGCGCACGTAGAGCTATGCTTGGAAGCATAGTTAGTCCAACCTCAGGCTTTAACAGGATGAACTGCTCTGATACCATAATGTAACACCCTAATAAACCCATACTACGCTTAAGTCATATTACGGCATTTTATTAGTTGTTACTTATGCTCGTGGAATACTAAACTTCACTTGAAATTAAATTATGCGGAAAATACGGTAAGATTTTTCTTTAAAATACGTTGTCGCTTAGCAGCGTTTTGAAAAGTAAAGCCTTGAGCGAGAAGATAGCTAGAGAAAGAGCGTGGGTCCGTTTGGTTAAACTTTTGGGAGAAGATCTTTTAAAAGAAGATCTTTTAAAAGAAGGTCTTTTAGAAGAAGTACTTTTAAAAGAATGATTTTTGTTTGGTTTGAATATGTCAAAAGGCCTTTTAGAAGAATGAGTTTTGTTTGGATAGGATAATATAAAATTACTTTTGGTTGTTGATGTGAGAGTAATAGTAAGATTCCTTTTCAAAAGGTCTTTTTCTAGAATGAAAAGTAACCCCAAAGATACTTCTTCCAAAAGGCCTTCTGAAAGAAGGCCTTTTGAAAAAAGTTAAACCAAACACTACCATTTACTGTACAAAATCATTTTCCTTCTCCTAGAAGGCCTTCTGGCCACTGCAAACGGAGAACCAAACAGGCTACGTGTCGCATCAAATATATACTCCAATATCATAAAACAAGGATAAGGTAAACAAATAATAATTCACAAATATATTGCATTAAATAACTAACCATTACATTCATATGGGTTCATAATATATATATACATACATTTCAGCATTACAACAAGGGAGACTCATGGTTGAGCCATGATCCAAATACTAGGTACGAAGTACAAATTTAAATGACAAAGCCTAACTCAAAAGAAATATGCGAAGATGCAGAGCGATGGTCGCTACAAGTCCCAAAACAGCTTCGTCTTGCACCCCACGTCACACGTCCGCTCACCGTGTTGGGGATCCACGCTCCACTCCACCGGATGCGCCGTCGAGATCTGGTGACGATACGGAAGAACAACTAGGGTGAGAAATGGAATTTCTCAGTAGGACTCGAACCCGACACGAAAGTGTCATCGTCATCGTCCCAGCCACTTCGGTTTTATTAATGAAAATAGTGAACATTCATAAGGCTCCGTTCTTGGGTTTTCGAAAACATGAATATCTGAAGTGGATTCAATTTTAACATAATCTCTAATCATTTACATCATAACATACATGGGCACAAGTATAATCATATAAAAATGCATGACTGTGCTATAAGTTTTTCTTAACTTCTTCCCTTGCTAGGGTTTAGACCGAGGTCCCTTTTCTTTTCTTAACTTAACTTTATCTTTTCACCCACTAAACATAAGTGGTAATGAGCTCATACCGTGGCCGTCACCACCATAGAATTTCAGTACTTACACTAGCTGGGTCATGCCATGCCTCATGTAAGACCTATCCCCTATGCTCACACTAGTTGGGTCATGCCATGCCTCATGTGAGTCGTGGGTGAGGGGAAACTTAAATTAGGTTACCTTCCCTTTTGAAGGATCACTTACTTGAATTAAACTTCTTCTTATTTAAGCATTATGATGCAAAATATTTCTAAGTCCATAATTCTTACAAAATTTCGGCAGCATAACGGCTAGACCGAAGCTTTCCAAAATTTTGCCAAACAGAGAAACTAATATCATACAACATTAAGCATCATATCATATCATCATCATCATAACATCATCATACCATCATCATCATCATCATCATCATCATAACATCATACTTGCACATAAATATAGGTATATTCTCAAGCAATATTTTATGAGCTTAGCTTAATAAATTGGGTGCAAGCTTTTAATTGAGGTTGTCTCTTGTGTAAACTTCTCTTATTGGGCATGATGCCAATTTCATCCATTATCCTCTTTGACACTTTTAAGTTGAACTATGAAGGCTTTTCCAATGCTTAATATAAGGGCATTTATGTCTTAAAGCTTATTTCTCCTTATTCTTTAACTTTTACCCTAACCAGTTTTACTTTTACAGTAGGGCAGTAACTTTGAAAATTCACCATAATTTCGTCTTTTACTCTTTAATTTCGAATTTTTGTGTGGATATAGTTCTCTGAGTCTATTTTTAAACAAAACAAACCCCACTTAAAAATTCATTTTGTAACTTGATTTATGCACATTTTATTCTGACTGTTCCAGATTGAAAGTTCAACTCGGGTCAGTGGCTTGTCCACTTCACTGGGAATTCCTCACATGGAATCTGACAAAACTGTTTTATGGGAGTGTTCCTCTATGCCTTAGCTTTCATTTGGTCTCACTCAAAAATCATTTTTGTAGCTCGAGTTATACACATTTTAGTGTAGACTGCCTGCATGTAAACCAATCCGAGAACAGTCCACTTTGAAAAATCATATCTCACTCATTTTAACTCCGAATCTTATGTATTTTATATGTATGGAAAGCTCTTTGAGTCTACTTTCATAGAAAAATAGTTTCGTTGCATTTTGAGTTTTGTAGCAATAAACATACCGCACGCTTTACAGACTGCCAGAATTCCATATTCACTAGTTTTTAAGTTTTTCACTTCAAGCTTATGGAGAAATTGTTATATCCCTTCAAATCACCATTTTCATGTTTTAACTCATCATCATATTCAAAGTTTGAGTCACCAAATCAGTGTTTTGAACCAAAATAAAGCAAGATACATAAAAAACCACCATACCACAAAATCTCTTTTCAAACAATATTTTCATCAAGGCAAGAACACTCATAAGGCAAGATGTGGTCATGAGACCTTGAAGCAAGTCCTAAAACCACCTAGCTATGAAGAGCTTAGGGGTTCTAGTTCTTGAAAAACATATGGAGAGGAAGGGTTAGAGTCACTATCAAAAAGTTCCTTTTTGAAGGCTTGGAAGATGAAGATGGTTGTAGATGGCCTCCTTCTCCTTGAGCTTGATTTTGGGGCTTGGTGAGTGTTTGTTTTGTTTCTCCAAGAACCAAAGAGGGTGGTCCTTGAAGGGCTTGTGAGAATGGTAAATGGAGGTGAGTAGGGAGTAGTATGAGGGTTGGAAGAAAAATAATGAAGCTTGGAAGAAGAAGAGAGTATGAGACTTGGAGAGAGGAGAGAGCTTTGTGTGTGTGTGTGTGTCTTGAGAGAGGAAGTGAAAAATGAAATGAGGAGAGAGGGAGGGCTGATTGGGTGGCGCAAAAATGAGAGAGGGAGTGAGGTGACTTTGCTTCTTACAACAAGCAAGTGAGTGGAAAAACTTTGGGGCAAAAGAGTGTGTTGTGTTTCCTTTGAGTCTTGGAAATTGGGTAAAGACTATGTAGTGTTTTTGCCAAGTGGTTAAAAGCATGAGCTCTCTTAGGATTTGGCATTGGATGGCTAGGATCACACCAAGTGTCATTATCTTGATGAAGGAGAGTACAACTCTTGTCATGACTTAAGGGATCTACTAATGTGGACTCTTGATCTTGTGGTGTATGATGAGAAAGTAAATGGATGGTTGGATATGGCTCTTGCTTTGACCAAACTTTCAAACTATAATTAAAGGGAAGTTTCTACATCTTTCTAATTGTTGTAATTGTCTAAATGTTAATTAATTCACTTGGTTTAAATTACTCATTAGCACATTTTAATTAAAAAGGATTTTTCCTCATTAATTTTGTAAGAAGATGTGAAGGTTACTGTGATTAAGTATTGAGACTTATATGCTCTTAGTTAATTAGATTAGATCACCTTGATTTTATGTTTTAAATCATGGATTAATAAGGATTGGGCAATTAGGCTTTTAATTGTAACTTTTAATGCATTAAATCTCAATTGTCGACTTGCCTTTAATTTACTAAGCTCTTGCTCGCGAGATTAATCGATTAATTCTCCATTAATCGTTAACCCCTCTAATTAGCCGGGAACACCGAGCTAATTAACTTGGGTGAAAATGGGGATGTTACAAAACCAGGGGATGAATGGAAGACTGCATTTAAAACAAAATATGGTCTTTATGAGTGGTTGGTTATGCCGTTTGGGTTAACTAATGCACCTAGTACTTTCATGCGTTTAATGAACCATGTTTTGAGGGAATTTTTGGGGAAATTTGTGGTTGTTTATTTTGATGATATTCTGATTTATAGCCAATGTTTGGATGATCATATATCACATGTTAGGGCTATTTTAGATGTGCTTAGGAAGGAAAAGTTATTTGCCAACCTTAAAAAGTGCACCTTTTGCATTGATAAAGTTGTTTTCCTTGGTTTTATTGTGAGTGCTCATGGTATTGAGGTTGATGAGGAGAAGGTGAAGGCTATTCAAGAATGGCCAACGCCTAAAAGTGCTTCTGAGGTAAGGAGTTTTCATGGTTTAGCTGGATTTTATAGAAGATTTGTGAAAAACTTCTCTACCATTGCTGCTCCATTGACTGAAATTATTAAAAAGGATGTTGGGTTTAAATGGGGAAAGGAACAAGAACTTGCTTTTAATACATTGAAAGATAAATTGTATTCTGCTCCTATTCTTGTTTTGCCTAATTTTGATAAAACCTTTGAAATAGAATGTGATGCTTCTGGGATTGGTATAGGTGCTGTTTTGATGCAGGAAAAATGTCCCATTGCATTCTTTAGTGAGAAGCTGAATGGAGCTCAACTTAGGTACTCAACCTATGACAAAGAGCTATATGCTTTAGTTCGGGCCTTAGAGGTATGGCAACACTACTTGCTGTCCAAAGAGTTCGTGATTCATACTGATCATGAATCTCTCAAGCACTTAAAGGGACAAGGTAAGCTGAATAAGAGGCATGCTAAATGGGTTGAGTTTATTGAGACTTTTCCATATGTGATCTCTTATAAGCAAGGGAAAGAGAATGTGGTTGCTGATGCTTTATCTAGAAGATATGCTTTAATCACTAAACTTACCACTAAGTTGTTAGGATTTGAGCATTTGAAAGAATTGTATGCTACTGATTCTGATTTCTCTGATATTTATGCTGCATGTGAACATGGTGCATTTAACAAATTCTATAAGCATGAAGGTTTTCTGTTTCGTAGTAATAGGATTTGTGTACCTGTTTGCTCTGTTAGAGAGTTGCTTGTTAGAGAATCACATAGTGGTGGTTTAATGGGTTATTTTGGTGTGCATAAAACTTTAGATGTATTATCTGAGCATTTTTATTGGCCACACATGCGAAAAGATGTTGAAAGAATTTGTGCTAAATGTATTGCATGTAAATAGGCTAAATCTAAGTCTATGCCACATGGTTTATACACACCCTTGCCTGTTCCTACTCATCCATGGGTTGATATATCTATGGATTTTGTGCTTGGATTGCCTAGGACTAGGAAAGGTAGAGACAACATTTTTGTTGTAGTAGACAGATTTAGTAAAATGGCTCACTTTATTGCATGCCATAAAACTGATGATGTAACAAACATTGCTGATTTGTTCTTTAGAGAAGTTGTGCGTTTACATGGTGTCCCTAAGACCATTGTTTCTGATCGTGATGTGAAGTTCTTGAGTCATTTTTGGAAAGTGTTGTGGGGTAAGTTAGGAACTAAATTGTTATATTCTACTACTTGTCACCCACAAACTGATGGTCAAACTGAAGTGGTGAATAGGACTTTAGGGACTTTATTGCGTGCAGTTGTTGGTAAGAATTTGAAAACTTGGGAAGATTGTTTGCCTTTCATTGAGTTTGCATATAATAGAACCATTCATTCTTCTACAGGGTTTTCTCCTTTTGAGCTTGTATATGGCTTTAATCCTTTAACTGTTTTAGACTTGATGCCTTTGCCTTTGAGTGATCTTGTTAGCTTAGATGGTGATGAGAAGGCTGAGAAGGTTAAAGCAATGCACTTGAAGGCACGTGAGTTGATTGAAAAGAAAAACAAGGTGACGGCTCAAAGAGTTAACAAGGGCCGCAAACAAGTTGTCTTTGAACCTGGTGATTGGGTTTGGATTCATTTAAGGAAGGACAGGTTTCCTACTTATAGGAAATCTAAACTTGACTCAAGGGGTGATGGTCCATTTCAAGTGATGGAGAGGATCAATGATAATGCTTACAAGATTGACCTTCCGGGTGAGTATAATGTTTCAGCTACTTTTAATGTTTCTGACCTTTCTCCTTTTGATATGGATGCAAATTCGAGGACGAATCTTTTTGAGGAGGGAGGGAATGATACGTGCTCCGGAGGACAAATTGGACATTCTAGCATAAGGGGCCAAGATGGAGATTTTACCATGCTAGTAGGACCAATCACATGAGCAAGAGCAAAGAGGTTAAGAGAAGACTTTGGGAACTTGGCTAAAGCAATTGTGGAAGAGATGTATCAAGAATGGGCCAAGGAGACCAAGATGCCAACTCATATTAATGGACAACCCAAAATCTTGTTATTTGCTGGGAATTGGGCTTAGAAGCTTATTTTGGCCATATTGGGCCATTATCCTATTTTGGTCTTGTTTAGTTAGTTTAAGTATTTAGGACATCTAAACTTTTAGTTATTTTATTTAGCCTATATTTTATGTTTTATGTTTTATCCAACCCAATTCATATTATTTAGCATCAGAACACTTCTTATTCGGCTTGGACTTAGTTTAAGTGTCTAACCTAGTGTAAGAGGTTATAAATACCTCAAGGAACACATTGTTGAGCAGTTTTTGATTAATTGAAATTCTATTTTGTTTTCTTTCAAGAAAACAGTGCTTTTGTGTGCAAGTGAGGTGAGTGATTTGCTTTGCTTGTTGCATCAAGAAATTGAGAGAATTCATCCTAAGGTAATTTCCTTGTGATATTCAATCAATTTCTGTTCTATCTTTTCCCTGTTATCTACGTTTCCAAGGACAGGTTTCTTGGGGGTTTAGTAGGGTGGGTCTTTATTCTATATCTTGTTTTCTATCAAAGTGTGTGCCTGGAGTTTCTGGATCTTTATGTCCACGGGGTTCCTTTCATAAAAAAGTCTTGTTCTTTATGAAACTTGACTCATTTAATTATTCTAGGACCATCAAGGTCTCAACTTTATGATTTAAAGTTGTCTCTACACTAACAAGGTTCCCACTTTGTCAACTAGTGATATGAAACATCAACTTTAAGGTTAAAAGTCTTGATCTTTATAAAAGTTAACACCTTTTGGCATTATTTTAGTTGAAGATCTAAACTTTATGGATTAAGTGCTGCAAAACAACACTTTTATGACTTAAAGGTTTCATTCTTGATTAAAGTTTTAAACTTTATGAAAAGTCTTTTCTTTAAGGTTTGATTTCTAAGACATAAAGTAACAAGATGTCATTTTATAACTCAAAAAGGCTTGTTATTCTAAAAAGCTTAGACTTTTACATGTATCTTTGTCTTCAAAATAAAACAAAAGAAGACTTTATAATGGCACTAAAACTTGCGCCACTTTTTGTGTATCAAGAAGCAAACTTTTTGAAGTTTAAAGCTTTTAGAATGTTCATAGTCTTATCAAATCATGAAAATATAATAAGGTGAAGCTTTTCTAATCATCAACTCATCATAAAAGGAACAACTTTAAGCAAGATACCATCAAGAACATTCAAGAACCTATTTTGCCAAAAGTAGAAACTTAAGAACACTTGAAGAATAACAAGAACATATTTTACTAAAGAATAAACTTAAGAACACTTGAACACTTGAAGAACAACAAGAACATATTTTTTTAAAAGAGGAAACTTAAGAACACTTGAAGAACAACAAGAACATATTTTGCTAAAAATGGAAACTTTTGCTCTTGAAGAGCATAAAGGATCTTCTCAAGTTTTCACTTAGAGATCTTGGTCATGAAAGAACCAAGCTCCAAGCTTTCTGGAGCAAACAAAATGAAAAAGATGAAGATCACTACCTTTCTTTAGAAATGGCGCAAAACTAGAGAAGGAGAAGAAGATGATGGTGGTTCCTTTCCTTTGTAGATGGTGGCGATTTGGCTTGGTGGAAGGAGAAGCTCTTGAGATCTTGTGAAAATGGAGGTTGTAGTGTTATGATATTGTCTCCAAAGACCCAAAGATGAGGTCTTTGAAGGGCTAAGTGAGTGGTTTTTTGGGTGGTGGTGGTGGTGAAAGGAAGAAGAAGATGAAGAAGATGAAGAGAGTTTTAGAGAGAAGTTGGAGGATTTGGTTATGATGGATTTTCTAGCAGCCTGGATTATGAGGTTGATAACTCAAGCTATATAACTCAAAATTTGTTGAAACTAATTTTGTATAAAAATAGACTCACAGAGCTTTGCATAAATATAAAATAAGTAAGCATTGGATTTAAAATGAGCAAGATATGAATTTTTAAAGTAGGCTGTACCCAGAGATGTTTCTATCTGGATAGCTTGCACTAAAATATGTATAACTCAAGATATATAAAACATTTTTGAATGAGACCAAGTTTTTAGAAAGGTAAGACATAATAGAATAACTCCATTAAACAGTTTGGCTAGATTCATTTTGTAGAATTACTAGTGAACTCAAAAATTTACTATTACCTAGGTAAACCTCAAAACTGGATAGCAATGTTGTTTCATGTATAACTCAGATCACACTTGGAAATTTTGATTGGGACTTATTTTGTTTAAAAGATGGTTCAGAGAAGCATAACCCTATAAAAATTTAAGCTAAAACCATAAACAATAAAATTTTGGTGGAATTTCTAAGTTACTGCCTCACTACAAAACATAAGTTTGATTAAGGCCAATTTCAAGAGAAGGTGACAAATAAACTTGAAAACCCAAAAATTCTCATTTTAAAGTTTTGGAAACCTGATATCTCAACCTAAAAGATATTAGGAGAATAATGGCAGAAACTTACCTTTAAAAGTGATCAAAGAATCGAACAAAAGAAAAGTCCAACTAAAAGCTTGCACTTAATTTACTAAGCTCAGCTCATTTGTTTGTGATATACCTCTCTCTGTGTATAAGTGTGATAACATTGATGATGATGATGGTTATGATGAATATGTTAATGATGATTATGACTAATATGATGTCAAGAGGTGCTTAATGATGTATGATGTTTGAAACTCTCTGTTTGGTAATTATGAGGAAGCTCTGGTTTAGTTGTTATGCTGCCAGATTTCCATAAAAATCATGGACTTAGCATAATTTTAGCCTCATATGCATTAATCAAGAAAAGATAGAACTAATGGTGTGATCTTTCAAAAGGAAATGTGACCCTCAAAGACAAGATAAGATGATGTGATCATTCAAAAGAGAAGGTGATGCTTAAACTTAAGGTATGATCTTCAAAAGGGAAGGTGACCTACATTAAACCCCTTCTCTACCCAAGAACTCACATGAGGCATGGCAAAGGACCTAGCTAGTGTGAGTACTAGGAATTTATGGTGGTGACAACCATGGTATAAGCTCGTTACCATTCAAGTTTAGAGGGTGGTGAATAAAAGACTTATGACAAAGTCAAGCTGAACAAAAGAAAAGGACTTTGGTCTAACTCAATAAATGAAGAGAAAAAGAAAAAAATTTCAAGATGTACATTTATTTATATTTGCTCTTATGAATATGCTAATGAAATTGTCATGATAAGAATGGATATATAAAAGTGAACCCAGTTCGGATAATTTATGTTTTTGAAAAACCTAATAATTGAACCATATGTATGCTCACCAATTCCTTTTGACAAAACCGAAGTGGTTGGAGCAATAACGAAGACACTTTCCTGTTGAGTTAGAATCCTACTGAGAAATATTATTTCTCTCGTCCGTCTTTCCGTATTATTACCAGACTCCATTGGCCTTTTTGGTGGAGTGGATCAATGATCTACCCGAGCATGAGCAGTATTATGATCTGGATGAGGATGTGATGATATGACATCTAGTTGCTACGGTCAGGATTACGCGATAGGCTAGCTGATTGTTTCCATTTTCTACCATTTAATGCTTTTCATGTTATGTTCTACTGTTATTAACTATGAGACAATATTATATTTGGTTACTTATGTAATATAGGTCATGGTATAGCCATGAGCCCTTTATATGTAACTCATTACGTATGTCTTATATTATGTGGAATGAAAGTTCTAAGCTCTATTATGTACTCATAATTTATCTATTGTCTTCATGCCTTATTTTCCTTATGTTGGAATTCTGATGTGCAGCGCATACATAACCTATCTTTCACAGTCAAGGCTCAAGTTTTTCAAAGTGAATGACGTATTTTCAAAAAAAAAAAATTTATACCCTATTTTTAGTGTAATATAGTATCCAAAAGAGTTTAAGTTTCCGCAAGCATAGGTAACAACTAATAAGCGAGCATAATACGATTTAAGTGTAGTATGAGATTATTAGGGTGTTACATGAGTTGTTTAGCTTGGAGAGACTAGGAAAAGGCTACTCTATTGTAAACTTGGGGAAGCTTGTACAAGAATACTAATTGATATAAAATCTCAACTAGTTTGTTGAGGGCTGGATGTAGGCAAGTGGATTAGTTGAACCAGTATAAATCTTCTTGAGTGATTTCCTATCTCTATCCTTTATTTATTTATTGTCCTCATTCTTTTATTTCAAAGTTCTATTTGCTTAATCTTTCCGTTACCTAACAAATGTTATTGTGAATGTAATAACTTCAGTCACTAATATTCAAATGCTTCCGTAATCCAAGTCCAAACACTTGAGAAAGTTTGTTAAGTTTTTCAAGTTCATACAGTTTTTAAAGGCACGATTTAGCCCTTCTTCTCATGCTACTTCCACCTTCAATTGGCATCAGAGCTCAGCCTCTGGGGTTGAGCTTCCTAATAATTGCAGAGGAAAAAGATCCTAAGATATGGGACAACAGACTTACATTGCTGAAAGGCACTCTATTAATCGTCCTCTATATTTTAATGGAGAAGATTACCCTTATTGGAAGGACAAAATGAAACTTGTTATTAAGTCCACAAGTCTAGATTTGTGGGAAATCATTGAGAATGGACATTATGCTCCAACCATGGAATAACCTGTGCCTCAAGTAGTTGCTGATCTAGATCGACCTCCTCCTATAATAGTTAGATTGGTGCTTAGAAACCAATGGACTGACCAACACAAATCCAAGGTGCAGATGAATGTCAAGGCCAAATATATTCTCATTTGTGCTTTGAGCAAAAGTGGATATGATAAGATTATTTCATGTGACTTTGCTAAAAGAAATCTAGTATAGACTCAAAACTCTCCACAAAGGAACTGATCAAGTCAAGGAAACTAAGATCAGTATGTTGGTTCATCAATATGAAATGTTGAAAATGTTGAAGCATAAGAATATTGATGACATGACAACAAGATTCGTGCACATCATAAATAAGCTGAAGGCATTAAAAAAGAGATATTCTAATGCTAAAATGCTCAGGAAGATCTTTAGAAACCTGTCCAAGGCTTGGCGCCCCAAAGTAACAACCATTCAAGAAGCCAAAGACTTGAATGTGCTTAGTCTCAATGCTCTCATTGGATCTCTAAAGACTCATGAGATTGAGTTGAATGAAGCCTCTGAGGAGACTAAAAGAAAAGGCAAGTCCATTGCCTTAAAACCCACTCAAAGAAGATCTAGTTCTTCTAAAGCCATGAAGGCATTAGAAGAAATAGATGAAAAAGAAGAAAAAGAGTCCTCTAATGATGAGGGTGATAAAGAGAAAGATGAGATTACTCATCTGGCTAAAAAAATCACTAAGGCATGGATTAGAAGGAAGAAAAAGAAAGGATTTATCCCCAAAAAGGACAAAAAGGGAAAGGCAAAGCAGAGTGAGATCATCTGCTATGAATACAAGATGCCTGGACATTTGAGATCAGAATGTCCAAAGCTAAAGAAGAATTCCAGAAAGAAGGCACCTAAGAAGAAGGCCATGATGGCAACATACGAAGATGTGGATAAAGAATAAGAGGGTGCAGATTCTCAAGAAAAAGAGGAAATAGTTGCAAATATTTACTTCATGGTAGATATAGTTTCTGATGAAGAAACTGAGGTAACTCTTCCTGAAATAAAACCTTCATATGATGGGTTTTAGAAAGCTTATGATGAACTTTTGGATGACTCTCAAATGCTTTTTTCTTATTATGCTTCTTTAAAGAAAAGTTTTAAAAAATTGTCCTTGGAATTTAAAAACCTTGACTCAGAAAATAAGAAGCTAAGGCATGGAAAATATATGCTTTCACAAGAAAACACCCTTTTCTAGAAGGATGTTGATGCCTTAAAAGCTAAAGTTTCTGAATCTGCTCAAAAAACTTCTTCTGATGTTTCTAAGCTTTAGAAAATACTTAAGCTTCTCAAATATGATCTTGAGAAGATGATGAATGGCTCCAAGAATCTTAACCTGATGCTTGGTAGTCAAAGACCATATTTTGAAAAATTGGGACTTAGGTATGAGAAGGAAGAAAGTGAGAAACTATCCAAGAGCTCTCAAGGCAAAGTTCTTAGTTATTTTTATTGCTTTACAAAGGGATACTCTTTTGAAAAGTGTTTTTCAAGAAGAAAAGCATATAAACAGAAAGTGAAAACCCTAGAAAGGTAACTAACTTAAAAGGACCTAAGAAGATATTGGTACCTGAGGTGAAGGTTATTTCCAATGCTGGTGTGTCTTAAATCACATCATCAGAAGGAGATGAAATGGTATCTGGATAGTAATTATTCCAGATACATGACTGGAAATAGATCTTGGTTCAGAAACCTCAGATTTAAGGATGAAGGATTTGCAGAATTTGCAAATGGAATCAAGTCAAAGATCATTGGTATAGGTAATGTTAGTAAGAACAACTCTGACTTGATTATTGATGTTATGTTAGTTGAAAAATTGACTCATAACTTTCTGAGCATTAGTCAGTTTTGTGACCAAGGCTATAAGATTGTGTTTGAACCTTCTCGTTGCATCATCAAAGACTGCACATCAGATAAGATCATTCTTACTATTAAAAGGCGTGATAACACTTATGTATTATATCTAGATGACCTTTTAGATCATAATGTAAAATACTCAGTATCCTTTGTGGATGAAAAGTTAATGTGGCATAAGAAACTTGGTCATGCTCACATGAGATTAATCTATAAGATTTCTCAAAAAAGAGTTAGTTAAAGGTTTATCTAAGATTAGATTTGACAATGACTCAACCTGTGAGTCATGCCAAAAGGGTAAACAGACCAAGAGTTCTTTTCATAGCAAAAATGTAGTGTCAACTACACAACCATTTGATCTTTTACATTTTGATCTTTTTGGACCAAATAGAACTATCAGTTTGGGTGGTAAGAAATATACTCTAGTCATGGTGAATGACTTTTCCAGATTTACGTGGGCTATATTCCTAGTCCATAAGAATGAAACTTGTAAGGCCTTTAAAGTGTTTTCAAAAAGAGTTCAAAATGAAAAAGGTTTCTGTATCTCATCCATTAGATCAGATCATGGCAGTGATTTTGAAAACCATGTTTTTGAAAGCTTTTGTAATAAAAATGGCATTGCTCACAATTTCTTTTGTCCTAAAACTCCTCAACAAAATAAGGTTGTTGAAAGGAAGAGCAAATCTTTACAAGAAATGTCCAGAACCATGCTTTTGGAAAGTAGTTTATCCAAAGGTTTTTGGGCAGAAGCAGTCAACACTACCTACTACAATCAAAATCATGTTTTCTTAAGGCCAATAATCAAGAAGACCCCCTATGAATTATGGAAAGGAAGGAAACCTAACATATCTTATTTTCATATATTTGATTCTAAATGTTTTATATGTAACACAAAGGACAAGTGATCAATTGGATTTTTATATACTTATTTCCCCTCATTCCTAGCTCATTAATTCTCTTTTGTGCCTAATTGTTTTGAATTGGATGATTTTGTATTGTTTGGATTTTGTTTGGGTTTGAGTTAAATTTTCCAGCATTAGGCAAATTCTGACACTGTTTTGGTTTTTGGGTTATATCTTGAGTTGTAGAGCTCATTTTATTATGATTCTTGATTTGTAGGAAAGCTGAGAGATAGGCCTACAAGTGATATGAGAAGTCAGAGGCCAATTTTGGTGTTAAGGAGCTAAAATTGGGCCTAGAAGTGAACTGAAGCGGTGCAGTCGTGGTTTCTGAATTGGGTGCAGTATTTGGACCATATCTTGGTCCATAGTAGCCTAATTGAGCCCATTCTAGTGGCGTTTTGAAGCTAACATCCAAAATTTAAGTGATCTTCAGACCACAAATCCAAACTGATGCGTTTTCATTGCCAAAAATGCAGACAAACGTTACTGACTGGATTAGAGAACTTACTTGCATGTTTTTAGCATAACATTCTTTATATAATTCAGAATTTAGCAAATAAGGTGTCCAGATTCAAAGGAGAGAGAGGGGATTAATGTAATAACTATTACGGATTGATTGGGAGATGCTTTGATTCTATTTTGGCTAGCTAAATTAGAGAAAGGCCAGACTTGTAACTCAGATAGATTTTGGATAAGCAATTTTCGGACTTCTTCTTCCTTCTCTCTTTTCTTATGCCCCCCCCACCTTAACAACTCATTTTTCTCCATTCATGGAGGGTTGAACGTCTATCTAATTTAAGGATCAAGGAAGCAGTAATGCTTTTGAGAGTCCAGTTGAATTGGATTCAGCATACAACCAATTCGGTTTCATCTAATCTTTCACTTATTTCTTATCTCATTTTTGAATTGAAGTTCTTCATTCTGAATTGTTGATTAGGAATATGTTTGGCTGCATATTATTCGATTGATGTATGCAATCCATTGTTGAAAGAGTGTGAATTAGAATTTCAGGTTTGAGTTCTACGATTAATTGCATTGATACTCGAAATTGACACAACTCAATTAGGTTCTAGAGGTCTCTGAAGATTAACTGATTTTGTGTTGATCAAATGCACAAAGGTTTTTGTGTGAATGCTAAGTTCGAATTGAGATTTCATTCGGATTTATTGTTAATCACTAAATTGGTTTGCTAAATTAATTTTAGAATTCGATGATTAAGTGTTAATTGTTTTCCATTAATTCTTAGATTGGATGCTTCCCATCTTATTTTAATTTCGTGATTGATATTCCATTCCTTTCATTTTTAATTCCTAAACCCCCCCCCCAATTTCCTGATCATATAACATTATCATCACTGGGAAATGAACCGGGTTGCACCCTTTGCTATGAATTTAGCGTAATTCGATTTTATTGTAATTTCACCGAGCTCGACACCCGAGTCAACAAGCTATCAAAATTTGATCCTAAATTTGATTCCGTGTATTCCTAGAATATTCTTTTGTGTCTAAACCTTACAAGGTATATAACAAGAGAACTCAGGTTGTAGGGAAAATAGATCATATCATTTTCAAAGAAAAGAAAAAGGATATGTATCAAAATATCCATGATTTGGAAGAGGACATGGAGAATCTGTCTCTAAACAATGATTTTCAAAATCAATAATATCTTCAGATAGCCACAAGAGAAAATAATGAAGACATGGCTACCAATTCTAAACCTTCCCACCCTCAGCATGTTTTTGATGATAATCCAAAAGATTCAGAAGGATCCCCCATAAAGAAAAGATACACTAGTGCAAGGGACTTGAGAGTTGTATCTCAAAATCAAGTCATTGGTGAACCTTCTTAAGGAGTCAGAACCAGATCCTCATTCAGAATAGAATCAAACATGGCTTTGATTTCTAAGATTCAACCCACATATGTTGATGAAGCTCTTCAAGATCAAAGTTGGATAGAAGCTATGTAAGAAGAGCTTAAATAATTTGAAAAGAGTAAGGTTTGGACTCTGATTCCATTGCCTAAAGGACATTCTGTCATTGGCACAAGATAGGTGTTCAAAAGCAAGTTGGATGAAAGTGGAATGGTGGTCAGAAACAAGGCAAGGCTAGTTGCTCAAGGATACAATTAGTAAGAAGGAATTGACTACGATAAGACATTTGCTCTTATTGCAAGACTAGAAGCCATCAGAATGATACTTGCTTTTGTAGCATACAAAGGTTTTGTTCTTTATCAGGTGCATATTAAATCTGCTTTTTTAAATGGTTTTATTTCCAAAGAAGTATATGTTAAACAACCTCCTAGTTTTGAAAATGAAACATTTCCTCATCATGTTTTTAAGCTGTCAAAAGCTTTTGAAATAAGCTCTAAGAGATTATTCTAAAAGACTTAGCTCTTTTCTGCTTAAAAATGGTTGAGAGAGGAAAAGTTGATACAACCTTGTTTATCATGCATGAGAAAGATATTTTCCTTATTGTTCAGATTTATATAGATGGTACAATTTCTGGTGCTACTAATCAAAATTTATGTAAGAATTTTTCTAAGCTTATATAAGGAGAATTTGAGATGAGCTTGATTGGATAGCTCAAATATTTTTTGGGTCTGCATGATAGGATGCATCTATAGCAAATTGTTGTGCTCCAATTTTGTGGATTGAGCATTAATTGGAAGATTTCGACCTAAGGTATACCAAAATTCCTATTCCATGTGATAACACTAGTGCTATTAACCTTGCTAAAAATCTCATTCATCATTCTAGATCAAAGCATATAGATATTAAGCATCATTTTGTAAGAGAAAATATTTAGAAAGGAGATATTGAGCTAAGCTTTGTAAATACAAAGGATAAAATAGCTGATATATTTACAAAATCTCTAGCTGAAGATAGTTTATATTATATTAAAAACTTTCTGAATATGATAAGTTTCTAAGCATGCATTCATAACATATGGATCATATCCCCTTGAGCCTTTAAGAAAGCTTAAGGCTGAGATTGCAATAGCCAAGTGTTTCCTTTCTGAAGAAGGCATCTCAAGAGTTGTTCAAAAAGTTCATTTTAGAATGGTCTTTAGAATGTGTTTAGAAAGTTGTGTTTAGAATGATGATTCAAAAAGGGTAAATAAGAAAGGTGCTGTATGAAGTCTTCAAGTTTAAGTTCAAAAAAGTATTTTCCTTTAAAAAGTTTACTCAAGCTTCTGATTAGAAAGATGAATGTGAAAAGTCAAGGCAATTTTGAAAAGTACGTGACTTAAGTAACTCCTCACATTGCCATGTTTCAATGAAGCAAGAAAGCCAAAAGCTTTCCCTGCACAAAATGCCATTGTTTTAGCCTCAAAACCTTTCATATGTCCATGACCCTTGGTTATTTCTTTAAACCAACAAATTCATTTGGTTACACTAAAACCCCTTTTCTCTCAAGTTATTGAAACCCTTTACACAATTTGTTCATCATTGTTCATCTTCCACCAAAAATTCAAACTTTTAACATTCCCTACATTCACCCTCAATATCAACCCAAACACATTCTCTTTTCTTTCAAGCTTCAACCTTTTGTATCCTCTCAATGGCTGACAAAGGTCATCAAAGTATTCCCTACATGTTTGAGGATGATGAAATTTAAGCCAACTTTCATAACAACTTCTTCAGGAGACCCATTACTGATGAAGAAGTTTTTACTTGGAGAACTTCACCTCTTTTCTAGAAATTTTCAATGTCTTCAAGTTTTAGGGTTGGGTAAATTTTTTGAGGACCTTAGAGGACATTTACATAGGAGTTGTCCTTGCCTTATATAGTACCCTGAATGCCTCGGACAAGGACAACACTTCATTCAGAAGTATAATGAGGAGCTTTGAACTTCAAGATCTATCTTTTGATATTGCATCACCAACACACCCAACGATGGTATTCTGTGTCGTGGTGGAGAAAATTGGTAGGAGGAACTTAGTGCTACTAAGGAAGATATTGCAAACATTGTCATAGGAAAAAGAAGTACGAGAGTAAGAGATATTCGAACCTCTTATTTATTTACTCCAGTTAGGGTTGTTTATTCTATTATTCAATACACTGTGTTACCAAGGAGTGGTAACACTGATGTAATGAGTAATGTAGATCAAATGGTCATGTTCTGTTTCATGACCAGAAGAAGGATCAATCTGGTGGGATTGATTCTTGATTTTATCATTTTTGTTATTAGTGCTGAAAGAAGAAGATATGCTACTTTGCCCTATGGCATGTTTTTGACAAAGGTCTTCATCAAGGCACAGCTTCCTTTGCATGGCGAAAGGTGTAACTAGAAGAGATGAACGACTACGACAAAGACCTTCTTTGCTCTGGGATTGAAAGCCCAAGTTCAGGAAAAGAAGAAAGAAAAGGAGAACAAAAATAAGAAAGTTGTTGTTGCTAAGGTGCTTAGCTAATAACTCCCTTTAGTGAGTTATATTTTTAGTTAGTTTTCATATAATTTAGGATGTAGTTGTTTAGTTTGGTTAATATTTTGTTTTATTTTAGTTAAATAGTTTAGATTAGGTGGTATTTTTATTTTCTATTATTTTCTTATATTTTAGATATTTATTTATATTTTTGTCTAATTGTCATTAGTTACAAGCACTCAAGTTGGAATTTAAAACCATGAGAGAGCCTATCTTGCATGAAGTTAGGACCTTTCAGTATTGGAAATATGATATCTAGCTCTCTAGAAATTGGATTATGATAATTCAAGATTCCTTTGAAAGAAGAAAAGAAGATCTCCAACTTTGCTAGTGGACACTTTTTCCAATTTTTGAGTCTTTTAGGAGAAAAAGGCAAAACAATATTGAAGCTTAATTTAGTCTCTAATGCTATCAAGTCTAATCTTTCATCACTATTTCACTCATATCTTCAACTATGGAACTTTGATAGAGATGGTTCTTATTGCATTTGAAAGTTTACTCAAAGACCTAAAATTGCTATATCTCTGAGGGCAAATTCCAACTATTTTTATTGCTACAGAGCTTGGAAGTATGTAAAAGAGGTTAGCCCTATCAGTCAACAGCACTACAGTGCAACCATTGCACTATAGCACGACCTCGAGCTGCAAAATTAGTGGGCTCCGGTTGAATTTCGAGAAAAAGGATCCACAGACTATAAAAGGCAACATTTAAGGTTAGAAAACATATCCCAACATACACCTACACATTTCCCATGATAAAAGGCTTCTACCAGAGAGATTGAAGGCAAAGATTCAAGGATTCCAGAGCTCAAGTTCAACATGGAGAGATCCACATTCTTCGAATCTCTTATCTCTAGCCTGAATTCTTTATGGCTTTTTGTTCCTTTGACTTTTTATCTTCATACTCTTTCATTGTTTTCTTTTCTTTAGTCATGAACTAATTTTCTTTTGCTGGGGCATTAATTGACTCTTTTTGTATAACAATTTTACTCATGAATCAATGATAATCTTGTTTCTATCTCAATTGCTTAGTGTTTTTGTTTGTACTGAATGCATTTGATTGCTTGATCACCAATTAATTAATCATAGGATTTACAATAACTCAAGAATAGGTTTGTGAATTTGTGTTGTTCTGAATGCATTTGATTGCTTGATCACCAATTAATTAATCATAGGATTTACAATAACTCAAGAATGGGTTTGTGAATAAAGCTTCTTAATATTAACACCATGAGCTGAGCGAAAACTAGAGATAGACAAACGCAGTTCATGCGATCAACATAGGAACCCATTGAGCTTCAACCTTTTTCTTGATTAGTTTGTACTGAGAAATTAAGCAATCAGTTTAGGATAAAAGAGTATTGCTTGGCCTTAAGAGAGGCTAAGAATAAATTAAGGGGACCATGAGTCAATTAGGATAGAAACTGACTAACAGAAATTCATAGCAAATGTATCTATAATAGGTGAAATTAATTAGCCCTAATATCCATCCCATTGCATTTGTCCACCCCGTTAACATCCGTCTACGTTACTATTTTTCTTATTTATTTTATTTAAATTTTATTCTAATTTTCTGCATCTATGAATTCATTCCATCCAAATAGTCATCCCTTAGACTATCCGATACTTAATTTATCCTCGTGGGAATGATACTCTTTTTATCACTTTCTTACTTGTATGACTTGGTATACTTGCTGAAGCTGCATTGCCGAGGATAGTATAAATATCATTCTTAGTTGATAGGATACTAGATTAGACTTTTATTTTTTCATTTTTTTACTTTTCTTCTTATTATTTAGGTTTTGTTTTACTTTTATTTTATTCCTACCTTCACTTGTTCTTGTGTTTTATTTTGTAGTTTATGCAAAGGAGCCAATTTATAGGAGATTTACTATATGATCCAAAGATTGTGCATTCCTTGCGTTATGTAACATCCTCAAATTCTTCTCGTGCTAAATTACCTTAGTAACCCTGAGTAATTAGGCACTTAATGAAAAATTATGAGATTAAAGCTTATTTAAAGGATTAGCGAAGTGGTTATGAGATAACTTGGATGAGAAAAGTCAACAGAATGCTTAATCGAGATTAGATAATCTCTAATTAAACAAGTCAGAGCCTTAATAGCTTAATTAAGCACTAATTACCTTTAATTAGCTTAATCAAGTTTAATTAAGGATAATTAAGCTTAATCACAAGATTAATTTTTGTTAATTATGTTCTTGTGTGTTAATCACTAATCCTTACTTAATCATGTTAATTAAGTTGCAAGAGCACTTAATCACATGATTAAATTCAAATTTAGTCAACTAGACAATAAAGTAAAGAGTAATGTCACTAAAGCATAAAGCATTAGACAAGAGTGCTTTATGTAAGAGTTAGTACTTGATTTTTCTTACCATCATCTATTTTGTCTCCCTAAACCTTAATTAGCACAAAATTAAGAAAATCTCCTTCCCTCTCTCCATACAACCTACAACCACTATTCATAAGCACACACCCTCACTTTTTATTTTCACACTTTTCATTCTCTCTCTAAGACTCTCATCCTTTCACTTCTCTCTAAAAACCTCTTCTTCTTCTTCCTTTCTTCACCACCACCGCAATCAAAACCTCTTACTTAGCCATTCATAGACCTCATCTTTGGGTCTTTGAAGACAAGATCTAAATGCTACCAACATCATTTTCAAGGGATCTCAAGAGTTCTCTCACCTTCTAAGATCAAACTGCCACCATCTGCAAGGAAGGAACCACCATCATCTTCTTCTTCTTCTCTTGTTGTAGTGCCATTTTTAAGTAGAGGTAGTGATCCTCACTTTTCTCTTTATTTACCCAAGAAAGCTTGGAGCTTGGTTCTTTTCATGACCAAGATCTTTAAGTGAAGACTTGAGAAAATCTTTGATGCTCTTCATGAGCAAAAGTTTCTACTTTTGGTAAAATATGTTCATGTTCTTCTTAAAGTATTCTTGATGTTTCTACTTTTGATAAAATATGTTCATGTTCTTCTTCAAGTGTTCTTGATGTTTCCATTCTTGGTAAATATGTTCATGCTCTTCTTCACAAGTGTTCTTGACCCTTTGAAAGTTTCTCACTCCAAATGCTTTAAAGTTCCTATTTTCAATTCTTGATACATGAGATCTTGATGTTCTTGATGGTGTTGAGTTGAAAGTTGTCTTCTTTATCATTTTATTGAGTTGACTTGACTAAAAACATTCTTGATGCTTAAAGCTTCAAAAAGTTTGCTTCTTGATGCTTTAAAGGTGGTGCAACCTTTGTGCTTCCATAAAGTTTCATTTTGTCTTGTCTTGAAGACAAGAATATGTGTAAAGTTCAAGTCTTTTTGGATCTTGAAAACTTTTTAAATAAAAAGTAAGAACTTGCCTCTTCGTATTTTAATAATGGACTTTTAAATGTAAAGTTTTTCATAAAAGATTTTAACCTTAGTAAAAGTTATAACCTTAAGTCACAACATTATAGATCTACACTTTAATCTTGAAAAGTTTGTGTCTTGAAGTGAAAATGTTGAGTAAAATTTTAAGTTTTAACCAAGAATATTACTTTTTAGTTATAAAAGTGTTAACTTGCAACTTCTAGTTCATTAAGTTTGTATCTTGAGTTAAAATAATTCATAGAGTGTTGAACTTCCTTTAGAAATGATTCTTTTAAATTATGAAATAACTTTAACTCATAAAATTAAGACCTTCATTGTCACGACCCACCTTGAGTCATGACCGACACTTGGAGGTCACGAACCTCCAGTAAGCCTTAAACATTAAATTTTCCATGACAAATGGACAGAGTCCCCCCTATTTTTCCAGCTTCCCCGTAAAAGTTATACCTGTTCCAATAATCAACTAGCACATATATCCAATTTGAGGCTCTCAGAGCACTTTCACGTAATTTGCATATATCCGAATATTAGGCATTCATTCCACAATAGCAAAATAATTTCGTCTAGCTATTCATACATGTGGACATATAAATATACACACATCTTTAGCTACTACAACTATCCCGAAACATAGTTTACCAAGTAAACAAGTTCCTATACACATATCCCCTTCAAAAAGAATTTCACGCAGCAAGATCCTGTCTGTGGATCGTGGAGCAATTCTAAGGCAGCAGTTATATTCAAAACATCAAAATAAGGGCAAAAGAAAAGCCCTCACATATAGAGGGGTTGTCAAAAAATATCTGCATCCTACACCACTAGAAAACCCGAAGCATGCACCACACTAAGATCTGAAATAGGAAGGGAAAAATAAGTGAGTCTAGCTGACTCAGTGAGGGGCAATGATGCTATAGCATATGAGGACAAGCTCTAAAATAAAACAAATTGCATATAAATAAAGAGTTAATATCAAAACTAAGTGTAACCAAGAAATTAACATAGAACTACGCAATATGTGGGGAATAAATATTATTTCACAATTGAATAACAATTCTCAAAATAAATAGAATTAAGATTATCTTATATTTTCGAAAATTTATCTCTTAAATATGAATATCAAAGCAGGAGGGTTTTAATTCTGAGAATATTCAAATAAGGGTTAATCCCTTCGGATTTGACTGATTCGGCGGTGTATGTTGGCCTCACACACTCATCGAGCTAGCAACACCCCTGCTAGCTGGGTTCGAACCAAGGTGCACCAATGCTAGCGTCAGCGACCGCTAGCTACCGATAAACTAAGATTCCTCCCACGATATGTATATAAAACCAAAGTAATATGTATCAGATAAAAGTTAGAGCAATAAAATCAATCAAATTTCTGATGAATGAAAATACTCAGTATAGTTCAAAAGAAATTTGAAATAAAATTTTCAGGAGCAAAAATACCAAGCAAGGTTTTCAAACTTAAGCAAAATTCCCCAACAAGTCAGTTTAGTAATTTAAACAACTATTCAAGAGCTTGTCCCAACCTTTAGAAAATCCGTATTCTTTTTCAAAAAGCTTTCCAAATATTTAACCGTTGCATACTAGCAACAATTCCTCAAACTAAAACAGATATCCATAAATAAATAGATATATTAGACTGTAAGCCAATTGTATCTCTAAACAGAATATTCATAATTAACTAAATATATAAAATAAACTGTCTATATATATATATATATATATATATATATATATTAAAATCGAACTAATACTAATTGTATATAATAAAACCATATGCTATAAAAATACTGTCCACTCACAAAATATCAAGGAACACCCGATTTAGGTCCTGGGGGCTGCTGAACTGGTAGGTTGGTCTCCTGGGGGATCTGAAATCATACATAAGTGGTTATTTACAATTTAAATATAAGTTTGGTTCCACTTAAAGTAATATCTCATCTACCAATTTCTATCCTCCCTCTCACATAATCACCCTATTAGTTTAACTAACAACTAACAAGTCAATCTAATTTACTTCTAAAGTCAAGTAATATCTAATTTATTAACTCACAACTCTTTTAATTTTCTCAATTTAAAACTAAAGGTTCAGAGTCCTATTCACTCTTTATAATAAACTCACCCCAGAACCCCTCTATTCACCATCAAAATTACAAAGTCATAGACTAGTAACTTACCAGGAAGGCTGTGAGTTTGGAAAGAGCAAAACCACCATAGCCACTTAAAGCCAGAACAGCCAAAAATTGAAAGAAAGAGAAAGACTGGTGAAGGAGAGATGCAAACAGAAGAAAAATGCGGAAGAAGGGGTTCTGTGGTGGTGAAGATGGCGCAAGTAGATGATGCGATGGTGAGATGAGTGGAAGGAATGAGATGGAGAGATTAGGAGAGAGGAACGGTTAAGAGAGTGAGAAAGAGAGAGGGAGAGATGTAACGGGGAAAAGGAAAACGAAAAGGAAAAGAATGAGGATACGAAGCTGAGAAGCTTATGGCGGTGCAATGAAATAAAAGGGGGGCCTATGGTGTGCCATAGGAGTTATGGTGCACTATGGTCTCCCCTTCCTCTTTTTTTTTTTTTTTTTTAAAGCTAATACTTTTAAAATTTTATCTAACAATTTTAATTCTTGTATCACTATATTAGAAAATGCCCAAAAACGTAAACTATGAAATTTTTTTTTCTAATTACTGACGTGTTATTCTAATTAAATATTGATTCTAAACCGGGTATTACATTCTCCCCCTTAAAAATTTCGGTCCCCGAATTTGGAAGGAGCCTTACCTTGAGATAGGAATAGATGGGGATAAGAAGCACGCATAGAATCCTCCGTCTCCCAAGTTGCTTCCTCTATGGAGTGATTCCTCCAAATTACGTTAACTAGAGGTATTTCTTTTGAACAAAGTTTCTTCACTTCTTTATCAACAATAGCCACCGGCTCTTCTTCATACGTCAAGTTCTCATCTAATTGAATAACGGGTGAGGATAGAACATGTGAAGGATCCGGCAAATACTTGCTAAGCATAGACACATGAAACACTGGATGTATCATTGAGAGTTCAGGTGATAATGCCAAATGATATGCAACAGGACCCACTCTTTCCAATATTTCAAAAGGTCCGATATAACGAGGACTAAGTTTCCCCCGTTTGCCGAACCTCATAACCCTTTTCATAGGAGAAACGCGCAAAAACACATGCTCGCCCACCATGAATTCTAAATCCTTTCTCCTACGGTCCACATATGCCTTATGTCTGCTTTGAGCTGCTAACAATCTTTCCCTAATCAACCGAACCTTGTCCATGGCATCTTGGACCAAATCTGGCCCAACAAGTTTTGCCTCTCCAAGTTCAAACCACCCAATGGGTGACCTGCAACGCCTCCCATATAAAGCTTCAAACGGAGCCATTTGAATGCTGGTTTGATAGCTATTATTGTAAGAAAACTCAATCAAAGGTAGATTAATTACTCCAACTCCTACCAAACTCCAAGATACACGCCCTTAGCATATCTTCTAAAATCTGAATGGTTCGCTCTGATTGTCCATCCGTTTGTGGGTGGAAAGCTGTACTAAGATCCAAACGGGTCCCCAAGGCTTGTTGAAAGGCTTTCCAAAAATGTGAAGTGAATTGAGGGCCACGATCAGATATGATAGATATTGGAGCATTGTGAAGTCTGAGGATCTCATCAATGTACAACTGAGTATATTGAGCAACATTGAACGTTGTTCTCACTGGAAGGAAGTGAGCTGACTTAGTCATCCGATCGAAAATTACCCAAATAGCATCATATCCTTTAGGGGTACGCGGAAACCCTGTCACAAAGTCCATAGTAATTCTTTCCCATTTCCACTCTGGAATTTCAATTTGCTAGTGTAAACCAGCAGGTCTTTGATGCTCCGCTTTCACCTGTTGGCAGACAAGACAGCGAGAAACAAACTCAGTTATATCTCTTTTCATGCCTTCCCACCAATATAGTTGTTTCAGATCTTGATACATTTTAGTGGCACCTGGGTGCACAGAGTATTTGGAATTGTGGGCTTCTTCTAGGATTGTTTTCTTCAAGTCCCCAGTATTGGGTACACAAAGTCGATCACCAAATCGCAATACCCCTTCATTATCAATTTTGAATCCAACAACCTTTTCACTCTTAACCTCAGCTACTACTTTGGTCATCTTGGGATCCCTTTTCTGAGCTTCTTGAATTTGTACATTAAGTGAAAATTGAGCCTTCACATGAGCCAGAAACACCCTTGATTCTCCAAGGTCAAAATTCACTTTTCCTAACTCCAGTTTGTTAATATCTTCCACCAATGGTCTCTTGACAAGGGCTATATGACCCAAACTACCCATTGATTTCCTGCTTAAAGCATCTGCCACAACATTCGCCTTTCCAGGATGATACAATATGGTGCAATCATAATCCTTAAGCAGTTCTAACCATCGCTGCTGCCTAAGATTCAAGTCATTTTGCTGAAAGATATATTTCAAACTCTTATGGTCTATATAAATTTCACAGGTTTCCCCATAAAGATAATGCCTCCAGATTTTCAGAGCAAAAACCACCGTAGCCATTTCTAAATCATGGGTGGGGTAGTTTTGCTCATGCCTCTTCAATTGTCTCGAGGCATAAGCAATTACCCGGCCATGTTGCATCAGAACACACCCAAGCCCCACTCTTGAGGAATCACAAAATACTGAAAACCCTCCTAAACCCGAGGGTAATACAAGAACTGGGGCTGAGGTCAAACAATCCTTAAGTTTCTGGAAACTAGCCTCACAATCGTCTGACCATTCATATCGCACATTTTTTTGAGCGAGTCTAGTCAATGGAGCAGTAATCTTGGAAAAATCCTTAACAAAACGACGATAGTACCCAGCAAGTCCCAAGAAACTGCGAATCTCAGTCACAGAAGTAGGTCTTGGCCATTGTTGGATGGCTTCAACCTTCTTGGGATCTACCATGATTGCTTCACTAGACACAACATGCCCGAGAAATGCCACCTTCTTTAACTAGAATTCACATTTTGAGAATTTAGCATATAATTGGTGATCTTTAAGAGTCTGCAAAGGGATTCTCAAATGATGCTCATGCTTTTCTCGACCTTTGGAATACACCAATATATCATCAATAAAAACAATAACAAAGCGATCTAGAAAAGGCTTGAACACCCGATTCATCAGATCCATGAAAGCGGCCGAAGCATTCGTTAACCCAAAGGGCATTACTAGAAATTCGTAATGCCCATAGTGGGTTCGGAAAGCCATCTTAGGAACGTCTAATTCTTTAATCTTCAGCTGATGATAACCTAAGCGAAGATCAATCTTAGAAAAACATGCTGCCCCTTGCAATTGATCAAAAAGATCATCAATTCTAGGGAAAGGATACTTGTTACGTACCGTCAATCGATTAAGTTGTCGGTAATCAACACATAACCTCAGAGATCCATCCTTCTTCTTCACAAATAGCACTGGTGCACCCCAAGGCGAAGTACTAGGATGGATAAAACCTTTGTCTAACAATTCTTGTAGTTGTTCCTTTAGTTCCTTTAGTTCTGCTGGAGCCATACGATAAGGAGGTACACTTACAGGTTGAGCATCGGGCACAAGATCAATACAAAATTCGATCTCCCTATCTGGGGGGCATCCCTGGCAATTCATTAGGAAATACATCCAAAAATTCTTTGACTATCAGAATCTGTGTGATGGAGGGGACTTCAAGTGAAACATCTCGCACCGTAGCCAAATATCCCAAATACCCCCTTTTTAAAAAGTGCATAGCTCTCAGAGAAGAGATAAGTTTAGATGGGGAGGTTCTAACTTTGCTTCTAAACTCAAAAGGCGTTTCGCTTGGCATGGCAAATCGCACTATTTTCTGATGGCAATCGACTGTGGCATGACAAGAGGCCAACCAGTCCATTCCCAAGATAACATCAAAGTCAACTAAATTTAGAACAATCAAATCTACCTTGGAGTCTTTGCCATTTATGGTCACTAGACATGATTTATACACAGAAGTGACTAAGAAAGATTCTCCCATCGGAGTGCCAACCCAAAATGGTTGGTCCAGAGGTTCAGGCAGTCCTCCAAATCGAGAAGCGAAATATATCGACACATAGGAATGTGTAGATCCAGGATCGATCAAAGCATGCGCATCAAAGGAACAAATAGATAGAATACCTGTTACCACCGCATTAGATGCCTGAGCATCCTGGCGAGTCAATGCATAAACCCTCGGCTGTCCTCTACCAACTGAACCAGATCCTCGGCCCCAAGCACCTCTACCTCTGCTTCCTCTACCTGCTGATCCGACGGCATCACCTCGAGATTGATTGGCAAGAGATGATGATGAAGGAGCAATAGGCTGAACTAATCCTCGGCCTTGACCTCTAGGTATTTGAGGACAATCCTTCCTCAAATGTCCAGTCTGACCACAATGGAAATAAGCTCCTGTTATTCGATGGCACAATCCAGAATGCATCTTTCCACATGTCTAACATAATGGAACAAAAGGAGCTAAATGCCCAAAACTCCGAAGATTGGATTGAAATGTACTCCTAACCTGAGAACCTAATGTAGGAGCACTCATAGGAGATGGTTTAGAGGATGTGACCCTTCGCAGAGGAGTGTGCTGTGTACCATGTTGGTTAGGTGCTCCATTAAAACTAGCACGACTAGAATAAGAACCCCGAGTCTTCATTTTCTTGGTCATCTCCCTAGCAGCTTTCCTGTCTGCCTTGCCAGATTCAATTTCTAGGGCAGCATTCACGGCTTCTGCATAAGTAAGCTTCCCAATCTGAGGTGATAATGCTGTAAAATATGGATTTGCCAACCCCCTAATGAATCTAGTAGCTCTCATATGCTCATTATCTACTAAATGCAGGCATAACGTGACAGCTGAGTAAATTTCGTGTCATACTCTGTAATAGTCATCCCCTGAGTCTGCGTCAGTCTCTCAAACTCTGTAGTGAGTCTTGCTCTTATGCTCATAGGAAGAAATCTTGTCGTTAAAGCTTCAGTGAATTCTTCCCAAGTCATAGGCTGTGATCCAGCTGGTCTCTCCCGTAGTACATTTTCATACCATTGTTCAGCTACACCTTCCAATTGATAAGCTGCAAGTTCAACAACTCTTGTAGTGGAACATCTCGATGCTCTAATGGTTTTGCCCACCTTGTCTATAAACAATTGTGGATCCTCAGTCACTAGATTACCCGAAAATGTTCGCGATTTCAGGTTAAGAAACTCTTGGACGGACACCTCCAAGCCAGGAAAGGGCGGAGCTTGTCTTTGAGCATGGGGACGAGCCCCTGCCCGAGGCTGTGGCCCCATAACCCCCACTAAAGTTTCAACTGCTTGCTGTAATCCACGCATTCAAGCAATTACTTCAACCCCCTTCAAGGGCTGGTTCTGCTACTTGCCTAGCCGTTTTCCCATGACCTCTACCTCTACCTCTACCTCTGGTTCTACCTCTACCTCTGCCCCTATCCCCAGGCATAGGGGATGAGGCTTTATCTGATCTAGCATCTGAGGGCTCACTTTCCTCAGTCGCTGCCTCTGGGATTGCACCATAGGTAGCATCTCTACCTATTCAAGAGAGAAACACTTTAGATTCTTAGAAAAGACCATAAGAATTCAAATTCTCAAAGAAAATCAACGACATTTAGAAAAGAATTTCCTAAAGCCTCTGGTAGCATTGCATTTTGGGTCGGCAACCATTTACACAATTGCAATACTACTAAAAGGCATTTGCTCCACCAACCACAGATAGACCTAACCAGGCTCTGATACCACCTTTGTCATGACCCACCTTGAGCCATGACCGGCGCTTGGAGGTGTCGAATCTCTAGGAAGCCTTAAACATTAAATTTTTCGTGACAAATGGACAGAGTCTCCCCTATTTTTCCAGCTTCCCCGTAAAAGCTATACCTGTTCCAATAATCAACCAGCACATATATCCAATTTGAGGCTCTCAGAGCACTTTCACGTAATTTGCATATATCCGAATATTAGGCATTCATTCCACAATAGCAAAATAATTTCGTCTAGCTATTCATACATGTGGACATATAAATATACACACATCTTTAGCTACTACAACTATCCAGAAACATAGTTTACCAAGTAAACAAGTTCCTATACACATATCCCCTTCAAAAAGAATTTCACGCAGCAAGATCCTGTCTATGGATTGTGGAGCAATTCTAAGGTAGCAGTTATATTCAAAACATCAAAATAAGGGCAAAAGAAAAGCCCTCACATATAGAGGGGTTGTCAAAAAATATCTGCATCCTACACCACTAGAAGACCCGAAGCATGCACCACACTAAGATCTGAAATAGGAAGGGAAAAATAAGTGAGTCTAACTGACTCAGTGAGGGGCAATGATGCTATAGCATATGAGGACAAGCTCTAAAATAAAACAAATTGCATATAAATAAAGAGTTAATATCAAAACTAAGTGTAACCAAGGAATTAACATAGAACTACGCAATATGTGGGGAATAAATATTATTTCACAATTGAATAACAATTCTCAAAATAAATAGAATTAAGATTATCTTATATTTTCGAAAATTTATCTCTTAAATATGAATATCAAAGCAGGAGGGTTTTAATTCCGAGAATATTCAAATAAGGGTTAATCCCTTCGGATTTGACTAAGTCAGCGGTGTATGTTGGCCTCACACACTCACCGAGCTAGCAACACTCCTACTAGCTGGGTTCGAACCAAGGTGCACCCAGGCTAGTGTCAGCGACTGCTAGCTACCGATAAACTAAGATTCCTCCCACCATATGTATATAAAACCAAAGTAATATGTATCAGATAAAAGCTAGAGCAATAAAATCAATCAAATTTCTGATGAATGAAAATACTCAGTATAGTTCAAAAGAAATTTGAAACAAAATTTTCAGGAGCAAAAATACCAAGCAAGGTTTTCAAACTTAAACAAAATTCCCTAACAAGTCAATTTAGTAATTTAAACAACTATTCAAGAGCTTGTCCCAACCTTTAGAAAATCCGTATTCTTTTTCAAAAAGCTTTCCAAATATTTAACCATTGCATACTAGCAAAAATTCCTCAAACCAAAACAGATATCCACAAATAAATAGATATATCAGACTGTTAGGCAATTGTATCTCTAAACAGAATATTTGTAATTAACTAAATATATAAAATAAACTGTCTATATATATATATATATATATATATATATATATATATATATATATATATATATATATATATATATATATATATTAAAATCGAACTAATACTAATTGTATATAATAAAACCATATGCTATAAAAACATTGTCCACTCACAAAATATCAAGGAACACCCGATTTAGGTCCTGGGGGCTGCTGAATTGGTAGGTTGGTCTCTTGAGGGATCTGAAATCATACATAAGTGGTTATTTACAATTTAAATATAAGTTTGGTTCCACTTAAAGTAATCTCTCATCTACCAATTTCTATCCTCCCTCTCACATAATCACCCTATTAGTTTAACTAACAACTAACAAGTCAATCTAATTTACTTCTAAAGTCAAGTAATATCTAATTTATTAACTCACAACTCTTTTAATTTTCTCAATTTAAAACTAAAGTTTCCGAGTCCTATTCACTCTTTATAATAAACTCACCCCAGAACCCCTCTATTCACCATCAAAATTACAAAGTCATAGACTAGTAACTTACCAGGAAGGCTGTGAGTTTGGAAAGAGCAAAACCACCATAGCCACTTAAAGCCGAAATAGCCAAAAATTGAAAGAGAGAGAGAGACTGGTGAAGGAGAGATGCAAACAGAAGAAAAACGCGGAAGAAGGGGTTCTGTGGTGGTGAAGGTGGCGCAAGTAGATGATGCGGTGGTGGGATGAGTGGAAGGAATGAGATGGAGAGAGTAGGAGAGAGGAACGGTTGAGAGAGTGAGAAAGAGAGAGGGAGAGATGTAACGGGGAAAAGGAAAACGAAAAGGAAAAGAATGAGGATACGAAGCTGAGAAGCTTCTGGCGGTGCAATGAAATAAAAGGGCGGCCTATGGTGTGCCATAGGAGTTATGGTGCACCGTGGTCTCCCCTTCCTCGTTATTCTAATTAAATATTTATTCTAAACTGGGTATTACATTAATGGTCTTTGAATAAGTAAAAGTGTCAACTTTCATAAAGAATAAAATTTTATAACTACTTTATAAAGAATGATAACTTTTATAATACTTAAGGTAAAATCTTGTTATGATTGTGATAAAAGCTTGAAACTTTGTAACTTGGTTAAGTTAAAAATCACCCTTGGTGATTAGTGAACATGGTGGTGTTGCATTCATGAGTGTGGTTATGCATTGTCATGACCCAAGGATTAGAGGGATCTCGAACTCCTTGGGAACATAAGTATGATTAGGGCCTCTGAGCATACCATCAACCTAGGAATCACTACATGCACTATCTCAAGGAAAGGAGACAATCATTTAACTTAATTAATTTGAACAAGTGTTCCATAAGACATGTACTCAAGTCAAGAGTAATTTCACATGAGAACTAAGCAGTTGCAAGACCACATACATATATTTTAACTATGTGATTCTCTCATGGATAACCATAGGAAATCATATGATGATTTATAAGACTCTTCACAAAGAATAACACAACCATGAACCCCTCGAGGGTATGAATGTATGATGCCATTCGACATGATGAATGACAAGTTTGATTGAGCTTTGTCTCATGATTGAATGATTAGTGTGATGATATGATATAGATATGATGGATTGTTGGTTGAAAGTTGTGATTGGCATGTTGGGGAAGCTCCAGTCTAGCTGTTATGCTGCCGGGTTTCCGTCAAAATTATGGACTTAGTCATATCATTGCATGTGTCTAGTCAAAGAAGTACTATACATGTAAAGTATGATGATAAGAAAAGAAATAATGGGATATGACCCCTCGATCACTTCAGGGAAGCGAGAGACAGTGACCTATAAAGATTCAAGGAACCACTATGAGGGAGGCAAGGGTGATATAGAGGACCCTCCAACTTAGGGGTAACCAATATCAGCTTGGTCTGATTTGGTTTGGTACTGCATGACGACGGTAATTGAATGGGTTCATGTCTAAAAGCAGTCTATTTCAAAGGAAAAGTACAGAATGATAAGCACGTGCTAAAAACGAAAATAAAGTCAAAGTATAACCATGGTTATGTCTAGGAGCTTGCATATCATTACTTGTATTTATATTGTCCTTATACATTATGAATGTTTATTCTATGCTTTCATACGTATGTTTAGTTATGATGATATAGCTATGATGTTAAGCTTAAAAGCAACCCACTTTGGGGTTTAAGTTTTCAAAATCATTAAAATAGAACCTATACATGTCCACTATTTTTATAATTAAACCCGAAGTGGTTGGGATAATGACAATGACACATTGTTTGTCTAGTCGTGATCCTACTGAGAAATTTAGTATTTCTCAATTCTACGTTTCCGTGTCGTCTTTAAAGGATGCCAGCGTCGGGCACGATGGTGATTTTCGTTGAGTTCTCGGTGATGCATTAGCACTTCGACTCGGTGCTGAATGCATCTGTGCTAACTGCTCAAGTAGTAACAAGGGTCTACATATTCCATAGCCGCCAGTTCCATACACCTGTGATGAGTCCGTTTTTCTACCCTCATGAGCCGTTTGAGGACAATACCATGGATAATGTCCGCCCGCCTTTTCATCCTCTGAGGTACCCAACGGATGGGGATTCCAACCCTGACACTCAGTTGACGTCGACTGCTTTGATAGAGATAGATCCTTCTAAGTCATCATACCCGACTTATTTCGTGGGATCCTATCGTTCGAAGTCGTCTTAGCCTTCAGTGATTCACTTATCTTCCGACTCTTTTGCTTCGTCTGCTAGCCCAGCTCAACCCCCGATTCGCGACCGTGGGTTCATTCGTACCTATGCTGTGCTTCGTGGGCATGGGCATGCCCGAGGAGGAGGACATGGTGATGTTGCTCCTGGTGGCTTCGGGAACAGCTTCCTCCCGCCAGATGAGTGATGTGGTGATTGCATGCAGTGCTGAGCATGAGGATAGCCCTTTTTGGTTGTAGCTATGGTTATCATTTTCTTTTGGCATGTATGGATGCATGGGATTTCCTATGTATTTCCTTTGCAGATGTATTTGTTAGGTTTCTTTTATAGGGCCGACAGTAGATATCGGACCCATTATATCACTATGTATGACTTTTGATATTATTATATTAACTATGAATGGCTATGGAATGAATGTTATGTTTATCTAAATTATTATTCTTGTCATTTCTATTTATTTTATTTGCACGATATGTATGAGATAGCGACGTTCATATTATGCATTCACGATGTGCTCATGGCTCCTGGTTTTCAAATCAGTTTATTCGTTATTGTTCAAAAAAAATTTACCCCTTTTTTTCATTACAAGTATTTTCAAATGATAATGTCAGTTTCGCAAGGAAAAGTGGCAACTAGTAATTCCATAATATGACTTAAGCATAGTATGGGACTATTAGGGTGTTACACATTAACTCAGGAGATAAAGAAGTGCAATTGAAGGAGTCCTTGAAATTACCATGGCTAATGAAAATGAGCTGAATGATAGAGCCACGAAGGACTATTTGGCACCTACTCTTCAACGGTGCTCATGCAGTATTGTGAGGCCACTTGTCCAAGTAAACAACTTTGAGCTGAAGACATGTCACTCATTCAATTTGTGCAACAAATCTGCCAGTTTGTTGGATTACCTAGTGAAGACCTTAATGAGCATCTTAGCAATTTTCTAGAGATCTATGACACCATAAAAACTAATGGTGCCACATATAATGCTATTTGGCTGAGATTATTCCAATTCTCATTGAGGGACAAGGCCAGATCCTGGTTGACGTTTCTACCTCAAGGAATACTCACTTTATAGGACATGGTGGCTAGGAAATTTCTAAAGAAGTACTTCCCTCCTGCAAAGTCTGGTAAACTGAGGAATGACATCATCGCTTTTGCCCAGTCAAAAGGAGAATCTTTTTACGAGTCTTAGGAGAGGTATAAGGAGCTATTGGCAAAGTGCTCACATCATGACATCCCACTCTAGATACAAATCTAGACCTTCTACAATGTCTCCTGATATCTACTCAAATCATGGTTGATGCAGCAGCTGGTGGTTCTCTTAATAATAAGACACTTGAGCAGTCTTGGGAGCTATTTGAAGTAATGGCTAGCAACAATTACCAGAGGTCTAGTGAAAGAACTCATAAGACAGGAGTTATGGAAGTTGACACTACTATTGCCTTCTTGGCCTAGATGCAGGCCCTCTCTATCCAAAATGCAGCCATTTAAAAGCAATTAGATATGCTCTATACCATTTCACTAGCACCAGTCTTGCAGTGTGACTTTTGCTGTGGGAATCATCCTAATGTTATGTGTGCTACAAACCCTTCTTTCGATGAGCAAGTAAATTACGTGAACACTCTGAGGCAAAATTTCCATCCCATCAGCTTTGGTCCTAGCTGCAGAGATTATGCCCACTTCGGTCAATACCGTGGGAATTAGGGTGCTCCTAGGCACTTATATAACGCACTAGTTCAAGAGACAAAACCCAACCTAGAAGATTATTCCAACAATTCATGCAAACCTACTCTAATTTTGTGGATAGAATTGAGGCAAAATTCAAGCAATATGATAGGCCTCATGAATAATGAAGCCTTCATCAGGAACATTGAGATTTAGTTGGAACAAATCTCTAAGCAGCTATCAGAGAAGCCACAAAGCTCCTTGCCTTGTAACATAGTTACAAATCGTGGAGAGCAAGTGAACGCAATTACTTTGAGGAGTGGAAAAGAGCTGACAAAGCTTGGAAGCCAAGAGAAGAGGAGCCATCTACTAAGATCGAGAAATAGACACTAAAGGGGGAAAAGTATAAGATCCCCATGAAACATGGCAAGGAGGTAGGAGATGAAGAAAAGAAGTCTACCTATGTGGCACCTCCTATTTATGACCCTTCAATTCCATATTCACAGAAGGTGAAGTTGAAAAAGAAAGAGGAAATAGAGAGGCAGTACTTTATGTTCTTGGAGGTCTTCAAGAACTTACACATTAGTGCTTCCCTCTTGGAAGCCCTTAAGCAAATATCGAGCTATGCCAAATCTATGAAGGATATCTTGTCTCACAAAAGCAAGCTCAAGCATGATGAGACCATAGTGCTAATTGAGGAGTACAGTGCCATAGTACAAAACAAGCTACCCCAAAGTTGAAAGATCTAAGGAGTTTTACTATTCTATGTGATATTGGTGATATTCATTTTGATAAAGCTCTTTATAATCTAGGTGCTAGTATTAATTTAATGCCTTAGTCTATTTTCAGGAAGCTTAGGATCGGAGAAGTGAAGCCTCCTATGGTGTCTTTACAACTGGCGGATAGGTCCACCAAACATCCAAGGGGCGTGTTGGAGAATGTGCTAGTAAAAATGGACAAGTTCATCTTTTCGATGGATTTTATTGTCCTTAATATGGAGGAAGACAGAGAAGTCCCCCTAATCTTTGGAAAACCGTTCTTAATTACCGGAAGAGCTTTAATTGATGTAGAAGATGGGAAGCTTGAATTGTGCCTTCAAGAGGAGAAGGTCACATTCAAGGTGTTTGAAGCAATCACACCCCCTTTTGGAGCCGACTCTTGCTTTTGAGTGCATGTAGTAGAAGCTAATTTGAGTACTTCAATCCTCGCATCCCATGTGAATCCTCCTCGGAAGTGTAAATTGATGAAGATCAAACCAAGGAAGAAAAATAAAAAAGGTGGGGGATGATGACCGCCAGAAGCTCTCCACTTACCATTCAAGCCTAATTCTATCTCATTGATCCTTGGGAAGAAGAGCTAATATCTAGGTGACAAGTCACCAAAGAAAGGGAGGTAGGAACCACCATGAGTGACAAGACTATGTCTAACTTAGGAATATTAAACCAAAGTGCTTGTTAGGAGACAACCCAATTTTTCTAGTCATTCTTTGAATTTTTAATTTTCTCTTATTTCGAGTCTTTTTAGTTCTTCTTTTGATTTAAATAGAAGTTTGAGTTTTAAATAATTTTAATTTATTTAACTTTGTTTCTTTTGATTTGTAGGTTTATTGAAGCAATTAGGAAGTGCATAAGTGGAGGAAGAAGCTACATTGGGCATGTAGCAGATAAAATGCAGAAATTGTGGCAATAACAGGAGCTATAGCATGCTATTGAAGGAACAACAGACTTTCACCTTTTGGACTGCACTATTGCGCAAGCCCATTTCTGCATCTAATAAAAGTGTGCTGAAGACAAGAGGAGTCAGAGGAAGAAGTAGAAGAAGCAGCTAAGGACGAAGATAAAGAGGATTCTGAGGCTTCTGTGGATGAATAGATTTGGGGAGTTCTTTTCCTTTCCTTTCCCTCTTTTGATTTTATTTTAGTGCATTGGGGATAATAACAATTTTACAGTTAGGGTTTGGGAAAGTCCATAACTGTACTTGCTTTTTGCTCCTATTTGTTTTCTCTTTTCTTTTGTTAGTTAGTTCACTAGGTGGGTACTTTTGTAGTTGTTAGCTTTTCTTTCCTTACTTTTATTGTTATTATGGGAAAAAAAAGATCGAAAAGATTTTTAGTTGTTAGTCCGTTTTCCTAGTGTCTTTTATTAGTCAAATGTTTGTTGTATGCCTATGCCTATGATGTAAATACTGCTCTATTTGTTAACTTCTAAGTAACTTTGGATCTTGATTTAAGTCTTGAAAATCTTTTTGTGCTTTCATTATTAAATTGAGAAAGATCACATTTTTGCACTTTTATAAGAGTTAGCAACTTAGGGTAGGTAATATTTATGCTTTTATACTTTATTTAGATTGAGACATGCATTCTTGTTCTTGTGAATCTCTCTTAAAATATATGTGAATGAATCTTAGCCACAGAGATGATTTAGGCCATGTTTGGTAGCCACAATTGAGCTTCATTGCCCACCCTTTATCATTGATCCTTAGTTAACCCAATTGAGCCTTAAAGCCTATTATTGAATTGAACCATATAATGAACCTAATGCCTTCCATCCTTTCCTCTCTTTGATCCCTTGGTCTACCCTCAAGTTTGAGCTTCTAAACTCATTTTAATAGGGTAATACCTCCACTACTATAACACCCTACTAATTTAATGTTATGCTTATGTCATAGCATGAGATTAGGTAGTCTATGTTACTGTATTAACATTCTGCTTAAATTTCGTGATTAGTATTACAAAACAGTCGAAACGGCGTGCTGTCATGTAATAGACGTTAATAGCATTATAAAATGTAATAAAGTTTAATATAACATAACAGAAAAGATATGAATAAGTGATATATTCTCAGCTGTATACGTACATATGTAGGTTAGAAGCCAACGCTTCGGTCCATACATACATACATATATATATATATATATATATATATATATATATATATATATATATTAACAGCAGATGAAATAAAGGAACAGCAAAATTCCTATTGCTAAAAAGCAGAGGCAGAACTAGCAGGAGCAGGCTATGTGCAACGAGTCCAACTCGAAGTCATGGTGAAGCTGCAGGTCTGGGATTTCAATGAAAAGAGTGGCCGTTGAGCCCTTCGCCAGCGTCTGAGAATGATGCGGAAAATACAGAACGAGGTGAGAATTTCAAGAAATTCTCATAGGGTTTGTGTATAGAGGTTGTCTGACGTCACATACATTCTCAATTGCCTCGGGTTTTATTTAATTATAAAAACAGGTGTTCAAACTAGACTATCCATTTTTAATGAGTTTAAGAAAACGTCTGGTCCGAGGCAAGGTTCAGTTTTACTTTAGGTGGCATAAGAAACAGAGTAGAATTGCTAATAATAATTCATAGAATAATAAACATAATGAATGAATAATGGCAGTTAATAAACATAATAGGCACTGCATCCACCTTGACGCAATTTATTTCCTGAAATCATGCATTCATGTAATCATGTAGACTTAATCATGAACCTTTCTTCATAAGCTTCCCCATTTCTTTTCATCATTTTCCATCTCTTGGTCCCCTAGGAGTTCTTGGCCATTTAGACTCCTGGGTAATAGTCTGCTTTTCAGGATCGAGCTCGTTCCTATACAAGAATACTGGGTTTACTTTCCCCGACCTTCCCATCGATCTATTCCCCTTAACTTCTTATCCGGGGCTGGCCCAAGTAGCATGAAACTTTCATAGTAACATAATTCTTATCATAACTTTCATAGCTTTTTTGAAATTGCACATACATTAACATGAAATTCATAACTTATGCATGGGTTCTACCGAAATTTTGGCAGTATAATGGAACGAGTCCGCTTCCCCATGAATAGTGCCAATACATTAGAACATCAATTTATTATAAAGATCACAACATTACACACATATTGAACTCATAATAACATTAAACTCATCAAGGCAGAGTTTCTGCCTCAGCATAGTCAACCAACCCGGTTTTTATAACTCAAGCCATAATTTCTATTTAACTCATTTGGACCTCAAATTTGGCTATGTTAAAGTGTTATGTGTCTATTTTCTAACTTCTTTAGTCCCATCTAATTTTGATATCTATAGTTCAAGATATTTAGAGTTTATCCCGGCCTGCCCAGTGGCTAGCCAGAATCAGACACCTAAAAGTAAAAATCCACTAAATATCGAAAACGAATTCAAATTACACAAAATTGGTCTCATATTAAAGCTAATAGGGCAAAGTTTCATTTACAAAGAGTTCCATTCCATTTGACTTAGTAGGGCTCCAGTTATAAGCCCCGAATTCTGACTTTCCTAAACTGCCTTGTTCTGGCCCGATTTGGACATAGGGCAACTTTCTTGGATCACTGGGAGCAAACGGGGCCTTATCTAATTCTAAAAGTTTTATGGGATATTCTACTATGTGTAAGCTTTCTAAAAAAGTTAGTTTCACTCATTTTCAAGTAGTATAGGGCAAGTTCTACCCTGAGGAACCCAATCTGCCCAGAATCAGAGTTAGAAACCTAGGTCGAAATTCAAAAATTCATATCTATCTCAATACTAATCCAAAAGCCTTATATGATATATTTATGGAAAGCCCTGGATGTGTAGTTTCATATAAAAATAGTTTCATCGAATTTAATCGGCAGTAGGAGGAGCTGTAAACTCCACCATACGGACTACCGAGGGTTTTTGGTTCTCCAGCCCATCAGCTCCTCCTATTTTCATTCTTTCTTGCTTCCAATTCAGTTTTAACCAAACAAACAGCCAAAAACCAGCCATATATCATCATAATCCTTCATTTAACACATCAAAGATTGTGAAAATAATCCAACCTCAGCCATCCAAGACCACATAATTGATGCAAGAATTAAACCTCTATCTTTGTTATAAGTGATTTGGCTTGATTTTTGGGGCTTGGATGAGCAAAACCTGGTTGAACTTGAGAGTTTGACGGAGTTATGTGAATGAAAAAGAGAAGGAGAGAGCTGGAGCAGAGGAGAGGAGGCACAGAAAATGGCTGAATGAAGGAGAGGAGTTGTGTTTATAAAAGCATGGAAGTAGTTAGAATGAGAGGTTGTGATTGGTTGAGCATACATGGCTGAAATTCAGCCAAGCTTCTTTATGTATTGTGGCCAAAGTGGCGCCACATTTGGGTGTTAAGTGGCTGAGTTCTCAGCCACTTAAAATAGGGTTAAAGAGTTGGAATTCTATTGATTCAGTTCCGACAGTTTAAAATACCGTAAACTTACCGATTTCTTTTAAATCGGTAAATCGGTTTTCAATAAAATTTTATGGGATCTCCTATACTTCTAACCTAGCTTCCTCATATCTAAACTCAAGTAATTGCTAATCAATTAATTCTAAATAATTATTTAACCGAATTCTATTTATTCTCAATTATTCGATAAAACCAAATAATTAGGCGAAAAATGATAAAAGAATTTTGGTGGATGTTACAACTACCACAACGTCATACTTTCTAAAGTCAAAAGTAGAGTAGAAAAAAAAAAGAGAAAGAAGGAAGGAGGAATGAAGAGTAAAGAAAGAAAAATAAAAAAAGAAAAAAGATGGCAATACAAGGAAAATAAAATGCCAACGTTCAATACGAAAAGCATGATGGTTGTCAAGCAACTACGTTAGGGGTATCCTAAGGAGAATGAGTTGGGGGTAAGGGTTTCTTAAGTTAAGGGTAATAGTGAACTTAAATGACTATTCCATCATACCCTTTACTTTAGCCTACCACTACAAGCTAAGAAAGAGTCCTTTCGATCTTTGGCTAAGTGACATTCATGTAGAAATAGAGAAAGAGGATTATGGATATTGTGATGTTTTTGTCTTTTGTTAAACATTGCATAAGCATAGGGTGAGTCAATTCTTCGTTGCTTTTCCCTTACACACACACACACACTTGATTTATTCTTTTGAAAATGTGGTTGCACAATTAGATGGTCTTGATACTTAGACTTGGATCCTTGGTAACTTTTGAGTTAAGTTATAGAGCAGTGATGAGGAATTCCATAGGCAACAACTTCTATCTTGACCATCTTGTCTAGTGAGTTATTTTGTTTTAATTGTTTTAATTTGAGTCCTTTGTTTTTCCTATTTTTAGTCTTTGGTTTGAGTCTTGCTTGGGGACAAGCATGTTCTTCAATTCAGGGTTGTGAGAACTCCTTTTAGTGAGTTATATTTTTAGTTAGTTTTTATTTAATTTAGAACATTGTTGTTTAGTTTAGTTAATATTTTGTTTTATTTTAGCTAAGTAGTTTAGATTAGGTGGTATTTTTATTTTCTATTATTTTCTTATAGTTTAGATACTTATTTATGTTTTTTGTCTAATTGTCATTAGGTACAAGCACTTAAATTGGAAATTGGAGCCATGAGAAAGCTTATCTTGCATGAAGTTAGGACCTTTTAGCATTGGAAATTCGATATCTAGCTCTCTAGAAGTCGGATTATGATGATTCAAGATTCTTTGGAAAGAAGAGAAAAAGATCTCTAACTTTGTTGTTAAACACTTTTCCTAGTTCTCAAGTCTTCTAGGGGAAAAAAGTGAAACAATATTGATGCTTCGTCTTGTCTCTAATGCTATCAAGTCTGATCTTTCATCACTATTTCACTCATAGCTAGGGCTACAAAACTACGATTGAGATGGTTCTTATTGCGTTGAAAAGATTACTTAAAGATACAATTGCTATTTCTACCTTTGAGGGCAAATCCCAACTATTTTAATCACTACAGAGCTTGAAAGTTTGTAAAAGAGGTTAGCATTGTCAACCAACCGTGCTGGAGCGCAGCCACTATGCTATAGCACAATACTGTTTGGCCCAAGGAGATTTTAGTTGTGCTATAGCGCCACCCTGAACTACAGAATTAGTGGGCTCGAGCTGAATTTCAAGAAAAGAGATCCACAGACTATAAAAAGCAACATAGAAAATAAATCCCAAGACACACCTCCACACTTCCCAAGACAAAAGGCTTCTATCAAAGAGATTGAAGGCAAAGATTCATGTATTCCAGAGCTCAAGTTCAACATGGAGAGATCTACATTCTCCGAATCTCTTGTCTTTAGCTTAAATTCTTTATGGCTTTTTGTTCTTTTGTCTTTTCATCTTCATACTCGTCTGTTGTTTTCTTTTCTTTAGTCATGAACTAATTTTCTATTGCTAAGTCATTAATGGACCTTTTTTGTATGATAATTTTACTCATGAATCAATGTTAATCCTATTTTTGTCTCAATTACTTAGTGTTTTTGTTTGTGTTTAATGCTTTTGATTACTTGATCACTAATTAATTGATCCGAGGATTTACAATAACTCAAGAAAGGGTTTGTGAATAAAACCTCTTAACATCAACACTGTAAGCTAAGCGAAAACTAGAGATAGACAAACGTGGTTCCTGCGATCAACATAGGAACCCATAGAGCTTAAACCTTTTCCTAGATTAGTTTGTGCTAAGAGATTAGGTAATCAATTTAGGATAAAGAGTATTACTTGACCTTGATGGAGACTAGGAATAAATTAAGAGAAACCGACTGTGAGTCAATTAGGACAGGAACTGATCAACAGAAATTCATAATAAATGCGTCTACAATAGATGAAATTAATTAACTCTAGTGTCTATCTCATTGCATTTGTCGACCCCATTAGCATCTATCTACATTACTATTTTTCTTATTTATTTTATTTAAATTTTATTCTAATTTTCTGTATTCGTGAATTCATTCCATGCAAATAGTCATCCTTTAGACTATCCAGTTCTTGATCTATCGTCGTGGGAATGATACTCTTTTCATCATTTTATTACTTGTATGACCTGGCATACTTGCCGAAGTTGCAACATTAACACCAAGAAGGCAAAGACTGCTAAGGAAGGTAAGAAAAAGAAGATAAGGAAAGAAAGAAGGCCTCTTTCCTATTCCAAAGGAAAGAAAAAGCAAAAGAAGATTGCTGAAGCTTGCTAAGGAATCTTCTTCTTCTTCAAAGGTTGATAATAAGGTTTCTGTATTGCTACAGAACCCATCAATGTGGCTGAAATTCCCACAACTCCTGCTACCCCTCCTACTCCTTATACCGCCAGACTTGCAGAAAGAAGGATTATTATAAGGGAGCCTGCACTAGAAGAGCCAACACCCAAAGAGGTTCCTATGGGCAAAAGGAAAAAGAAGCTAAAAGAAGCTCATGTTACTCTCTTAAGAGATTCAACTCCCTCACCAATTAGAAGGGCCAGAAGGAAAGCAGAGGAAAATAAGTTAAGAGAAGATGCTTGCCTCCAGAAATAAAGAAATAAAGCAACTGAAGTTGGAGCATCTAAGCAAAGGAGTTCTTCTATCTCTCACGAGGTAGAACAACATTTTGTTATGGTTATTGAAGATTAGTGATAAGTGCATTTTATGCACTTATTTTATATTCTTTTCTATACTTGTTCATAGCTTTAATCTTGTAAATATAATGCTTTTATTTTACTATTTGTGTTTTGTAGGAAAATAAAGTTTAAGGATGATTTTTGAGCTGAACAAGAGTAAAATCACTCAAGTTGGAGCTAATTCAAGAAAGTGCTAAGAATTGAGTGCTGGACAGAATGAGCAATATGTCTTCCCAAGGGCATAACTTTTTGGTTCGAAGTCAAAATGACATGATTCTAATTGGAAATGAAAGTAGACATCCAGAGCTTTAATTTGACACCAAGATCACTCAAAAATTCCAACGGACCAGAAAGATTGAGGCTGCCAAAGTTGGGCCTGATGCTGACCCGTCACTGCATTCAATGCAGTTTTGCTCAATTTAGTTCTCCCTTGATATAAGCCCAAATGGGATGATTCTAGAGCCAAAAATGAAGCCCAAGATGTTAAATTTCCAATGGTGATCGAATTACTCTCATCCAAGTCCATTTGGTTAATGAAATTTATGTATGAAGTAGAGCTGCCAGAAAAAATCGAAATTGTCAATTTTAATTAATGAATGGTGGGCCAATTGAGTTCAATTCATTTGTGGGTTTTCATTGTTTGATTATAGATTGTTAAAAACTTAATTATCAGAATTATTTTTGATAATCACCAATGCTTTTTGAGAATGTAACCTATGAAGCTAGTTTAATGTGGAGTTACACTTGGAGCAATTACAATTTGGATGGCTGAGATTACATTTTGACAAGAGACTAGCAGCTACAAGGGAGAGGAGTAAAAAATGATTTTTTTCTCTTTCTAGAGGGAGAAATTTTTGTGGAGAGAGAAAGATATTTCAGCCACTCATTCTTAGAAACCATAGTTACAATATTGGAGTTGGAGAAGTGACATTTTCATCAAGTTTGTAGCTATGGACATCACTTTTTGCTGCTCTTTAGGGATTTAATTGAGGACAAGAAGAAGAGATAGGTGCTGAAGATTAGAGTTTGGGCAACTCTGCTTTCACCCTTTAGTCTGCACATATTTTCTTTCTTTCTTAACTCATGTCATGTATTCTTCAATTTGTGATATGGTTTTCTTTAGAATGTTAGGCTAAGTTATTTTTATGGTTATGGGTGAACTTTGAACCCCAAATTATCATGTAATTAAATTGATTTTCAAACCTCTATTTTCTTGAGAGTTGATTATATTCTCCTACCGACTTCATGATCATGGTAGTAATGTGACATGTTTGGATTGGCTACCCTTATATTTCGTGTTATGGCTGATTGCTAGATTTAGGATTATGATGTTCATTATCTTTTATCCATATGTAGTAACTTGTGTGCAAACTTAATGATCAAGTTTTGATTGTATGCAAGGGAGAATGTAACCTAAGTCACTTAGTCCCATGTTAGAGACCAAAACTTAGATCAATCTGTCCTTCTAGTTGCAATTGTTAGTTGAACTTAGTGGATGTTCCCTATGTCAATTAGTGATTAGAATAGGTTAATGGATGTTCCTTAATCTATTTAAAAGAAGGCAGGTAATAGAATGTTTCATTGCCTAAGATTGGTAACTATAAAAGGAGAATTGGAGGCTGAAATTAAGAACTAATCGCATGATATAATTTGGTGGGGAAAAGGGATCCCATAACCAGTTTTAATTGATTTCAACAAAACAGCATCATTTGCTCTTGTTTATTTTTTTTATTTTCGTGTAATTTTTTTTATAATTTTTGTTTGATTTATAGAAACAACAAACCCCCCCCATTTTGTGTTACTTTGTCTTTTTATAGTTTATTAGAATCAAAATCTAAAATAAGCTAAATAATTAAATTAATTCAATTTCTCGTGGATCGACCCTTTGCTCATTACTAAACTAATTTTTCCTAAACCAAGCAAAAGTTTTTAATTTGGTAGTTTAACGACATATCAATTAGAACCTTCCTATTGAGATGAGAAAGGTTGGCTAGTTTTCGAATGGCAAGCTACACAGGATGAGTCTTCTCACCTAACTTTTCCAATGATTCCTGTCAGTCAAGAAAGAACCCTTGTTAAGGTTGAAGAGTTTATAAAGGAAAGAGTTAAGGAAAGAGTAGAGTCTACTAGTGCAGAAAAACCAGTAGAACCAAGCACTGCTCCTGCTCAAGAAGCTACACCTTTCTCAACCCCTACTCAGACCAGCTTGCCTGCCTCTAAATATGATCCCACTATTTCTACCACTGCTAACACTCTCCTCCTGCTGACCACTGGTCCAAGGTTTAACAAGACTGCATATGATGGTAAACTCTCCTATGAGTATATTTTCATCAAAATTGGTCTCACTTCAATTAAGGTTTCCTATCCTAAGATATGGCCCATGTGTTGCCCACTGTTCATGGAACCCTTAACAACAAATTTTCTGCTTTCGGATGATTATGGTTCTTTAGTGTATTTTTCAATACTAATCAAGTTTCACCACTCTTAAACCCTCAAAATAAGTTCTATCTTCATTATACCTATCTCTAAATAAGTAGAATAAAGTGAGTCAAGAAGAACACTAACTTCATAAAACTCTAGGAACACACAAGATCTAGAAGCCTACCTTGATCCAAAGCTTTAAACCTCTCAAGCTTTGATCCCTTGGTGCTTTTACTTCTTCAAAATGCCATGAAAATTGTAACATCCACCGTTTTTTGCCTAATTATTCGGTTTTATCGAATAATTGAGAATAATTAGAATTTGGTTAAACAATTATTTAGACTCAATTGATTAGCAATTACTTGAGTTTAGATAAGAGAGAATTAAGTTAGAATATAGGAGATTTCATAAAAATTCTGTTGAAAACCGATTTACGGGTTTAAAAGAAATCGGTAACATTACGATATCTTAAACTGTCGGAACCAGACCAATAGAATTACAAGCTTTAAACCCTATTTTGAGTGGCTGATAACTCAGCCACTTACCACCCAAAAGTGGTGCAACCAAGGCCATTAGACCATGGAGAAGCTTGGCTGAATTTCAGCCAAGCATTTTGAGCCAATCAAATTCAAGCAAAAATCACTCAAAGCAATCAGATGTTTCAGCTTCTTTAACACCCATTCAGACCCCTTCTTATGCCACTTTTCTCTCCTCTCATTCAGCTCTCTTTCTCTCTTCTTTACACACCAAAAACTCCAGCCAACATCAAGTCAATTCAAGCCTTGCTCACCCAAACCTTCAAATTCCAGCAAAATCACTTGGAACAAAGGTAGGAGTTTAATAGTGCATCAAATCTGTGGCCTTGGCTGGCTGGGCTTGGATTATTTTCATGATATTTGATGTGTTAATTGGATGATTATGATGATATGTGATTGGATTTGGGCTGTTTGTTTGGTAAAAATCGAAGTTGAAGCAAGAAAGAATAGAAATAAGAAGAGCTGAGGGGCTGGAGAACCAAAACCTCTCGGCAGTCTGTACGGTGGAGTGTACGGCTCCACCTACAGCCAATTAAATTTGATGAAACCAATTTTAAATGAAACTAGACATCCAGGGCTTTCCATAGATATATCATATAAGGTTTTTGGATTAGTATTGAGAGAGATATGATTTTTTTGAATTTCAACCTAGGGTTTTGACTCTGATTCTGGGTAGACTGGGTTGCTCAGGATAGAACTCGACCTACACTACTTGAAAATGAATGAAACTAACTTTTTTAGAAAGCTTACACATAGGAGAATGTCCCATAAAAATTTCAGAATTAGATAAGGTCCCAATTGCTCCCAGTGATCCAAGAAAGTTGCCCTATGTCCAAACCAGGCCAGAATAGGGCAGTTAAGGAAGGTCAGAATTCAGGGCTTATAACTCGAGCCCTACTAAGCCAAATGAAATGGAACTTTTTGAAAATGAAACTTTACCCTGTTAGCTTTAATATGAGTCTAATTTTGTGTAATTTTAGTCAGTTTTCGATTTTTAGTAGATTTTTACTTTTAGTTGCCTAATTCTGGCTAGCCATTGGGCAGGCCGGGATAAGACCTGAATATCTTGAGCTATAGATATCAAAATTAGATAGCACTAAAAGGTTTAGAAACTAGACACATAAGGCTACAACATATCCAAAAATCAGGTTTAAAGGAGTTAAATTGAAATAAAGGTGGGATATACCATAACCGGGCAGAATGAGGCAGAAATCAGCTAAAACCCCTATTGAAGCTTGTTGAAACTAATGAATGAATTTATGAATGTATGTGCATAATTGCTGCTCTATACTGAAATTGAAAATTGTGTAAATGCATTGGTTGGCTAGAACTATTCATGGGGAAGCAGACACATTCCGTTATGCTGCCGAAATTTCGGTAGAATCCATGCATATGTTATGAATTTCATGATAATACATGTGCATTTCAAGGAAAGTTATGAAAGTATATTAAGACTCATGTTATTATGAAAGTTCCATGCTACTTGGGCCAACCTCGGATAAGAAGTTAAGGGGAATAGATCGGTGGAAAGATCGGGGAAAGTAAACCCGACATTCCTGTATAGGAACGAGCTCAATCCTGAGAAGCAGACTATTACCCAGGAGTCTAAATGGCCAAGAACTCCCAGGGGACCAAGAGATGGAAAATGATGAAAAGTAATGTAAAAGGGCATATGACGAAAGGTTTATGATAAAGTCTGCATGATCACATGACTGCATGGTTACCTGGAATAATTATGTCAGAATGTTTACAGTTGTTTATTACGTTTGCTTACTGCTGTTTATTAATTGCTCTGTTTATTAATCTATGCATTATTATTAGCAATCCATCTTGTTTCTTGTGCCGCCTAAAGTAAAACTGAACCTTGCCTCGGACCAGATATTTTCTTGAACTCATTAAAATGGATATTTCAGTTTGAACACACATTTTTATAATTAAATAAAACCCGAGGCAACTGAGAATGTATGTGACGTCAGTTAACCAGTATACCCGAACCATACTGAGAATTTCTTGAAATTCTCACCCCATTTTGTATCTTCTACATCATTCTCAGACGCTGGTGATGGACTCCACCGCTACCCTCTTCATTGAGATTCCAGCTTTACAGCTTCACCACGACCCAGAGTTGGATTCCCTATATATAGCCGGCTCGTGTAACTTCCGTCTCTACCTCTTCAGCAACAGGAACTTTGATGTTCCTTTACATCATCCCTCGACTTTGCTAGTCCTTACATTGCCGTCCCGCTGCACATGGCGCACCCACCTCCTGCTCCTCCTACACCCGCAGCCCAGGCAGCACCTACTGACCCTGGCCCTGAGTCACCACCACAGGCAGTCCCTGATATCCCATTGAGTTCAGAGAGTGACCCCTCAGAGGTCGCCGGCTCATCACCCTCTTCCTCCTCGGGACCCAGCGCAGACTACTCATCGGCCGAGCCTGGCATGGCTAACAGCTATCTGATAGAGTAGCTTAGCAGCAGGAGAGGTTGTACAGTATGACCCTCTTTTGGACAGCACGTAGCTCTGGGTCATAGACTTGACTATAGGGTTAGCAGTAGGTTACGAAATGTCCTCTAAGGACCATAGGATGTTTTGCCTGAAATGGGCATCATTGTCTTTTTGATATCCAGCTCGCTTATGTATTTTACTTTGAAACTTTGTACATAAACTGAAGCAGAGGCTTCTGATATATATGTATACATATATTTGCACGTATACAGTAACGCTATTGTACTATTCTTGTCTTTGGTGATATTTTGTTAAATTCGTTTTGCTTTTAGTATAGCAGCGCGTCGTTTCGTTTTGTTCAATAATAATAATAATAATAATATGATGATGACTGTTTAAAGAAGAATAAATCAGGAAAGGTAAACAGAGTGTTAATACAGTAACACAATCTACCTAATTTCATGCTATGACTTAAGCATAACATCAAATTAGTAGGGTGTTACAAAAATCACCAATCTCTTTCCTGCTCCTCTCTTGACTGAATTTATATGGCTCAAAGGAAGGATTTTTTGGCTTGTATGAGAACTATTTGAAAAATGTTGGAAAATTTGACCAAAAACAAGCAAGGATCAAGAACTTGAGTAAGTTGAAGATAAAAAAATGGAAGTGGAAAGGAGGAATGAGGCTGGTTGAAATGCAAAGAAAAAGGGAGAGAAAATAATGAGCTCTTATGCTCATCTTTGCAAATCTTTGATATTTTATAAGGTGTGGATCTCAAAGGAAAATTAAATCTCTTTAAATTCAACTTGTGTGGTCATCCTCTTGATACCAAAATAATCAGTGTGGCTAATTTCTAACCACACATTCTAGAGTTTTTATGGAGATTCTTATGTTCTCTTATATTATAAATTTCTACCAGATCAATTTCTTGTGTTGCAAGACATTGCTAGTAAGAAAATTTCTTCAACCAACAAAATATCCTTATGTTGCTATAGAGAAAATTTGAAATCACATTGCCTAATAATTAACATTTCCTTATTACATTCTTGTATATCTATAATGTATCTACAAATTAAATTATTTAATAGTATTGATTATACACATTGTTACTCTAGATGTTACAAGAGGCAAGTTTATTGCCCTAAAATCCACTCATAGAATATCTAGTTCCCCTAAAGCTATTAAGGTTATAGAAGAATCATCATCATCAGAAGAAGAACCTTCTGATAATGATGAAAAAGATGAAATTGCTCATCTAGTAGAAAGGATCTCTAAGGCCTAGATTTGAAGGAAAAAGAAGAAAGGATTTGTCCCGAAAAAGGACAAAAAAGGAAAGGCCAAATAGAGTGAAAGCATCTACTTCGAGTGCAAGGAGCCCAAGAATGTCCAAAGTTGAAGAAGAACTCCAAGAAAAGGCTATGATGGCAACATGGGAAAATCTGGATGAAGAGCAAGATGGTGCAGAATCTCAAAAGGAAGAAGAGATAGTTGCAAATCTTTGTTTTATAGCTGACATAGTCTCTGATGAAGAGACAAAGAAAATAGATTTTAAACCTAAACTCTTTTCTGATGATCGTCAAAAGGCTTATGATGAGTTTTTGGATGATTCTCAAACACTTACTTCTCATTATGCTTCTTTAAAGAAAAGTTTTCAAAAACTGTCTCTTCAATTTGAAAACGTTAAGATTAAGAAAGAGAAACCGCGGCATGAAAAAATTGAGCTTTTAAATGAAAACACCTTTCTCTAAAAAGATGTAAGTGCCTTGAAAACTGAAGTTTCTGAATTTGCTCAAAACACATCTTCTAATGTTTCTAAACAGAAAATAGTTAAGCTTCTCAAATCAAATCTTGAGAAGATGGTAAATGACTCCAAAAATCTAGATTTGATGCTTAGTCATTAAAGACAATTTTTGATAAGACGAGACTTGGATATGAGAAAGAAGAGAATAAGAAATTATCCAAAAATCCTCAAAGCAAAGTTCCCACTTGTATTTACTATTGTAAGAAGGGGCATTACAAAAAGTAAAAAACCTAAAAAGGCTACTAACCCAAAGGGACCCAAAAAGATGTTGGCACCTAAAGCGAAGGTTGCTTTTGATGCAGGTGTATCTTAAATCACACTATTAGAAGGAGATGAAGTGGTATATAGATAGTGGTTATTCTAGACATGTGACTAGAAACAAATCTTGATTTAGAAACCTCGGACCAAAGGATAGAGGAGTCGTGAAATTTACTGATTGTATCAAGTCAAAGATCATTGGTATAGGTAATGTTGATAAGAACAACTTTGACTTGATTATTGATGTTATGTTAGTTGAAGGATTGACTCACAGCCTTCTGAGCATTAATCAGTTTTGTGACCAAGGCTACAGAGTTGTGTTTGAACCTTCTCATTGCATCATAAACACTCCACTTCAGATAAAATCATTCTTACTACTAAAAGGCATGATAATACTTATGTATTATATCTAGATGACCTTTTAGATTAGAATGTAAAATGCCTAGCATCCTTTGTGATTGAGAATTGGATGTGGCAAAAGAAACTTGGTCATGCTCATATGAGATTAATCTCTGAGATTTCTCAAAAAAAGCTTGCCAAGGGTTTACCTAAGGTCATTTTTTATAATGACTCAACTTGTGAGTTCTGCCAAAGGGGTAAACAAACTAAGAGTTCTTTCCATAATAAGAATATAGTATCAATTACTAGACCACTTGAGCTTTTATATCTTGATCTTTTTGGACCAACTAGAACTACTAGTCTAGGTGGTAAGAAATATAGTCTAGTCATACTGGATGACTTTTCAAAATTCATATGGGTTATATTCCAAGTCCATAAAAATGAAGCTTGTGAGGCCTTCAAAGCCTTTTCAAAGAAAGTTCAATATGAAAAAGGGTTCTACACATCAGATCTGATCATGGTGGTGAATTCCAAAATCATGTTTTTGAAAATTTTTGCAATGAAAATGGTATTTCTCACAATTTCTTTTCTCCTAGAAGTCCTCAACAAAATAGGGATGTTCAAAGGAAGAATAGATCTTTCCAAAAAGGGGCTAGAACCACACTTTTAGAAAGTGGTTTATCAAAAGGATTTTGGACAAAAATAGTCAACACTACCTAGTATATTCAAAACTGTGTTTTTTTAAGGCCAATAATCAAGAAGACGCCCTATGAATTATCGAAAGGAAGGAAACCCAACACTTCTTATTTTCATATATTTGGATTTGAATATTTTATACTTAACACCGAGGACAAACTATCAATGTTTGATCCTAAGTCTGATCTTATGTATTCCTAGGATACTCTTCTATGTCTAAAGCTTATAGGGTATACAACAAAAAGATTCAGAATATGGAGGAGACCATACATATATCCTTCAAAGAGAAGAAGAAGGATATAGACCAGAATGTTCATGACCTAGAAGAAGACATGGAGAATTTGTCTTTGAACAATGATTCTCAAAATCAATAATCCCTTTAGATAGCGACAAGAGAGAGCAATGATGATATAACTACCAATTCTGAACCCTTCTACCCTCATCATGTTTCTGATAATATACCAAAAGATTCAGAAGGATCATCTATTAAGATAAGATACACTGGTGTAACAGATTTGAGAGCTGCTTTCTCAAAAGCAAATCATTGGTGAACCATCTCAAGGAATAAGGACTAGATTTTCTTTCAGAACAAAATCAAACATTGTAACATCCTCCTAAGTATATTACTATGCTTAAGTCATAGTACCATACTCAGAAGTTGTTACCGTTGCTTTAACGGACCTTGTATGATAGCGCTCTTTAGCCATCTTTAATATCTCTAGCCAACTCTAAGTGGCCGCCTTTGGTATGTCCTAAGATATCTAGAGATAACACGGAAATGTACATATGAGTGAGAATTATAAATTCTCAATAGGATTCACAAAAAAATTACATGTCGTGTCATCATTATTATCTCTAGCTACTTCGGTTCATTATAAAAAGGTGAGCACTGTAACACCCTACTAGTTAAATATTATGCTTAAGTCATAACATGAAATTAGGTAGACTGTGTTACCGTGATGGTACTCTGATTACCTTTCTTGATTCGCACCACCACACCTCATATATATATACATATTATTATTATTATTATTATTATTATTATTATTATTATTATTTTTGTAAACAGACAAAATGGCGTACTGCTATACTAAGAGCGAAACGAATTTAACAAAATATCACAAAAGATAAGAATAGTACAATAACATTAACTGTATACATGTATATATGTATATATCAGAAGCCATTGCTTCAGTTTCTGTACAAAGTTTCCAAGTAGAATACCAAAGTGGGCCGATGAACCAAAAAGACAATAATGCCCGTATCAGTCAAAAGATCCTATGGTCCTCAGAGGATATTTCATAACCTACTATTAATCCTACTGTCAAGTTTATGACCCAAAGCTACATGCTGTCAAAAGAGGGTCATGCTGTACAATATCTCCTGCTGGCTGAGCTACTCTATCAAATAGCCGTTAGCCATATCAAGCCCGGCTGAAGAATACTCTGTGCTGGGTCCCGAGGAAGAAGAGGATGACGAGCCGATGGCCTCGGAAGGGTCACTCTCGGAACTAAATGGGATATCTGAAACTGCCTGCGGTGGTAACTCGGGTACAGGGTCAGCAAGAGCTGCTGGTGCAGGAGGAGCTGGAGGTGGGTGCGCCATGTGCAGCGGGACAGCAATGTAAGGAGTCGCAGGGTCAAAAATAGGATGATGTAAAGGGACAGCAAAGTTCCTATTGCTGAATAGGTAAAGGCAAAAGTTACAAGAACCAGCTATATACAGAGAATCCAACTCTGGATCATGGTGAAGCTGCAAATCTGGGATCTCAATGAAGAGGGTGGCCGTGGAGTCCATCGCCAACGTCTGAGAATGATGCGGGAAATACAGAACGAGGTGAGAATTTAAAGAAATTATCAGTAGGGTTGGGCATAGAGGTTATCTGACGTCACATACATTCTCAGTTGCCTCGGTTTTTTATTTAATTGTAAAAACGTATGTTCAAACTGAAATATCCATTTTAATGAGTTCAAGAAAATGTCTGGTCCGAGGCAAGGTTCAGTTTTACTTTAGACAGCACACGCAACAAAATAGGTTACTAATAATGATACATAGAATGATAAACAGAATAAATAAATAAGCAGCAGTAAATAAGCCTAGTAGACAACTGTAAACATCTTGACACATCTATTTCATGTATTCATGCATTCATGTAATCATGCAGACTCATTCTTGAACCTTTCTTCATAAACTCTCTCATTACTTTTCATCATTTTTTCCATCTCTTGGTCCCCTGGGAGTTCTTGGCCATTTAGACTCTTGGGTAATAGTCTGCTTATCAGGATCGAGCTTGTTCCTATACAGGAATGCCGGGTTTACTTTCCCCGACCTTCCCACCGATCTATTCCCCTTAAATTCTTATCCGGGGCTGGCCCAAGTAGTGTGGAACTTTTATAGTAACATAATTCTTATCATAACTTTCATGGCTTACTTGAAATTGCGTATGCTTTAACATGTAATTCATAACTCATACTTGAATTCTACCGAATTTTTGGTAGCATAATGGAACGTGTCCGCTTCCCCATGAATAGTTCCAGCACATCAAAACATCAATTTATCAATAAGGTCACAACATTACACACATATTTCAATATGGAACTCATAATAGCATTAAACTCATCAAGGCAGAGTTTCTGCCTCAGTATAGTCAACTAACCCGATTTTTATAATTCAAGCCACTATTTCTATTTAACTCATTTGGATCTCAAATTTGGATATGTTAAAGTGTTATGTATCTATTTTCTAACCTCTTTAGTCCCATCTAATTTCAAAATCTATAGCTCAAGATATTTAGAGTTTATCCTGGCCTACCCAGTGGCTGGCCAGAATCAGACACCTAAAAGTAAAAATCCACTAAAAATCGAAAACTGATTCAAATCACACAAAATTGGTCTCATATTAAAGCTAACAGGACAAAGTTTCATTTACAAAAGTCCCAATCCAATTGACTTAGTAGGGCTCGAGTTATAAGCCTCGAATTCTAACCTTTCTAAACTGCCCTGTTCTTACCCGATTTGGACATAGGGCAAATTTCTTGGATCACTGGGAGCAAACGGTACCTTATCTAATTCCGAAATTTTTATGGGATATTATCCTATGTGTAAGATTTCTAACAAAGTTAGTTTCACTCATTTTCAAGTAGTATAGGGTGAGTTCTACCCTGAACAACCCAGCCTGCCCAGAACCAGAGTCAAAACCCTAGATCAAAATTCAAAAATTCATATCTCTCTCAATACTAATCCAAAAGCCTTATATGATATATGTATGGAAAGCTCTAGATGTCTAGTTTCATTTAAAATTAGTTTCACCAAATTTAATCAGTTGTCGGCGGAGCCGTACACTCTGCCGTACTGACTACCGAGGGGTTTTGGTTCTCCAGCCCCTCAGCTCTTCTTATTTCCGTTCTTTCTTGCTTCCAATTCGGTTTTAACCAAACAAACAGCCCAAAACCAGTCACATATCATCATAATCATTCATTTAACACATCAAAGATTGTAAGAATAATCCAATCTTAGCCAGCCAAAGCCACAAAATTAGTGCAAGAATTAAACCTCTACCTTTGTTATAAGTGATTTTGCTTGAGTTTTGAGGGCTTAGATGAACAAAGCATGAGTAGGCTTGATGGTTGGCTGCAGTTATGTGAGTAAAGGAGAGGAGAAGAGAGCTGAATGAGAGGAGAAAGTGGCGCAAGAAAAGGGGTCTGAATGGGTGATAAAAGGGTGGAAAAATCTGATTACATTGAGTGGTTATAATTGACTTCCTTTGGCATTTGATTGGTTGATACTCCATGGCTGAGTTTCAGCCAACTCTCCTTGCTTTTGTGGCCAAAGTGGTGCCATATTTGGTGCTAAGTGGCCGAGTTATCAGCCACTCAAGGTAGGGTAAAAGAATTGAAATCCTATTGGTTCGGTTTCGACAGTTTAAAATACCGTAATCTTACCGATTTCCTTTAAATCGGTAAATCGGTTTCGTGAAAATTCTTATGAAATCTTCTATATTTCTAACCTAATTAACTTGTACCTAATCTCAATTAGTTGCTAATTAATTGATCCTAATTAATTATTTAACCAAATTTTAATTAATCGCAATTAGTCGATAAAAATCGAACAATTGAACGGAAAACGATAAAAGAATTTCGGTGGATGTTACAAGCATGTTATATAAATATATTCAGTTTTATAGTTTGAAACCATATTGTTCGAAGCAAAGTTCATTTTATTCAAGCACTTGATAAACAGAGCAAGAATTAAAGCATAAGCATAGCAGATTGTGAGTGATTTCGTAATAATAACAATAGCAAATTGTGCATGTGCAATGGCTCACCATGAATATCATGCGAATGCAATTATACTTTCTTTTCTTCCTTTACATGACACACCTAGGTGTTACGTATCGCAATCCCTAGGGTGTCTGCATGCATATATCTTTGTCTTTGATCTTTACTGCCCTTGGGTAGTCTAACCTAGGAATGAGCTCAACTCGTGACCACCATCACATAGAACTAACCTACAAGGGGATCTACGTGACTCTAGTTTTGGAGGAATCTCATTTTGGCCATGTGCCTCCAAGGTAGAAGGATCTCATAGCTTTAACTGCCTTCACAAGGAGGGACCCATTAACTGCCTCCAAGCAAAGGGATCTCATCTTATCTTTCATGTGCTTTCATCATTCTTGCTCATATTTTTATGTATGAGAGGTTCATGTACATTTTTTGTATCTAGATTTCAAACATTTATGCTTGCATGATATGCATCCATGGACATAACATATAAACATGTTTATCATTCACACATTCCTACCGAAATTTCGGCAGCATAACGGATTGAGTCCGCCTCTCCATGAATAGTGCTAGCTCACATAGACATTCAGTCACAATAGCCGAGTTAACATCATACATTAGTCTCTAAGTAATATTATAGATTTACAACCATCAAGTTCTAATTGAATTTTATTCATGCAATAGAGTAGCCAAACACTCAAATAACAATTTTGCCTATAGCACCCAAATCTGCCTGAATTTATAAATCATGCCATAAATTCTAGTTAACTCCTTTGAACCTGAATTTTGGATATAGTAAAATGCTATATGTCTAGTTTCTAACCTCTTTTGTCCCATTTGATTTTGATAAGTATAGCTCCAGTAATTGAGGATTCACCTCGACCTGCCCTGTAGCTGGGCAAATTTGCACCTTCAAAAGTAAAAATCCACCAAAAATCGAAATCTACTTGGATTCCTACCAATCCTATGTCTTTTAAAGCTTATTGATTCAATTTTCACATCCAATAAGTCCCATGTCATTTGTGTAAATAGAGCTCAAGTTGTAGGCTAATCTAAACTGCCCTGCTCTAGTCCAGTCAAGACATGGGCCAAATTTACGAATTTACTAGGAGCAACAGGTGTTGAATTTGGTTATGAAATTTTTATGGCATATTACCCTATGTCTTAAATTTCTAAAAAAATTAGTTTCACTTAATTTGAAGAAGTATAGGGCAAGTTACACCCCTCAAAATCTAGTCTACTCAGAATCAGGGTCAAAATCCTAGGGTTAAGTTAAAAAATTCATATCTTATTCAATACTAATCCAATGGCCTTATACTTTATACGTTGGAAAGCCCTAGATGTCTAGTTTCAGTTAAAATTAGTTTCATCTTAGTTTGGTGTCTATAGGCCAGTCCGTATAGTGCATAAGTACGAATGCCGTGGGGTTTCTCAACCTAACAAATTCTATTTTGTGGCTCTTTGTGTTTTCTCATTCAAATCTGAATCAACCCAAGCAAATACATGCTAAACCAGCCATAAATCAGCACACCGTCACCATATATCATCAATTACATGAGAGAAGAAAGTATTCCTGTAACATCCTCAATTTCATGTCGTGCTAAATTACCGTAGTAACCCTGAGTAATTAGGCACTTAATGAGGAATTTCGAGATTAGGGCTTAATTAAGGGGTTGACTCGGACGAGAAGGGTCAAGAGAATGCCTAATCGAGGTTAGATAATCTCTAATTAAGCAAGTTAGAGCCCCTATAGCTTACTTAAGCACTAATCGCCCTTAATTAGCTTACTCGAGTTTAATTAAGGTTAATTAAGCTTAATCATGAGATTAATTTTTGTTAATCATGTTCTTGTGTGTTAATCACTAATTCTTGCTTAATCACCTTAATTAAGTTGTATGAGCACTTAATCACATGATTAAATTCAAATTTAGTCAACTAGACAATAAAGTAGAGAGTGATGTCATAAAAGCAAAAAGCATGAGACAAGACTACTTTATGTAAGAGTTTGACCATGCTTTGTCTCCCCATCATCCCATTTGTCCCCTTAATCACTAATTAACACAAGATAACACAAAGTGAAGCAAAAATATCTCATCCTCCCTCCTTAAAGTGGACGCCACTTTCTCTCTCTCCCTCCCTCATTCATTTTCATTTTCACTCATCCTATTCTCTCTTCAAGCCAAATTCTCTAACTTCTCTCTAAACACTTCTTCATCTTCTTTATCTTCCTCTTCCTTTCTCCACCACCACCACCCCAAACCACTCACTTAGCCCTTCAAAGACCTCATCTTTGGGTCTTTGGAGACAAGATCAAAACACTACAACCTCCATTTCCACAAGATTTCAAGAGCTTCTCCTTCCTTCTTGCAAAATCGCCATCTTCATCATCAAGAGGAGTCATCATCTTCTTCTTCCATTTCTCTTGTTTTTGCGCCATCTTCAAGAAAGGTAGTGATCTTCATCTTTTTCATTTTGTTTGCTCAAGAAAGCTTGGAGCTTGGGTCTTTCATGACCAAGATCTCTAAGTGAAAACTTGAGAAGATCCTTCATGTTCCTCATGTGTTCTTAAGTTTCCTCTTTTAGAAAAATATGTTCTTGATGTTCTTCATATGTTCTTAAGTTTCCTCTTTTGGAAAAATGTGTTCTTGATGTTCTTCATGTGTTCTTAAGTTTCCTCTTTTAGAAAAATATGTTCTTGATGTTCTTCATGTGTTCTTAAGTTTCCTCTTTTAGTAAAATATGTTCTTGATGTTCTTCATGCTCTTAAGTTTCTTCTTTGGAAACCTATGTTCTTATTGATCTCTAGCTTAAAGTTGTTCCTTTCTCTTTATGATGAGTGAATGATTAGAAAAGCTTCACCTTTCTATGTTTCCATGATTTGATAAGACTATGAACCTTCTCAAAGTTTCAGACTTTAAAAAGTTTGCTTCATGATTTCTTCAAAGTGGCGCAACTTTTAAGCTTCCATAAAGTTTTATTTTGTTTTGTTTTGAAGACAAGAATACATGTGAAAGTCTAAACTTTTTGAGTTAGAAAAAGACGATATCTTGTCACTTTAGGCTTTAGAAATCAAACCTTAAAGAAAAGACCTTTCACAAAGTTTCAAACTTTATTCAAGAATGAGATCATTAAGTTATAAAAATGTTGTTCTATAACATTTCATTCATAAAGTTTAGACTTTGAACCCAACTAATGCAAAAGGTGTTAACTTTTATAAAGAACAAGACTTTTTATTCAAAAAGCTAGTAGCTTGTATCATTATTTCATAAAGATCCAATCTTAAGATAAGAGCTTAATGTCAAAGGCACTTACTTTCATAAAGAATAAGACTTTATGACTACTTTATAAAGAATGACAACTTTAATAATGTTTAAGGCAAAACCTTGGTATGTTATTAGTAAAAGTTTAAAACTTTGCAACTTGACTAAGTTAAAAGTCACCCTTGGTGATTAGTGAACATTGGTGTTGTTGGGTTCATGATGTGGTTATGCGTTGTCATGACCCAAGGATTAGAGGGATCTCGAACTCCTTGGGAAATGTAAGTATGATTAGGGCCTCTAAGCATACCATGAACCTAGGAATCACTAAGTGCGCTATCTCAAGGAAAGGAAACAATCACATAATTTAATTAACTTAAACAAGTGTTTCATAAGACATGTACTTAAGTAAAGCATACTTTCATCCAAGGACCAAGTAACTAAAAGACTATAAACACATATCCTAACTATGTGATTCTATCATGGGAAATCATGTGATGATTCATAATATTCTTCACAAAGAACAATACAACTATAAACCCCTTTAGGGTATGAATGTGTGATGCCACTTGGCATGATGAATGATGAGATTGATTGAGCTTTGTCTCATGATTGAATGATAAGTGTGATGATATGATATAGATATGATGAACTATTAGTTGAATGCTGATGATTGGCATTTTGGGGAAGCTCCGGTCTAGCTGCTATGTCACCGGATTTCGCCAAAATTATGGACTTAGTCATATCATTGCATGCCTAGTCAAGGAGTTATGCATGTAAAGTATAAAGATAAGAAAAGAATCAATGGGACGTGACCCTTCAATCACTTCGGTAAGGGAAGTGAGAGACGGCGATCCACAAGGAACCTCTATGAGGGAGGCAAGGGTGTCTTGGAGGACCCTCCAACTTAGAGGTAACCAATATCGGCTTAGTCTGATTTGGTTAGTATCATGTGACGACGGTCACGAATGAGCTCATGTCCAAAAGCAATCTATTTCAAAGGAAAGTAAAGAATGTTAAGCACGTGCTAAAAATGAAAGTAAAGTCTAAGTATGACCATGGTTACATCTGTGATGATGCGTGTCTTTGCATGAAAGTATATGGCCCATTTGCATTATGGATGTTATTCTATGTTTTAGTACGGATGTTAGTCATGATGATGTGTTCATGATGTTAAGTTTAAAAGCAACCCGCTTCGGGGTTTAAGTTTTCAAAACCATTAAAAATTGAACTTATATCTGTCCACTGTTTTTGTAATTAAACCCGAAGTGGCTGTGACGATGACGATGACACTGTGTTTGTCTAGCCGCGATCCTACTGAGAAATTTAGTATTTCTTATTCCTACGTTTCCGTGTCGTCTTCAGAGGATGTCAACGTCAGGCACGGTGGTGATCTACATTGAGTTCCCGATGTGGCGTTGGCGCTTTGACCCGGTGCTGAACGCCTCAGTGCTGTCGGCGAGCGCAGCGATGAGGGTCTACATCTTCCACGACCGCCAGTTCCAAACTCCCGTGATGAGCCCATTTTTCCGACCGCATCAGCCATTTGGCGAGGTTACTATGGATGACATTCGCCCCTACTTTCAGCCACCGAGATACCCCAATCGATGATGATGAGACCGACTCGGATACCCGCTTGACTCCTGATCGCTTTCACCGATTCCGATCCCTGAGCCGCCTTATCCGAAGCTTCCATGTGGAGACCAATCCGTCCGATCCTCTATCCGACTCATTCTGGGGTTCTCACCGTCGGGTTCGCCGCAGCCTTAGTGATTCGCCTATCTTCCGATTCTTACGCTTCATCTGCCGCCCATTTTCACCCCGGTCATGCGTGGGTTCATTCATTCGCACTGCGTGCCTTGTGGGCGAGGACGTGCTCGAGGAGGAGGACGTGGTAGTACTTCTCCTGGTGGATATGGGAACGGTTTCCTCCCGCCAGATGCTTGATGTGACGACTGCATGCGGAGCCGAGCACGAGGATAGCCCTCTTTTGGTAGTAGTTATAGGGTTATCATTATGTTATGTGGCATGCTTGGGTAGTAGGATTCTCTGATGTATTTCTTTTTATTATGTATTGGTAGGCTTTTGTGTAGGGCCGACGATAGATATCGGACCCATTATTATCTTATGTATGAACTGGTACGACTCTTATTGTATTATCATGGTTGGCCGTGGAATGAATGTTACATTATTCTAAGAATTGTGGTTACTCTTATGGTCTCTATGCTTGTTAAATGCGATATATGTATGGGATAGCGGTGTTACTTTATATGTTCACGATGCGCTCATGGCTCTCGATTTCAAAAATGGTTTACTTGTTTTGTAGAAAAAATTTTACCCCTATTTTCGGTATAAAGTAATTTCTAAAAGGTAATGATAGTTCTGCGAGCAAAAGTAGCAACTAGTAATTCCACAATATGACTTAAGCATAGAATGGAACTACTAGGGTGTTACATTTTGGTATCAGAGCAGTTCGTCCTTGAAGAGCCTGGGGATGGACTGACTATGCTTCTAAGCATACGTTTTAGTTAAGTCATGCTTTGAGTCTCGTCTGTATGATGAGGCATAGGAATTAGATGTGCATGATCGTCTATTCTGAATGTGGTCGGGATTCTTTGGTTCACTCAACATAAATGTTGAGCCTGATCAACTCAATGTCTTTTGTCTTGTGTACCAGGAACAAATGGCTTCAAGAAGACGTGGTAGGCCCCGCAACGAGCCAGAAGGTCCCGAGGAAGTCATGGGGACACTTCGCGAAATGGCTGCTGTTATGAGGGAGCAAGCTGCTGCTGCCCATCGAATGATGGAGCGAATAGAGCAAAGGGATGAGGAGAATCCCGAAGGGCACAATGGAGGAGCTGAGGTAGATCTTGAGTACCTCAAGTTTGCTGAGTTCAGGAAGGCAAATCCACCGAGCTTTAGAGGAACGTACAACCCCGATCGAGCTGAGGAGTGGATCAAGGCCATTGAGAAAATTTTCACAGTATTGGCCTGCACGGAGGAGCGTAGGTAGCCTTTGCTACCTATATGTTGGAAGTCTGGTCTTTGAGTTCTGGTGGGTAGGCGTAAAGAGGCTCTTGGAGGGAGCCCAAACCCACATCACCTGGGAGATTTTCAAGTCGCACTTCTATGAGAAGTATTTTCCTACGTCCGTGAGGAATGCGAAGGAGCTGGAGTTCATGAGTCTGCGTCAAGGGACCATGAATATTGCTGAGTATACGGCCAAGTTCGAAGAGCTGTGCAAGTTCTCAACAATTTACCAAGGGAACCCAGATGAGCGTTGGAAGTGTGTGAAGTTTGAAGGGGGATTGCGTGAGGAGATACTAGCATCTGTAGGACCAATGGAGATCCGTGACTATGCTGCACTCGTTAACAAGTGCCGTTTGGTGGAGGATTGCAACCGTAAGCTGTCGGTGGCACGGTCCGAGGCCTACAAGAAGAAGTTGGCACCGCAAGGGCAGAAGTTCAAGCCCCAACCTCTGAGGAAACCATTTCAGGGTGGAGGTGTCGAAGGAAAGCAACCCCGAGCTCACTGGGAATCCACCCAAGCCGACGAATGGTCAAGCTTGCCCTAAGTGTGGTAAACACCATGGAGGACGCCCTTGTTTAGCTGGCCAAAATGCTTGTTTCCGATGCGGAAAGCCTGGGCATATGGCAAGAGATTATACTGTCAAGCTGTTGTCCCCTGCCAACAAACCCCAACACCAAGGAAGGGTCTTTGCCCTCAATGCCGAAGAGGCCACGCAATCCGACGATCTCATCAAAGGTAAGTGCGAGGTCAATGATAGGACCTTAACTGTGCTATATGATTCTGGAGCTACACACTCCTTTATTTCTAATGATTGTGTAGATAGATTAGGATTATTTGTGTCCGAATTGCCTTATATGTTAAATGTTTCTACTCCTGCTGGGAAACCAGTTAAGACTTGTCATTGTTGCTTGAGTTGTCAATTCCAAATTGATGGTAGGTCTTTCATAGCGAATTTGATTTGTTTGCCTTTGTCTGGCTTGGATCTGATTCTAGGCATGGATTGGCTTTCGACTAACCATGCTATGATAAATTGTTCAGAAAAGTCTGTTGTTTTTCCCCCTATACCTGATAAGCCCGTGGAGGCTGTTAGTTTGTTCTTGAACTCTGTTAGGGTAGGAAGTAGTGAGTTTGGTGATCGTGATATGTTCTCCTTATGACAAGTGAAGTAGAACTCGAAAGGTGTGTTGGATGAGATCCCCGTAGTTAGGGAGTACCCAGATGTATTCCCTGATGACATACCCGAATTTCCCCCGGAAAGGGAAATCGAGTTTTCTATTGAGTTGGTGCCGGGTATTGGGCCAATCTCTATAGCACCCTATAGAATGTCCCCACTAGAGTTGTCGGAGTTGAAGGGACAATTGGAAGAGTTGTTAGAAAAGAAGTTTGTAAGACCTAGTGCCTCACCTTGGGGAGCCCCGGTGCTATTTGTGAAAAAGAAGGATGGCAGTATGAGGCTGTGTATGGATTACAGACAATTAAACAAGGTTATCATAAGAACAAGTATCCCTTGCCTAGGATAGATGACCTCATGGACCAACTGCGAGGTGCAGCTGTGTTCTCTAAGATTGATCTGAGATCTGGATATCATCAAATAAGGGTGAAAGAGAAGGATATACCTAAGACAGCTTTTAGGGCAAGGTATGGGCATTATGAGTTTACGGTGATGTCGTTTGGATTGACTAATGCCCCTGCTGTTTTCATGGATTATATGAACAGGATCTTTAGACCCTATTTGGACAAGTTTGTAGTTGTTTTCATAGATGATATTCTCATATATTCTAGGACAAAGGAGGAACATGAGAAACATTTGAGGGTTGTATTAAGGATCTTAAGGGAAAAGAAGCTTTATGCCAAGTTATCTAAGTGTGAATTCTGGATGGAGGAAGTAAAGTTCTTAGGGCATGTGGTGTCGCAAGGGGGTATTGCTGTGGATCCATGTAAGATTGAGGCTATGATGAGTTGGGAGAGGCCAACCTCAGTGACTGAGATAAGGAGTTTCTTAGGTTTAGTCGGTTACTACCGCAGGTTTATAAAAGGATTTTCTCAGATATCTCTACCCTTAACTAAGTTGACAAGGAAGGATGCCCTGTTTGTGTGGACAATGGACTGTGAGAAGAGCTTTCAAGAGCTAAAAAGTAAGTTAACCTCAACCCCAAAGATTGGTCTTGCTTGACCCTAGTGGACCGCTTGAGGTTTATCGTGATGCCTCCGGGAGAGGTCTAGGTTGTGTCTTGATGCAGAATAGGAACGTGGTGGCTTATGCCTCTAGACAGTTGAAGCCTCATGAAGTGAACTACCCAACCCATGACTTGGAATTAGCGGCCATAGTGTTTGCCTCAAGATATGGAGACATTATCTCAGATGGTGTGAGGTTCGAGGTGTTCTCCGATCATAAGAGCTTGAAGTATCTCTTTGATCAAAAGGAGCTGAATATGAGGCAAAGGAGGTGGATGGAGTTTCTGAAGGATTATGATTTTGGGTTGAATTATCACCCTGGGAAAGCCAATGTGGTGGCCGACGCATTAAGTCGGAAATCCTTGCATGCATCATGGATGATGGTTAAGGAGGATGAGCTAGTAAGGAGCTTTAGAGACCTTAACCTTGGAGTTATGTTAACCCCCCATAGTTTAAGATTGAATCAGCTTAGGGTGACGAGCGATTTCAAAAATCAAATTGCTCAAGCCCAAGGCGAGGAAGAAGAGTTCTTGAAAACCCTAGCATTGGTGAAGGAAGGAAAGTTGAAGGGTTTCGCACAAGGTGCAGGTGGACTATGGAAATTTGAAGGAAGAGTCTGTGTACCCGCAAGTGGTGACCTCCGAAGAAGGATTTTGGAGGAGGCTCATAAGAGCCATTTCACCATACACCCTGGTGTGACAAAGATGTATCAAGACGTCAAGAAGATGTTCTGGTGGCCAGGATTGAAGAGGGACATTGCGGAGTTAGTAGGCAAGTGTTTAATCTGCCAAAAAGTAAAGATTGAGCACCAAAAGCCCTCTGGTATGCTGCAACCATTGGAGGTCCTAGAATGGAAATGGGAAAGTATCTCTATGGACTTCGTGATGGGTTTACCCAAAACGCAGGCTGGGTTCGATGCAATATGGGTAATTGTTGACAGATTAACCAAGTCTGCTCACTTTTTGCCCATTCGAGCTACTTATCCTTTGGAAAAGTTAGCCCAGCTGTATGTTCAAAAGATAGTAAGATTGCATGGTGTACCTTCAAGCATCATCTCTGATAGAGACTCGAGGTTTACTTCTATATTCTGGGGAGCCTTGTAGAAGGCATATGGAACGAAGCTTTGCCTGGCACAAATTTATCACCCAGACGGATGGACAGTTGGAGAGGACCATCCAAACTTTGGAGGATATGTTGAGAGCTTGTGTTTTGGACAACCGAGGAAGTTGGGATAAATACTTACCTTTGATCGAGTTTGCCTATAACAATAGTCATCATGCAAGTATTGGTATGGCACCCTATGAAGTTTTGTATGGAAGGAAGTGCCAATCTCCCCTATGTTGGTTTGAACCGGGTGAGCAAAGCCTACTAGGACCTGATCTTGTGAGGCAGACCACAGAGCAACTCAAAAGGATTAGGGACAGAATTCTTACGGCCCAAAGCCGTCAAAAGAGTTATGCGTATAAGAGGAGAAAGCCCCTAGAGTTCCAAGAAGGAGAACATGTATTCCTGAAAATCACTCCTACGACCGGTGTAGGTAGAGCCATGAAGGTCAAAAAGTTAAGCCCCCGTTTCCTTGGCCCTTTTCAAATTTTAAAACGTGTCGGGTCAGTTGCTTACCAAATAGCCTTACCTCCAAATTTGTCAAACCTTCATGATGTTTTCCATGTGTCTCAATTAAGAAAATACCATTTCGACCCTAGTCATCTACTTGAGCCTGAAAGTGTACAGTTAAGGGAAGACCTAACTTTCAATCTACTGCCATCTCAGATCGTGGATCGTAGGGCAAAACAGCTGAGGAATAAGACGGTACCCTTGGTCAAGGTGGCTTGGGGTAGAGGAAATGTGGAAGAATATACATGGGAGCTGGAGGCCAAAATGAATAGCAAGTATCCGAACTTATTTACAGGTAACGAATTTTGAGGGCAAAATTCTTTTTTAAGGTGAGGAGAAATGTAACATCCTCAATTTCATGTCGTGCTAAATTACCGTAGTAACCCTGAGTAATTAGGCACTTAATGAGGAATTTCGAGATTAGGGCTTAATTAAGGGGTTGACTTGGACGAGAAGGGTCAAGAGAATGCCTAATCGAGGTTAGATAATCTCTAATTAAGCAAGTTAGAGCCCCTATAGCTTACTTAAGCACTAATCGCCCTTAATTAGCTTACTCGAGTTTAATTAAGATTAATTAAGCTTAATCGTGAGATTAATTTTTGTTAATCATGTTCTTGTGTGTTAATCACTAATTCTTGCTTAATCACCTTAATTAAGTTGTATGAGCACTTAATCACATGATTAAATTCAAATTTAGTCAACTAGACAATAAAGTAGAGAGTGATATCATAAAAGCAAAAAGCATGAGACAAGACTACTTTATGTAAGAGTTTGACCATGCTTTGTCTCCCCATCATCCCATTTGTCCCCTTAATCACTAATTAACACAAGATAACACAAAGTGAAGCAAAAATATCTCATCCTCCCTCCTTAAAGTGGACGCCACTTTCTTTCTCTCCCTCCCTCATTCATTTTCATTTTCACTCATCCTATTCTCTCTCTTCAAGCCAAATTCTCTAACTTCTCTCTAAACACTTCTTCATCTTCTTCATCTTTCTCTTCCTTTCTCCACCACCACCACCCCAAACCACTCACTTAGCCCTTCAAAGACCTCATCTTTGGGTCTTTGGAGACAAGATCAAAACACTACAACCTCCATTTCCACAAGATTTCAAGAGCTTCTCCTTCCTTCTTGCAAAACCGCCACCTTCATCATCAAGAGGAGTCATCATCTTCTTCTTCCATTTCTCTTGTTTTTGCGCCATCTTCAAGAAAGGTAGTGATCTTCATCTTTTTCATTTTGTTTGCTCAAGAAAGCTTGGAGCTTGGGTCTTTCATGACCAAGATCTCTAAGTGAAAACTTGAGAAGATCCTTCATGTTCTTCATGTGTTCTTAAGTTTCCTCTTTTAGAAAAATATGTTCTTGATGTTCTTCATGTGTTCTTAAGTTTCCTCTTTTGGAAAAATGTGTTCTTGATGTTCTTCATGTGTTCTTAAGTTTCCTCTTTTAGAAAAATATGTTCTTGATGTTCTTCATGTGTTCTTAAGTTTCCTCTTTTGGAAAAATATGTTCTTGATGTTCTTCATGTGTTCTTAAGTTTCTTCTTTTGGAAACCTATGTTCTTATTGATCTCTAGCTTAAAGTTGTTCCTTTCTCTTTATGATGAGTGAATGATTAGAAAAGCTTCACCTTTCTATGTTTCCATGATTTGATAAGACTATGAACCTTCTCAAAGTTTCAGATTTTAAAAAGTTTGCTTCATGATTTCTTCAAAGTGGCGCAACTTTTAAGCTTCCATAAAGTTTTATTTTGTTCTGTTTTGAAGACAAGAATACATGTGAAAGTCTAAACTTTTTGAGTTAGAAAAAACGATATCTTGTCACTTTAGGCTTTAGAAATCAAACCTTAAAGAAAAGACCTTTCACAAAGTTTCAAACTTTATTCAAGAATGAGATCATTAAGTTATAAAAATGTTGTTCTATAACATTTCATTCATAAAGTTTAGACTTTGAACCCAACTAATGCAAAAGGTGTTAACTTTTATAAAGAACAAGACTTTTTATTCAAAAAGCTAGTAGCTTGTATCATTATTTCATAGAGATCCAATCTTAAGATAAGAGCTTAATGTCAAAGGCACTTACTTTCATAAAGAATAAGACTTTATGACTACTTTATAAAGAATGACAACTTTAATAATGTTTAAGACAAAACCTTGGTATGTTATTAGTAAAAGTTTAAAACTTTGCAACTTGACTAAGTTAAAAGTCACCCTTGGTGATTAGTGAACATTGGTGTTGTTGGGTTCATGATGTGGTTATGCGTTGTCATGACCCAAGGATTAGAGGGATCTCTAACTCCTTGGGAATGTAAGTATGATTAGGGCATCTAAGCATACCATGAACCTAGGAATCACTAAGTGCGCTATCTCAAGGAAAGGAAACAATCACATAATTTAATTAACTTGAACAAGTGTTTCATAAGACATGTACTTAAGTAAAGCATACTTTCATCCAAGGACCAAGTAACTAAGAGACTATAAAGACATATCCTAACTATGTGATTCTATCATGGGAAATCATGTGATGATTCATAATATTCTTCACAAAGAACAACACAACTATAAACCCCTTTAGGGTATGAATGTGTGATGCCACTTGGCATGATGAATGATGAGATTGATTGAGCTTTGTCTCATGATTGAATGATAAGTGTGATGATATGATATAGATATGATGAACTATTGGTTGAATGTCGATGATTGGCATTTTGGGGAAGCTCCTGCCTAGCTGCTATGCTGCCGGATTTCCGCCAAAATTATGGACTTAGTCATATCATTGCATGCCTAGTCAAGGAGTTATGCATGTAAAGTATAAAGATAAGAAAAGAATCAATGGGACGTGACCTTCAATCACTTGGTAAGGGAAGTGAGAGACGATTTATCCACAAGGAACCTCTATGAGGAGGCAAGGGTGTCTTGGAGGACCTCCAACTTAGAGGTAACCAATATCGCCTTAGTCCGATTTGGTTAGTAATCGCGTGACGACGGTCACGGAATGAGCTCATGTCCAAAAGCAGTCTATTTCAAAGGAAAGTAAAGAATGTTAAGCACGTGCTAAAAATGAAAGTAAAGTCTAAGTATGACCATGGTTACATCTGTGATGATGCGTGTCTTTGCATGAAAGTATATGGCCCATTTGCATTATGGATGTTATTCTATGTTTTAGTACGGATGTTAGTCATGATGATGTGTTCATGATGTTAAGTTTAAAAGCAACCCGCTTCGGGGTTTAAGTTTTCAAAACCATTAAAAATTGAACTTATATCTGTCCACTGTTTTTGTAATTAAACCCGAAGTGGCTGGGACGATGACGATGACACTGTGTTTGTCTAGCCGCGATCCTACTGAGAAATTTAGTATTTCTCATTCCTACGTTTCCGTGTCGTCTTCAGAGGATGTCGACGTCAGGCACGGTGGTGATCTACATTGAGTTCCCGATGTGGCGTTGGCGCTTTGACCCGGTGCTAAACGCCTCAGTGCTGTCGCGAGCGCAACGATGAGGGTCTACATCTTCCACGACCGCCAGTTCCAAACTCCCGTGATGAGCCCATTTTTCCGACCGCATCAGCCATTTGGCGAGGTTACTATGGATGACATTCGCCCCTACTTTCAGCCACCGAGATACCCCATTGATGATGATGAGACTGACTCGGACACCCGCTTGACTCGATCGCTTTCACCGATTCCGATCCCTCGGAGCCGTCTTATCCGAGCTTCCATGTGGAGACCGATCCGTCCGAGCCCCTCTATCCGACTCATTCTGGGGGTTCTCACCGTTCGGGTTCGTCGCAGCCTTCAGTGATTCGTCTATCTTCTGATTCTTCTGCTTCATCTGCTGGCCCATTTTCACCCCCGGTTCGCGGGCGTAGGTTCATTCGTACCCGCGCTGTGCCCCGTGGGCGAGGACGTGCTCGAGGAGGAGGACGTGGTAGTACTTCTCCTGGTGGATATGGGAACGGTTTCCTCCCGCCAGATGCTTGATGTGACGACTGCATGCGGAGCCGAGCACGAGGATAGCCCCCTTTTGGTAGTAGTTATAGGGTTATCATTCTGTTATGTGGCATGCTTGGGTAGTAGGATTCTCTGATGTATTTCCTTTTATTATGTATTGGTAGGCTTTTGTGTAGGGCCGACGATAGATATCGGACCCATTATTATCTTATGTATGAACTGGTACGACTCTTATTGTATTATCATGGTTGGCCGTGGAATGAATGTTACATTATTCTAAGAATTGTGGTTACTCTTATGGTCTCTATGCTTGTTAAATGCGATATATGTATGGGATAGCGGTGTTACTTTATATGTTCACGATGTGCTCATGGCTCTCGATTTCAAAAATGGTTTACTTGTTTTGTAGAAAAAATTTTACCCCTATTTTCGGTATAAAGTAATTTCTAAAAGGTAATGATAGTTCCGCGAGCAAAAGTAGCAACTAGTAATTCCACAATATGACTTAAGCATAGAATGGAACTACTAGGGTGTTACAATTCCTAAGAGTCATTAATTCAATAAAATCAAGCAAAGAAGATGAATCCTACCTCAAATTGGTGTAGAAACTAGCTAGATTTGAGCTCTTGGTGAAGGAAGTGGGTGGTGCTTGGAGATTTGAGAAAGAAGAAGAATGAAGGGGGGGAAGTTAGCTGAAGAGGGCAGCACGAAAATGAGGGGATTTGAAGGGATTTAAGGAAATTTTATAAGGCTTTGGTAGTTGGAATCTTGGATTGTAATTGATTGTTGTTTGTATGATATTCCTTTGGCCACTTCTCCCCATTCTTGTGGCTGCTGGTGGCTCCACATAGTGGGGTGGTGGTGGTTAAATTCTAGCCACCCATGTTAGATTTTTAACTGTATAAAATTCAACCGATTCGGTTCTTGCAGTTTAAAACACCAAATTTTTACCGATTTCCTTTAAATCGGCCAAACGATCTTGAAGAATTTTATGAGATTTTCTATATTTCTATTCTAATTATTTCTAATTCTAATCTCTCTAATTAACATCTAATTAACACCTAATTAATTCTTAATTAACTTCTATTCAACCTTACTTATACATTAAAATCGAATAAATTGATTAATAACACAAATTGGTAAACTGTTGCTGGTAACCGTCTAAAATTTTTTACACAACTATTTCAAATTCTTCATTCATTAATCTCTTTATAATTCATTCCTAATTACCTTCTCACTTTTTAATAAAATTGAATAAATCGATTTGCAGCACAATTTAAACGTTCAAAAAAATTCGGACGTTACAAACATGGCCTTGATTTCAAAAATATAAACTGAATGTATTGATGAAGCACTTCAAGATCAAAGCTGGATAGAAGCCATGCAAGAAGAGTTGAATTGGTTTAAAAAAAGCAAGGTTTGGACTCTGGTTCTATTGCCTAAAGGACATTCTGGCTTTGGCACAACATGGGTTTTCAAAAACAAGCTCAATAAAAGTTGAAAAGTGACCAGAAATAAGGTAAGGCTAGTGGCTCAAGATTACAATCAGCAAGAAGGAATTGACTATGATGAGACATTTGCTCCTGTTGCAAGATTGGAAGGCATCAGAATGCTATTTTATTCTGTATCAAATGGATGTTAAATCTATATTTTAAATAGTTTTATTTCTGAAGAAGTGTATGTTAAACAATCTCCTGATTTTGAAAATGAAACTTTTCCTCATCATCTTTTTAAGATGTCAAAAGCTTTATATAGTTTGAAATAAACTCCAAGAGCTTGGTATGAAAGACTTAACTCTTTTTTGCTTAAAAATGGTTTTAAAAGAGGAAAAGTTGATACAACATTGTTTATCATGCATGCGAAAGATGATTTTCTTATTTTTCATATTTATGTAGATGATATCATTTTTGGAGTTACTAATCAAAATATGTGCAAGAGCTCTTCTAAGCTTATGCAAGGAGAATTTGAGATGAGCATGATAAGAGAGCTCAAATACTTTCTGGGCTTGCAAATAAAGCAACAGAAAGATGGGATCCCTATTCACCAAGAAAAATATGCTAAGGATCTGCTGAAAGATTTGACATGGACAAAGCTAAGAGCATTAGCACTTCCATGCATCCTTTTCAAGTTCTAGAAGCTAATGAAGATGGAGATAAAGTTTTTGATAAACTTTATCCAAGTATGATTGGCTCATTACTTTACTTTATAGCTAGTAGACTTGACATACAATTAAGTGTGGGTATTTGTGTTAGATTCTAATCTAACTCAAAGCAATCACATTTAAATTTTGTCAAAAGAATTCTGAGATATTTAGGAGGTACTACTAATTTTGGTCTCTAGTACGAGAAAGGTACTCTCTATGATATATAGGTTACTGTGATGCTAACTTTACGAGAGACAGAGTTGAAAGAAAAAGCACAAGCGGCTGCCATTGTTTTCTTAGAAATCCTTGATAACATGGTAAAGCAAGAAGCAGAACACAATTGCCCTTTCAACTGTTGAAGCTGAATATGTCTATACAGCAAATTGTTGTACTCAGATTTTGTGGATAAAACATCAGTTGCAAGATTTCAATATGACGTTTACCAAAATCCCTATTGTGAGTAATAATACTAGTGCTATTAATCTTGCTAAAAATCCCATTCAGCATTCTAGATCAAAGTATGTAGACATTAAGCATCATTTCGTAAGAGATTATGTTTAGAAAGGAGATATTGATATAAGTTTTGTAAATATAAAAGATCAAATAGTTATATATTTACAAAATCTCTAGCTGGAGATCGATTTTCTTATAATAAAAACCTTCTAAATATGATTTGTTTCTAAGTATGCATTAATAACACATGGATCCTATTCCCCCCAAGCTTTAATAAGAGCTTAAAGCTGAGATTGCTATATCCAAGTGTATTTCTCTTTTGAAGAAGACTTCTCAAAATGATCAATTTAGAGTGGTATTCAATATATGTTTAGTAAGATTAGCTTAGAATGATTTACAAAAATGATTCAGAAAAGATCATCCAAAATAGTATACAAAGTGTGTTTAGAAAGGTATGTTTAGAATGTTATTTCAAAAAGGGTTAATTAGAAAGGTGCTTCAAGTTTTGACTTTAGAAAGAAGATTTCCATTAGAAAGATGACTCAAGCTTTTGATTAGAGAATTGAATGTGAAGAGTCAAGGCAGTTTTTGAAACATAGGAAGATTTTGTAACTCCCCACCATGCCACGTTGCCATGACACAGTGAAGCGAGAAAGCCAAAGTCCATTCTCACTCCAAAATCATCATCGTTTCAACCACGAAACCTTTCAAATTACTTTAACCCTTGCTCATTTTTCATTAAACCCATTTATGCTCTCTGAAAATCTTTCTCTCCCAAGTTACTAAAACCACATTACTATTCATCACTGTTCATATTCTCTCTCAAGTTTCAAACTTTTATCACTCTCTACCTTTACCCTCAACTTCAACCCAAACATATTCTCTATTTCTTCAAGCTGGAGCCATTCGTTTCCTCAAATATGGCTAACAAGGGTTACCAGAGCATCTCCTACATTTTTTGAAGACGAGGAAATGCAAGCCAACTTTTAGAATAACTTCTTTTGGAGTCCCACTACTAGAGGAAGGAGTTTCTACTTAGAAAACTTCACTACTCTATTAGAAGTTTTTTACATCTTTGAGTTCCAACGATGGAATGATTTCTTGAGGATCTCAGAGGACATCTATACAGGGGTGATTCCTACTTTTTATAGTACCTTTGTACCTTTTGATGAAGACAACACCTAACTTCGAAGCATTGTTGGAAGCTTTGAGTTGTAGGTCCTACCCTTTTATATCACCTAGATTACCAAAACGCCCAACGACAGCATCCTGCGGTGTAGTGGAGATAGATTGTGGAAAGAAGTTGGTGCCACAGAGGAAGAAGTTACTAAGATTCTAATAGGGAAGCATAATATGAGAGTAAGAGATATTCACTCCTCTCATTTGCTAGTTCCTGTTCAAGCTATATACTCTGTGATCTAACATACTGTGCTACTTAGGAGTTGCAACATAGATGTCATGAATGAGGTGGACCATATGGTGATGTTCTGCCTCATGATGAGAAGAAGAATCAACTTGATTAGGTTGATTTCGAACTTCGTCCTTACTACTGTTAATGCCAAGAGGAGAAGGCATGCCACCCTACCATGCGACATGTTTCTCACTAGGGTTTTTATCAAGGCTCAGTTGCCACTAGATAGGCACAAGGCTGATAGCAAGAGATCCACAGCAATAATGAAGACCTTCTCAGCTTTGGGATTGAAACCCCAAGCTCAAGAGAAAGAAAAGGAAAAAGGGAAGAAGGATAAAAAAAAAGGAAAGATTCTGCTGCTGAGGAGGCCAGTACTAGAAAAGAAAAATCCAAGCCTTCTAAAGAGGGCAAAAAGAAGAAGAAAAAAGAAAGAAGCCTCTCTCTAATCCCTGAGGAGAACAAGAAAACCAAGAGGAGAATAATAAGACTTGCTGAGGAATCCTCTTCCTCCTTGAGAGTTGATGATCATGTATCTATAATTAGTGTAGACACTACTACAATACTTAATGTCTGACCTACTTCTCAAGCTGCTAGACTAGTTCAAAGAGGAATCGTGATTAGAGAACCTATAGCTCAAGAAGAACATGCACAAGAAAAGGTTCTAGAAGGAAAGAGGAAGAAGAAAGTAAAGAAAGCTCTTACTACTCCTTCCAAAGATTCCACTCCCTCTCATCTCAAAAGAGCAAGAAGGGAAGAAGAGGAGAATATATTGAGAGAAGAGGCATGGCTCTAGAGACAGAGAAACTAGCTACTGGAGTTAGAGCATTAGAACCCAGAAGTTTTTCTATCTCTCAAGAGGTAGAACAGCATTTTGTGATGGTAGAGGAACCAAACCCTCCTTTTGAGATGAGAAGGGTAATTGTGCCCTTTGAAGAACAAGTCAGACAAGCTGCCACTCAACCTCAAAATCTGCCATTGATCCCTGCTAGTCCAAAAAGAACCATGGTTAAGAGGATTGAGACTGTAACTAAGGTGGCTGCACCAGAAAGGATTAAAATAGAGAGAACTCAAACTCTCGTGCCAGAAGCTCAAGTTGATGTTGTCCCTTCATTTGAGGCTACCCTCATCTCCATTCCATTGCCAAATCTTGCCACTGCCATTAGATCTCAAGACAATCCTACCACCCCATCTACTACCAAAACTTTCCTACTACTGACTAAAGGCCCAAGATTTGATAGAACAGTAACTGAAGCAAGTTCTGAATATGCAAAGTCTTAGCTGGACACACTGAGAAACTACCTTCTAAAGAATCATCCATTGCAAATGTCTTCTTAAATGCTGCTCAAGTTTAGATAGACCTTATTCTGGCCAATCAACACACTATAATGGCTAATCAACATGCACTAGGAGAAGAATGGACAAGATGGAAAGTCTGATACTACAAATATTGAAGGCTCTTTAGAAAGGAAGTTGAGCAGCATTTAGGAAGACACCTGCAACTACTCATTTGGCCAGAATGACATCTGTTGAACTTTAACTTGAGCAGATGAATAGGGATCAGCCAACTCCTAAATGCTACTCAAGTTTAGATAGACCTCATTCTGGCAAATATTAAAGGCTTAATTAAGGCCAATCTTCTATGATCCCTACTCATCTTTTGCTGATGTCAAAAGGAGGAGAAGAAGATAAAAGCCTTAATTCTCATATTTATTTTTTCAGCATAATTTTCTTATTTTTAGTTTTACATTCATAGCATTTGCAGAACAATTCATTTTGGATTATTACATTTTAGATTATGATCCTTTATTATTATTTTGCTTTAATATTATAATTATTCTGCTCTGATAATTTATGCCAATTTATCTCTGATACTTTTATGCTTTGATACTTAACTTGGAATATTTTATTTTTCTGCCCTGGTACTTATCTTAGAATATTCTCTATAATTTATTCTTTGATAATTTAATGATATGAAATCTATGATATTTGTTTTTGCATATTTTGCTCTGATAGTTATCACATATTTCTGTTCTGATAATTATCACAGTTTTGTTTATCACTTTATTGCACTGATTATGCATATTATGTTCTTTGTGAAGTTATAATTGTCATATCTATAATATTTTCAATTGCTTTGATTATACATATACCATGCTTTGATATGCTATAATCTTTTAGTACTTCACTTTTCACTCTGATTAATCATGAACTTTTTGAACTACTATGACGTGATAGCTTTAATGTATCATTATGTACAAATCTTTTTGGTGAATAACTTTTGATTAAATATTTGCTTTGATTACTTATACTTTTTCTGAAGTTTCTAGATAACACGACTATTTCCTATCAACTTTAGAAAATATAAATTCAAATCAGAAAAATTGAAATTAAAAACAAACCATATGCTTATGCGCTTCAATTCTTTTTATAAAACAAAAGCTTTTTCTTAAGTATTGGTTTGCCATAATAAAAAATGGGAAGATTGTAAGCTCCAATACCCTTCAATACTAAGCGGATTGAGCTATATTGAACTAAGAGTTTTGATTAACAACAAATCAATTCTTGATAAAATCTTCTATGTGCACTAACAATTTGTTCAATTGTTTGTTCTCGTTTGCACTAGATCGTAATATATGCACACTGATGAGATTCGAATCATATGTATTTAAAAGTTATTATATATCTCACATATATAATCCAAAGAAAATAACATTTCTAAAAATTCTGTCACAAGAAAGCATATCAGAAGGATGTATTTTTGTCATCAGAAGGATACCAAGCCATCAAAAGAATCCCGAGTGCATCAAAAGGATGAACCATCTAGAAGGCTTTAGCCAATAGGGTGATTTGTAGAAAGTGAACTTCATGAAGTATCTCACTCTCAAAGCTTACTCAGCACAATTCATGGATCATTCCTAAAGGTCAAACTTAAAATGATAAGATCCAAAAGAAGCGTTGACAACTCTAAAAAACTAGTGGACCCAAGCAGCTAGTTTTCTTCTATGGTGATGTACTTGCTTGCTAAGAGAAAAAGCAACCCAGTTCTTTCTCCAGTCTTAGACGAGTGAATTGAAAAGCTTTGGGCTCAAGGTTTGAAGTCTCAACGGGTAGATTTTGAAGCCTGTATAGACCTAGAAGATGATGAAGAAGTGGTTAAAACTCTATACATTTGAATATATATGAAGCTTTTTTCTTTCTCAACCTTTAGTATATCCAAAAAGTTACTTATTATAACTTCTTGTGAAGAAAATCTTCTCATCTATTCTGTATTAGCTAATACTCTCTTGGTAAGATTATTGAGAAGGCACTATACACTAAAATTGATTATTTCATACACCTTTGAGTGATTTAGTGTGAATGTTATCCAAACACAAACATTTTACAACTCATTATTGTAACCTGGCCTAATAGTGGTCATTATGAGCTTGGAGAGGCTAGGATAAAATACTACTCATTATTAGCTTGGAGAGACTTTGTAAAGACTACTCATTTGGTTAGCTTGAAGAGGCTAGGAAGAACTACTCGATTGTAAAAGCTTGGAGAAGCTTGGATAAAGAAAACTCAAGTTTATAAAATATCAAGTAATTTGTTAGGAACTGGACATAGGCAAGTGGTTTGGTTGAACCAATATAAAAATCTCTTTGTGTGATCTTTTATTCTTATCACTATTTGCAATTTTTATATTTTTGTGTATTAATCTATGAGCATTTTTTATTCGTTGCTTAACAAAGTTATTGTGAAAATAATAACTTCAGTTTCTAACTCAAAACGCTTCTGTATTCTAAGTCTGAAGACTTGAAAAGTTGTTTAAACTTTCAGGAACTCAAAATTTTTAAAAGCACGATTCAACTCGTCCTTCTCGTACTACTTCCAACTTCAGTGGATGCAGGCGAGATAGTGGACATGGTCCTAGCACTAGTTCCAGTAGTTGGGAAAATGGTTACATTTCCCTTTAGGATAGAGGGTTCACTAGTGGATGTATGTAGGGCAAGTGTACTTCTTTGGCATGCATGAGCTTATTTGCATAGGTGTCTTTCTTTTGGTACATGTGTTTTTAAGCCACATCTTATGGCATGTATCTGTAAGTTTATGTGGATCCATGGTAGTTGTAGTTGTTATGTTAGTACTCATGTTATCTCTATGACTTATGAAGTAGCCGAGTGTTTTGTGGACTGGCATTATGACTCGAGTGCCGAGCTCGGTCAAATTACAATAAAACTGAATTACACTAAATTCGTAGCAAAGGGTGCAACCCGAGTCATTTCCCAATGATGACAATGTTATATGATCTGGAAATTGGGGGGGGGGGGTTTAGGAATTTAAAATATCGAAATGAATATAAAAGAAATGAACAGAATTTGGAACATCCAATCCAAGAATCAAAAGGCAACAATCATCACTCAATCATCGAATTCTAGACATATATCAACAATTCAACTCGATGGTTCATCATAAAATTGAATGAAACCTCAATCCAAAATTGGCATTCACACAAAAACCTTCATGCATTTGACTAACAGATAATCAACCAATGTTCAGAAATCTCTAAAACCTAGTTAAGTTGTATCAGTTTTAATCACCAATGCATTAACCTTAGAACTCAAACCTGAATTCTAATTCTTCTTCTTTCAACAATTGAATCAAACAATTACAAATTGGTATGAATTGAACTCTTGATCAAAATTTTAGAATGAAAACCTTCAATTCCAAAACCGAATTAAGATAAGAGAAAGGATAGAAGAAACCGAATGGAATAGTTGAACTCTTGTTAGCCAATCCTCTTGAGTAATGATGCTCCTTGAATTCTTGGATTAGATAGAAGCTTACTCCTCCATGAATGGAGGAAAACGAATTGTAAGGTGGGGGGCGTGAGAGAAGAGAAGAAGAAGAAGAAAACCGAAAATTGCTTATCCAAAAATCTGTCCGAGTTACAAGTCTGGCCTCTCTCTAATTCAGCCAGCCAAAACAAAATCAAAACATCTCCCAATCAATCTGTAACAGTTATTACATTAATCCCCTCTCTCTCCTTTGAATTTGGGCACCTTATTTGCTAAACTCTGAATTATATAAAGAAAGTTATGCTAAAAACATGCAAATAAGTTCTCTAATCTAGTCAGTAACGTTTGTCTGCATTTTTGGCAATGAAAACGCATGAATTTGGATTTGTGGTCTGAAGATCACTTAAAGCTTTGGATGTTAGCTTCAAAACGCCATGGAATGGGCTCAATTGGGCTACTATGGACCAAGATATGGTCCAAATACTGCACCCAGTTCAGAAACCGCGACTACACCGCTTCAATTCACTTCTAGGCCCAATTTCAGCTCCTTAACACCAGAATTGGCCTCTGACTTCTTCATATAACTTGTAGGCCTATCTCTTAGCTTTCCTACAAATTAAGAATCACAATAAAATGAGCTCTACAACTCGAGATATAACCCAAAAACCAAAATAGTGTCAAAATTTGCCTAATGCTGGAAAATTTAACTCAAACCCAAACAAAATCCAAACAATACAAAATGGTCCAATTCAAAAAAATTAGGCACAAAAGAAAATTAATGAGCTAGGAATGAGGGAAAATAAGTATATAAAAATCCAATTGATCAAATTTCCCCACACTTAACTCTTGCATGTCCTCATGCAAGATTCAACTAAGGACATAGAGACATGCAACCTAAAAATCATGGAATAACCCAAAATGAACAAGCAAATTCTCCAGTGAATCATCAAAAGTGCCAAGCTTAGGAACATAAGAGCATACAAGGCATCAAGAGTTTCCAACAATCAAATCATTCAACACTCCATCTCTCAAAAAAGCAAGTTAAGCAATATCCTTCAAAATGCAAATAGATCAAGCATGAAAGGGTTAACAAGGTGGTGTTTAAATCTCTCAACTCTCAAGTGTATGGGCAAAAGTGTTTCACTCAAGTCACCTCAATAGACAATGTATTACCATAAGCTTGTTAATCTTCTACTTCTCCATTACTCACAATCATATGCAAACACAAATCAAGAGGACTTTATTCAAGGTTGTAATGGGACCAAGGTAAGGGTATGAAAATATGAGGATATGACAAGATACAACCTAAGAGAATAGAAGTGACATTGGTCATTAGACAAATCAAGCCATCACACACTTACTCTCTTTGAACTTTCTTTTCCTTTTATCAAGATTCCCCATTTTATTTTATTTTATTTTCTTTTTCTTTTTTTCTCTTTCTTTTGTTTTTCGCTTTCCTTGCATCCTTTCAAACCCCCACACTTGAAATGCAACAATAATAATGAAGCCAATGCACTTCCTATTCCCTAAGGTTAGGTATAACATAGTTTTCCACTTAAAGCTTATAATGTACTAGAAACCAAGAAATGGTCAATAAGGCTCAAAGGGGCTAAACAAGGGGCAAAATGCAAGGTAAGATATATGGCCAAGTGATTAAAATGAAAGAAATGCCTCTATCATGTTCATGAATGCATATGAAAAATGCAGCCTCAAAGAAGAATCAAAGTAAGTTCTAGAATAACAAAATCTATGAGGGAAAACACACAAGAAGGAAGAGAATGGCATGAAACGCAACCATCCAAATTAAGGCTCAAAAGCACACAAAGGTAAAATTCATCATACTCAATCATGGCAAATCAAGATCAACCATCCAACTCACACATATCAAGAAGAGGAAGATGAAATCATGTTGGAACCCTATCCTCCCTAAAGCCTAATGCCTTAACTTAACAACTTTCAATTCAACAATGGAGAATCAAAGGAAAACAAAGTAGAACAAAACAAAACAAAGATTTTTTTTTTTAAGCAAAAATGAAGTAAAAACAACCATGAAACAAATCTATAATGCAAGATTAATTACCAAACAACACAACCTACAACCTATGTCGAAACCACCCCCCCACACTTCAACTTTACATTTTCCTCAATGTATTACACACAATGGAAATGCAAGGCAAGTAAAATGCGGTGAAGCAAAGAAAAGAGAAACTCCCCTATCAAGTATAAATGGCCGTTAGCAAGCGGACCTCCTCAATGGTCTCCAAGGGTATGTCTTCATGAAATGGCTTTAGGCGGTGGCCATTCACCATGAAAGCTTTATCAGTCCCAGGCTCCAAAATCTGCACAACACCATATAGAAAAATCTTAGTCATTATATAAGGCCCAAGCCACCTAGAACGAAGCTTACCAGAAAAGAGCTTGAGGTGAGAATTGTAGAGAAGCACTTTCTGGCCAATGGTGAACTCTTTCCGCAGCAACTTCTTATCATGAATGAGTTTTGTCTTCTCCTTGTATATGCGGGAGTTCTCATAGGCTTCCAACCGGATCTCCTCCAACTCCTGAAGTTGGAACTTCCTATGAAGTCCAGACTGGCTCATATCAAGGTTGCAGTTCTTGACTGCCCAATATGCTTTGTGCTCAATTTCCACCGGAAGGTGGCATGCCTTGCCAAAGACAATCCTATAAGGGGACATCCCTAAAGAAGTCTTGTAGGCATGCGGTAAGCCCATAATGCATCCTCCAGCCTCTTGCTCCAATCCTTGCTAATAGGTTGCACTGTTTTCTCCAGAATCTACTTCAACTCCCTATTTGATACCTCCGCCTGTCCATTAGCCTGCGGATGGTATGGAGTTGAGACCTTGTGGGTGACGCCATATTTCTTCAACAGAGTTGCCATGTTCCTGTTATAGAAATGGCTCCCCTAATCACTGATGATTGCTCTAGGCACTCCAAACCTGCAAAAAATGTGTGATCTAACAAAATCTACAACAACATGAGAATCATCAGTCCGGGTGGCCTTGGCTTCCACCCACTTAGAGACATAATTAACAGCCAGCAGAATATAAACAAAACCAAATGAGACAGGAAATGGATCCATAAAGTCAATACCCCAAACATCAAATATCTCACAAAACAATAATGGTTGTTGAGGCATCTCATTCCTACGAGAAATAGTACTTGTCTTTTGACACTGTTCACAATTCTTACAATAAGTGTAAGAATCGCGAAATAATGTGGGCCAATAAAAACCTGCATCTAAGACCTTCCTAGCAGTGCATTGTGGTCCAAAGTGACCACCACAAGCAAGTGTGTGACAGAAATGCAAAATAGAAGGAATCTCAAGCTCATGCACACAGTGCCTAATAATCTGATCACTACACTTGTGCCACAAATAAGGATCATCCCAAACATAATATTTAGCCTCACTCTTAAGTTTGTCTATCTAATACTTTTTAAAATAGGCAAGCAACTCAGAAGCAACTAGATAGTTAACCAAATCAACATATCATGGATCCTTACTTCATAACTCTAAAAGCTGCTCATCTAGAAAGGTCTCACGAATAAGTAGCGGCTCCAAGGTCTATGAAATGCGACTCAAGTGGTTTGCTACCAGGTTCTCAGTTCCACTCTTGTCCTTGATCTCAATATCAAATTCTTGCAATAGCAACATCCACCTGATGAGTCTAGGCTTTGCATCCGGCTTTTTCAATAAGAACTTCAAGGCTGCATGATCAGAAAAAATAGTTACTTTAGTTCCTAACAGATAAACACGGAATTTATCTAAAGCAAAAATAATGGCTAAAAGCTCCTTTCTTGTGGTGGTGTAGTTAGCCTATGCAAAGTCTAGGGTCCGGGAAGCATATGCTATGACATGAGAAATCTTCCCAACCCACTGGGAAAGAATAGCTCCAACAACAAGATTCGACGCATCACACATGAGCTCGAACTGGTATCCCCAGTTCGGCGACTGAAGAACAGGAGCAGAAATCAAATGCCGCTTCAACTGGTTAAAAGCTTTCTTGCAGTTATCATCAAACTGGAAGTCTATATCCTTTTACAGCAACTTGGAAAGTGGAAGGGCAATTTTGCTGAAGTCCTGGATAAATCGCCTATAAAAACCTGCATGTCCAAGAAAAGAACGCACTTCCCGCACACATATGGGATAAGGTAGAGAAGCAATAACATCAATCTTGGACCTATCAATAGCAATACCCTCACTAGATATAACATGTCCTAAGACTACACCTTGCTTAACCATAAAATGACATTTTTCAAAATTTAAAACAAGGTGAGACTCAACACATCTATTCAGTACCTTATCAAGACTATCCAAGCATGCATCAAATGAAGTGCCATAAATAGTAAAATCATCCATAAAGACTTCCATATAATTCTCTAGAAAATTGGAAAAGATACTCACCATGCACATCTGAAATGTACCTGGCGCATTGCATAAACCGAAAGGCATCCTCTGGTATGCAAATGTACCAAATGGGCATGTAAAGGTGGTCTTCTCCTGATCTTCTGGTGCAATGTGGATTTGAAAATAACTAGAAAACCCATCAAGAAAACAGTAGTGTGACTAACCTGCCAATCTCTCCAGCATCTGATTAATGAAGGGTAATGGGAAGTGGTCCTTCTTGGTGGCTTGGTTCAGTTTTCTGTAATCTATGCAGACTCTCCAGTTGTTCTGCACTCTTGTAAGCACCAGCTTCTCCTTTGAGTTCTTCACCACTGTTATTCCAGTCTTCTTTGGAGCCACTTGCACTAGGCTCACCCATTTGCTATCTGAAATTGGATAAATGATTCCTGCAGCTAGCAACTTACTCACTTCTTTCTTCACCACATCCAAGATAAGTGGGTTGAGCCTTCTCTGAGGTTGCCTCACCAGTTTCACTCCCTCCTTTAACTGAATTCTGTGCATGCACGTAAAGGGGCTAATCCCAGGTATGTCTACCAATGTCCAGCCTATAGCCTTCATGTTCTGCCTCAGGATGTTCAACAACTTCTCTTCTTGCTTTGGCTACAGATCTTTGGCTATAATGACTAGCAACTTCTCATTCGGTGCTAGAAATGCATACTTCAAATTTTCTGGCAGTGGCTTCAGTCCAAGGTGGGTGGCTCTATGATAGAAGGTGCTAATCTTAGAGTTGCTTCTGATGGTTTAGGTTCAGCGCCTGCAATCTGTGAAAAATTCTGCATAATAGCATCATCATATCCTATGGAAGCTAAAATAGAATCAGCAGAGTTAAAATGATGTACAGAATTCAAAATCATAGAATCTAAAATTTGCACATCAGCATCAGAATCTGTAGAAATAGAAACTATAGACTGTACATCATAAACGGAATTTTCAGAAATAGACTCATCAGTAGCAGAAATTTCTGTAAATGCAGAATTTGTGCAACCAGAAACTGAAGTAGCAGTATGTGAAGAAAATAGTAATGTAGAACCTGCAGAAACTGTAAGTTCAGTATTTAAATCTGCAGAAACAGAATTTACAAAGACAGTAGTAGAATTGGCATAATTTGACACTGCAGAATCAATATTTGCAAAATTTAAAAATATAATAGCAGAATTTGCTACTGGCGCAACAGAATTAGGTTTATCACAACCAATACATGCAAAATTTGCAGTGGCAAAATTCGTGCAAACAAAATTTCCAGCATTTAATTCAACATCAACATCAACATCAAAATTCGCAAGATTAAACATAGCACAATCAGAATCAGCATAAATAGATTTGTCTGCAGAAAAATTCACAAAATTAGAATTAGTAAACGCTGAAACTGAAACTGAAGCAGCAGGATTTTCAGAATTTGAACAAACAGAATCACAACCATGTAAGCATGCAGCAAATTCAACATAAACAACACAAACAGCACATAAGTCATTACTACCATCACAATCACAATCAACACAATATAATTCAGCCAACAAGTCTCATGCACTTCATCAACCAATGAATCAATAATGTCTATATGAAAAACAGAATGCTCTTCCGGTGGGTATCTCATGGCATCAAATAGATTAAAATGCACTTTACTATCTCCAAATTCCATGGATAATGTACCAGAATGCACATCAATCTTAGTCTTAGCAGTTTTCAAAAATGGCCTACCTAAGATTAATGTTGGTTAATTAGCATGCAATTCATCCTCCATATTTAGCACATAGAAATCAGCAAGAAAAATAAGGTCATTTACTCTTACCAACACATCTTCTAAAACTCCCTCAGGGTGAGTTGTGCTTCGGTTGGCAAGTTGGATGACCACTCATGTTGGCTTGAGCTCTCCAATGCACAAAGACTGGTAAATTGATTTTGGCATGACATTTATTGAAGCTCTAAGATCCAACATAGCTTGACTAAACTGCTTACTTCCTATGATGCATGGAATGGTGAAAGTCCCTAGATCCTTGCATTTCAGAGGAATACTTGGCTAAATGATTGCAGAAACATTTCTGCCCATGCTCACCTTCTCATTTCCCTTCAGCCTCCTTCTATGAGTGCACAAGTCCTTGAGAAATTTGGCATACTTTGGAATCTGTTTGATGGCTTCTAGGAGTGGAATACTGACTTCCACTTTTGTGAATGTGTCCATGATCTACTTGTCCAATTCAGCTTCTGCCCGCTTCTTGTTTTGTGTCACTCTGTTGGGGAAAAGCAGTGGAACACTTTGTTCAGGTTGCTTGCTGCTACTACCGCTTGGTTCTGCACCATTTGTCTTTATTTTTGTAGAATCAGATTTTTTTGCTACCTCTGGTAGTTCTGTAAAATATGCTTGGCTGTTTTTTTTTGCAACATCAGGAACCTTAAGCTGCTTGCCACTTCTCAAAGTGATGGAACTCACATTCTTTGGATTGGTCACGGATTGGGAGGGAAGGTTGCCAAAACCTTGAGACTTCATCTCATTTACTGTTGTAGCCAACTGACCAATCTATGTTTACAGATTCTGGATGCTGGCTTCTGTTCTTTGCTGAAATTGAATGCTGCTGGTTGCCATCTGCTTCACCAATTCTGCCAAGCTTAGCTCTGAGCTGCTGCTGCTTTGTGGTTTATTTTGCTAAACTGGTGGATGGTATTGTCCTGAGCTTGGTCCAGGAGAATTTTGCTTAAACTGAGGTTGCTGAAACTGATTGAAGTTGTTACCATACCTCAGATTCGGGTGATCTCTCCAGCCAGGATTGTATGTGTTGGAGAATGGATCAAAACTCTTCTGCTGCTACTGATAAGGCCTACCAAGAAAGATTCCTGCAATAGTTTCATTGCTCTCCTGCAGATGTGGACACTGATCTGTTGGATGTCCTGCTATAAAGCAAATGCCACAAATCATAGCTACTGGTTGTTGGGGCTACTGGCCAAGTGCCAATTGCCTCACCAAGGTTGTCAACTCATCTATTCGGTTCTCCATCCTTTGCTGGTTTGTATTAGAGGTTTGTACTTCATTTACTCCACTTGTTGACACTATGGCTCGGGTACCAAATTGTTGTGCATTGGCAGCCATGTTTGCAATTAATTCACGAGCTGCAGCAAGTGTTTTATCTACCAAAGCCCCTCCAGAAGCGAGATCGACCATACTTACATCCATTGGCATCAGACCTTCATAAAAATACTGAATGAGAAGCTGGTCACTAATCTGATGGTGTGGGCAGCTTGCACACAATTTCTTGAACCTCTCCCAATACTCATGCAATGTCTCTCCACTAGTCTGCCTTATTCCACAAATGTCCTTCCTGATTGTAGCAGCTCTTGATGCAAGAAAGAATTTCTCCAAGAACATCTTCTTCATGTCTTGCCAGCTTGTGATGGAACCTGGATGCAAGTAATACAACCAATCCTTGGCAGATCCATCCAGAGAAAAAGGAAATGCCCTCAGCTTGATGTGATCTTCCTCCACTCCATGTGGGTTCATGGTTGAGCACACTACATGGAACTCCTTCAAGTGCTTGTGAGGGTCTTCTCCAGCTAAGCCATGAAACTTGGGTAGCAAATGTATCAGTCCTGATTTTAGCTCGAAGTCTGCATCCAAATTCGGGTACTGGATGGCCAAAGCTTGATAGTTGACATCAGGTGTTGCAAGTTCCTTCAAGGTTTTATTAGCCATGCTTCCTGAGAAATCAGAATTTTCAACAAAGTTAGGAATAGAATCAAAAATAAAATTATTAGCAGAACTAGTCTCAAACAACCCCCTCTTAGCTCTTCTAATTTGTCTAAGAGTCCTTTCTAATTCAGGATCAAACTCAACTAAATTAGGAGTTGTATTAGACCTAGTCATGCACTAACAAAATAGCAAATAGAACCATATGCACAAAGCACTAAAACATGCACACAAACCCTCAAGGAGTAAAAAAATGCAAATAAAAATCTTAAAAAATTTAAAAAGTGGTCTAAATGAAGGAATTTGGCTTAAAAATAAAAAGTGAATAGCCTTTCTATTGATCTTAATCAAAGGGCCATTTTCCTTCAACTGACCAATTTCCAAGTCAATCGGAGCAAAAATCTTTTACAAAAATACCTGTTACGTCCCTAAAAAATACCGAAAAGATCAAAAAACCTCTAAAAGCCTATCTAAATGATGGAATTTGACAAAAACAAGGGGGGCTCAATCCAAAGGATTGAATCTTTCTCAGAATGATGTTTTGCTATGGAATCAAGTCCCGTGAAATCAACTGAAACGAGTTAGTCATCAAAAACCGAAAAACCGAACTACTAACTATGAATTAAAACTTACAACTTAACCAAACACACATCAACATAGAATATGCAATGATATTAACATATATTAACATGATCAAATGACATCAATCATCCCCAGCAACGGCGCCAAAATTTGACTCGAGTGCCGAGCTTGGTCAAATTACAATAAAACCGAATTGTACTAAATTCATAGCAAAGGGTGCAACCCGGGTTGTTTCCCAGTGATGACAATGTTATATGATCAAGAAATTGGGGGGGGTTTAGGAATTTAAAATATTGAAATGAACAGAATTTGGAACATTCAATCCAAGATTCAAAAGGCAACAATCATCACTCAATCGTCAAATTCTGGACATATATCAACAATTCAACTCGATGGTTAATCATAAAATTGAATGAAACCTCAATCCAAAATTAGCATTTACACAAAAACCTTCATGCATTTGACTAACACATAATCAATGAATGTTCAGAAATCTCTAAAACCTAGTTGAGTTGTATCAGTTTTAATCACCAATGTATTAACCTTAGAACTCAGACTTGAATTCTAATTCTTCTTCTTTCAAGAATTGAATCAAACAATTACAAATTGGTATGAGACCATTGAACTCTTGATCAGAATTTTTGAATGAAAACCTTCAATTCCAAAATCGAATTAAGATAAAAGAAAGGATAGAAGAAACCGAACGGAATAGTTGAACTCTTGTTAGCCAATCCTCTTGAGTAATGATGCTCCTTGAATTCTCGGATTAGATAGAAGCTTACTCCTCCATGAATGGAGGAAAATGAATTGTAAGGTGGAGGGGGGCGTGAGAGAAGAGAAGAAGAAGAAGAAAACCGAAAATTGCTTATCCAAAAATCTATTCGAGTTACAAGTCTGGCCTCTCTAATTTAGCCAGGCAAAATAGAATCAAAATATCTCCCAATAAATCGTAACAGTTATTACATTAATCCCCCCTCTTTCCTTTGAATCTGGACACCTAATTAGCTAAATTCTGAATTATATAAAGAAAGTTATGCTAAAAACATGCAAGTAAGTTCTCTAATCCAATCAGTAATGTTTGTCCGCATTTTCGGCAATGAAATGCATCATTTTGGATTTGTGTCTGAAGATCACTTAAAGCTTTGGATGTTAGCTTCAAAACACCACTGGAATGGGCTCAATTGGGCTACTATAAACCAAGATATGGTCCAAATACTGCACCCAGTTCAGAAAACGCGACTGCACCGCTTCAGTTCACTTTTAGGCCCAATTTCAGCTCCTTAACACCAGAATTGGCCTTTAACTTCTGCATATCACTTGTAGGCCTATCTCTCAACTTTCCTACAAATTAAGAATCACAATAAAATGAGTTCTACAACTCAAGATATAACCCAAAAACCAAAACAGTGTCAGAATTCGCCTAATGCTAGAAAATTTAACTCAAACCCAAACAATACAAAATGGTCCAATTCAAAACAATTAGGCACAAAAGAGAATTAATGACCTAGGAATGAGGGAAAATAAGTATATAAAAATCCAATTGATCACATTACTATTATTATTATGATATACATACATACATACATACATACATATATATATATATATATATATATATATATATATATGTGTGTGTGTGTGTGTGTGTGTGTGATTATGGTGCCGTTTATGTTTGAATAGTGATGATATATTTGTTATATACATTTAAATTTCTGTTATCACTATATTCTGTTACACAAGCACTTATCTACGTATGTTACATACACGACTATCCATGCATTGATGGCTCACGATTTTCGAAATTAATTCGAAATGTAATAAAAAAAAAATTTACCCCTATTTTCACGTAGCATATTTTATAAATGAGTTTAAGTTTCTGCAAAGCAAAACGTAACAAACTAATGATGTGCCATATTACAACTTAAGTATAGTACAAATATTTAGGGTGTTACAAAACCCATGAAATAAAGAGAGATGTGAGCCTAAGGAACACCTTTGGGAACCAAAGGAAGAGAAATGAAGAAGTGTGCTAATTGTTTGGCTTCTAAATTGCGCCAGCTCCTAGAACACCCAAATCATACCTCCCTAGTGGCAAAACAGTGTAGGTGAAATGGGGAGGAATGATAATGTCACAACAATATTTGGAAAATGGAGGAGTAAGGAGGAGGAGGAAGAAGAAGAAAAAGAAGATGAATAAATGAATGAAGGAGAAGGGAGAAGGAAGTGTGTGTGCGTGAGTGTGTGTTTGTTGCGGTTCACTAGGGGGGAGGCAAGAGTGTGTTATGAGGTCGTGTCGGAGTAGTGTATACTTATTTATATTCCTTTATTTTAAGTTAATGTACATTAACTTTAAAGCATAAATGGAAATAAGGAAATAGCCTCCCATTTGGATTCAAATAAAATATTAAAAAAAATCAAAATCCTTAAGAATATTTCAATTTTTGGATTTTAGTTCAAATTTGGATAAATTTGAGGTTTTATAAACCTTCAGGCTAAAAATAAAAGGGTTAGTGACTCTAAAAAATTCATTAAAATCAGTCTTTAACTCATTTTTATCTAAGGAACAATTACCAAGATTTTTGGTCTCAAGAAAATGCTCCTTTCATAGCCCATCAAGGAGGTGCAGGGTTAGACTTAGAAAATTTTCACTATCCAAGGTGACAGACTTCTATTAGGTACATTGAAATAGCTGAAGAGATTTTCTCAAATATTCTAGGCTTAGTGTATCATGTATTTGAGTATATAATGTTTATACCTAAACACAATAAAGTTGAATTAGGAAAAATACTCGAGTACTTGGACGTAGTATTTGAGTACAAAATCTTGAAAGTACTTAAATACTTGAGTTTAATACTCATGTACTGACTCATGGTACTCAAGTACTTCATGTTGGGTATTACAATTTTATTTTATTTTTTGTTTTTGTGTTTTACTAAAGACAGTGAGATTAGAAATCATTCCTAAGGAATATTTTTTGGGGGAGGGGGTAGGAGTCAAACACCAAAGATCCCAAACTCAAATGAAACATGAAGGAGATAACCATTAGACTTTGGGCTCAATCACATGTTTGGTATTAGAGTTTATCCTCTACATCTTTAATGCATGATATTAATTAGAACACCAATTCACAAATAATGATAAATGGAAGCATAAATGTTTATGCCATAGTTGAAAATACTTGATCTTGTGCAAGATCTTCCTCCTGATACCCTTATCTTTAGGTGGTTATTCAATGGGGTAACTAGAGAAAATGGAAGGGCACGTCTTTTGGCAATGTCTCTTCAATTTTGACAAATGCTTTTATAGGGTTAAAGAGGGGACCTAACACCATGTATATAGTTACTGAACTCTCCCATCATGGGCATCGATAACAATGGTTGGGCCTAAACTTAGCCTCCCAACTAGATTTATAATAAAAATTGACAAACCCTATATAATTTATATTGCATATTTATGGACTATTCCATGAACCTGTTTTTATTAAAATAATATAAAATAGATTTATAATTGTATGCATGCATAATTTTTTTTTCTTATAGTCATCTCAAATTCTTATTGAGATAACATCACTCATTCTCTAGAAAACACACATTTGTAGCTGCTTGCAAGCCTTGTAGATAATTTTTTACATGTGAAGGATAGGGATTAGCGAAGTCGGCACTCAAAAAATTATTGAAGGTAAGGGGGTCTTTTTTTTTTATTTTGGTTGATCCTATGAGCTATCCTGATTTTTATTACACTTCTAGTGTGAATGATTGGCTTTTTCAGAAACTTACGCTTAGAGGTAAGGGTGATGATAGTTGGCCACTTTTATTTGGGTCTGCGATCCATTTTCTATGAAGAATGAGGAATGATGAGATATTTCAACGTGTAACTTTGACTAGCTCTGAAATGTTCCATAAATTTTGGTCTACTTATATTAGCCATTATCACGTTTATGCTCTTTAGCAAGATGCAGTTGGGTCCATGACTAATTCTATTCATGCCATTCGTTGGTTGTTCCATTTGGATGGGCGGGTTAAGATTAATTGTGATGGGTTAGTTTGTCATAACTTAAAGGCATCCCGTGGTGGTTTAATTAGGGGATCTTTGGGTAATTTTTTTGGTGGTTTTGTGGCTAACTTGGGAGTTTGCCCAATTACTATCGTTGAGGTATGGGGAGCTTTACTATGGGCTTCTTTTAGCCTAAAACAAAGGAATTCACAAGGTTATCCTAGAAATGGATTCATCTAGTGCAATTACTCTTATTAACAAGATTGATACGGCTCACCACCCTTTGCTTCTGTTCTTAATCTTATTCGTTCTTTCTTGCAAAGGCAGTAGGAGGTTCGAATTCAACATACATACCACGAGGCTAACAGAGCTGTGGATTTTATGGCTTTACTTGGGCATAGTTTGAATGTGGGTGTTTGTTCCTATGATATTTTTCCTTCTAGTTTAGCCTCCTTTTTAATGGAGGATGTTGTTGGGCTGTCTTTTCCTAAACATATTATTTAATTTTTCTCTTGTTTGGACGCTCTGCCAGTTTTACCATAAAAAAAAGAAACCTCCACCAATGTTTTCCTAGGATCGCTAAATTGAATCTGTAAATGATAACAAACCCCCCTTCACTCCTTTTGGCTAGCATAATTTTCGAGTCATTTCAGTGAATTGTGTTGAGTTTGTTTGGTTGTTTTATCAAAATTTGGAAATGAATACTCTAATATAAAAATTTTACATAATTTAATCATATATAAACTTTTATTATATTGATCAATAATACAAATTTATATTTAATTAAGTCATATATTTCTCACGTAACAGGATTCATTTCCAAAAAACTTTCTTATTATCTTTCAAATCGTGACGCATAGATAACGGGATCTGAAAGCAATACTAGATTATAAGAGCTTTAGGTCCTACTTTATTAAATATTTCTTTGCGGCCCCTAAAGAAGTATTTTCTTTCTACCTTTGTATTAAAAGATATGAATTTTTTCGGGTCCCACCATCATAAGAAGTCGTATATCACGCAAATCACGTACTTTCCCCGAACCTAACGTGATATCTTTGGTTGGGCCTTGTTTGGTCCCAAACTCAGTTGGTCACAACACGGCTAATGATCAAGTTCTAGCCAAATCGATAATTAGACAAAACATAAGAGTTAATTAATATTTAGTTAATTCAAATAGTTTTAAATTCAATTTTCTTAAACAGAATCTTTGATTTAAATTTAATTAATAGAAAACAAGCCTAGTATTAAGACAATTTTATCTCTTTAATAAGATGACTTGATTCAAGTCAAATTAATAAGATTCTTATAAAATTTAAATATTGGCAATTTAGATAAAAGAATATAAAAAATATCTATATATATAGCTAATATATAAATTTTCACAAAATAAGAAATTAAAACTAAGAAATGTATTATAAGAGAGCGCATCGCATGAGAAGAGTGATTTATTATGAGAGTGAGAGTAGTAAATTTAAGCCGTATAATCATATATAAATGGTCAAGATTTAAAGTTATTTAAAAATCACATTATTACTTTAAAAAGTCACATAACTTTATGTTTTATTCTTGATCCTCTTCCTGTATTATAAAACATATTTTATAACGAATTAAGTCAGTATAAAAATTAAAAATATTAGATAGAAAGATATTAATTTAAATTAAAAATGTGTATAATTTCTAATATTTTATAGTAATTATAAATTTTAAAATATTATGTGATATTCGATTGAATTGTAGTAACGTAAAGTGTGTGTTTGGATGTTGAAAACATGTTGTCTAATTTCCAAAACTCAAATCCTATTCAATTAGCTTCTAATCCTGTCGAGTCTTGAGTAGCCCGGTCACATATAATAATTTAATATTAATTATATATAAACTGTGACCTAAAATGAACTAAATAACTATAATAATATGTATTATTAGGAGTAACCATTTTAGTAAAAGATTCGCGGGGGGCATGTAACAATTTCTAACAAGTTTATAGGGGCTGTCGTGAACGCATGACCATGCCCAGACACATCGTCTCCTCTTTGTACTTTTGTGGGGCTTCAGAATTATGGCTTGTTGATTGAAAAGAAAGCCTTTGGTCCCCATTCACAGGTTGTCCACAATTTGTAAGGAAAGAAGGAAGGTGATGAAACCAAAAAAGAAAGAAATGGAAAGAATAAAGACAAACAATTTGAAAGTAACGAGCATATTGTTTTTTAAACAACACTGGTGGAAGATGGACCATGTAAACTAACTTTGCATCAATGGAATCAATATATGAATTGAAGTTGTACAATCTTTTTGGCTTTTCAAACATATTTTTTTACTGGAGCCAATTTTATTTGAAGTTGTTTTCTTGGTGTTTTTGTTAGTAACAAATATCGGCATCAAACAACTAATTTATTTCAAGATCTCAATAGGAGAATTGAAGTAATTTCTCTTATGAGTTCTTAAATTAAGAGTGTTTGTCAAATTTTTTTTTTTTTTTTTTTTTTGAACAATATTCTCATCGAAAAATTTAAACTACTCGGTTCAATGCACGCACCAGAGTTTGAAATAATTTTAGAAGATGAAGAACAAACAACTTCAATTGACAATGGGCTACGAATGTTAAATGTTGCAGAAAAAAAACTGAAAACAATGGAAACAAAACTGTAAAGTAAATAAAAAAAAAAAACGCGATTGAAAAGTACTGGAAACTAAATCAAACGAACAATAAATGGAAGAAAACGAGAGAAAGATCACTTGAATTTCTCATAACTCTTGAACGTCACCATGATTTTGAGTTTTGCAGAAATTTTTGCAAGTGAAAATTCCATCTTGAGTTTGAGTGTCTTTCCCCTATTTACAGAGAATCTTCATGCCTACATGTTTGCCGTGTGTCCACAACGGTTATTAACATCATTCTACAACCACCAAATCGTCTCTCTTTATGCTTATGCACAAGGCCATTTGCATAACTTTTGTGCTTTTGAATTTGAATTTCGAAATACTCTCTGCATTTATGTCTTTCACTTTGAGCCAGAGTCCCTCAAGCTCACAAGCATGGTTAAAGTCTTTCTATTTATAGTCGGCATCTTCCTTTTTGGTAAGTACGAAAACGTCTTAGGCAAAACCAACCCAAATTAAGGTTCCTACTTATTCGCTGCCATTAACAAACTGCTCATATCGCTCTTCCTACAAGATTTGTAAAATTTTCTTTATAACATGATGCCCCCACAGTATTCTTTCTTTGTTGTCAAGGAACAAATAAAAGAATATTAGTTGTAAGTATTTTCTTTGTTAACACTTAGGATTTGTTTGTGAATTAAGGTTTTGTAGGCAAAACAAGGGAAAAGAGAGAGTTTGAAGAATAAAAATGGACTCATAATTGCTCTCAAACCCTTCTCCTCCCTCCCTCCCTTCCCTTCCAAAACGTCAACTTAAGTAAAAACCAATAATAATAAAGAGAAAAGTATACTTAAATGTTTTGAGTTTCCTGTTTCCCGTGCTTCAATCATCATTGCACATCCATCCATGTCCTTTCAACTCCTCATTTTCTCTCTCCAGCTAACTCAAAGAAACTTGATACAAGTAACAAAGACGCACATGAGGTGAGAAACGATCAAAGGAGAGACCACGTGACTGAGTGAGCTGAGGTGGCAATAACTAACTCTCAAAGCGCGGGCAAATTGAGGAGATCCACACGAAAACACTTGGAGCCCAAATGGAGGAAGGACTACGTGAATATTAAGTGTGAGAAGGAGCCGGAAGAGGACCATGCTTGATGTGAGTCTCATTCTCTCTTCTCTGAACTTCCTTACTCTGCATTCTTTCTCTGCTGAACTCTAATTTCCTGAATCCAATTCTCAGGTGATTTTCATCATTGCTATCAGATTCCCACCTTACTCCACAACCACTCCATTCCACCGATTGTACTGAGTTTGATTGCTAAATTGTGATAGATAATGTGATTTGGTGTATTTGCTGTTGTTTCTTAACTTGGAGTGCACTCCCTATATTTGTATAAATTCCCATTTGTATCACTGGTGCTTTCATTGACCCTATCCTGGCGGAACATACAAGGATGAAAGAAGCTCAAGCTGATATCAACAGACTAACAAAGGCTGTCAATGGCCACACTAATGAATTCCTCAAAGTGGATCGAACTCTAGAAACAATGCAACTCCTTCTTCAAGGGCACTATGATCGTTTCCTAAAGATGGATCAGGCTCTGGAATCAATTCAAACGTTGTTGCATCAGCGAGTAAAGTCTCCAAAGTCACACTATAACCGCCACGATGGGCAGAACTCGACTGAGACACCTTACTAGCTAGTCTCAACAATTCTACAGCAACCTCATATGATGAAGGTCGACTTTCCAAAATTTTCAGGTGATGAAGCGATGCAATGGATCTACAAGGCAAAGCGATTCTTTAGAATACATTCAATTCCAGAAGATCAAAAAGTGCTCATGGGTTCACTACAGTTTGAAGGAAAGGCGCTTGCCTGGTTTCAACTGCTGGAAAAATCGAACCAGATTCCAGATTAGTTATCCTTAGCCACTGCTATTCAAGTTCAATTTGGTCCATCTCAATTTGACAATCCTAGATCTGATTTATTTAGAGTGTGTTTGCATTAACTAAATTTTGGAATTGATTTAATTTAAATTGAATTGATTTGATTTATAAATTAAATTTTATGTTTGAAATGATTGCATAAAAATAGGATTTGAATTGATTTAGAAATCAATTCTTATATTTATAATATATTAGATTGTATTTGGAATGATTAAGAATGGAATTGATTTGATTTGATTTATACTTAAATTTTAAAATCAAATCAATTCTCATCAAATTCTTTCAATTTTAATAGAATTTCAAATAGAAAGTAGTTAAATCCCATAGTAATTAGAAATCACTTTATTTCTTATTTTTAAAACACCCAAATACAAGATTTGATTTCTAAATCAAATCATTTCCATTTTTTTAACATTCCAAACACACTATAAGGTTGATTCAGAATAGCTCTGTGAATGAATATTATGATAATTTCACTGATTTGGCTAATAGAGCCTATGGGATGGATGATTCCCTGTTAATGGATTGTTTTGTGGCAGGTTTAATCCCGCAACTTAAGAAGGAAGTGATTGCTAGAGCCCCACAATCCTTGCTACAAGCTGGTTCTTTAGTTAAACTGTTTGAGGAAAAAATTATTCCATCTTTTCCTACCACCATAAATCGTTCCCCATACTTTGTACCAAAACCTCCATATCAACCATTATACACGAGTCCACAACAACATCCCAAAGCTCCTATACACACACCAACCGCAAAACACAAGCCAACTGCCATTGCTACTAACCCCACCTAGACCACATAACCTTAGAAAATTAACCCAGGCAGATATACAATTTAGGCGAGAAAAGGGATTGTGCTTCACTTGCGATGAGAAATTCACAGCTAACCATAAGTGTACCAACAAACACTATTTCTTGATCCAAACAGAGGAGGAAATAGTTACTATAGAGGATGAGGAGGATCAAAACAGCCAGATGATGAGCCACCAGCAGTAGACAACCATGCTCATCACTTGTCTTATCATGCATTGAGGGGGACCTCTGCGAGGGGGACAATTAGATTCACTGGGTTCATTAATGGAACAGAAATACAAGTTTTACTAGATGGTGGAAGCTCTGATAATTTTATACAGCCGCAACTTGCCAAGTTGCTGAAGCTACAGGTTCATGAGGCACCTCAATTTAAGGTGGTTGTAGGTAATGGTGATCAACTGGAATGTGAAGGCCAAGTGAAACAACTTCCAATCCACATTCAAGGTCATTGTTTGATGGTATCTGCATACTTGTTATCAAGTGCTGCAGCAGAACTTGTTTTGAGTACACAATGGCTTGCCAAACTGGATACACACCTTATTAACTATAACAAGCATTTCATTACTTTTTATCTGCACGGTGAATTAATTACATTACAAGGAAATTCAGGTGGTCATCCTATTTAGGCTCAATTTCATCACCTCAAATGCTTACATGCAACTGATGCGATATCAGAGTTGTATACGCTGCAGATTAGCACTTCAGAGACACCAGCGGCACACTTACTAGATCTGCCTTAGTCTATGGAACTAGAAATTTCTATGTTGCTGCAGTAATACAAAGAAGTATTTGCTCAACCTCATGGGCTACCTCCTTCACATACGCATGATCACAGTATCCCCTTATTACCAAATACAGCTCCGGTAAAAGTACAGCCGTATCATTATCCTTACAGACAAAAGACTAAAAGTGAAAAAATGGTGGCTGAGATGCTTGCAGATGGCATAATTCAACCAAGTTCTAACCCTTTTTCCTCTCCAATACTGCTTGTTAAAAAAAAAGATGGCACATGGCACTTTTGCACTGATTACCGTGTGTTAAATGCAGTAACAGTCAAGGACGCTTTTCCAATGCCTACAGTAGATGAGCTGTTAGATGAATTCTTTGGGGCTAAATGCTTTTCGAAACTGGATTTGCAGTCCAGATATCATCAAATACTAGTGAAGCCAGCAGAGAGATACAAAACTGCATTACGAACTCACCAAGGGCTTTATGAATGGCTTGTTATGCCATTTAGGTTAACAAATACGCCAGCAACATTCCAGGCACTTATGAATTCAGTATTTGTTGAAGTCATGCGAAAATTTGTGTTGGTGTTCTTTGATGATATCTTGATAGATAGCTCAAATAGGAATGCTCACATTGACCATTTGTCTCAGGTCCTGCACATGCTGAAACAACATTCTCTATTTGCCAAGTTATCAAAATGCTCTTCTGGTCAGACACAAATAGAATACCTCGGGCATGTAGTAACAAGAGAAGGAGTCAAAGTGGATGATTCTAAAATTACAGCAATCAAATAGTGGCCAACACCCTCTTCGGTGAAACAACTTCAGGCTTTTCTCGGTTTAGCAAGCTACTACAAAAAATTCATCAGAGATTTTGCCTTACTTGTAGCACCCCTTACCAATTTATTGAAGAAGGAAGCATTCAAGTGGTCGGAACAGGCAGAAACAACCTTTGTGAAGCTTAAATCAATGCTGAAAAATGCTCCCATGTTGGCATTACCAAACTTTGCGGAACCCTTTATTTTGGAGACAGATGCTTCTTCCAGAGGTATCGGAGCTGTACTCAGTCAAAATAACCATCCAATAGCTTTCTTTTCGAAGAAGATCTCAGCTCGAATGCAAAGCCAATCAACCTATGCATGAGAAATGCATGCGATTACTAAAGCAGAAGGGAAATTTTGACATTATCTACCTTGTCATAGATTTGTGATTAGAACAGACCATAAAAGCCTAAAAGAAATGTACGACCAGGTAATTCAAACACCAGAATAGCAGACTTGGCTTCCAAAATTGTTGGGTTTTGACTTCACCATTAAGTATAAGAAGGGTAAGGAGAATCAAGCTGCTGATGCACTCTCACGTTCATTCATGGCGCTATCCTGCCCACGTTTTGGGTTCATACAAGAGTTAAAATGTGAAATACTGCATTATGATCCCTTGAAAGAGTTTCCAGCAGCAGCAGTTGATAAAACAATTCTGATCCAAAAAAAAGGACTATGGTTCTGGAAAGGAAAATTGTTGAATCCAGCTAGCTCAGATATCAGAAACATCATACTCAAGGAATTTCATGATTCTGCAGTTAGGGGTCACGCAGGTTTTCAAAGAACTTTAGCCCAGATATTAGCTTAATTTTTTTGGAAGGGAATGGCCAAAGAAATTAAAGAATATGTGAGCTCTTATTCCATTTGCCAACAAGTGAAATACATGACTCAACCACCAACCAGAACCCTCCTGATGAGGAACCCCGTGGATATAAAGATCCAGAAACCCCAGGCACACACTTTGATAGAAAACAAGATTTAGGATAAAGACCCTCCCTACTAAACCCCCAAGAAACCTATCCTTGGAAACATAAATAACAGGGAAAAGATAGAAAATTCTGCATCACATAGAACAAAATGAGAAATACCTCACAACTGTATTGGTAGTCAAACCATGATAAAAACTATGTGATAAAATTCTCTCCTGTCTATAGGCCAAGTTGCTTATTTATACATAAATCCTAAAAATGGAAATTATCTAATCCTACCTAAAAAATCTGATTCGAAATTAAAATTTAAAATTAAAGATATGATTCTATCCTAAAAGATTTATTCCCAATAAAATTAAATCAGATTTGATCTTTACAGATTTGATCAGATTTGATTTAAATCTTAAAAGATAAACTAATTCAATTTTAATCTAAACAAATCTATACTAAGTCAAAACAAATTAAAAAATGAATCTAAACGCAATCTAAATATATCTCGAACATAATCAAATTGCTTGCTCTTTAAGTTACTTTAATTATGCTTGATTCCTTGATTTCCAAGTAACTTGAAATAAGCTCTTGGTTTGCTTGATCTCCAAGGCAGAACCAACTTGCTAGAAATAAGCTCTTTTCCAGTGTTGAAATAACCAAATTACCCTCCTGAGCACGTATTACCTCCAACCATTGCCCATACCCAACCAGATTTGGCAAGATATTGCTATGGATTTCATCATGGGCCTACCCATAGCACATGGGTGTTTAGTCATTCTAGTGGTTATTGATAGGCTTTCAAAATTTACCTATTTTATCCCATTACCTGCAACATATACAGCAAAGATGGTGGCTGAAGTAATGATACAGAATGTCATTAAGATTCATGGCATACCACAGTCTATTGTCTTAGATCGAGACAAAATTTCACCAGCAAATTTTGGTAGTACTTATTCCGGAACCAAGGCACTACTTTAGCCATGAACTCCTCATACCATCCACAAACAGATGGCCAGTTCGAGGTTCTAAATCGTTGCTTGGAAATGTATCTTTGTTGCTTTACTTAACACAATCCTAAGGACTGGTATTGATTGTTTCCATGGGCTACTTATTAGTACAATACTGCCTTCCATTCAGCCATAGTCATGACGCCTTATCGATATTTGGCCGTGATCTTCCAAAAATACTGCCTTCCACTGATGATGACTCAAATGTGCGACAGCGACTAGAGGAAAGAGACAACATTCTAGTGCAGCTCAAGACTAATTTGGTTCGGGCACAACAGAGAATGAAAAAGTATGCAGATGGCAAATGAAAAGATGTTCAATTTTCCATAGGGGATTTTGTCTTTGTGAAGCTGTAGCCTTATAGGCAAAGTTCAGTAGCTTTACGCAAAAATCAGAAGCTAAGTATGAAGTATTTTGGTCCGTTCAAGATAATTGAGCACATTGGACCAATGGCATACAAATTACAACTTCCTCCCTCAACTCACATTCATCCCATATTTCACATTTCCCTTTTAAAAAGATGCGTTAGGGAACCACAGCAATAGGTGATACCAGAAGCTTTATTGCAGACTCCTCAGGAAAACACATTGCCACCACTTGACCTTGAGGACAAGGTCACTTTCATGGGAGGGAGTTATGATACAAGTAACAAGGACATACATGAGGTAAGAAACGATCAAATGAGAGACCACGTGACTGAGGGAGCTGAGGTGGCAATAACTAACTTTCAAAGCACAGACAAATTGAGGAGATCCACACGAAAACACTTGGAGCCCAAATGGTGGAAGGACTACGTGAGTATTAAGCACGGGAAGGAGCCGGAAGAGGACCATACTTGATGTGAGTCTCATTCTTTCTTCTCTGAACTTCCTTACTCTGCATTCTTTCTCTGCTGAACTCTAATTTCCTGAATCCAATTCTCAGGTGATTTTCATCATTGCTGTCAAATTCCCACCTTACTCCACAACTACTCCATTCCACCGATTGTACTGAGTTTGATTGCTGAATTATGATAGATACTGTGATTTGGTGTATTTGCTGTTGTTTCTTGACTTTGATCGCACTCCCTATATTTGTATAAATTCCCATTTGTATCAAAACTCCTCATCTCCTTCAACTTCCTTCACATATTTCCCATTCACACTCCCTCCCAATTCTCTCTTTATCCTGTAACTTTTCATTCTCAGCTTTCATCTTCCTCAACCTCGTGACTTTTACTTCCCCACATTCTAGCTAAGAAACCCTTCCTTGTAATTCTTTTCTACACATGCTTCGTCATTTTTCTCAATATCCAGTGTCATTTTCTTTTTCTTTTTCTGTTTCTGCATTAATGGCATTTTCAAACCCAAATAATGCCATCACCAAAATCGCCTCTACTTCTGAGCTCATCATGGAGGGTGGCCTAACCATGGCACCAAATCCTCAGCCAGAGCACCAAGAAATTTAGGTTAACCAGGTGATGCTTCCTTTTTCCATTGGCTTTTCAATTCACGGATTCATAGGTCCTGTAATGTCACCTACAGATGCCATGAGTATTAGATCTTTCTTTCCTTGTGTCAAGAAGCATGAAATCCTTACTGGGCAAAGCCCCATTCCAATTTGGTTCTTTAACAAGTCTAGAGTTTTTTGAAGTGAGCCCAAAAACACTAAAGCTTTTGTCAAATGGATAAATTGACTCCAACTTGTGAAGGGTGACTTACGGAAATCTATTGGTATCTTCGATATTTTGCAGCTATTTAGGGAGCCAATATCTTTCAACAACTTGATGATCGGTGCTTCCTTTTATTTTTGGAACCCCACCGCCAATAACTTCCACCTTTCATATGGTATGGTGGGGCCAACTTTGATTGATGTAGTGGCCATCACGGGTCTTTCACCACTTAGCCAAATAATTCTTTCTAATATGTCTCTATTGAACAAAGAATACACCATTGACCTTAAACCCACTACTTACTTCACCTTCATCAAGGCCAACATGGGTCAAGATACTGGCCTAGTGACCGATGATGAGCATGTATTTTATTGGTTGAATGGAGTGGTTTTCTACCAGAGGTCAATGGAAATGCAAGTCTACTTACCATTAGCCATTCTTCTTCATGAGGTTTGAAACTTGTGTCTAGCTAAACCTCTCATGTCCCATTTGCATGATACCATGGGCAACATTATCAAAGAGATTAGGCAATAAAAAAGATCGATAAACCCTAGCGGTCCTTTCTAGCTTTTACAATTACGACTAAATGCCTTCTTTGAGCCCTAACTAAACTTTAAACCTTTGAAGGATTTCTATAGAGGGATGGAATGTCCTAGACTATATCATCTCCACCAAATTGCCCTTAGGAAAGCTTCAAAAGTTGATATCATTCCTAAAGTGCAGGCTTAGACAGGATGTTCTAATTTATGGAAGGGTGTGTGTTCAGTTTGGCCTGTGGTGGAGCAGAATATTTGTTGAAGGATTGGTGATGGTTGTACTATTTCTTTCAAGTCAAACAGATGGATTCCTTAGGTTGATAAGTTGATTGATCATGCTCAATAGTTGATTTCAAATGATTGGTTACCACTTAAAGTCTGTGATTTTTCAATGTCTAATGGGCTTTGGAATTGGGAGACTCTCTCTTCCTCATTGCCTCCTTTTGTTTGTTTTGAGTGAAGATGGTCATTTCTCTATCAAATCAGCTTACTATTTTTTAGCTGGCCTTAAGTCTTATTTAAAGCATTCTCTTTATTGTCTAATATGGCATTGGAAGGGACTTGAACACATCAAGACTTTTCTTTGGTAGGTAGTGACTAGAGCACTCATGAAAAACTTTTTCAAGAATTCTCACCATTTTTCAGACAATCCTTTTTGTATGCACTGCCAAACCAACCTACTTTAGACATCCCTTCATACTTGCGAGACTGCCCCATTCTTGGTGGCCTCTGGTATCATTTGGTACCAGCTACAATTTGGCCTAGCTTCTTTTCTTCTTCATTGAGACATTGGTTGCTTGGTAATCTTAAGGGTGATTCTTCATCTTTTGGTCAGGATTGGCCTCATTTGTTTGGTTCAGCTATCCATTTTCTTTGGAAGGTTCGAAAAAAAGAGATTTTTGAGTGCATCACTCCTTCTCTTGAGGTTCTATTTCAGCACTTGTCGTCTCTTATTTGTAGTCATTATGTGGATTCTTCTATTCAACTTGGAGTGAACTCTTCCCCACCTAGACACCTAGTTGATATCGTTCGGTCAATGCTAGGTGAAGGTTGGGTGAAAACCAATTCTGATGGATCCATGCTTAATCATAGTCTTGCAGCCTGTGGTGGTGTACTTCGTGACTCTTTTGGTGGCTTTATTCGTGCGTTCTTAGCCAATTTAATGCTATACAGTCACTATTGTGGAGGTTTAGGGTGTTTTCTATGCCTTGGAGATGGCTTGGTCATTGGGTTTTTGTCGTATTTTGCATTACTAAAAATGCACTCATTACTGATGGAAAAATTATCCGTCGGTATATTTTTAATTTTTCCGAGGGAATATAAACATTGGTAAAAAAATATATACGTCGGTAATAATAGAATAAAGAAACGTCAATTGCGGTATTCTGCTGACAAGTTAATAATAATTATTGACAGATTATCTATCGATAATATTAAATCTAATATTTTATATTATATATTTGCCGACATAAATTTCATCAGCAAAAAAATATTAAATATTTTTTTCAACTATTATTTATTTAAATTATTAATAATTATTTATTTTTTTATAGTTTTAGTTGTAGAAGATATTAAAAAAATAATTAATTAAACAAAATATATACAATTTCATTTAAAAAATATTTACAATTCAATTCTAAAAAAAAAAAATCCTAAAATCTACGAATACTGATCATTGTTTGTTTCTGAGATGCCATTCTCACCATGGTCGTCGTCATCGTGTCCGACTCTAGATGGATGGCCGTGTGGAGAAGGCTGAAACAGTGGAGGTGGAGGCAGAGGTGGTGGGACAGGGTCAGAGGTGGTGCAGCGATTGACGAACTACCACTTCGCCTTTGCTCGTAAAAGGTGTACATAGCCGTCATCCTCTGCTCCATGGTCTATAGATGCTGCCTCCATTGCTGCATGTCTCTCTCATGGCGCTAATATAGCTCCATGTATCTCCTATCGGCCTCCTCAAGCTGCCTTTGCACTGACTCATTCAATGCATAGACCTAATCACGGATGAACTCTAGATCGATCCGAATAGGCCCAACTTCCTCAGTCTACCTCTATCCCGTCCGGATCCTAGTGTCCATCTTGGCATAACTAATCTGTATAACATATAAAAAATAAAAAATATAAGACGTATATTAACTAAATAAAGGCATAACACATTTATCATATCAATAATTATTTAATTTTAATAACACATTAAATGATTAAACAAAATTTGGCCAGAGTCTCCCCTTAAATTTGGAGCCTCGGCAAAAATTAATTCAGTTTGTCAATGTAACACCCTACTAATTTAGTGTTATGCTTAAGTCATAGCATGAAATTAAGTAGACTGTGTTACCGTGTTAATATTCTGCTTACTTTTTTTTTTTTAACTGACGAAATGGCGTGCTGCTATGCTATGAGCATACGAAACTGAACAAAATACCACAACAGATAAGAAATAGTGCAATAATATCAACTGTATACATGTATATATATATACCAGAAGCCATTGCTTCGGTTTATGTACAGAGTTTCAAAGTGAAATACAAAGGCGGGCCGACATACCAAAAAGACAATAATGCCCATGTCGGTCAAAAGATTCTATGGTCCTCAGAGGACATTTCATAACCTACTGCTAATCCTACTGTCAAAAAGGTCATACTGTACAAAGTCTCCTACGGCTGGCCTACTCTGTCAGATAGCTGTTCGCCATGCCAGGCCCGGCTAGAGAGTAATCCGCACTGGGTCCCGAGGAGGAAGAGGGTGACGAGCCGGTGGCCTCAGAAGGGTCACTCTCTGAACTAAGCGGTATATGTAACACCCTAATAAACCCATACTACGCTTAAGTCGTATTACGGCGTTTTATTAGTTGTTACTTATGCTCGTGGAAAACTAAACTTCACTTGAAATTAAATTACGCGGAAAATACGGTAAAATTTTTTTTTTTTAAATACGTCATCACTTTTGGAAAGTAAAGCCTTGTGCGAGAAGATAGCAATGAACAAGCATATCACAAAGATTTCAGTATAAATTGAAGGAACAAGGGATAAATTAAAAACCATGCATTCAAATTACTACTATAACCACATAAATATAATTAGTCTCATAATATCCAACAAATACATAAAAAGGGAACTCATGGTCATGCCATGGCCCCAAAATCAAAGGTACATAAGTCTGACAAGGTCCAATACAAAATGAAATACATAGGATAAGGAACACAAATAAAAATAGGCTCATGCAGACACATGCTGATTTCTCTACCCCTCCCGTGCCTCTCGATCGGATGGGCTCAAGTCCTCGAGTGCTTGGTCCCCCTCGCTCCTCGACCTCGGGATACGTGAGGAGTACGGATAATGCGAGGGTGCCTACTGATCACCTCAATGCGACGCATGCGACGACCTGGGGTATAGCTGGCCACAGGAGAATGTGCCTCAGAGGGATCCTCCTCGGACTCGGCAGGGTAATACTCGGGGAGCGGCGGCGAAGCGGCCCTAGGAGTAGCCGTCGAGCTCACATCTATCACAGGGATCTCCGGCGGTGGCACGAACTCAGCTGCGGGGGCAAACCCAGCGACATCGGCTCCATCTCGATGTCGGGCAATGGCTCAGGCAGAAAATCCCAAGGACCTAGGGGCTGTCCAAGGTAAGCCGATGAAATGTCTGCAGGGGCTGGCGGGACTTCTGGCTCCTCTTCCTCAAAAATCTGACCCAGGTAAAAATATGTGCGGACTATTGTGGAGGTCGTGGCCACAATAGCGTGAGTATCTCTATCGTAGGCCCACTCATGGTGGGGAGGGTCCACGCTCCACTCCACGGGGTGAGCCATGAATATCTGGTGACGAGACAGAAAAACAACTAGGATGAGAAATAAGATTTCTCAGTAGGACTCGACCCTAACACGTAAGTGTCATCGTCATCGTCCCAGCCACTTCAGTTTTATAAATAAAAACAGTGAGCATGCATCAAATTCAATTCTTAGATTTTGAAAACATGAGTATCCGAAGCGGATTCAATTTTTAACATACCTTCTAATCATTTGTATCATAATAACCATAAGCACAAGTGTAATCGTATAAAACATGCATGTCCAAGCCAGAAGATTCTCTTAACTTCTTCCCTTTTTAGGGTTTTGGACCAAAGTCCCTTTTCTTTTCTTAACTTGACTTTATCTTTTCACCCACTAAACATAAGTGGTAATGAACTCATACCGTGGCCGTCGCCACCATAGAATTTCGGTACTTATACTAGCTGGGTCATACCATGCCTCATGTAAGACCTATCCCCTATACTCACACTAGCTGGGTCATGCCATGCCTCATGTGAGTTGTGGGTGAGGGGAGCTTAAATTAGGTTACCTTCCCTTTTGAAGGATCACTTACTTGACTTAAATTTCTTCTATTAAAGTTTATGATGCAAAATATTTCTAAGTCCATAATTTTTACAAAATTTCGGCAGCATAACGGCTAGACCGAAGCTTCCCAAAATTTTGCCAAACAGAGAGACTAATATCATATAACATTGAGCATCATATCATCAACATAACATGTTCATATCATCATCATATCATTATCATAATCATCATCATCATATCATATCATCATAGCATCATGCTTGCACATAAACATAAGCATATTCTCAAGCAACATTTTATGAGCTTAGCTTAATAAATTTGGTGCAAGCTTTTAATTGAGATTGTCTCTTGTGTAAACTTCTTTTATTGGGCATAGTGCCAATTTCATCTATTATCCTTTTTGACACTTTTAAGTTGAATTATAAAGGTTTTTCCAATGCTTAATATGAGGGTATTAATGTCTTAGAGCTTATTTCTCCTTATTCTTTAACTTTTACCATAACCAGTTTTACTTTTACAGTGGGGCAGTAATTTTGAAAATTCACCATAATTTCATCTTTTACTCTTTTGTTTCGAATTTTTGTGTGGATGTACTTCTCTAAGTCTATTTTTAAACAAAACAAGCCCCACTTAAAAATTCATTTTGTAGCTTGAGTTATGCACATTTTATTCTGACTATTCATAATTGAAAGTTCACCTCGGGTCAGTGCCTTGTCCATTACACTGGGAGTTCCTCACATGGAATCTAACAAAATTGTTTTGTGGGAGTGTTCTTCTATGTCTTAGCTTTCTAATAAACTTGGTCCCACTCAAAAATATTATGTATAACTTGAGTTATGCATGTTTTATTACCTACTGCCCGGACAGAAACCCATCCAGGAACAGCGAACTTTGAAAAATCATATCTCTCTCATTTTAAGGCCAAATCTCGCATATTTTATATGTATGAAAAGCTCTTTTAGTCTACTTTCAGAAAATTAGTTTCATTCCATTTCGAGTTTTGTGGAGTGAGTTATACCGTACGCTTTACAGACTGCCAAAATTCCAGCTTAACTAGTTTTTAAGTTTTACATATCAATCTTGTAGAAATGTTGCTATACCACTTCAAATCACCATTTTTATGTTTTATCTCATCATCATACTCAAAGTTTTAGTCACCAAATCAGTATTTTTAACCAAAATAAAGCAAGATACATAAAACCATCATGCCACATATTCTCACTTTAAAACAACACTTTCAACAAGACAAGAAGACTCATAGGGCAAGAAATGGTCATGAGACCTTGAAGCAAGTCCTAAAACCACCTAGCTATAAAGAGCTTAGGAGTTCTAGAGCTTGAAAAATACATGAGAAAGAAGAGTTAGAATCACTACCCAAAGTGTTTCTCTTGGAAGCTTGAAGGATGAAGATGGTTCGAGATGGCATCCTTTGAGCTTGATATTGGGGCTTGTGTATGAGTGGCTTTGTTTCTCCAAGGACCAAAAATGGTAGTCCTTGAAGGGATTGTGAGTGTGGTGATGGAGATGAGGTAGGAAGTAGTAAGAAGGTTGGAAGAAGAACTAGAGAAATGGGAAGAACAAAAGAGTAGGATGAGACTTGGAGAGAGGAGAGAGCTTTTTGGTGTTTTAGTGAGAGGAATGGAAAAATGAAATGAGGGAGAGAGAAAAGGCTGAAGGTGGCGCACAAAATGGGGAGAAAAGTGAGGTGACTTTGCTTCTTACACAAGCTAGGGAGTGGAAAAACCTTGGGGCAAAAGAGAGTATTATGTTTCCTTTGAATTTTGGCATTTGGGTAAAGGCTTGTAGTGTTTCTTTTCTAATGGTTAAAAGCATGATCTATCCTAGGATTGGTATTGAATGGTTGTGATCACTCCAAGTGTCACAATCTTGATGGAGAAGAGTGGATCTTTTGTCATGACTCAAGTGATCTACTAACATGGACTTTTGATCTAGTGGTGTATGATGAGAAGGCAAATGGATGGTTGGATATGGCTCTTGCTTTGACCAAACTTTCAAATAAAAATTAAAAGGAATTTTCTACATCTTTATAATTGTTACAAATATCTAAATGTTAATTAATTCAATTGGTTTAAATTACACATTAGCACATTTTAATTGAGAAGGATTTTTCCTCATTAATTTTGTAAGAAGATGTGAAGGTTAATGTGATTAAGATGTGATACTTATATGCTCTTAGTTAATTAGGTTAGATCACCTTGATTTTTATGTTCTAAATCATGGATTAATAAGGATTGGGCAATTAGGCTTTTAATTGTAACTTTTAATGCATTATGTCTCAATTGTTGACTTGCCTTTAATTTACTAAGCTCTTGCTCTCGAGATTAATCGATTAATTCTCAATTAATCGTTAACCCCTCTAATTAGCCAGGAATACTGAGCTAATTATCTTAGATAAAAATGGGGATGTTACAGTATATCTGGAACCACCTGTGGAGGTGACTCGGGTGCAGGGTTAGTAGGAGCTGCCTGTGCTGCAGGTGCAGGAGGAGCTGGAGGTGGGTGCGCCATGTGCAGAGGGACAGCAATGTAAGGAGTCGTAAGGTCAAAAATAGGATGATGTAAAGGGATCGCAAAGTTCCTATTGCTAAATAGGTAAAGACAGAAGTTACAAGAACCGGCTATATACAAAGAATCCAGCTCTGGATCATGGTGAAACTGCAAATCTGGGATCTCAATGAAGAGGGAAGCTGTAGAGTCCATCACCAGCGTCTGAGAATGATGCGGGAAATACAGAACGAGATGAGAATTTAAAGAAATTCTCAGTAGGGTTTGTGCATAGGAGTTATCTGACGTCACATACATTCTCAGTTGCCTCGGTTTCTATTTAATTTTAAAAACATGGGTTCAAACTGAAATATCCATTTTAATGAGTTCAAGAAAATGTCTGGTCCGAGGCAAGGTTCAGTTTTACTTTAGACGGCCCAGAAAACAAAATAGATTACTAATAATGATACATAGAATGATAAACAGAATAAATAAATAAACAGCAGTAAACAAACATAATAGACAACTGTAAACATCTTGACATAACTATTCCATATATTCATGCATTCATGTAATCATGCAGACTCATTCTTGAACCCTCCTTCATAAACTTTTCATTATTTTTCCATCTCTTGGTCCCTTAGGAGTTCTTGGCCATATAGACTCCTAGGTAATAGTCTGCTTTTCAAGATCGCGCTGATTCCTATGCAGGAATGCCGGGTTCACTTTCCCTGACCTTCCCACCGACCTATTCCCCTTAACTTCTTATCCGGGACTGGCCCAAGTAGCATGGAACTCTCATAGTAACATAATTCTTATCATAACCTTCATAGCTTTCTTGAAATTGCACATGCATTAACATGAAATTCATAACTTGTGCATGGGTTCTACCGAAATTTCGGTAGCATATCGGAACGAGTCCGCTTCCCCATGAATAGTGCTAGCACATTAGAACATCAATGTATCATAAAGGTCATAACTTTACACACATATTGCAATATTGAGCTCATAATAACATTAAACTCATCAAGGCAGAGTTTCTGCCTCAGCATAGTCAACCAACTCGGTTTTTATAATTTAAGCCATAATTTCTGTTTATCTCATTTGGACCTCAAATTTGGATATGTTAAATTGTTATGTGTCTAGTTTCTAATCTCTTTGGTCCCATCTAATTTTGATATCTATAGCTCAAGATATTTAGAATTTATCCCGACTCACTTGATGGTGGCGAATCAGACACCTAAAAGTAAAAATCCACTAAAAAATGAAAACTAACATGACAAAATTTCATATGCAAGAAGTTCCATTTCATTTGCCTTAGTAGGGCTCGAGTTATAAGCCCCGAAACTTAACCTTCCTAAACTGCCCTGTTTTGACCTGGTTTAGACATAGAGTAACTTCTTCAGACCACTGGGAACAACTGAGATGATAACAAACTCGGAATTTCTCTGGATGATGTTCTTCTATGTGTAAGCTTTCCAACAAGATTAATTTCACTCAATTTGGAGTTTTATAGGGTGAGTTACACCCTTTTCAACCTATACTGCCCGGGTGAGTGTCCTGATTCCTAAGTCGAATTTCAAAAATTCATATCTCTCTCCATATCACTCCAATGGTCTTATATGATATATGTGTAGAAAGCCCTAGATGTCTAGTTTCACATAAAAATGGTTTCATTAATTTTAAACGGTGGGAGGTGGAGCTGTACACTCCACCGTATGGACTGCCGAGAGTTTTGAGTTTTCCAGCCTCTCAACTCTTCCTATCTTCATTCTTTGCTTGTTTCCAATTCAATTTTAATCTTACAAACAGCCAATAAGCCAGTTATAATTCATCATAATCAGTCAATCAACATGTCAAAATTAAGGAATTAAATCACCACCCATCATCCAAGAGTCAGAAAATCAAGTAAAAAAAAATCCTCTACCTCTTGTTGTCAAGCTTGAGTTTGTAGCTGGAACTTGGCTGAATTTAAAAGTTGGATGGAGTGGGTGAGTGGAGAAGAGAAAAGAGAGCTGAAGTGGGGAAGAAGTTACGTAGAAGGGGGTCTGAATGAGAGGAGGAGATTGTGTTATATAAGCATGAGTGGTAGTTAACTTGGAAGGTTTTGATTGACCTTAAAACACAAGGCTGAATTTCAGCCAACCTTTCCCTCTTTTTGTGACCAAAATGCTCTCCACGTCGCCCTCTTTTTGTGACAGAATTGCTCTCCACGTCATCCCCTTTTTGTGGCAGAATTGCTCTCCACGTCGCCTAAAAGTGGGACTCGCTTCTAGTATGTTCTGAAAATGACATTGGAACTCGTACTATTCTTAAAGTCGGAACTCGTGCACATCTTGGAGATTAAGTCGGAACTCGGAAATATTGTCTAGTTTACTCGAAACTTGAAAGCAAAGTCAGATATGAAGCCAAGCACTTAAAGTAGGAAGTCGGGAAATTAGGTAAACTCGAAACAATTCTAAGCATAACATCGGAGGTCGGAATTCACAACATTAACCCGTGTACCAGGAAATTGGGACTTATAGGACCTCGGCACTCCAAACTCGATCTCGGAACTCGGAAAAATAAGAAAAATGAAAAGCTCTTGGTAATGAGCTCGATATCGGAACCCGTGAAAATTCTGGTCGAACTTTGTAGACCAATACAGAGATCTGATCTTGCGTCCATTTCTGGTTGGGATCAAATCGGATGTCGGATTCCGTGTTAAGTCGAAAATCTTAAGATCGGAAATCGGAGAAAAAGTCAGTCCATTTCAGCTAATGAAATCGGAAATCGGGAATTTATTACCGATGAGGTCGGAATTCATATATAATATACATATAAGGTCGGAATTCGGAAAAAAAGTCCACAAGGCTTTGAGGTCAAGTCGGAAATCGGTAATTTTAAAAAATTCACTGACAAGGTCGGAAGTCGAAAATTCCATTTTAATGATAAGGTTGGAAGTCAGAAATCGAGGCGTTACATTACCACCCTCCTTAAAAAAAATTTTGTCCTCAAAATTTAGTACTTGAGAATAGTCTAGGATACTCTTTCCTCATGTCTAATTCCAGTTCCCAAGTGTAGTCTTCAGCATCTTCTTTTCCCCACGCTACCTTTACTAGTTGCACGGATTTGTTTTGAAGCTGTCTGCTGCTTCTGTCTACAATCCGTGCTGGTTGAACATGAAAAGTCAGGTCCTCCTTTAACTTTATTGATTCAAGTTCTAGCACGTGTGTAGGGTCAGGCTAATATCTTCTAAGTTGAGAAACATGGAACACATCATGAAGGTTTGACAATTGTGGAGGCAAAGCGACTTGATATGCAACTGATCCGATTCGCCTCAAGATCTGGAAGGGACCAATAAAGCGAGGATTTAACTTCTTAACCTTAATGGCTCTACCTATCCCCGTTGTAGGCATGACCTTCAAAAATACGTGGTCTCCTTCTTGAAATTCCAGAGGCTTTCTCCTAGTGTCCGCATAGCTTTTCTGGTGGCCCTGAGCAATAAGCATCTTACTTCGTATTTTCTTGATCTGCTCAGTGGTCTGCTCAACTAACTCAGGCCCTAATAGAGTTGATTCTCCTGTTTCATACCAACATAGGGGAGATTGGCACTTTCGTCCATACAACGCTTCGTAAGGAGCCATACCGATGCTAGCGTGATAGCTATTGTTGTATGCAAATTCGGCCAGCGGTAAGTATCGATCCCAATTCCCGCATTGTTCTAGTATATAGGCTCGCAACATATCTTCTAAGGTCTGAATTGTCCTTTCTATTTGGCCATCCGTTTGGGGGTGATATGCAGTGCTTAGGCACAACTTAGCACCGAATGCCTTTTGTAAGGCTCCCCAAAATCGTGAAGTAAACCTTGGGTCCTGATCAGAGATAATGGTTGAAGGGGTTCCATGCAGCCTTATAATCTCTTGAATGTACAGTTGTGCCAATTTTTCCAACGGATAATTTGCTCGAATGGGTAGGAAGTAAGCAGATTTGGTCAATCTATCCACAACGACCCATATGGCATCATATCCTGTTGGCGTTCTTGGTAATCCCATCACGAAATCTGTAACACCCTAATAAATTCATACTGCGCTTAAGTCGTATTACGGCGTTTTATTAGTTGTTACTTATGCTCGTGGAAAACTAAACTTCACTTGAAATTAAGTTTCACGGAAAATACGATAAGATTTTTTTTTGAAATACGTCGTCGCTTTGCAGCGTTTTGAAAAGTAAAGCCTTGAGCGAGAAGACAGATAGAGAAAGAGTGCGTCGCATACAATACATACTCCAATATCATAAAACAAGAAAAAGGTAAATAAATAGTAATTCACAAATACATTACATTAAATAACTAACCATTACATTCATATGGGTTCATAATATATATATATATATATATATATACATACATATATATCAGCATTATATCAAAGGAGGCTTATGGTCGGGGCCATGATCCAAATACTAGATACTAAGTACAAATTTAAATGACAAAGCCCAACTCAAAAAGAAATATGCGAAGGTGCAGAGCGATGGTCGCTACAAGTCCCAAAACAGCTGCGTCTTGCATCCTACGTCACACGTCCGCTCACAGTCTGGGGGATCCATGCTCCACTCCATCGGATGTGCCATCGAGATCTGGTGACGATACGGAAGAATAACTAGGATGAGAAATGGAATTTCTCAATAGGACTCGAACCCGACATGAAAGTGTCATCGTCATCGTCCCAGTCACTTCGGTTTTATTAATGAAAATAGTGAGCATTCATAAGGTTTCATTCTTAGGTTTTCGAAAACATGGATATCCAAAGCAGATTCAATTTTAACATACTCTCTAATAATTTATATCATAACATACATAAGCACAAGTATAATCACATAAAACATGCATGTCCATGCTATAAGATTCTCTTAACTTCTTCCCTTTCTAGGGTTTGGACCGAAGTCGCTTTTCTTTTCTTAACTTGACTTTATCTTTTCACCCACTAAACATAAGTGGTAATGAACTCATACCGTGGCCATTTCCACCGTAGAATTTCGGTACTTACACTAGTTGGGTCATGCCATGCCTCATGTAAGACCCATCCCTTATACTCACACTAGCTAGGTCATACCATGCCTCATGTGAGTCGTGGGTGAGGGGAGCTTAAATTAGGTCACCTTTCCTTTTGAAGGATCACACCCTTAGTTTGTCTTCTTCTTATTAAAGCTTATGATGCAAAGTTATTTTAATTTTCTTTCACATTTAGGCATTACGTATCGCCGTCCCCAAATGTGATTCTTTTATTGCATATTATTAAGCATCATATCATCAACATATCATATTCATATCATCATCATATCATTATCATAATCATCATCATCATATCATATCATCATCATCATGATCATGATCATATCATATCATCATCATCATGATCGTCATCATCTTCATATCATATCATAATCATCATCATCATATCAACATCATCATATGGATACATAGAGGTATACATATCACACAAAGTCTTATGAGCTTAGTTTAGTAAATTTGGTGCAAGCTTTTAATTGAGATTGCCTCTTGTATAAATTCATTGATTAGGCATAGGGCCAATTTCATCCATTATCGTTTTTGAAACTTTTAAGTTGAATTATGAGGGTTTTTCCAATGCTTAGTGTAAAGGTTTTAATGTCTTAAAGCTTGTTTCTCATTAACATTTAAAACTTAACCATAACAGTTTTACTTTTATAGTGGGGCAGTAACTTCAAAAATTCACCATAATTTCATCTTTTACTCTTTTGTTTCGAATTTTTGTGTAAATATACTTCTCTGAGTCCTTTTTAAACAAAACAAGCCCCAGTTAAAAATTCATTTTGTAGCTTGAGTTATGCACATTTTATTTTGATTGTTCAGACTTGAAAGTTCAACTCGGGTCAATGGCTTGTCCACTTCACTAGGAGTTCCTCACGTGGAATCTGACAAAATTGTTTTATGGGGATGTTCCTCTATGTCTTAGCTTTCTAACAAACTTGGTTCCACTCAAAAATATTATGTATAACTTGAGTTATACACATTTTATTACATACTGCCGGAATAGAAACACATCTGAGGACAGCAGACTTTGAAAATTCATATCTCTCTCGTTTTAAATCCAAATTCATGTATTTTATATGTATAAAAATCTCTATGAGTCTATTTTCACAGAAAATTAGTTTTGTTGCATTTGGAGTTATATTGAAAGAATTATCAATCGCGCCATATAGACTGCCAGAATTTCCCAGCTTCCACAATTTTGATTTCATTGAGTGTTCTTGTGAAAACATTAAAGCTTTTCCTCAAGTGACCACTTTTCTCTTCCAAACCACTTTTATACTTTGAGATCTTGGTATTAAATCAATGTTTTAACTTCTAAAAATTTGGTTCAATAGCAATAGACATACCAATCAAAAATTTCAAGCCAAAGAGAAGAACACAACACATGAAAACTCATCATATCAACAAGCATGGCCATAAGGCCTTGGAAACAAGTCCTAGAACCACCTAGCTATGGAGAGCTTAGGAGTTCAAAGGCTTAAAGAACACATAAAAGAAGAAGGTTAGAGTCACTACCAAATGAGTTTCTTGAGGAGTAGAAAGAGTTGATGGGTTGGAGATGATCTTTCTCCTCCTTGAGCTTGATGATGGGGCTAAGTGAGTGTTTGTTTTGCTTCTTCAAGAACCAAAGAGGGTGGTCCTTGAAGGGCTTGTGAGGGTGGTGATGGAAATGAGGTGAGAAGTAGTAGGGAGATTGGAAGAAGAATAAGGAAGATTGGAAGAACAAGAGAAGAGGAATGGGTCTTGGAGAGAGGAATTGAAAAATGAAGTGAGGGGGAGAGAAGAGAGGCTGAATGGTGCAAGAATAGGGGGGAGAGAGTGATGTGATTTTGCTTCCCTAACAAGTAAGAGAGTGGGAAAAACCTTGGGGCAAAAGAGGGAGTTGTGTTTCCTTTGAGTCTTGGTGTTTGGGTAAGGACCATTTTGTGTTTTTCAAGTGGTTAAAAGCATGACCTATCTTAGGATTGATATTGGATGACTATGATCACTCCAAGTGTCACAATCTTGATGGAGGAGAGTAGATCTTTTGTCTTGACTCAAGGAATCTACTAACATAGACTCTTGATCTAATGATATATGATGAGAAGGCAAATAGATGGTTGGATATGGCTCTTGCCTTGACCAAACTTTCAAACAATAATTAAAGGGGAAGTTTCTAAAATTTTACAATTGTTACAATTATCTAAATACTAATTAATTCAATTGGTTTAATTACACATTAGTACATTTTCAATAAAAAAGGTTTTCCCCATCAATTATGTAAAGAAGAGGTAAGGGTTAATCTTCGTGTAATTAAGATGTGATACTTATATGCTCTTAGTTAATTAGGTTAGATCACCTTGATTCTATGTTCTAAATCATGAATTAATAAGGATTGGGCAATTAGGCTTTTAATTGTAACTTTAATGCATTATGTTTCAATTGTTGACTTGCCTTTAATTTACTAAGCTCTTGCTCTCGAGATCAGCCGATTAGTTCTCAATTAATCGCTAACCCCTCTAATTAGCCGGAGACACCGAGCTAATTAGCTTAGACAAAAATTGGGGATATTACAAAATCCATGGAGATACTCTCCCATTTCCACTCAGGGATTTCCAAGGGTTGAAGCATCCCAGAGGGTTTCTGATGTTCCACTTTCACCTTTTGACAGACCAAGCATTTACTCACGAAGCTCGCTACATTTGACTTCATGCCTGGCCAGCAAAACATCTTCTTAAGATCTTGATACATCTTAATAATGCCAGGATGTACAGTGAATTCACTCTTATGTGCTTCCTCCAAGATTTTCCTCCGGAGATCATTCCCTTCGGGTACATATACCTTATCATGATGTCGCCAGATGCCTTCCTTATCCTGAGCAAAACCCATTAATTTCCCTAATTACGTGAGGTTGATCGTATGTTGGAGATTAGCATCCTGCTGCTGTGCCTGCCGAATCAGCTCCTTAAAGCTACTGGCTATCTTAATTTGATGTAGCTGAAGGGCCTTGGGAGTTATAAGGATTCCCAAATTAAGATTTCGGAAGCTTTCAATAAGCTCCGTCTCTTTAATCATCATCCAGGATATGGTCAATGATTTTCTACTCAAAGCATCTGCCACAGTGTTTGCCTTACCTGGGTGGTATTTCAATTCAAATTCATAGTCCTTAAGAAGTTCCATCCACCTTCACTGCCTTATATTTAGTTCCTTCTGATCAAAGAGGTATTTCAAACTTTTATGATCAGAAAAGACTTTGAACCTTACACCATATAGGTGATGTCTCCATATCTTTAAGGCAAACACAACTGTAGCTAACTCAAGATCGTGTGTAGGATAATTCCTCTCATGTGGCTTTAATTGTCTGGAGGCATACACGACCACATTTCCAGCTTGCATCAACACACATCCTAATCCTTGCTTAGACGCATCACAGTAGACTTCAAATGGTCCTCGAGGGTCTGGTAAGGCCAACACTGGTGTCGTAGTCAACCTTCTCTTTCAGGTCTTGAAAACTCTGTTCGCATTCTGGCGTCCACTCGAATGAGACATTTTTCCTGGTTAGCTTGGTCAGGGGCAAGGCTATACGAGAGAAATCCTTAACGAATCGCCTGTAATATCCAGCTAAGCCCAGAAAACTCCTGACTTCAGTGACTGTGGTCGGCCTTTTCCAATTTAGAACCGCTTCTACTTTACTGGGATCCACTGAGATTCCTCCTTGAGACACTACATGGCCGAGAAATTTTACTTCTTTCATCCAAAATTCGCATTTAGATAACTTAGCATAAAGTTTCTTTTCTCTCAAAATTTGCAGAACTAGCTGTAAATGTTTCGCATGCTCTTGCTCTGTCTTCGAGTAGACAAGTATGTCGTCAATGAAGACCACTACAAACTTGTCCAAGTATGGGCGGAATATTCAATTCATGTAATCCATGAATACTGCTGCTGCATTGGTCAGTCCAAACGACATCACAGTGTACTCGTAGTGCCCATAACGAGTTCAAAAGGCTATCTTAGGAATATCTTGTACCCGAACTCGAATTTGATGATATCTAGAGCGCAGATCGATCTTGGAGAATACCATTGCACCTTGTAGCTGGTCCATGAGGTCATCAATCCTTGGCAGTGGATATTTATTCTTGATCGTCACTTTATTCAAATGCCTATAATCCACGCATAGGCACATGCTCCCATTTTTCTTTTTAACCAACAAAACTGGAGCTCCCCAAGGTGACGCGCTTGGCCGTATGAATCCTTTTTCCAAAAGCTCCTCGATCTGTCTCTTTAGCTCCATCAGCTCCAAAGGTGACATTCGATATGAAGCTATAGATATTGGTCCTGCACCTAGAACCAACTCGATGGTGAATTCAATTTCCCTTTCGAGAGGGAATTCAAGAATATCGTCTGGAAAAACATCAGGATACTCCTTAACAACCGGGATCTCCTCTAATTTCTGTTCAACTTCTATCATGTTAGCTGACAGGAGGATGTATCCTTGACTCTTCGACCCACTATAGTTTACTAATAAAGAGCTTAGGTAGAAGAGTGTTGAGCTTGGGATTCAGAAGATGAGACAGAGGGGAATACCACCGTCTTATCAGAGTAATTGAGCATGATTTGATTGGCAGAAAGCCAGTCCATGCCCATAATTATGTCAAGTCCAGAAAGAGGGAGACAAATCAAATTGGCTGCAAAGGCTCTACCCTCAATTTGAAGAGAAACATTGATGCAAACTTGACTAGTTTTAACAAGTTCATTAGTCGGAGTAGAAACCAGTAGATCATAAGGTAATTCAGAAATTGACAATTGCAAAACAGCCACACAATTATGAGAAATAAACGAATGTGAAGCACTTGAATCATAGAGTACAGTCATAGTCTCACCGTCCACTTCGCAGGTACCTTGGATTAGTCCCTCGGACTTATCAGCTTCCTCCGCATCCATAGTAAAAACTCATCCTTGACGTTGTGGTCGAGACAGCTGTGATGGATTTCTGGTCGGACACTCATAAATTTTGTGGCCTGGCTTGCTACACCCGTAGCAGACATTCTGGCCTGCCAAGCACGGCCGATCGCCATGATTCCTACTGTAACATCCCCATTTTCACCCAAGTTAATTAGCTCGGTGTTCTCGGCTAATTAGAGGGGTTAACGATTAATTGAGAATTAATCGATTAATCTCGAGAGCAAGAGCTTAGTAAATTAAAGGCAAGTCGACAATTGAGATTTAATGCATTAAAAGTTACAATTAAAAGCCTAATTGCCCAATCCTTATGAATCCATGATTTAGAACATAAAATCAAGGTGATTTAATCTAATTAACTAAGAGCATATAAGTCTCAAAACTTAATCACATTAACCTTCACATCTTCTTACAAAATTAATGAGGAAAATCCTTTTTAATTAAAATGTGCTAATGAGTAATTTAAACCAAGTGAATTAATGAACATTTAGATAATTACAACAATTATAAAGATGTAGAAACTTCTCTTTAATTATGGTTTGAAAGTTTGGCCAAAGCAAGAGCCATATCCAACCATCCATTTACTTTCTCATCATACACGACAAGATCAAGAGTCCATATTAGTAGATCCCTTAAGTCATGACAAGAGTTGTACTCTCCTTCATCAAGATAATGAATGACACTTGGTGTGATCCTAGCCATCCAATGCCAAATCTTAAGAGAGCTCATGCTTTTAACCACTTGACAAAAATACTACAAGCCTTTACCCAAGTGCTAAGACTCAAAGGAAACACAACACTCCCTTTTGCCCCAAGGTTTTTCCCACTTACTTGCTTGTTGTAAGAAGCAAAGTCACCTCACTCCCTCTCTCATTTTGCGCCACCCATCAGCCCCCCTCTCTCCTCATTCCATTTTTCATTTCCTTTCTCAAAGAAACACAAAGCTCTCTCCTCTCTCCTCTCTCCAAGTCTCATACTCTCTTCTTCTTCCAAGCTTCATTGTGTTCTTCCAACCCTCATACTACTTCCTACTCATCTCCATTTACCATTCTCACAAGCCCTTCAAGGACCACCCTCTTTGGTTCTTGGAGAAACAAAACAAACACTCACCTAGCCCCCATATCAAGCTCAAGGAGAAGGAGGCCATCTCCAACCACTTCATTTTTCAAACTTCCAAGAGAAACACTTTGGGTAGTGATTCTAACTCTTCTTTCTCATGTATTTTTCAAGCTCTAGAATCTCCTAAGCTCTTTATAGCTAGGTGGTTTTAGGACTTGCTTCAAGGTCTCATGACCATTTCTTGCCTTATGAGTTTTCTTGTCTTGTTGAAAGTGTTGTTTTAAAGTGAGAATATGTGGCATGATGGATTTATGTATCTTGCTTGAGTTTGATTAAAAATACTGATTTGGTGACTAAAACTTTGAGTATGATGATGAGTTAAAACATGAAAATGGTGATTTGAAGTGATATAACAATTTCTCCACAAGCTTGAAGTGAAAAACTTAAAAACTAGTAAATCTGGAATTCTGGCAGTCTGTAAAGCATGCATTATATTTATTGATACAAAACTCAAAATGTGACAAAATAATTTTCTGCGAAGGTAGACTCGAAGAGCTTTTCATACATATAAAATATGTGAGATTTGGCCTTAAAACGAGAGAGATATGATTTTTCAAAGTTTGCTGTTCCTGGATGGGTTTTTGTCCGGGCAGTAGGTAATAAAACATGCATAACTCAAGTTATACATAACATTTTTGAGTGGGACCAAGTTTTTTAGAAATCTAAGACATAGAGGAACACTCCCATAAAACAGTTTTGTCAGATTCCATGTGAGGAACTCCCAGTGAAGTGGACAAGCCACTGACCCGAGATGAACTTTCAAACCTGAACAGTCAGAATAAAATGTGCATAACTCAAGCTACAAAATAAATTTTTAAGTGGGGTTTCTTTTGTTTAAAAATAGACTCAGAGACGTATATCCACACAAAAATTCGAAATAAAAGAGTAAAAGATGAAATTTTGGTGAATTTTCAAAGTTACTGCCCCACTGTAAAAATAAAACTGGTTATGGTAAAAGTTAAAGAACAAGGGAGAAATAAGCTCTAAAACCTCAATTCCCTTACATTAAGCATTAGAGAACCCTCATAATTCAACTTAAAAAGTATCAAAAAGGACATTAGACAAAATTGGCATTATGCCCAATAAAAGAAGTTTACACAAGAGACAACCTCAATTAAAAGCTTGCACCCAATTTATTAAGCTAAACTCATAAAATGTTGTTTGAGAATATGCCTATGTTTATGTGCAAGCATGATGTTATGATGATGATCATGATGACGATGATATGATGATGTTATGATGATGATATGATGATGATGATATGATATGATGCTTGATGATACTATGATATTGGTTTCTCTGTTTGGCAAAATTTTGGGAAGCTTCGGTCTAGTCGTTATGCTGCCGAAATTTTGTAAGAATTATGGACTTAGAAATATTTTGCATCATAATGCTTAAATAAGAAGAAGTTTAATTCAAGTAAGTGATCCTTCAAAAGGGAAGGTAACCTAATTTAAGTTTCCCCTCACCCACGACTCACATGAGACATGGCATGACCCAGCTAGTGTAAGTACCGAAATTCTATGGTGGCGACGGCCAGGGTATGAGCTCATTACCACTTATGTTTAGTGGGTGAAAAGATAAAGTCAAGTTAAGAAAAGAAAAGGGACTCGGTCCAAAACCCTAGAAAGGGAAAGAAGTTAAGAGAATCTTCTAGCTTGGACATGCATGTTTTATACGATTACACTTGTGCTTATGATTATTATGATACGAATGATTAGAAGGTATGTTATAAATTGAATCCGCTTCGGATACTCATATTTTCGAAAATCCAAGAATTGAATTTGATGCATGTTCACTGTTTTTATTTATAAAATCGAAGTGGCTGGGACGATGACGATGACACTTACGTGTTAGGGTCGAGTGCTACTGAGAAATTTTATTTCTCACCCTAGTTGTTTTCCCGTCTCGTCACCAGATACTCATGGCACGCCCCGTGGCATGGAGCATGGAGCCTCCCCACCATGAGTGGGCCTATGATGAGGATGCCCATGCTATTGTGGCCACGACCACCACAATAGTCCGCACGTATTTCTACCCGGGTCGAGTTTTTGAGCAGAAGGAGCCAGAGATCCCTTTGCCCACGTGAGCGTATCATCGGCGCACCTTGGACCGCCGCTGGGTCCTTGGGACTTCCCGCCTGAGCCATTGCCGGAGATCGAGATGGAGCCAATGTCTCCGGGTCTACCCGTAGCCGAGCTCGTACACGCCAGAGGTCCCGTGATCGGCGGAGTTCGACTACTCCTAGGGCAGCAGCCGCTTCACCGCCGCTCCCCGAGTATCGCCCTGCCTAGTCCGAGGAGGATCCCTCCGAGGCACATTTTTTAGTCGCCAGCTATACGCCTGGCCGTCGTATTCGTCGCGTGGAGGTGATCAGTCGACACCCCTGTATCATCCGCACTCCTCATGTTCCCCGAGGCCGAGGAGCGAGGGGAACCAGGCACTCGAGGACCTGAGTCCATTCGATTGAAGGGCGTGGAAGGGGCAGAGAAGCAAGCATATGTCTACGTGGGCCTATTCCATTTATTACTCCTTATCCGTTGTATTTCCTTTTGTATTAGACCTTGTCAGACTTGTGTACCCTTGATTTTGGGCCATGGCATGACCATGAGTTCCCTTTTTATGTATTTGTTGGATATTATGAGACTAATTATATTTATGTAGTTGTTGTAGTAATTTGAATACATGGTATTTTAATTTATCCCTTGTTCCTTCAATTTATACTGAAATCTTAGCGATACGCTCGTTTATTTCTATCTTCTCGCACAAGGCTTTACTTTCCAAAAGTGACAACGTATTTGAAAGAAAAAGAAAAAAATTTTACCGTATTTTCCGCGTAATTTAATTTCAAGCAAAGTTTAGTTTAGTTTCCCACGAGCATAAGTAATAACTAATAAAACACTGCAATACGACTTAAGCGTAGTATGGGTTTATTAGGGTGTTACAATATGGTATCAGAGCAGTTCATCCTGTTAAAGCCTGAGGGTGGACTGACTATGCTTCCAAGCATAATTCTACGCGCGCTATGCTAAGTCATGCTTTGGATCCTGTCTGTAGGATGGGATATAGGACTTAGAATGCATGACCGTCATGTGAGATTGCCTTTAGTTGCTGTCATGCTTATGCTTGATATTGGGCCTGATCAACTCGATATTTTTGTTTTGGTGTGCTCAGGAACTAATGGCAACTCGCAGACGTACCACCAACGAGCCCAGCGACAGCACGAACATCGCTGACTTCATGAGGACCTTTCAACAAATGGCGAACGCCATGCAAGCTCAAGCTACGGTAGCTGAACACATGATGGATCAGCTAAATCGGAGATCCGAAGAGTCGGTTGGTGGAAATGGAGCTGACACCGAGTATCAGAAGTTCTCGGAATTTCATAAGGCGAACCCGCCCAGTTTCAAGGGGGCTTTCAACCCTGACGAAGCCGACGATTGGATCAAAGAGATTGAGAAGATCTACTCGGTGCTGACTTGTTCTGAGACTCAGAAGGTAGCCTTTGCTACTTATATGCTGAAGGCGGATGCCGAATTTTGGTGGAAGGGAGTGAAGAGCTTGATGGAAAGTGACCAAAGAGAAATCACTTAGGACATCTTCAAGACCGCTTTCTATGAGAAGTATTTCCCGATGTCTGTGAGGAACGCAAAGGAGATGGAGTTCCTGAGGCTTTACCAGGGAGGTATGAGCATTGCTGATTACACAGCGAAGTTTGAGGAGCTGTGTAAGTTCTCCACACTTTATCAGCGAAACCCCGACGAGAACTGGAAATGCATGAAATATGAAGGGGGTTTAAGGGCTGACATCCTGGCATCTGTGGCCCCGTTAGAGATTCGGAACTATGCGGCCCTTGTCAACAAGAGTCGCGTAGTGGAGGAATGCAACCGCAAGTTGGCGATTCAAAGATCGGAGGCCCATAAGAGGAGGCAGGCATCTCAAGGGCAACACACGAAGCAGCCCCCGCAAAAGAAGCCCTACCATGGTGAAGGTTCTAAGGGCAAGCAGCCACAGAAATCCTCTGCCAATCCTCCAAGACCCGTCGGCCAGCCTCCGAAGCCTGCAACAAATTTTGTCTGCCCTAAGTGTGGGAAGCAACACAGAGGAGTTTGCTATGCCGGACAAAATGTTTGCTTCAAGTGTGGACAGCCCGGGCACTTCGCCAAGAACTGCACTAAGGACACGCCTGCCCCCAAACCGCAACGCCAAGGGAAGGATTTCACCATGAACGCCGACGAGACCACAGAGTCCGATGATCTCATTCGAGGTACATGCGAAGTGAACGGTAACATCTTAACTGTACTGTATGACTCTGGCGCTACGCATTCTTTTATTTCCCATGACTGCGTAAGTAGATTGGCGCTGTCTGTTTCTGAAATGCCTTACATGTTGCTTGTTTCTACTCCCACTGGGAAACCAGTTAGAACTTGTTTGTGTTGTTTAAAATGTCAAATTCATATTGATGGTAGGACCTATGAGTCTGATTTAATCTGCCTTCCTTTAGTTAGTTTAGATCTAATCTTAGGTATGGATTGGCTCTCAACCAACCATGTTATGTTGGATTGTGCTGCCAAGACAATCGTATTCCCTTCTTTACCTTCTAAACCTGTTAGTTTAAGCCTAAAACCTGTTGAGTTATATTGTTGTAAGACTGAGAATCAAGAATACTTTCTCATATCGACTAGTGAGCTTGAACTAGAGCAAGCTCTTGATGAGATTCCTGTGGCGAATGAGTACCCTGAAGTTTTCCCTGAGGATATCCCTGAGTTTCCCCCTGAGAGAGAGATAGAGTTTTCCATAGAATTGGTGCCAGGAACTGGACCAATATCTATTGCACCCTACCGAATGTCCCCTTTGGAGTTGGAGGAGCTGAAGACCCAATTGGAGGAGTTACTGGAAAAGAAGTTTGTGAGACCAAGTGCCTCACCTTGGGGAGCCCCGGTCTTGTTTGTCAAGAAGAAGGATGGAAGCATGAGGTTGTGCGTAGATTATCGGCAGTTGAACAAGGTCACAGTGAAGAACAAGTACCTCTTGCCAAGGATAGATGACCTGATGGATCAACTCAGAGGAGCAGTGGTGTTTTCAAAGATAGATCTGAGGTCGGGATACCATCAGATTAGAGTGAAGGAGGAAGATATTCCCAAGACGGCCTTTAGGACTAGATATGGGCATTATGAGTTCAGGGTAATGTCGTTTGGTTTGACCAATGCCCCGGCTGTGTTTATGGATTATATGAACAGGATTTTTAGGCCATATCTGGATAAGTTTGTGGTGGTCTTTATAGATGACATCCTCATCTATTCAAAGACGAAGGAGGAACACAAAGAGCATCTTAGGATTGTGTTGGAGATTTTGAGGGATAAGAAGCTTTACGCGAAGTTGTCGAAGTGTGAGTTTTGGCTAGAAGAAGTAAAGTTCTTGGGTCACGTCGTGACTAAGGGAGGGATATCCATAGATCCAAGCAAGGTGGAAGCTGTAATGAACTGGGAGAGACCTACGACGGTGACGAAGATTCGAAGTTTTCTCGGCCAAGCCGGATATTATCGGAGGTTTATAAAGGGATTTTCTCAGATATCCCTACCTTTGACTAAGCTCACTAGGAAGAATGCTGCTTTTGTATGGACTGAAGAGTGTGAGAAAAGTTTTCAAGAGTTGAAGGCAAAGTTGACTTCCACACCTGTACTAGTCCTGCCTGACCCTAAGGGAGCCTTTGAGGTTTACTGTGATGCCTCTGGAAGAGGTTTAGATTGTGTTCTGATGCAAAATCGCAGTGTGGTAGCGTACGCCTCTAGGCAACTGAAACCTCATGAAGTTAATTACCCAACCCATGACCTGGAATTAGCGGCCGTGGTGTTCACCTTGAAGATATGGAGGCACCATCTATATGGAGTTAGGTTTGAGATATTCTCGGATCATAAGAGTCTGAAGTACTTGTTCGATCAGAAGGAGCTCAACATGAGGCAGAGGAGGTGGATGGAATTTTTGAAGGACTATGATTTTGGGTTAAACTACCACCCTGGTAAGGCTAATGTGGTGGCAGATGCACTAAGCCGTAAGTCACTACATGTGTCGTGGAGGATGGTCAAGGAAGCAGAGTTGATTGAGAGCTTTAGAGACTTGAACCTCGGAGTTACCCTGACCCCTCGTAGCATAAGGTTGAATTTGATCAAGGTGACGAGTGAGTTCAAAGGACAAATTATGCGGGCTCAGGAAGAGGATGAAGAGTTCTTTGAGGTTAGTAGCCCAGGTGAAGGAGGGAAAGCTGAAAGAATTTGCTCAAGGCATTGATGGCGTGTGGAGGTATCAAGGGAGAATATGTGTACCTGCTAAGGATGACTTGAGGAGGATGATTGTAGAAGAAGCTCACAAAGGTCATTTTACCATACATCCTGGCATGACAAAGATGTACCAAGACCTCAAGAGGATGTTTTGGTGGCCAGGCATGAAACGAGACGTAGCCGATGTGGTGGGAAAGTGCTTAATTTGTCAAAAGGTGAAAATTGAGCACCAAAAACCCTCAGGCATGCTGCAGTCATTGGAGATCCTTGAATGGAAATGGGATGGAATCTCTATGGATTTCGTGATGGGCTTACCCCGAACACAAGCGGGATTTGATGCCATATGGGTTGTTGTGGATAGGTTGACAAAGTCTGCCCACTTCTTACCCATTAGAGCAAATTATCCTCTGGATAAGCTAGCCCAGCTATACATCCAAGAAATTGTAAGGCTGCATGGAGTACCTGTAACCATTGTGTCTGACAGAGACCCAAGGTTTACCTCTAGGTTCTGGGGAGCCTTGCAAAAGGCATTCGGGACGAAACTTTGTTTAAGTACAGCCTACCACCCCCAGACTAATGGACAATCAGAAAGAACCATACAAACCCTAGAGGATATGTTGAGAGCATGTGTAATGGACCGACCCGGAAGTTGGGACAAACACCTACCCCTCATCGAGTTCGCCTACAACAATAGTTTCCACGCTAGCATTGGGATGGCGCCTTATGAAGCCCTGTATGGCAGGAAGTGCCAATCTCCGCTTTGTTGGTATGAACCGGGCGAGCAAAGCCTCTTAGGGCCGGATCTGGTTAGACAAACCACTGAACAAATTAAGAGGATAAGGGAAAGGATTCTCACTGCACAAAGTCGTCAGAAGAGCTATGCGAATAAGAGGAGAAAGCCAATCGAGTTCCAAGAAGGAGAACGCATATGCTTGAAAATCACTCCTACAACAGGCATTGGTAGAGCCCTTAAAGTCAAAAAGTTGAGCCCTCGTTTTCTTGGCCCTTTTGAAATCTTGAAACGAGTAGGAACAGTTGCCTACCAAATAGCATTACCACCCCATTTGTCAAACCTTCACAATGTTTTCCATGTCTCCAAACTAAGAAAGTACAACTCCGACCCCAATCATCTTCTTGAGCCAGAAAGTGTACAGTTAAGGGAAGACCTAACCTTCGACCTACCGCCTATGAGAATCATAGATAGGAAGGTCAAGGAGCTGAGGAACAAGTCTGTGCCCTTAGTGAAAGTGGCATAGGGAAGAGGAAGCTTGGAGGAGCACACGTGGGAGCTCGAGGCAGAGATGCAAAGAGATTTTCCCCACCTGTTTTCAGGTAACGAATTTTGAGGGCAAAATTCTTTTTCAGGAGGGGAGAAATGTAACATCCCCATTTTCACCCAAGTTAATTAGCTCGGTGTTCCCGGCTAATTAGAGGGGTTAACGATTAATTGAGAATTAATCGATTAATCTCGAGAGCAAGAGCTTAGTAAATTAAAGGCAAGTCGACAATTGAGATTTAATGTATTAAAAGTTACAATTAAAAGCCTAATTGCCCAATCCTTATTAATCCATGATTTAGAACATAAAATCAAGGTGATCTAATCTAATTAACTAAGAGCATATAAGTCTCAAAACTTAATCACATTAACCTTCATATCTTCTTACAAAATTAATGAGAAAAATCCTTTTCAATTAAAATGTGCTAATGAGTAATTTAAACCAAGTGAATTAATGAACATTTAGATAATTACAACAATTATAAAGATGTAGAAACTTCCCTTTAATTATGGTTTGAAAGTTTGGTCAAAGCAAGAGCCACATCCAACCATCCATTTACTTTCTCATCATACACCACAAGATCAAGAGTCCATATTAGTAGATCCCTTAAGTCATGACAAGAGTTGTACTCTCCTTCATTAAGATAATGACACTTGGTGTGATCCTAGCCATCTAATGCCAAATCCTAAGAGAGCTCATGCTTTTAACCACTTGACAAAAATACTACAAGCCTTTACCCAAGTGCCAAGACTCAAAGGAAACACAACACTCCCTTTTGCCCCAAGGTGTTTCCCATTCACTTGCTTGTTGTAAGAAGCAAAGTCACCTCACTCCCTCTCTCATTTTGTGCCACCCATCAGCCCCCCTCTCTCCTCATTCCATTTTTCATTTTCTCTCTCAAAGAAACACAAAGCTCTCTCCTCTCTCCTCTCTCCTCTCTCCAAGTCTCATACTCTCTTCTTCTTCCAAGCTTCATTGTGTTCTTCCAACCCTCATACTACTTCCTACTTATCTCCATTTACCATTCTCACAAGCCCTTCAAGGACCACCCTCTTTGGTTCTTGGAGAAACAAAACAAACACTCATCTAGCCCCCATATCAAGCTTAAGGAGAAGGAGGCCATCTCCAACCACTTCATTTTTCAAACTTCCAAGAGAAACACTTTGGGTAGTGATTCTAACTCTTCTTTCTCATGTATTTTTCAAGCTCTAGAATCTCCTAAGCTCTTTATAGCTAGGTGGTTTTAGGACTTGCTTCAAGGTCTCATGACCATTTCTTGCCTTATGAGTTTTCTTGTCTTGTTGAAAGTGTTATTTTAAAGTGAGAATATGTGGCATGATGGATTTATGTATCTTGCTTGAGTTTGATTAAAAATACTGATTTGGTGACTAAAACTTTGAGTATGATGATGAGTTAAAACATGAAAATGGTGATTTGAAGTGATATAACAATTTCTCCATAAGCTTGAAGTGAAAAACTTAAAAACTAGTAAATCTGGAATTCTGGCAGTCTGTAAAGCATGCATTATATTTATTGCTACAAAACTCAAAATGTAACGAAACTAATTCTCTGCGAAAGTAGACTCGAAGAGCTTTTCATATATAAAATATGTGAGATTTGGCCTTAAAACGAGAGAGATATGATTTTTCAAAGTTTGCTGTTCCTGGATGGGTTTCTGTCCGGGCAGTAGGTAATAAAACATGTATAACTCAAGTTATACATAACATTTTTGAGTGGGACCAAGTTTGTTAGAAAGCTAAGACATAGAGGAACACTCCCATAAAACAGTTTTGTCAGATTCCATGTGAGGAACTCCCAGTGAAGTGGACAAGCCACTGACCCGAGATGAACTTTCAAACCTGAACAGTCAGAATAAAATGTGCATAACTCAAGCTACAAAATGAATTTTTAAGTGGGGTTTCTTTTGTTTAAAAATAGACTCAGAGAAGTATATCCACACAAAAATTTGAAATAAAAGAGTAAAAGATGAAATTTTGGTGAATTTTCAAAGTTACTGCCCCATTGTAAAAGTAAAACTGGTTATGGTAAAAGTTAAAGAACAAGGGAGAAATAAGCTCTAAAACCTCAATTCCCTTACATTAAGCATTAGAGAACCCTCATAATTCAACTTAAAAAGAATCAAAAAGTACATTAGACAAAATTGGCATTATGCCCAATAAAAGAAGTTTACACAAGAGACAACCTCAATTAAAAGCTTGCACCCAATTTATTAAGCTAAGCTCATAAAATGTTGCTTGAGAATATGCCTATGTTTATGTGCAAGCATGATGTTATGATGATGATCATGATGACGATGATATGATGATGTTATGATGATGATATTATGATGATGATATGATAATGATGATATGATATGATGCTTGATGATACTATGATATTGGTTTCTCTGTTTGGCAAAATTTTGGGAAGCTTGGCCTAGCTGCTATCGCCAAAATTTTGTAAGAATTATGGACTTAGAAATATTTTGCATCATAATGCTTAAATAAGAAGAAGTTTAATTCAAGTAAGTGATCCTTCAAAAGGGAAGGTAACCTAATTTAAGTTTCCCCTCACCCACGACTCACATGAGGTATGGCATGACCCAACTAGTGTGAGTATAGGGGATAGGTCTTACATGAGGCATGGCATGACCCAGCTAGTGTAAGTATCAAAATTCTATGGTGGCGACGGCCACGGTATGAGCTCATTACCACTTATATTTAGTGGGTGAAAAGATAAAGTCAAGTTAAGAAAAGAAAAAGGACTCGGTCCAAAACCTTAGAAAGGGAAAGAAGTTAAGAGAATCTTCTAGCTTGGACATGCATTTTTTATACGATTACACTTGTGCTTATGATTATTATGATACGAATGATTAGAAAGTATGTTATAAATTGAATCCGTTTCGGATACTCATGTTTTCGAAAATCCAAGAATTGAATTTGATGCATGTTCACTGTTTTTATTTATAAAACTGAAGTGGCTGGGATGATGACGATGACACTTACGTGTTAGGGTCGAGTCCTACTGAGAAATCTTATTTCTCACCCTAGTTGTTTTCCCGTCTCGTCACCAGATACTCATGGCACGCCCCGTGGCATGGAGCATGGAGCCTCCCCACCATGAGTGGGCCTATGATGAGGACGCCCATGCTATTGTGGCCACGACCACCACAATAGTCCGCACGTATTTCTACCCGGGTCGAGTTTTTGAGCAGGAGGAGCCAGAGATCCCGCCTGCCCCTATAGACGTATCATCGGCGCACCTTGGACCGCCGCTGGGTCCTTGGGACTTCCCGCCTGAGCCATTGCCGGAGATCGAGATGGAGCCAATGTCTCCGGGTCTACCCGTAGCCGAGCCCGTGCCACTGCCAGAGGTCCCGGTGATCGAAGTGAGTTTGACAGCTACTCCTAGGGCAACAGCCGCTTCGCCGCCGCTCCCCGAGTATTGCCCTACCGAGTCCGAGGAGGATCCTTCCGAGGCACGTTGTTCAGTCGTCAGTTATATGCCTGGCCGTCGTATTCGTCGCGTGGAGGTGATCAGTTGACGCCTCCGTATCATCCGCACTCCTCACGTTCCCCGAGGCCGAGGAGCGAGGGGAACCAGGCACTCAAGGACCTAAGTCCATTCGATTGAAGGGCGTGGAAGGGGCAGAGAAGCCAGCATATGTCTACGTGGGCCTATTCCATTTATTACTCCTTATCCGTTGTATTTCCTTTTGTATTGGACCTTGTCAGACTTGTGTACCCTTGATTTTGGGCCATGGCATGACCATGAGTTCCCTTTTTATGTATTCGTTGGATATTATGAGACTAATTATATTTATGTGGTTGTTGTAGTAATTTGAATGCATGGTATTTTAATTTATCCCTTATTCCTTCAATTTATACTGAAATCTTAGCGATACGCTCGTTTATTTCTATCTTCTCGCGCAAGGCTTTACTTTCCAAAAGTGACGACGTATTTCAAAGAAAAAGAAAAAAATTTTACCGTATTTTCCGCGTAATTTAATTTCAAGCAAAGTTTAGTTTAGTTTTCCACAAGCATAAGTAACAACTAATAAAATGTCGTAATACGACTTAAGCGTAGTATGGGTTTATTAGGGTATTACACCTACCGCACTTCGTGCAAGTTGGATTCGGGGGAGACCTTTGGGGCTGCTTGCCTTTGTTGCCCATCGGCGGGAATCTCCTTTGCTGCTGAAAGTTGGGCTTAAATCTTGGGCCCTGCGGGGCCAACCCCTTCCTGTAACGACCACCAGATGCCTTAGCTACAGCCAGTTTCGAGTTGCTATCTTCCACAAGTCGGCATTTATTTACCAACGTGGGAAAATCTCTAATCTCCATTGGCCCAATTATAGTGAGAATATCTTCTCGTAACCCTCCTTCAAACTTGATGCACTTCCAGGCTTCATCTGGGTTCCTCTGATAAATTGTAGAGAATTTGCAAAGCTCTTCAAATCGGGCAATATATTCGGATACTGTCCGATTTCCTTGGCGAAGTTGCATAAACTCGAGTTCCTTAGCATTCCGAACGGAAGCAGGAAAGTACTTCTGGTAGAAGATGTCTCTAAACACCATCCAGGTGACTATTGTCTGAGACTCTTCGTATAATCTTCGCACTCGCTCCACCGTAACTCAAGGCCCACCTCAAGCATATAGGTGGCAAAAGTCACCTTTTGATGATCCGAGCAATCTAGGACAGAGAAAATCTTCTCCATGGCTTTAATCCATTCGTCAGCTTTATCAGGATCATACGCCCCTCGACAGCTGGGCGGATTCGCCTTTCTGAACTCAGCGAACTTAAGATAGTCCAGATCAGCTCCTGAACCATGTGGGTTTCCTCCACAGCCTACCACAGGTCACCTGCCTAGCTGATCCATCATCTGGTGAGCTGCTGCGGCCTGTTCCCGCATCGCCTGAGCCATCTCTCGTACGGTGTCCATAAGGTCAGTGGGATTCTCTTGAGCAGGTCCTGCGCTCGGTCTACCTCACTTTCCGGAAGCCATTAAGTTCTGAGCACACAAAACAAAAGTTATTGAGGTGATCAGGCTCAACACTAAGTCTAATGTGCTAGTAAATAACAGCTCATATGGTCAGGCACTTCTTACACATATATAACTATATCTCAACTGTACAGGCAAGATCTGGTGCATATTATCAGCTAAAAGTACAAAATATGCGCGAAGCATAGTTAGTCCAATCCTCAGGCCTTAGCTAGGATGAACTGCTCTGATACCAAAAATGTAACACCCTACTAATTTAGTGTTATGCTTAAGTCATAGCATGAAATTAAGTGACTGTGTTACCGTGTTAATATTCTGCTTACCTTTTTTTTTTTTTAATCGATTTAAACGGGCGTGTCGCTATGCTATGAGCGCATTTAAATCGAGACAAAATACCACAATAGATAAGAAATAGTGCAATAATATCAACTGTATACATGTATATATATATATACTAGAAGCCATTGCTTCGGTTTATGTACAGAGTTTCAAAGTGAAATACAAAGGTGGGCCAGCGTACCAAAAAGATAATAATGCCCATGTCAGTCAAAAGATCCTATGGTCCTCGGAGGACATTTCATAACCTATTGCTAATCCTACTGTCAAAAAGGTCATACTGTACAAAGTCTCCTACGGCTGGCCTACTCTGTCAGATAGCCGTTGGCCATACCAGGCCCGGCTGGAGAGTAATCCACACTGGGTCCCGAGGAGAAAGAGGGTGACGAGCCGGTGGCCTCAGAAGGGTCACTCTCTGAACTAAGCGGTATATCTGGAACCGCCTGCGGAGGTAACTCAGGTGTAGGGTCAGCAGAAGCTGCCTGTGCTGCAGGTGCAGGAGGAGCTGGAGGTGGGTGCGCCATGTGCAGAGGGACAGTAATGTAAGGAGTCGTAGGGTCAAAAATAGGATGATGTAAAGGGATCGCAAAGTTCCTATTGCTAAATAGGTAAAGACGGAAGTTACAAGAACCGGCTATATACAAAGAATCCAACTCTGGATCATGGTGAAATTGCAAATCTGGGATCTCAATGAAGAGGATAGCTGTAGAGTCCATCGCCAGCGTCTGAGAATGATGCGGGAAATACAGAACGAGGTGAGAATTTAAAGAAATTCTCAGTAGGGTTTGTGCATAGGAGTTATCTGACGTCACATACATTCTCAGTTGCCTCGGTTTCTATTTAATTTTAAAAACATGGGTTCAAACTGAAATATCCATTTTAATGAGTTCAAGAAAATGTCTGGTCAGAGGCAAGGTTCAGTTTTACTTTAGACGGCACAGGAAACAAAATAGATTACTAATAATGATACATAGAATGATAAACAGAATAAATAAATAAACAACAGTAAACAAACATAATAGACAACTGTAAACATCTTGACATAACTATTCCATATATTCATGCATTCATGTAATCATGCAGACTCATTCTTGAACCCTCCTTCATAAACTTTTCATTATTTTTCCATCTCTTGGTTCCCTTGGAGTTCTTGGCCATATAGACTCCTAGGTAATAGTCTACTTTTCAGGATCGAGCTCGTTCCTATACAAGAATGCCGGGTTCACTTTCCCCAACCTTCCCACCGACCTATTCCCCTTAACTTCTTATCCGGGGCTGGCCCAAGTAGCATGGAACTCTCATAGTAACATAATTCTTATCATAACCTTCATAGCTTTCTTGAAATTGCACATGCATTAACATGAAATTCATAACTTGTGCATGGGTTCTACCGAAATTTCGGCAGCATATCGGAACGAGTCCGCTTCCTCATGAATAGTGCCAGCACATTAGAACATCAATGTATCATAAAGGTCACAACTTTACACACATATTGCAATATTGAGCTCATAATAACATTAAACTCATCAAGGCAGAGTTTCTGCCTCAGCATAGTCAACCAACCCGGTTTTTATAATTTAAGCCATAATTTTTGTTTAACTCATTTGGACCTCAAATTTGGGTATGTTAAAGTGTTATGTGTCTAGTTTCTAACCTCTTTAGTCCCATCTAATTTCGATATCTATAGCTCAAGATATTTAGAATTTATCGCGGCCTGCCCAGTGGCTGGCCAGAATCAGACACCTAAAAGTAAAAATCCACTAAAAATCGCAAACTGACTCAAATCATATGAAATTGGTCTCTTATCAAAGCTAACATGACAAAATTTCATATGCAAGAAGTTCCATTCATTTGCCTTAGTAGGGCTCGAGTTATAAGCCCCGAAACTTAACCTTCCTGAACTGCCCTATTTTGGCCTGGTTTAGACATAGAGTAACTTCTTCAGATCACTAGGAACAACTGAGATAATAACAAACTTGGAATTTCTTTGGATGATGTTCTTCTATGTGTAAGCTTTCCAACAAGATTAATTTCACTCAATTTGGAGTTGTATAGGGTGAGTTACACCCTTTTCAACCTATACTGCCTGGGTGAGTGTCCTGATTCCTAAGTCGTACTTCAAAAATTCATATCTCTTTCCATATTACTCCAATGTCTTATATGATATGTGTGTAGAAAGCCCTAGATGTCTAGTTTCACATAAAAATGGTTTCATTAATTTTAAATGGCGGGAGGTGGAGCCATACACTCCGCCGTACGGACTGCCGAGAGTTTTGAGTTTTCCAGCCTCTAAACTCTTCCTATCTTCATTCTTTGCTTGTTTCCAATTCAATTTTAATCTTATAAATAGCCAACAAGCCAGCTATAATTCATCATAATCAGTCAATCAACATGTCAAAATTAAGGAATTAAATCACCACTCATCATCCAAGAGTCAGAAAATCAAGTAAAAAAAAAACCTCTACCTCTTATTGTCAAGCTTGAGTTTGTAGCTGGAACTTGGCTGAATTTAAAAGTTGGATGGAGTGGGTGAGTGGAGAAGAGAAAAGAGAGCTGAAGTGGGGAAGAAGTTACGTAGAAGGGGGTCTGAATGAAAGGAGGAGAATGTGTTATATAAGCATGAGTGATAGTTAACTTGGAAGGTTTTGATTGACCTTACAACACAAGGCTGAATTTCAGCCAACCTTTCCCTCTTTTTGTGACCAAAATGCTCTCCACGTCGCCCTCTTTTTGTGACAGAATTGCTCTCCACGTCGTCACCTTTTTGTGGCAGAATTGCTCTCCATGTCGGCTAAAAGTAGGACTCACTTCCAGTATGTTCTGAAAATGACATCGGAACTCGTACTATTCTTAAAGTCGGAACTCGTGCACATCTTGGAGATTAAGTCGGAACTCGGAAATATTGTCTGGTTTACTCGAAACTTGAAAGCAAAGTCGGATGTGAAACCAAGCACTTAAAGTAGGAAGTCGGGAAATTAGGTAAACTCGAAACAATTCTAAGCATAACATTGGAGGTCGGAATTCATAACATTAATCCGTGTACCAGGAAATCGGGACTTGTAGGACCTCGGCACTCCAAACTCGATCTCGGAACTCGGGAAAATAAGAAAAATGAAAAGCTCTTGGTAATGAGCTCGATATCGGAACCCGTGAAAATTCTGGTCGAACTTTGTAGACCAATACAGAGATCTGATCTCGCGTCCATTTCTGGTTGGGATCAAATCGGATGTCGTATGCTGTGTTAAGTCGAAAATCTTAAGATCGGAAATCGGAGAAAAAGTCAGTTCATTTCAGCTAATGAAATCGGAAATCAGGAATTTATTACCGATGAGGTCGGAATTCATACATAATATACATATAAGGTCGGAATTCGGAAAAAAAGTCCACGAGGCTTTGAGGTCAAGTCGGAAATCGGTAATTTTAAAAAATTCACTGACGAGGTCGGAAGTCGGAAATTCCATTTTAATGATAAGGTTGGAAGTCAGAAATCGGGGCGTTACAGTCAACACCACAACATAACCAAAATAAAACACAATAATCATAGTATTCTAAAGTTAATCCCAATAACTGTTCTAAAGCGCATAACATCACAACATACAATTCAAATAATGAGAAAGAACTCTAAGTCTTCCCCTAGTCATACAATCCAATCCTACAATTTTATCCTATAAATTTTCAATCTCTAACCAAGAAAATAACTTAATTAACTAACTAACAAATATAAATTTCGAGTAAAGAAGTGGAATAGAAAAAAAGGCTAAACTAAAAAATTAAACTGATTAAAATATTGAAAAACATACTAGGAACACAATAGCGGTCTCAGATTGTGAAATGGGGGCCCCGATGGTGGTGAAATGGCAGGGAGAGGGAGAGAGACAATGCAGATAATAGAGAGAAAGAGAAGAAAACGCGAAGTGAGGAAAAAGAAAGAGGGCTCGCGTTTTAACGATCAATTTTGATTTTATCGACGGATATTCCATCGGTAATATTGGATTAATGGAAAATCTGTTCGTAAAATGGAACATGAAAAACCATTGTGCGGTTAGTCCAAATTTTCATATACCGACGGATTATCGGTCAGTAAAATAAAAAATACAAATATTTGATAAAAAAATAAATAAGTTATTTTATTTCATTTTATTGATAAAAAATCCGTCAGTATTTTTATAACATTATTTTTAATTCATTCAGAAATAATTATTAATATTTACCGACGATTATTTTGCCGATAATTATTTGGCTCAAAATGGCGAGAAGATTTATTGACATTTTTACCGACGGATAGTTTTGTCATTAATAAATTTATGTGTTAATATTTTATTTTATTTTACCGATAGATTTTACTATCGGTAATACCAATCGGTTTTTAACGAATTTCTAGTAGCGTTGATGGAGCTTGATTCCTCCAGTGTACTTTGTCTTATCCGGAAACCCTTGGATCGCACACACCCATATGCCAATCTTATTGGCAGAATGCAGAATATGCTTCAGCCTAATAGGGAGGTGGTTATTTCTCATATTTATCAGGAGGCTAATCGTGCAACAGATTTTCTTGCTGGTTGTGGGCATTCCCAACTGTTGGGTTTGAGTTATTATTTGGTTGCTCCTGCTGGTCTTGGTTCAATCGTTAGGGAGGATATTTCTTCTCTGGCTTTTCCTCGTTTTATTGTGTAGTTCTTTGTGCCTTGTGCAATGCCCAGTTTATCCAAACCAAAAAAAAGCTAAAATGTGTTCAACTAAAGTAGTGCAATGAGTCATCAACTTTAATACAGTAGTAGAGGAATCTTTGTTGATTCATTTGTTTTTTTATTCGTATAGAAGAGGAATCTAAACAATCTTTCATTTAAAAGCATAAATTATTAAAATTAAATTCTAAGAACAATATCTCCAGTTTTGTCCTTAAAGAAAACATAATACTACTCAAAGACACCTGTAAGTTGTAACCAATTCTCATAACTACCTCTCTACTACTACTACTATTATTATTATTATTATTATTTCCATAAAAAAAATTAGATGCCTACATTTCAAAAAATAAAAATTTGTATCATAATCTTTAAGTTATGAATATTTGTTCAATTAGTTCATTTTAAGTACTATTGTGTCCCGTAGTTACGAACGAAGTGACTGGTATTTATAATTCTTAAAAATTATGTTAAAAACTTTTATCCTTAAATAATAATATTTTTAACATTATTTTTTCACAGAAACAAACTTGGAGCATTATTATAATATTATTCTTACATTAACAACGTACATTAATTATTATTGTAATAACGAATAAGAAAGATGCTATTCTTCTTTTTATTTTTTTCTTTAACAAAGATTGTGATGTAAGGAATTACTTTTAAGAGATACTTTTACGGATAAAAATTTAACACGATATATCTTAAACTTAAATAAAATATATAGAAAACAATCAATAAGTTATAGAGTCAACCAAAGAAAGATGTTATTCATACATTAATAAAAGAAATATATTATAAACATAAAAGAGAGAAAAAATGGCGAATCCACCATCCTCCTTCTTCTAAAAGGTGTATTTCTCTCTCCGTCTATGTCTATATTATATTTATTTTCTTTCTCTATGTACAAGTAACGTTCTTCGAACCAATAATTTGTAATATGCAACGTTAACTGGTGTGGAATTTAAGTCTGAAAATAACATATTTCAAATTGAAGAATATCTTAAACCTTAATAATGGAATACATACACGTGATACTCCACAACAGCTTCCAATACATCAATAGAATGAGTTCTGGCTTGAGCGTACCCACGAGAGAACCGGAACAGTCCACTGCCACCGACGATCGGCATCTCCCTGACGGCGGATTCCACCGTGTTCCGCCCCAGCACGCTGAGGCTGCTGCCGTTGTACTTCCCTTCGGTGAAGGCGAAGTTGAGCACCATTAGCAAACCCAACTCGCTCTGCGAAGCCGAAGCATACATGCCCTGTGCTCTTCCCACGATCTTGGAACCGGGCTCCGGCGTCTCCGTCAGGGGATCGTCCATCATCACCACTGCCCCAATCCCCGTTGGTGACATGTCTGTGGCGGGAGCCGCCGCCACCCTCACGGCGGTTTGGTTGCTTCCGCCGACGATGTCGTGGAAGTAGAAGTGCACGTGGCTCAGCTTCTCTTGTCCCAGGCTTGTGGGGCAGATGGTTCTCGAGAAAGGGTGGGCTTTTGCGGTGGTGAGGTGCGAGAAGGAGGAGATGGTGGTGATGACGAACAAGAGGAAGAAGATGAAGGAAGACGGAAGGAGTTTTGGGAAGGTATTGGCCATGGTGAGGTTGCCGAGGTATGTAGCTTGAAGATGGGCTCCGGAATCAACTTTCCACGTTTATATATTTATAGGTGGAATTAATGGATCCTCAACTTTTTTCCTTTGTTTTAAAAAACATAATTGTTATGTCATACAAAGATACGTAGAAAGAAGTATAGAATTGAAAAAAAAGTCTTGTGAAGTCTTCGTTTACTGTTTTAGTCAGATGATTTTTTTTCTCAAGATATTCAAGAGGCCGTACTTTTTATTCTTTGTAGAATGAATAAATTTATGGATGATTAAATCTATATGATCTAGAGCTTACGAATTTATTAGAAATATTTGAAATTGTGATCCATATAATTCGTGATATATATATATATATATATATATATAGTGTGTGTGTGTGTGTCCTATGATGAAAGCTGACGGCATTGGTTTAGGGATGAGCCAGTTTACTTACCACCTACACAAGTATTGGAGTTTAAATTTTAGACAAAATTAATTTTCTTTAGGTATTTGTGTTACTGTTTTTTAATAAAAAATAATATGTCTATTTTTTAATTATTTCATCTTTTTTCATCTAATCTATTAATATCACGAGTTTATTAAACATCAATTAAACTAATTCAATTTTAATCAATTTACTATTAATTAGAATAAAGTTCTCTCAACATTAAATATAACTATTCGAATCAATTAAGTATTATTTTTTTTTTCTTTTAATAAAAAGTAATATACATATTATATTCTTGTTAAAAACAGTACCGTGCATAAACATTTGAAGAACTTCATGAGTTAAAGTTTGTCTTTATATTTACTAGTTTTTCGTTAGAGATCATTCTTACATAATTGACGAAAACTATTTCACGCTGTATATATTTTTTCTTACCTAAAATCTTGCATTTTCATCTTCTTCTTGAAAGGGAAATTAACTCCCTTATTGCGTCAAAGTACCAACCATTGTCCATTAGTAACTGCTGCAGCTGTACTATATTACACCCAAAGAATTAATTAAAATAAAATTTTTGTAATGTCCTGATTTAATCGCATTTGTAATTAACATTAATGAGGATTAATTAATACTAAATTTATAAATAGGAGAGGGGAGTGTAGAATAATAAAAATAATGTCATACGGTTAAAATTTTTTTGTCAATAATAGAATTTTAACCGTACCGTAAAAATTTTAATAACAGTTCTCTAGAATACAAGAAATTAATCTAGTAGGAATTTAAAATATAAGAGAGCCTAATTACCATATGACAAAATTTTATTTTTGTGGCTTAGAATTAACCACACTAGTCATAAGCTACGAATGAATCCTAGCTAGACAATTTAACTACCACCACTTATATTATTAATAGACCATAAATTAAATTCAAAAAAAAAAGAAAAAAATCAAAACCTCTCATCATCCTTTCTCCCCTAAAAATTGTGAGTCTCTTCATGTTTTCCTCCTTCATTTTTGCTTCTAAGTTCTCAAAATCTTGCACTTTCTTTTGCTTCATTCAAAAAGCACCCATAATCAAGCATCACCACCATCATATAGTATCAAAATGAAGCCAAAAATTTCCTTTCTTGGTGTATAGAAGTTGATGACATATAGAGAAAGGAAAGGGTCTTGTTGTTGCTTGGCTTGTTCGGGAGAGTTTCTAGCTTCAAGAGATCAAGGCTGAGTGTTTAAGGTTTTGGAAGTGAGGTAGTTGTTGTAGAACTTGTGTTATGTTGAGTTGTCTCATTAAGCTAGGGTTTGCTTTTCATTTTCGATGCTTGATTGGTAGATGAAATAAGATATTGTGCGGTCTTACTTTAGTGATTTAGAGCTTATGAAATTGGATTAGTGTGCAATATTTTGAGTCAAAGAATCAAAGGAACACAAAATAGAAATTTTGCCCTGGAGAGCAAAACTGAACAGCCAGTAATTTGTGATTCATAATCCAAGCTAGGAAACTCAAAATGAGATGGAGCTAATTTTAATTGAGGCTTAACTCATAGCAGAGCATACCCATGAATTTTGAGGTCTATTGGACTTCAAATGAATAAGTTATAAATTTTTGAAGCAGACTGTGAGCTAAGGTGAACCAACTTGAGTAGTATGTGTGCTAATGAGCGTAACTTGCCCTATAGATCTTTAATTTGTGTGCAACCAATTTGATAGAACGCTAACAAAAAGGAATAAGCCTGTAAATTTTCAGATTTAAACTCCGAATGAGTTGCTCCTAGTAATTCCACGAAGTTATCTCATGCTCTGTAAGTGTTAATATAGGGTAGCCCCAATTTGGAGCTTATAATTTAAGCTCCGCTTAGTCAAATTAAGTGGGACTTAGCTTGTTTAAAAGAGATTGCACATAGGTATGAGCATTTGGAACAAAATAATGAAAGATGAATTTTTAATAATTTTCAGCTTTCCGATGCTCAAGTTTGTCCCATAATAGGGCGATAGTAAGGAAAACTTGAATGACTTAAGTTATACATCTCAAAATTGAATGGGACCAAAGAAGTTTAAAAATAGATTAGTAAAGCATCTTTCCTATAAAATTTGTGATCAAAATAAATTAAATTGACGTTTTGGTGCATTTTTGAAGTTTTGGGTAGAATTAAGGAATCACACTTAACTTGTAGCATAAGTGGTCATAATTCAAGCTAACTCCAAAAGACTTGGGCCAAGTATAATGGGAAAGTGATGTATGATGCATTGATTTTGTATGATCTTGACATATTCAATATGCAATAACTATTCACTTCAAAATTCTGAAATTAGTTAGCTTCATGCCTTACTTAGCTACATTTAGGTTGGAATTTGGTGATGTACACTTGATGGAATTGGTTCCCCGGATTATTGATTGGTTTTTTGCTATTTGAAGTTTTGGGGAACCTCCTTGTACAACCATTGTTCTCATGAAGTTTAGTAACAGTGCAAGATATAATTGTGTTAGGTTATATGAGAATATAGTTACATGAAAGGTATATAGTATGAACTTAAGAATTTCATAAGTTAATTAAGTGATGTGTTGGGTCTCCACCAAATAGTGCGTTAGGACGATACAATCACAAGTGATATGTTGAGCCTCCACCAAGTAATGGGCTAGGACGATACAATCACGTATGATGGAGTTTGCCTACTAAGAAGGGCAATACATAATGCTCAAGTAGGCATAAGTTATTATTCTGGAGACGGCGAAGCATAATGCTCAGGCGTGTCTAAGATTATCCTGAGGATGGCGACACATAACGCTTAGGCATGTCTAAGACTATACTCTAAGGATGGTCATACGTAATACTAAAGTGTAGATACATGTTGACATCCTAGGGATAGTAAGACGTAATGCTTAGGTGTGTTATCATCAGGGAGAGTGAACTTGATCGCTTACTAGATCTTTTTGCTTAAGTCAGAGGAAAATGTTTGACCTAAGTTAAGGTATGATAAGTTAACTGTAACACCCTAATAAACCCATACTACGCTTAAGTCATATTACGGCGTTTTATTAGTTGTTACTTATGCTCGTGGAAAACTAAACTTCACTTGAAATTAAGTTACGCGAAAAATATGGTAAGATTTTTTTCTTTTTGAAATAAATACGTCATCGCTTTGCAGTGTTTTGGAAAGTAAAGCCTTGAGCGAGAAGACAGATAGAGAAAGAGCGTGTCGCATAAAATACATACCCCAATATCATAAAACAATAGAAAGATAAATAAATAGTAATTCACAAATACATTGCATTACATAGCTAATCATTACATCCATATGGGTTCATAATATATATATACATACATATATATCAGCATTGCATCGAAGGAGGCTCATGGTCGTGCCATGATCCAAATACTAGATACTAAATACAAACTTAAATGACAAAGCTCATCTCAAAAAAGAATATGCGAAGGTGCAGAGCGACGGTCGCTATGAGTCCCAAAATAGCTGCGTCTGGCATCCCCCATCATACGTCTACTCATAGTGCAGTGGCTCCAGGCTCTACTCCATTGGATGTGCTATCGGAATCTGGTGATAATGCGGAAAATAACTAGATTGAGAAATGGGATTTCTCAGTAAGACTTGAACCCGATACAAAAGTATCATCGTCATCGTCCCAGCCACTTCGGTTTTATTAATGAAAATAGTGAGCATTCATAAGGTTCAATTCTTAGATTTTCGAAAACAAGAATATTCGAAGCAGATTCAATTTTAACATACCCTCTAATCATTTATATCATAACATACATGGGCACAAGTATAATTACATAAAACATGCATAGCTGTGCTATAAGTTTCTCTTAACTTCTCCCCTTCAAGGGTTTGGATTGAAATCCCTTTTCTTTTCTTAACTTGACTTTATCTTAATTTTTTTTTTTTCACCCACTAAACATAAGTGGTAATGAGTCATACCATGGCCGTTGCCACCATAAATTTTCGGTACTTACACTAGCTAGGTCATGCCATGCCTCATGTAAACCCTATCCCCTATACTCACATTAGCTGGGTCGATGCCACGCCTCATGTAAGTCGTGGGTGAGAGGAGCTTACTTTGGGTCACCTTCCCTTTTGAAGGATCACACCCTTAGTTCATTTTCTTCTTATTAAAGCTTATGATACAAAATTATTCTAATTCTTTTTTACAGTTAGGCGTTACTTATCGCCGTCCCCAAATGTGATTCCTTTATCGCATATCATTAAGCATCATATCATCAACATATCATATTCATATTCATATCATCATCATCATTCATTATCATAATCATCATCATCATAGCATATCATCATTATCATTATCATATCATCATCATCATCATCATCATATTGATATATAGAGGCATACATATCACACAAAGTCTTATAGCTTAGTTTAGTAAATTTGGTGCAAGCTTTTAATTGAGGTTGCCTCTTGTATAAATTCTTTTATTACGCATAGGGCCAATTTTATCTATTATCCTTTTTGAAACTTTTAAGTTGAATTATGAAGGTTTTCTAATATCTTATTGTAAGGTTCTTAATATCTTTAAGCTTATTTCTCATTAACCTTTAAAATTTAACCATAACCAGTTTTACTTTTACAGTGGGGCAGTAACTTCAAAAATTCGCCATAATTTCATATTTTACAATCTTGATTTGAATTTTGGTATGATTATAATTCTCTGAGTCTATTGTTAAACAAAACAAACCCCACTCAAAAATTCATTTTGTAACTTGAAATATGCACATTTTATTCTAACTGCTCAGCTTTTAAGTTTATTCTCGGTATAGTGACTTTTCAACTTTACTAGGAGTTCCTCACAAGGAATTTGACAAAACTATTTTTTGGGTTCCTCTATGTCTTAGCTTTCTAACAAACTTGGTCCCACTCAAAAATGTTCTGTATAACTTGAGTTATTAAGATTTTATTACATACTGCTCGAATAGAAACACATCTGGGGATAGCACATTTTGAAAATTCATATCTCTCTCATTTTAAGGCCAAATTTCATGTATATTATATGTATAAAAAGTTCTATGAGTCTATTTTCATTTAAAATTAGATTCTTTGCATTTGAAATTATATTGAAAGAGTTATTAGTCACGCCATACAAACTGCCAGAATTTTTTAGCTTCCATGATTTTGGTTTCAATGAGTTTTCTTGTAAAAACATTAAGTTTTTTCTTCAAGTGACCACTTTACATTTCCAAACCACTTTTATACTTTGAGATCTTGGTAAAAATCAATATTTTGAGTTCTAAAATGTTGGGTTCAACATAAAACAAAATGCACAACCAAAGTCATTTTCCAAAAGAAGAGCAAAATCACAAATAACTTCTTATAATGAAAGAATGGCCATGAGACCTTTAGAGCAAGTTCTAAAACCACCTAGCTATGGAGAGCTTAGGAGTTCTAGAGCTTGAAAAACATAGAAGAAATAGAGGTTAGAGTCACTACCAAATGAGTTGCTTGAGGAGTAGAAAGAGTTGATGGGTTGGAGATGGCCTTCCTCCTTTTTGAGCTTGACAATGGGACTAAATATGTGTTCAAGTATATCCTTCAAAGAGCAAAAGAGGTGATGTAACACCCTCCTCCGTACAGTACTATGCTTAAGTCATAGTACCACACCTTGGAGTTGCTATCACATTCAATGCACCTTATCTCGACAAAGAGCCTTCAAATGCCTTCTAAACTTCTGAAACTATCTGAAGACAATACGGAAATAGGAGTGAGAATCATAAATTCTCAGTAGGATTCTCTAAGTATCATAAATAATGTCATCGTTGTTATCTCCAGTTTGCTTCGGTTTATTAAGAAAAAGGTGAACATACCTTAACAATTGTTTAATTTTATAGTTCGAAAATATAATATCCGAAGCAAAGATTCAGTTTTACTCATAAACTGGTCATTTGGGAAAAACCCATAAAAAATCAATTCCTGAATGATATCATGGATAATATTTGCAACATATTAAACTACACATCGAATTTGCACATAACTTTATCTGTACTTGAATTTATGTATATACATAAAATTTGCTTTTCTTTCTTCATCTCTCTTTTCATTGTAAAATCTTTACGTGCCATATTCCAGAGTATGATCGCTATGTCATACCTCATCAGAGCGTGATCGCCATGTCACGTTCCTTAGGAATATGGGATCTTCCTTTGGTACTTACACTAGTTGGGTCATGCCATGCCTCATGTAAGTTCTGTCCCCTATGCTCACACTAGCTGGGTCGATGCCATGCCTCATGTGAGTGGGGTGCTTGCGTATGTCTTAATCTTTTGTCTTTAGTCTTTAATCTTTAGCTTTTACTTGGCACACCTAGGCGTTACATATCGCCGTCCCTAGGGTGCTGTTACTGCCCTTGGGTAACCTGGCCTTGGAGTGAGCTCGTCAGCTTCACCCGTGACTGTCGTCACACCAACTCACCCGCAAGGGGACCCACGTGCCTCTAGTCTTGGAGGGATCTCATTCTGGCCACGTGCCTCTAATTGAAGGGATCTCTTCTGGTCACGTGCCTCAAGATTGAGGGATCTCATCTGACCACATGCCTTCAATATAGAGGGATCTCATCTGACCACGTGCCTCCAAGGTAGAGGGTAGCTGCCTTCACAAGGAGGGATTCAAAGTGCAACTGCCTCCAAGTGAAGGGATTCATATCTTTATCTTTAACTGCCTTCATCGGGAGGGATTCAATGTGCAACTGCCTCCAAGTGAAGGAATTCACATTCACTATATTCACATTCTTTCATTCTCATGCATAGTCATACTGAATGTACCTATACTTCATTCATCTTTATATATCATTGTGCACATGATCTTCACGTACATCTTCATGACATATAAAGTCCCGTAGCCTTTTTACCATTCTATCGGCACTCCTACATGTGCTACATCATTTACCCTTACATACCTTATATCATACTTATGTCATTCTTGAATATAGAATTTCCATATATATATTCTCACTTTAATTCATCCTTACACATAAACATTCATAGTCTCATAGATTTTCTCTGCCAGTAAATTCGCAAAGATAATCTGATCCTAATCTGCCTTTCCATGAATAGTGCCAATTCTCACAGACAGTTCAATCATAGCAATATAATCATTCTATTCATATATATACATCAATGTAAAACTAGCAATCCTCACTCAAACCTTATATGTGCACTAATACTTGTAAAATTATCAATTCTACCATTCTGCCAATCTTACTCAGTTCTACCCGAATTTTGTATAATCCACCTTTATCTCTATTCAACTCATTTAAACTTGGATTTTGGATATGTCATAGATCTATATGTCTACTTTCTAACCTCTTTGGTCCTATATCATTTTGATTTATATAGCTCAAGATATTTAACTTTTGCCTCAGCCTGTTCAGTCACTGACCCGAATTACACTCTTGGAGGTATAAATTCCCTGAAAATTGAAACTAAGCTCAAATCATGCGAAATTAGTCTCATATTGAAGCTAACAATACAACCTTTCATTTGCCAAAGTTTCATTCCATTTGCTTAAGTATATCTCGAGTTATAAGTCCTGAAAGTCGACCTTCCTGAACTACTCTGTTTTGGCCTAGATTGGACATAGGGCAACTTTGTCGAATCACTGGGAACAATTGGAGCCATAACAAATTCGGAATTTCATATTGGGATGCTCCTCTATGTGTAAGCTTTCTAACAAAATTAGTTTCACTCAATTTGGAGTTGTATAGGGTGAGATATACCCTCCTCAAGTCACTCTGCCCGGATGAAAACCTTGATTCTTAGGTCAAACTTCAAAAATTCATATCTCTCTCAATACTAATCCAATGACCTTATATGATATATGTATAGAAAGCGCTATATGTCTACTTTCATATAAAAATTGTTTCGTTGGATTTAACCGGTTGTAGACGGCATCGTACACTCCGTCGTACGGACTGCAGTGGAATTCCTCACCAAAATAGCATCCCGATTCTTCTCTCCTCATAATTTTCTCTTCTAACCATAATTTCAACTCAAGATTTCCTATTAATCCTATTATAATCCTATCATAATTCATCATATATATTCAGTATATCATCAAACACATGAAGAAAAGTAAAATTTCATACAATCATATTGCAAAGATTTCAAGAACAGAATAGAATCCTACCTCTTTAGAGTGTGATCTTGCTGAATTTGAGTTTGGGATTGATGGAACCTTGACCAAGCTTGGAGATTTGATGGAGTTGGATTGAGAGAGGAAGGCTGGAGCAAGAGGAAGGGAACGTAAATCAGACCAAAATGGAGAGAAGAGTTGATTTAAATACATGAAAGTTGTGGTGTTAATTGGTTGGAGTTTTGTGGTTGAAGTTCGGCCATGTCTCTCACTTTTGTGGCTAAATTGCTCTCCACGTCGTCCCAAAAGTGAGATACGCTTCCGGTCTACCTGAAATCGGAACTCGTCCTTATTAGCTTAAAGTCGGAACTCGTGACATTTTGCCTGAGCTTGGGCTAACCTGATGTCGGAACTCGTCCCTCTTGTTTGTGACTTGAGGAAATCTTGTCTAGTTTATTTCGAGATTTGGACATAAGGTCTGAGGTCGGAAGTCTTCAAGCTTACAATCATATAATCTCGGAACTCCCCATTCAAACTCGGGAACGCCAGCAGAAATGGAAAGCTACAGAGAATAAGATCGGATATCGGAACTCGTTTGTGACTTGGAAACCAGCTCAAGGATTCGAACTCATGTCCATTGAGTCCAACTCTAAGGCGGGAACTCGTTATATCAAAATCGGACGTTGGCACTTGTATCATTGTTTTAAAGCATCAAGGTCAAGTCCGAAGTTGGAATGAGGATGCTTAAGGTCGGAACTCAGGAATTCGAATCACATTACCAAACCCAAGTACTTAAACCCGGAAGTCGGTATTTATATACAGTGTGGTTGATGAGATCGGAATCCGGGTATATTTTCCTTGAAACATGAAGTCAGATATTGGTAATCACATCCGTGTTGTTTGTACTTGAGAGTCAAGTCGGAAGTCGGGAAATGAGGAAAGTTGGTTAAGATCGGAAGTCGTAAATTATAAGACGAACGCGAAAATTGGGAATGGTCTTCATTGGGGACCTGGACATTAGTTTGGAGGTCGGAAATCATGTCCCAGTATACTTTAACTCGAAGTCGGTTATTGGAACTCAGAAGCCACTCATTTAACTCGTAACTAGAACATGAAGTCGGAAATCAGGAATCACTCCATGTTGTCCGGACTTGAAGGTTAAACTCGAAAGTCGTATAAATAATCCAGATGAAGTCAGAAGTCGTAAACCAATGTGAGATTAACTCAGAAATCAGAAATCGAGATGTTACAGGTGATCCTTGAAGAGCTTGCGAGAATGGTGGTGGAAATGAGATGAGTTAGAGTAGGAAAGCAAGAAGAACAAGAAGAAGATTAGGAAGAACAAAGAGAGGTTTAGAGAGAGGTGAGAACTTTGTGACTTAGTGAGAGAATGAAGTTGTAAAAATGAGAATGTAAGAGAAGAGAAAGAGTGGCGCCCCATTCTAAGCCATGGAGTGGTTGGATTTTGCTTCTTTTGCAAGCAAGGAGGCTAGGAACCATGGGGTAAAAGAGAGGGTTATATTTCTCTTGAGTCTTGGTGCTTGGGTAAAGACCGTTTTGTGTTTTCTCAAGTGGTTAAAGGCATGACCACTCTTGAGATTGGCTTGGGTGAATATGATCACTCCATGTGGCATAATCTTGATGGAAGAAAGTACATCTCTTGTCTTGACTCAAGGAATATTACTAATATAGATTCTTGATCTAAGGGTGTATGATGAGAAAGCAAATGGATGGTTGGATTTTGCTCTTGTCCTTGGCCGAAATTTGGTGCATCAATTAGGAGAAATTTTTAAATTTTCAAAGCTATTAGAATTACCTAAGTTGTTAATTCAATTTGATTAGTTAAATTGCTCTTTAACCGATTTCGGTTAATTACACTTTTAAGACGTTTTTCCTCTAAAAGAATTGATCTTATGAATTATGTAATTAGGGTGTAAGAACTAATCTATCTCAATTGGTAAGGTAGAACAATTGTCTTGTACTTAATTAATAAGATTAGATTAACTTAATTATATTTCTAAGTTACGAATTAATGAGGTTCGAATAATTAGGTTTTAATTAAAACATTTAGTCGTTATGATTCAATTATTGACTTGACTCAATTTACTAAGCTCTTGCTCATCGAAGTCCTCAGTTAATCGTTAACCTCTCTAATTAGTCAGGATCACTGAGGTAATTAGCTTAGACAAAATTGGGGATGTTACATTAACAGTAAGTATTAAAATCAAGAAAGTAAGGAAGACTAAAAAAGAAAATAGCATGCACCCTAAGGACGACGAGATATAACACTTAGGTGTGGTAAGCAAAGAAGGTTAAAGACAAGAAAAGAGAACGGGGGCATGCAGGTCAAGGAATATTACTTTGTTTTCATAAGCATCTTTACCTTAAAGTTTGAACTATGATAAGTAGGATTTATTAACTGTTAAGCTATTTGGATTAAATACTTGATAAAATGAATCCTTTTTTTTTTTTTTGGTATGCTCATCTTTTTATAATAAATTGAAGTTGTTGGGGTGATAACATGACACTGTTGTTATTATCCTAGGACTATCTACTAAGAAAAATTATATTTCTCGCCCCTGTGTATTCCCATGTCATCTCCAAATGGCACAAATGACCCTTGAAGGCAAGTTTCCTAGGAGGTTCTGACCAAGACTGGCTTGTCAATGAAGAGTCGAAGTCAAGCTTATGTATTATAATACTAAATGAATGACATCATAGTTGAAGCTCTTAGTAGAGCTCTTTTATGAGTTCTGGAAATGTTGTTAAATACAACAAATAGGTTGATGTGCATGTTAACAAAGGTGACTATTATATGGATTCTAGTGTATTTCAAGTCAAGTTTCCACTTTCCTCAATTTGGTTGTTATATTTATTTAGTATGATGAATAAATTATATGCCATATCCTCCGAGAATGCAATAAATAAATAAACAAGGTCCACTAATAAATTGGTAGCAACTTTTAAGTGCAACGGTATGACTTAAGTATGAGTTACATTTAGGAGGGTGTTACAATGTTGTTATATAGAGGGGACGATATCTTGTTAGTTGTCAACTTTCATTGTTGCAAGAACTCTAATAATTATGGGACCGCTAAGCTATTGAGTGAATATTTGCCCCCAAGATACAGTTGTTCATGGAAAGAAGGCATACTAATTTGGTATTATTACGTAAACGAGCAAATAACTTACAAGGAACTTCCATAATAACTTCTGTGGGCCATCAAAATTATTATGGTAACGATTCTGTATTTCCAAACTATTTTAACATCTGCCAGTCTGTCTGTCTCTCTCTTATCTCTGGCATTTGCTTTGGCTCGAGAAAGAAAGAGATTCAACCACTTTTACTGTAGCCATTGTGGTCTTAAAAAGTATTTAATTCTTATTATTAAATTGCCTTAGCCTTGCAGAGGATAAAATAGTCAACATCTTTGTTTAATATTTTTTCTTTTAGCTCTTTAACTGCCGTCGTCGGCAATTCTATATTTTTAAATATTTGACAACTAGTATATTTAACTTGTGCAATATATGGGCGTAAATTGTGAAAAATATTTATAATAAAATTGGATATTATAATTTATTTTTGATGTTCTATTTTATTGTATAAGTATAATAAAATATAAAATTTTAATAAAATATGGTTATATAAATTAATTTCAAATATTATTTGATTAAAATTTTGTAAAATAAATATTTATATAAAAAAATTATTCGTGAAATTTTTATTGAATAAATTAATTATTTTAAAAAATATTTGTATATAATAATAACTTACTATTAATATTTTAATATGTTCTACAAGAAAGTTCTTTATTCCAAATTTTATATGAGAAGGAAAAATAAATTTCATTTACCACTCCATGCTCCTTATTATGAAATTTATTTCATTTTTCTGTCCCACCTATTAACAATTTATTAAAACAACACAAAAAATATATTTTAATCATAAAATCTAAAATTTTATCTAGTATATGTTATTGCAAAATTTTAGTAAAAATTTAATAACAAAATGTTTAAAATAATCCTTTCCCTATCCTTACACTTTTAAATTTAATTATATTCTATAAAAAAATCATATATAATATAATTAGTCCTCAATATTACATAATAATATATACATTTTTATAGAAATATATAGAAAAATGAAAAATAAAATTGCATAATTATTATTGAAGAAAGTAAGTAATTTTATAAAAAATAGTATAAATATATTCTTTTTTCTTGATATGGAGTGTAAATATATTCTTGAAAGCGTATTTTTTTAAAGCATAATTTAATCATATGGTTCTATTTTTTATTTTTAAATAAGGATGAAATAACTATAAACCACGCATTTCTTAATCCCACCCCATTATTAAAAAGTTCATTTTATTTCTCTCTCACTCATTTTTATTTAGTCTCTTTATTTAGCCTTTCAATAATGATATATTAAAACTATAACATAAAAAATATATATTAATTATAAAAACTAAAATTTAGATTAAGATTAATTTATGCAATATTTATATAAACATTCAATATTTTATATGAGGTGTATCAAATAAGAGAAGTTACTAGTTATCCTCATATATTTTTATCTGATAACATTTTTTTTATAAAAGTTTCAATTTTGTACACAATAATATAAATGAATCTAAATATTATGTAGGACTGAAAATGGTATAAAGAACCATTTGAATAGTTCTTTGAAAAAGTAAAAAAAAATGGATTTCTATTTAGCAATAAAAATGCTTCCACTTCTATCCATTTCAAAGAAAAATTCATAAAATGTTGTCAAATATAGTTAAGAAATAGTTGCATAGGTAAACATAAAAGATAATTATAAAATTTAAAAGATACTAAATAAAATTAGTGTAGAAATTAAAAGTATAATTTTAGAATTTATATTTGAAAAACTAGTGACAAGTATTTTTAAGTGATGGTTGAATAACTAAAAATGTAATATACTCTTTTCATAAAATACTTTGTTTAGAGTTACTTTGGTTCAATTGCTTTATCTAAATATTTTAGTTGATACGATTGAAATGATTTTGTAACAGTTATTAGTTTAAATTTAGCACTGTGAACACCATATTTTGTCTTTTCTTTTAATAAAAATAAGAAAATAATAAAACAAAATTTTCTTTCTATTATCTAGAATCTCATCTTAATCTTAAGCTTTCAACCGCTTTTCAAATTTTTTATCTCATTTTATCTTAAGCTTTCAACTGCTTTTCAATTTTTTATCTCATCATATCTCAAGTTTTTTCAACTGCTTTGCAAATTTTTGGTCAATTTGTTAGTAAAAATCTCTCTTATCCTTCTCTATATAAAGCCAATTCCTTCACTTCAAATGAGGAAGAAGGAATTCATTCAGTCAGGAGCCACTTTTACCATTTTTCATTCCTATTCTCCTATCAAGTCTGGAATCCCATCACCATCACACCATTTCAAACACCAACATTTTCCACAAAATCAATTACATTCTCACTCTAGTCCCATAGTTAAGCCAAGCAATACCCCATCTTCATCCTTCTGCCTATCACCATTGCTATACTGCTATAAAGCCGCACAATCACCACACTTGCCCAGCTTCCATCAAAGTACTCTATCATTATCACTGCCATTAATGCCTTAGGCCTACTTTGTATAGTGGTTTTGATCTTTTTTTGGTATGCATGTTGTGTGTTTTTGTTTTTCCTTTAGTTTTTATTTTCTTTTAAAATGAAACTTATGCCAATTTCTTTTTTTTTTTCTTTCATATTAAACCTTTTCTTCTCCATCATAATTTTTTTTACTTGATGTTTCAATTTTTTTGGCACTTTGTACTCAAGTTTATGTTTTTTCTTTGTGTTTGATTTTTTTTCTTTTTAGTTAGTTGAATTCTTTTAAATTTTGAAATATCACATTATTTTAGTTTAAAAAATTTCTTTTTAGATGGTCAAAATAGTTTTTTTTTTTTAATTCATGCACCAAACTTATGACATTGATGTATGGTTTGACTATCCTCAAGAATTGTGAAAATTGTAAGGGCTTATTATATAATTTATGCTATCTTAAGTCTTGTGCAAGAATGGATTATATTTTTTTCCTTTTTTTTTAAAAAATCATTTTGTAAATAAAATCAACCCAATACACAATTATTTTTTACAAGAACGACGATGGCTCTAAGTTTCTCATTGCACCGGAGGATAAGTAGGAGTGGGTAAATCCTATCAAGCCAAAAATTAAATATTCTTATTTTTTTTTTTTAGTTTTATTTTAACTTTTTTTGTAAATAACTATCATTATTTTGGGGAAAAATAAACGTTATTAAAGTTATTATTAATTTACATAACAAACTTTAGGGTAACCATTATAAAACGGATGTATTAGGGGTGCAGTGCAATTAGTTTCCAACCTTCCCTAGGCATAATTAAACTCTCGAATCCAATTTCTTTGAAAGATCAATTTTTGCAAATTTAAAAGGTTTTTTCGATTTTTTCCAAAATAAAATTGGTGGCGACTCAATTGAATTTTTTTTAAATATTTTTTGTTGCCTCTCATCACGGCTCCTTCCGGGCACGTTGTGACAATTTGGCAACTCCACCAAGAATGGTTAGATAGTCAAGCTTATTAGAGTCAATTATGTAAATTATATGTAATGTCTATGATTTAATTTTAGGTTCTTTCCTTCCTATATGTTCTTGCTGCTACATTTTTCCCTATTCTAATCGATTACAAGGTCTTGTAATCGATTACCAGAGACCATGATATACGAAGATCAAGTTTTTCATCAAGTAATCGATTACGTAATCGATTACATAAGGCTGAATGGGTTTCCAAGGTTCTGCACGCGGATTGTAATCGATTACCAAGCGTCTATAAAATCACCTGTGGCGCTTTCTCTCTCATTTTTCTTCAACACTCTCTCTCCTCTCCCCCGAACTCGTCTTTCTCTCCCTTTAAACTCACCTAATCTTTATCCTAATCCTCCCTCATCAACTTATTTCACTTAAACCACTCATTTAAACATGAAAATCAACTCCAACCATCATCAAATTCGTCTCTTTCTCTCTCTACAAACTCTATTGAAGACTTTGAAGCTTGAAGGGGATGAATCTGTGGATCTACCCTCCCCCTCACCCTCATTGGCTTCCCTAGGATAATTTCTAACATCTTCCTCCTTTCTTTCCTTAAGATTTCGAATTCTTGTTGGATTGGGGGTTCAATCTTAAACCCTAGGTTAGATAATTTGGGGATTTGGGAGTTTGAGTATGATTAGGATGAATCCTCCATGTTAGAAGCTAATATACAATTATATGATTGTGGTTGTGGTGCTAGATTGTTCTAAGGAACACCCTTCTTGCTTTGTGGCTCCAGAGAATTGAGATCCTTCCGTGGACTGGTAATCTGTGAGTAGATAGAATACTTTTGTTTTGTTTATTGTTTTGAAATCATGATATCTATATAAGTTTTTAAGATGAAATTGTTTTAAAAACTTCTTATGAGTCAATGATGGTTATTTGTGAGAAATGTTTGAAACTGAGGCATGTTATATGATGAAAAAGGACTAGGAAAGTTTATAAAGGATCTGCTTGCTAACAGTAGTAGACGTTAGCCCTGGTGCACCTTGGATTATGAATTTCACAGCCACTTAAGGGAGTGGTGCGTGCTTGATATACACAGCCACACACGTAGTGTGGTGCATGATGGATTTACACGGCCACTCAAATAGTGGTGTGTGACGGATTTACACAACCACACAAATAGTGGTGCGTGATGGATTACGGGATTTACACGAAGGAACGGCCACCTAAGTGTGAATCCTGACGGATTATCCTGTTAGATAGTTCCTATGAATGCTAAATTGAATTGAATTTATAGTTTTCCAATGTACATTGACTCATGAAGTGTAAAGGTGTCCTATCCCGCACTAAGTTTCATAAACTCACCCTATGGCTACTCTATCTTTTCATATACAGGTTCAAACTTGGGAGCCGATCCTTTTGCTCAGTAATAGTAGACCTGCACTCTTGGTGAGCCTTCTTAGATAAGGGCCTGGATTGATTATTCTATAATGTTTTGAAATCTTAGAAATGTAGCTCCATAGTACTATAGGTAGGGTTTGACCCTTGCTAGTTTGTAATAGTTTTAATGCTGGAGAATTGTGTAAACTAAATTGGTGGGATAAGTTTGTGTTAAAGTTCTGTATTGGAATGGAATTGATATTCATATTATGTTATGCATGTTTAGTTTATTGAATTGTGCCTGATGAATTAAATATATTGTATGTTGAAGGGTGTATTCTGAGAATGTCTGAATTCCCGATGGAAGAGTGTGTGTGATGATTGTGCAAGATAAGTACTCGTATTTGGGAATTATCCTAAATACAGAAGAAACTCTATCCGATTTCTGTGAAATTTTTCTATGAAAGGCTTGCTAGGGGACTTGTTCTCTAAGTGCCGATCATGGCTTGAGTTGGGTCATGACAAAGTTGGTATCAGAGCCTAGGTTTCCCTATATACTATGGAGCAAGTATCCTTTAGTAGGATCACGATTGTGCAAATGGAAGTCGGCCCATTTTCACAAAACGTGATGCTACCAGAGGCCTTTAGGACTGTTATTCCGAATGTTATTATCTTGAGTAAATTATACCTCGCTTATTTTCTCTTGTGTGGCCTAAATTGGCTTCTAATTCAATGATCGTTCCTTTAAGAGCAATGCCACCTAGGACTCGCATTCGTGTCGTAATGATAGAAGTCCATGAGACTTCTGATGCTGAATCTAGCCAAGCCCCATCTCCTTCCCGGAGAGAGAGGGGCTGTGGTCGGAGGGGAGATCGGCTCGACAACCTGAAGGAGAACCAGCTCTTGAAGGAGAGCCAATAAACTTAGCAGCTGAAATGAGAGGGGTTCACCAGACCCTTAATACTCTGGTAGAACTCCTAGCTCATCAAAGGAGGAACGAACCACAACCCTATGCAGAACCAGCTCCACCTGTTAGAGAGCTTCATCCTCAACGTGAAGGGATGGAAGTGTCGATTGAATCGTTTCTTAGATTGAATCCGCCAAGTTTTTCTGGAAATCCTTTGATGGATGATCCTCAACAATTCCTCGACCGTACTAATAAGGTCCTCAGGTGTTCGAGTGAGAGAGCGGTGGAATTGGTGGACTATAATTTAAATGGGCCTGCAGAACAGTGGTACACAACCCTTCTGGGAGGAAGGGATGCTTCTGGCCTGCCTCCCCTCACTTGGGAGGAATTCACTGAGATTTTTATGATGAGGTTCCTTCCTGGCAATAAGAGGGAGAAATTTGCTGCTGCTTTGAGAGACTAAGGCAAACCCCGGGAATATCTATGGCAGAGTATGAGGAGTAGTTTACTAATTTGTCTCGCTATGCTAATCATCTTGTCTCCACTGATACCATGAGGGCAAGGAGATTTATTCGAGGCCTACTCGACCCTCTATTCTCTAACTTACTTTCGATGGTTGGGAGAATGTTGTACGCCGAGATAGTGGATGCTGCCTACGGTCTTGAGATTGGGAGAGAAAAAAGAAGAGTTGTAAAGGAGTCAGGCAAAAAGTAGAAAATGAAGGGAAATTTCCCAGGAGGATCTAGCTTCGGGGGAGCCCAGAGTTACCAAGGTCAATGCCAGGCACCATCGGGGGAGGCCACTTCCTCTGGACCTGTTCCGATAAGTGTATCTGCTTCTAGGTCCTAGTTGGCAGTGTGTTCCAACTAGGTATGTAGGGATTTGAACAATCAAATCTCCCCAAACAGTTATGTCAATTTTGTGAGAATTATCACTCAGGGCAGTGTCATAGGGCCACTGGAGGCTACTAGAGCCTATTTTGGGTGTGGCCAGTTAGGGCACTTCAGAAAGGATAGTTCCTATTCAAAGGGGGCTTTTGACCCTAGTTTTACACGTCTTGTAGCGCCAGTACTATCATATTTAGCCTTATCTCCTGATGGTTCATTTGGACCCGTGGGCAGAGGTTCGGTAGAAGAGCTAGTGGTAAGGCTTCTAGAGGTAGAGGGGCAGGTAGAGCTCAGCCCTGAGCTTTTGCCTTGACTAGACAAGACGCTCAAGCATCGAATGTGGTGGTTGCAGGTGCTTTACATGTCTGTTCCTTAGCGGCTTATGCATCAATTGATCCAGGTTCAACTCACTCTTATGTGTCTCCATATTTCGCCCTTCGGTTTGGCAAACAATCAGTGATGTTGGATCACTCGTTCTGGGTTGGTACCCTTATGGGGGAATCCTTGAATGTTCAACTAATGTTTCCATCATGCGTAGTCAATGTAAATGGTGTGGATACTTTGGCTGATTTAATGCTGTTGGAGATGGTGGATTTTGACATTTTCCTGGGTATGGGTTAGTTATCCTCATGCCATGCCATAGTAGATTGCTACTCTAAGTCAGTGAAGTTCGAGATTACAGCTTGGCTATCCTTTATATTCTATGGGAATAGCTGCTTAACTCCCACCAGTTTAATCTCTTCCATAAGTGCTATGCACTTAATGAACAAAGGGAATGAAGGTTATCTCATTATGGCAAGGGACATTAAGGCTGCTACCTTAAGCCTTGACTAGGTCCCTGTGGTTAAGGAATTTCCCAACATATTTCCTGAGGACTTAGCTGGAATGCCTCCCGACAGGGAGATTGAATTTTGTAGTGATTTAGCTCCAAATGTCCAACCCATATCCATTCCTCCTTATCGTATGGCTCCAACCAAGTTAAGAGAGTTAAAGGTTCAATTGCAAGATATGCTAGAGAAGGGCTTTATCTGCCCAAGTACCTCCCCGTGGGGTGCTTCTGTACTTTTTGTGAAGAAAAAGGATGGAACAATGCGATTATGTGTATATTATCGACAATTAAATCAATTGACCATTTGTAATAAATACCCCTTACCCAAAATTGATGATCTATTTGATTAGCTCCAAGGAGCATCCTATTTCTCTAAGATTGATCTCCGTTTCGGATATCATCAGCTAAAGATTCGAGAAGAAGATGTTCCCAAAATTGCCTTCCGAACCCATTACGAACATTATGAGTTCTTGGTAATGTCCTTCGGATTGACCAATACTCCAGTTGCTTTCATGGATTTGATGAACCGAGTGTTCAAGCCATTCCTAGATCACTTTGTGATTGTATTTATCGATGATATTCTGGTATATTCTAAGAGTCAAGAAGAACATGAGTATCATCTAAGAATCGTCCTGCAAACTTTGAGAAATCACCAACTTTACGTAAAGTTCTCTAAATGTGAATTCTGGTTGGGCCAGGTGACCTTTCTAGGCCATGTGGTATCAAAAGAAGGGATTAAGATAGATCCAAGAAAGGTGGAGGCTATTCAGAAGTGGCCAAGGCCCACAACCGTGACGGAAATCCGTAGCTTCTTGGGTTTGGCAAGTTACTACCGAAGGTTTGTTAAGGATTTCTTGAAGATCTCCGCCCCTTTGACCAAATTGACTCAAAAAGGAGTACCGTTCCAATGGTCCGACACTTGTGAAGAGAGCTTTCAGAGCCTTAAGGTTTGTTTGACCTCAGCGCCAGTGCTCGTTTTGCTTTCAGGGACTAGGGGTTACTCAGGCTATTATGATGCATCTTGGGTAGGACTTGGTTGTGTTCTTATGAAACATGGTAGAGTCATTGCTTACGCTTCGCGTCAATTAAAGAGGCATGAGCAAAATAAGCAACCCATGATCTAGAAATGGCAGTCGTTGTTTTTGCATTGAAAATCTGGAGACATTATCTCTATGGCGAAACATGTGAAATCTACACTGACCATAAAAGCTTGAAGTACATTTTTCAATAGAAAGATTTAAACATGAGGCAATGCAGGTGGATAAAGCTGCTCAAGGATTATGATTGTACTATCTTGTACCATCCAGGCAAGGCTACTATCGTGGCGGATGCCTTGAGCAGAAAGTCTATGGGTAGCTTGGCGCACATTGCTCCTGTAAGGAGGCCTTTAGTGGAGGAAATCCACAAATTAGAAGCTGAGAGCATGCACTTTGAGCTTGGAGGTTTCGGCCTGCTTTTAGCCCATATCCGGGCTCATTCTTCCTTGATGGAGCAAATCAAGGTAGTGCAGTATGAAGACTCAAAGTTATGCAAAAAGAGAAAAGACATCTATAACGGGAAGAAATCTGAGTTTTCTCTTGACCAATCAGGAGTATTAAGGTATGGTAACCAGTTGTGTGTACCCGAAGTAGGTAATTTGATGGAAAAAGCTCATAACTCTGGGCATACAATTCATCCGTGTTCCACTAAGATGTATAAGGACTTGAAACAGTTGTTTTGGTGGGAAAGCATGAAAAAAGACATAGGGAACTTTGTGTCTCATTGTTTGGTGTGTCAACATGTCAAGGCTGAACATCAAAGACTTGCCGGATTACTGCAACAAATAGCAATACCTGAGTGGAAATGGGAGAGAATTACCATGGACTTCGTGACCGGGCTACCTCGCTATTCTAGAGGTTTTGATTCCATTTGGGTTATAGTGGATAAGATGACCAAGTTAGCTCATTTTCTACTGGTCAAGACTACCTATAGTGCTTCTCTTTATGCCAAACTCTACATAGATGAGATCGTTTGACTTCATGGGGTTCCAATGTCCATTATCTTGGATCGGGGACCTCAATTCATCTCTCATTTCTGGAGGGCCTTCTAAAAGGCCTTAGGGACCCGACTTGACCTTAGTATGGTGTTTCACCCTCATTGATGGGCAATCTGAGAGGACCATCCAGATAATAGAAGATATGCTGAGATCCTACATTCTTGACTTTGGTGGGAATTAGGATAGTTACTTGCCCTTGGTAGAATTCTCCTATCATAACAGTTATCAAGCTAGCATCCAGATGGCACGTTTTGAAGCACTTTATTGGAGATGTTGCAGGTCTCCCATTCGATGGTTTGAGATTGGTGAAGTCAAACGTTTAGGACCCGATCTTGTACAAGATTCCATTGAAAGGGTTCGTTTAATTAGGGAGCGGCTTTTAGCAGCCCAAAGGAGGCAGAAAGCCTATGCTAACCACAGGAGGCATGATCTTAGAATTCTCTGTGGGGGACCATGTGTTTATTTGGGTGTTGCCTATGAAAGGCATGATGAGGTTTGGGAAGAAAGGCAAACTCAACCCCCGCTACATAGGTCCTTTTGAGATTCTAGACAGAATAGGTGCAGTGGCCTACCATTTAGCACTGCCACCTGACCTGTCCATGGTCCATCCGGTATTTCATGTGTCAATATTGTGGAAGTACTGTAACACCCTAATAAACCCATACTATGCTTAAGTCGTATTACGGCGTTTTATTAGTTGTTACTTATGCTCGTGGAAAACTAAACTTCACTTGAAATTAAATTACGCAGAAAATACAGTAAAATTTTTCTTTTTCTTTGAAATACGTCGTCACTTTTGGAAAGTAAAGCCTTGCGCGAGAAGATAGCAATAAACGAGTGTATCACAAAGATTTCAGTATAAATTGAAGGAACAAGGGATAAATTAAAATATCATGCATTCAAATTACTACTACAACCACATAAATATAATTAGTCTTATAATATCCAACAAATACATAAAAAGGGAACTCATGGTCATGCCATGGCCCCAAAATCAAAGGTACATAAGTCTGACAAAGTCCAATACAAAATGAAATACAACGGATAAGGAGTAATAAATGGAATAGGCCCACGTAGGCATAAGCTGACTTCTCTATCCTTTCCACGCCCTTCAATCGGATGGACTCAGGTTCTCGAGTGTCTGGTCCCCCTCGCTCCTCGGCCTCGGGGAACACGAGGAATGCGGATGATGCGAGGGTGCCTACTGATCACCTCGACGCGACGGAAACGACGACCTGGGTTATGGCTGGCCACAGAAGAACTTGCCTCAGAGGGGTCCTCCTTGGACTCGGCAGGGTGATACTCGGGGAGCGGCAGCAAAGCGGCCCTAGGAGTGGCCGTCGAGCTCACCTTTATCACAGGGATCTCCGGCGGGGGTACGAACTCGGCTGCGGGCAAACCCGGCGACATCGGCTCCATCTCGATGTTGGGTAATGGCTCGGGCGGAAAATCCCAAGGACCTAGGGGCTGTCCAAGGAGAGCTGAAGAGATGTCTACTGGGGCTGGCGGGTTTTTTGGCTCCTCTTCCTCAAAAATTCGACCCAGATAAAAATATGTGCGGACTATTGTGGTGATCGTGGCCACAATAGCGTGAGTATCCCCATCGTACGCCCACTCATGGTGGGGAGAGTCCATGCTCTACTCCATGGGGTGAGCCATGAGTATCTGGTGATGAGACGGAAAAACAACTAGGGTGAGAAATAAGATTTCTCAGTAGGACTCGACCCTAACACGTAAGTGTCATCGTCATCATCCCAACCGCTTCGGTTTTATAAATAAAAACAGTAAGCATGCATCAAATTCAATTCTTAGATTTTCGAAAACATGAGTATCCGAAGCGGATTCAATTTTTAACATACCTTCTAATCATTTGTATCATAATAATCATAAGCACAAGTGTAATCGTATAAAACATGCATGTCCAAGCTAGAAGATTCTTTTAACTTCTTCCCTTTTTAGGGTTTTGGACCGAAGTCCCTTTTCTTTTCTTAACTTGACTTTATCTTTTCACCCACTAAACATAAGTGGTAATGAGCTCATACCGTGGCCGTCGCCACCATAGAATTTCGGTACTTACACTAGCTGGGGCATGCCATGCCTCATGTAAGACCTATCCCCTATACTCACACTAGCTGGGTCATGCCATGCCTCATGTGAGTCGTGGGTGAGGGGAAACTTAAATTAGGTTACCTTCCCTTTTGAAGGATCACTTACTTGAATTAAACTTCTTCTTATTTAAGCATTATGATGCAAAATATTTCTAAGTCCATAATTCTTACAAAATTTCGGCAGCATAACGGCTAGACCGAAGCTTCCCAAAATTTTGCCAAACAGAGAAACCAATATCATAGTATCATCAAGCATCATATCATATCATCATCATCATATCATCATCATAACATCATCATATCATCGTCATCATGATCATCATCATAACATCATGCTTGCACATAAACATAGGCATATTCTCAAACAACATTTTATGAGTTTAGCTTAATAAATTGGGTGCAAGCTTTTAATTGAGGTTGTCTCTTGTGTAAACTTCTTTTATTGGGCATAATGCCAATTTTGTCTAATGTCCTTTTTGATACTTTTTAAGTTGAATTATGAGGGTTCTCTAATGCTTAATGTAAGGGAATTGAGGTTTTAGAGCTTATTTCTCCCTTGTTCTTTAACTTTTACCATAACCAGTTTTATTTTTACAGTGGGGCAGTAACTTTGAAAATTCACCAAAATTTCATCTTTTACTCTTTTATTTCGAATTTTTGTGTGGATATACGTCTCTGAGTCTATTTTTAAACAAAAGAAACCCCACTTAAAAATTTATTTTGTAGCTTGAGTTATGCACATTTTATTCTGACTGTTCAGGTTTGAAAGTTCATCTCGGGTCAGTGGCTTGTCCACTTCACTGGGAGTTCCTCACATGGAATCTGACAAAACTGTTTTATGGGAGTGTTCCTCTATGTCTTAGATTTCTAAAAAACTTGGTCCCACTCAAAAATGTTATGTATAACTTGAGTTATGCATGTTTTATTACCTACTGCCCGGACAAAAACCCATCCAGGAACAGCAAACTTTGAAAAATCATATCTCTCTCGTTTTAAGGCCAAATCTCACATATTTTATATGTATGAAAAGCTCTTCGAGTCTACCTTCGCAGAAAATTATTTTGTTACATTTTGAGTTTTGTATCAATAAATATAACGCACGCTTTACAGACTGCCAGAATTCCAGATTTACTAATTTTTAAGTTTTTCACTTCAAGCTTGTGGAGAAATTGTTATATCACTTCAAATCACCATTTTCATGTTTTAACTCATCATCATACTCAAAGTTTTAGTCACCAAATCAGTATTTTTAATCAAACTCAAGCAAGATACATAAATCCATCATGCCACATATTCTCACTTTAAAACAACACTTTCAACAAGACAAGAAAACTCATAAGGCAAGAAATGGTCATGAGACCTTGAAGCAAGTCCTAAAACCACCTAGCTATAAAGAGCTTAGGAGATTCTAGAGCTTGAAAAATACATGAGAAAGAAGAGTTAGAATCACTACCCAAAGTATTTCTCTTGGAAGTTTGAAAAATGAAGTGGTTGGAGATGGCCTCCTTCTCCTTGAGCTTGATATGGGGGCTAGGTGAGTGTTTGTTTTGTTTCTCCAAGAACCAAAGAGGGTGGTCCTTGAAGGGCTTGTGAGAATGGTAAATGGAGATGAGTAGGAAGTAGTATGAGGGTTGGAAGAACACAATGAAGCTTGGAAGAAGAAGAGAGTATGAGACTTGGAGAGAGGAGAGAGGAGAGAGCTTTGTGTTTTAGTGAGAGGAATGGAAAATGAAAATGAGGGAGAGAGAATGGGCTGATGGTGGCGCAAAAATGGGGGAGAAAAGGTGATGTGATTTTGCTTCTTACATAAGCTAGGGAGTGGAAAAACCTTGAGACAAAAGAGAGTGTTGTGTTTCCTTTGAGTCTTGGAAATTGGGTAAAGACTATGTAGTGTTTTTGTCAAGTGGTTAAAAGCATGAGCTCTCTTAGGATTTGGCTTGGATGGCTAGGATCACACCAAGTGTCATTATCTTGATGAAGAAGAGTACAACTTTTGTCATGACTTAAGGGACCTACTAATATGGACTCTTGATCTTGTGGTGTATGATGAGAAAGTAAATGGATGGTTGGATATGGCTCTTGCTTTGACCAAACTTTCAAACCATAATTAAAGGGAAGTTTCTACATCTTTATAATTGTTACAATTATCTAAATGTTAATTAATTCAATTGGTTTAAATTTCTCTCTATCCGATTTCGGTTAATTACATCTTTAAGACATTTTTTCTCTTAAAAGAATTGATCTTATGAATTATGTAATTAGGGTTTAAAATTAATCTATCTCAATTGGTAAAGTAGAACAATTGTCTTGTACTTAATTAATAAGATTGGATTAGCTTAATTACATTTCTAAGTTACGAATTAACGAGGTTCGAATAATTAGGTTTTAATTAAACCATTTAGTGCATTATGATTCAATTATTGACTTGACTCAATTCACTAAGCTATTGCTCATTGAGATTAGTCGATTAATTCTCAGTTAATCGTTAACCTCTCTAATTAGCCAGGATCACTGAACTAATTAGCTTGGACAAAAATTGGGGATGTTACAAGTACCCATGTGCTCACTTGGCATATTATTCAACTAAAAGAAGACTTAACCTATGAAGAAAAACCTGTGGCCATAATTGACCGTTAGGTGAAAAATTTATGAAAACAACTACAAACTTGTCTAGGTAAGGTTAAAAATTCTATTCATATATTCCATAAAAATAGCAGGGGCATTAGTCAAATCAAACAATATCACCGTAAACTCATAATGCCCATACATGTCCTAAAAGCTATCTTGGGTATATCCTTCTCATTCACTCTTATCTGATAATATTCAAATCTCAAATCAATATTTGAGAACACAGCTACACCTCGCAGTTGGACCATGAGGTCATCTATCCTCAACAAGGGATACTTGTTCTTAAAGGTCGTTTTGTTTAACTGCCTATAATCTATACATAGTCTCATAACCCCTATCCTTCTTTACAAACAGCATCGAGGCTCCCTTTCTATGGGAAACTCGGGTATATCATTAGGAAATACATTTGGGTATCCCCTGACAATGGGAATCTCATCCAATACCTGCTTGAGTTCCACATCACTTACCATAAGCAGAACATATCCTTGATCACCAAACTCATTACTCCCTACTTTAACAGAATTTAAGAACAAACAAACAGGTTTAATAAGTTAACAGGTATAGGAGGAAGCACAATAGATTTCTCAGAATAATTTACCACAGCACAGTTAGTTGAAAGCCAATCCATGCCTAAAATCAAATCCAAACCAGACAAAGGCAAACAAATCAAATTTGCTACAAAAGACTTACCATCAATTTGGAAATGATAATTCAAACAACACCAACAAGCCTTAATTGGTTTCCCAGCAGAAGTAGAAACTATTAACATGTAAGGTAATTCAGACACAGACAATCCTAATCTATCTACACAATCATGAGAAATAAAAGAGTGTATAGCACTCGAGTCATATAGCACAGTTAAGGTTCTACCGGTAACCTCACACTTGGATCAGATCATCGGATTGAGTGGACTTTTCAGCATTTATAGCAAAGACTCTTCCTTGGTGTTGGGGTTTGTTGGTAGGGGCGGTAACTTGACGGTGCAATGCATGATCATGTGTCTCACCCATCCGCATCGAAAACAAACATTTCGCCATGCTAAGCAGGGTCGTCCTCCATGATTCTTACCGCACGTAAGGCACCTAGGAATCATTACTTGCTTTGATAACTGGCCACCTGTGCCCTTACCAAACTGCGGTTGTCTATTGCGGTACGAGATGTACCTAGTCCCTTGGTATCGAGAAACCAACCTTTTCCTAGAAGCGTCTGTCTTTGGCATGGTGCATTCACTAAAGAGTGCAACCTCGAACACCTCCTAAGTGATGGGTGTCCTCGATCATCCTTTAAGCATTGGCCTACCAGGCTTCCCCAGCATGTAGGTAACAAAGTTTACTTTCTATGGCCCAGTGCAAGCTAATACAGAGAATGTCCCTTCTAGTGTCTCCATCCATCCCCTAGCTTCCTTAGGGTTGAGGTCTCCTCGAAAAGCTGGTAGGTTAGTTTTCAAAAACTTTGCGAACTTTAGGTATTCTGGGTCAGTCTTAATTCCTACTACTCCTCCCAATGCTCAGTCAGTTATAGTAACTTATCCTCTTGCAACTGAAACCAGTGTGAGAGAAATATCCGTCACATCTACCATGCCTAAGGGGGCAAATTCACCTCGCAACCTATTTTGCCTATTAGAAGTCATTAGTTCCTGGACACACAAACAAAGATATTGAGTTAATCAGGCTCAATACCAAGCTAAGTATGGCAGTAGCTAATCTCATTCACAACCAGGCAGTCATGCCTACCTAACTCCTATATCTTACCCTTGTGGTAAGATCCATGGCATAATTTCTAACACATGACAAAGTATGCTCAGAAGCATAATCAGTCGATCCCCAAGCTCTAAAAGGACAAACTGCTCTGATACCAAAATGTAACACCCTAATAATACCATACGATGCTTAAGTCATTTATGGCATTACTAGTTATTACTTGTAACTAGCGAAAGTTCTTATAATTGAAATTAGTGTAATATACGAAAATAGCATGTAAATTTTTCCTTCTTTTTTTTGTAAAACCTTTATGCTTAAAAGCGGAGCCTTTAAGTGCTTACTCACTCGCATACATTTGGACATTATTCCTCGGACCGTAAAGTTACTAGAAAGATGTATGACAAAATTGAAATAACATAACACAATAGCTTAAGACAATAATGTAATTACAGATAATCAAGAGTTATAATCACACTTAATTATCACATATGTAATAGGTCAAATTAAGTAGCATGTCTTCCCACATGCTCTTAATTACATATAAACTGCCCAACTAGGGCCCTTAAGAAAGTGAAAACACTATGTTATTATCTCGATCCTCCTAGCTAGGTGCTGTAACACGATAGCTCCTTGTCTTATCTAGTCAGGTACCACTGGAAGTGCTGCCATGGATGCCATCAGCTCCGATTAAAGATAACATGAAAACATAGGAGTGAAAAATACAAGATTTCTCAATAGGATCCTGACTAAACCATCAATGTGTCATCATCGTCGTCCCAGCAACTTCAGGTTTAACTATGAAAATAGTGAGTATGCATAGATTCCATTTTTAAAGGGTTTGAAAACATAGGTTTACGAAGCGGGTTTTTTTTAGGTTTAACATCATAATCACAACATCATACAGAAACATACATGCTAAAACATTGAGGAAACATTCATGATGCATATGGGTAATATAGATGCATGCATTTCTATGCAAACTCATTAACTTGACCATGGTTTCACTTGGACTTTACTTTCATTCTTAGCACGTGCTTAACATTCTTTACTTTTCCTTTGAAATAGACTATTTTTGGACATGAGCTCATTTCTTGACCATCATGACGCAGTATTAAACCAAATCAGACCAAGCTGATAATGGTTATCTCTAAGTTGGAGGGCCCTCCATGTCACCCTTGCTTCCCTCGTAAAGGTTCCTTGAATCTTTGTGGATTATCGTCTCTCACTTCCTTTACCGAAGTGATTCAAGGGTCATATCCCATTCTTTCTATTCTTTTGTTATGACGAAATCTTTCATGCATTGCAATCATTAACAAGACACATGTGGGTACATAATGATATGGCTAAGTCCGTAATTTTGGCGGAAATCTGGTAGCATAACGGTTAGACAGGAGCTTCCGCAAAATGCCAAACATGGAAATTTCAACCAAGAACCAATTATATCTATTTCACATCATCATACCAATCATCCACAATCATTTAATCATGAGTCAATACTCAATCAAATTAATCATACATAATGGTCAAAAGCATTGTACCTTCATCCCCAAAAGGGAGTTTATAATTATGTTATTCTTTGTGGAAAGTCTTGTGAGCCATAATATAATTCTTCATGTCTACTCATCATAGAACCACATAGTTAAAATAAATATGTGTAATCTTTTAGTTACTTAGTCCTTATGTGAAATGACTTCTTACTTGTGTGCATATCTTATGGAACACCTTGTTCAAGTTAACTAAGTTAGGTAATTATTTCCTTTCCTTGAAATAGTGCACTTAGTGATTCCTAGGTTCATGGTATGCTCAGAGGCTCTAGTCATACTTATATTCCCAAAGGATTTCCAGGTCCCTCTAGTCCATTGGGTCAAGACAACGCATAACTACACTCATGAACCCAACAATACCATATGCTTACAAATCATCAAGAAGTGATTCTTTTACTTATTCAAGTTGTAAGATTTCAACTTTTATAATTACTACAACAAGATCACCCCTCTAGTATTATAAAGTTTTCACTCTTTATGAAAATAATTATAAGGTTTTATTCGCTATGAAACTATAAGTCTCTAAGTTATATTCATATCTTAAAATTTCATCCTTTATAGAATAATGTTACAAGATGCTAGCTTTATGACTAAAAGTCTTATTCTTTATGAAAGTTGACACTTTTAATCATTGTAAGACCATCAATTTGAAGTTGCTCGAAAGCTTAAAAGATTTTTTCTTGAAGAAAGATTAATACTTTTATTCATGATTTGACTTAAGATTCAATCTTTACAAGTTAGAGATTGCAAGTCAACATTTTTGTGACTTAAAGATTACATTCTTGATTAAAGTTTGAAACTTCATGAAATTTCTTTTCTTCAAGATTCCATTTTTAAGACATAAAATGACAAGTTTTCATTTTTATGACTTAAAATGCTTCATGTTGAAACAAGTTTGGACCTCTATGACATAAAGTGACAAGAAGCAAACTTTTTTTTTTCCAAAAAAAGGAAACTTTCTCAAGTTTTCACTTGAAATTCTTGGTCATGGTGAGAACCAAGCTTCAAGCTTTCTTGGGTAAATAAGAAAGAAGAGTAAGGATCACTACCTAAGGCAAAAAGTGGTGTCCTTGAAGGAGAAGAAGAAGATGAAGAAGAATCCTCCTTTGGTGATGGTGTGGCAGTTTTGAGAGATAAAGATGGAAGCTCTTGAGATCTTGTGAAAATAAGTCTTGTAGTATTTAAATCTTCTCTTCAAACACCAAAAGATGTGATCTTTGAAGGGCTTAGTGAAGAATGTAACATCCCTAATTTTGTCTAAACTAATTAGCTCAATGTCCCTGGCTAATTAGAGGGGTTAGCGATTAACTGAGGACTAATCGGCTAATCTCAATGAGCAAAAGCTTAGTAATTTAAGTCAAGTCAACAATTGAATTATAACGCACTAAACATTTTAATTAAAGCCTAATTATTTGAACCTAATTATTTCGTAACTTAGAAATATAATTAAGCTAATATATTTTTATTAATTAAGTATATGACAATTGTTTTACCTTAATCAACTGTGATAAATTAATCCTTACACCCTAAATACGTAATCCATAAGATAATTCTTTTAGAGGAAAATGTCTTAAAAGTTTAATTAACCGAAATTGACTAAAGAGCAATTAAACTAATCAAATTAATTAACAACTTAGATAATTCTAATAGCTTTGAAAATTAAAAAATTTCTCCTAATTATTGCATGAAAATTTCGGCCAAGAAAGAGCCAAATCTAACCCTCCCTTTGTCTCCTAAATCTTTCACCCTTGGATCTAAGCTTGTGTTAGTAGCATCACCTTAGACAAGACCAAAGAAAGGCTATCCACCACTTGGATCATGTCACATGGGTAAATCATACTCCATCAAGTAAATCCCAAGAGTAATGCCTTTCTTTAACCCCTTGAGAAAACACAAAATGGTCCTTGCTATGCACCAAGACTCAAAGGAAACATAATCACTCCTTTTACCCCAAAGTTCTTAACCCTCTTGCTTGTTGAAGGAGGTAAAGTCACCTCATACCTACCCCTAGAATGGGATGCCATTCAGCCTCTCTCTTTCCTCCATTTGCAAGCTTTCATCCTCTCACTTCAACTCAATAAGCTTTCACCTCTCTCTATGTCTCATTCCAACTCTCTTGCTCTTCCAATTCCTCTTGTTCTTCTTCCCATTTTCTCATCCCATTCAACCTTCTTTCCTATCACCACCCTCACAAACCCTTCAAGGATCACCTTCTTTGGTCTTTGGAGAAGCAAAGTAAACATACATTAGCCACATTCTTCCAAGCTCTAAGGATGGAGGCCATCTTCCACCACTTTTACCCTTCAAGCTTCCAAGAAAATCTTTGTGGTAGTGGCACTAATCCTTTTCTTTTTATGTGTTCTTGAGCTCTAGAACTCCTAAGCTCTCTATAGCTAGGTGGTTCTAGAACTTGCTCTAAGGCTTCATGGCCATGCTCCTTGATATAAAGTGTTTTCTTGTGATATGGCTCTTTGCTTGTAAAATATTTCTAGTTATGTATATGTATTACTTGAACCCAACATTTTTGAACTCAAAATATTGATTTATCATCAAGATCTCAAAGTATAAAAGTGGTTTGGACTTTAGGAAAAGACTTAATATTTTTACAAGAAAACTAATTGAAATAAAAATAGTTAAAGTTGGAAATTCTGGCAGTCTTTATTGCATGACTAATGACTTCAAAATACAATGAGACTAATTTTAAATGAAAATAGACTCATAGAGCTTTTTATACATATAAAATACACAAAATTTGGTCTTAAAACGAGGGAGATACAAATTTTCAAAATTGGTTGTCCCTAGGTGTGTTTATGTTCGGGCAGTCTGTACAAAAATCTTAATAACTCGAGCTATACAAAACATTTTTGAGCGAAGCAAAGTTTGTTAGAAAGCTAAGACATAGAGGAACACCCTTATAAAATAGTTTTGGCAGAGTACTTATGAGGAGCTCCCAGTAAAGTTTACAAGTCACTATTGTGGAATCAATCTAGGAGACTAAATAGTTAGAGTAAAACGTTTATATCTCAAGTTATAAAATGAATTTTTGAGTGGGGCTTATTTTGTTTAAAAATAGACTCAGAGAAGTTTAATAATACCAAAATTCATGTCAAAATAATAAAATATGAAATTATGGTGAATTTTTTAAGTTACTGCCCTATCGTAAAAGTAAATCTAGTTATGGTTAAGTTTAAAATGTTAATGAGAAAAAACCTTGAAAACATTAAGACCCTCACATTAAGATATGGGAAAACTTAATAATTCAACTTAAAATTTTCAAAATGAATAATGGACGAAATTAGCCCTATGCCTAATAAAAGAATCATCACTAGAGGCAAATTTAATTAAAAGCTTGCACCAAATTTACTAAGTTAAACTCATAAGACTTTGTGTGTTATGTATGTCTCTATGTGCTAACCTAATGATGATAATGATGCTTAATGATATGTGAGATTGAACTCTCTGTTTGGCAATTTTGGGGAAGCTCCAGTCTAGCCGTCATGCTGCCAGAATTCTGCAAAATTTATGGATTTAGAATAATTTTTGCATCATATGCGTTAATAAAAAGAGATTGAACTAAGGGTATAATCCTTCGAAAAGGAAGGTGGCCCGTAATAAGAAACCCCCTCCACCCACGAACTCTATAAGGCATGGCAATGGGCCTAACTAGTGTGAGTATCGAGAAAGGGCTTATATGAGGCATGGCAAAGGACCCAACTAGTGTAAGTACCAGAAACTTATGGTGACAACGACCACAGTATGAGCTCATTACCAACTATGTTTAGTGGATGGCAATTAAAAGAATTATGATAGAGTCAAGTCTAATAGAAGAAAGGGACTTCAGTCCGACCTAAGTAAAGAATGAAACTCTCAAGATACTCATGCATGATACAAATTGTCATATAAACTCTTATGTACACCATGATATTATTGTTACAATGAGAATACGTACTTTAAATTGAATCTGCTTCGAATATTCATGTTTTGAAAACCTAATAATTGCACCTTATGAATGCTCACTATTTTCATTAATAAAACCAAAGTGGCTGGGATGATGACGATGACACTTCTGTGTTGAGTTCGAGTCCTACTAAGAAATATCATTTCTCACCTTAGCTATTTTCCGTATCGTCACGAGATTCTGATGGCGCATCCGGTGGAGTGGAGCATGTATCCCCCACACTGCCAGTGGACGTATGATGAAGGATGCCAAACTATGCTATTTTGGACATGTAGTTACTGTTGCTCTGCACCTTAACATATTCCTTTTTGCAATGAACTATGTCATTTTAATTTGTATTTAGTATTTGGGCCATCGCATGACCATGAGCCTTCTTCTATGTAATCTTTGACATTATTAACCCATATGGGTGACATGATTAGCTATGTAATGCGATGTATTTATGATTTCTATGTATTTATCTTTCTCATGTTTTATGATATTGTGTTATGATTTATGTACGACATACTCTCTTGATATCTATATTCTCGCTCAAGACTTCACTTTCCAAAATGCTGCAAAGTGACGACATATTTGAAAAAAAACAATTTACCTTATTTTCCACAAAATTTAATTTAAAATGTGATGCTTAAGTCTTCCACAAGCATAAGTAACAACTAATGTAACACCCTAATAAACTCATACTACGCTTAAGTCGCATTATGGCATTTTATTAGTTGTTACTTATGCTTGGGGAATCATGCTTCAAATAAAAATTTAGTTCCTGAAAAATCTTTCTTAAGTCTTAGACTTGGAATGCGGAAGCGAATAAGTTAGAAATATAAATAGTTGTTCTCACAAATATTTTATTTAATAATTTAGCATACAAAATAAAAGACTTGATGAATTAATGTAATAAAGAGTAGAAGGGATAGAAAGATCATACAAAAAAGTTTTATATTGGTTTAACCAACCACTTGCCTACGTCCAGTCCCCAATGCCTTGTTGAGATTTTTATAAACCAAGTATTGTTTGTCCAAGTTTTCACAACTGAGTAGTTCTTCCTAACCTCTCCAAGCTATCTTAACGAGTAGTCTTTACAAAGCCTCTCCAAGCTAATAAAGAATAGTATTTTCCTAGCCTCTCCAAGCTCTCAAAGACCACTAACGGGTCAGGTTACAATAAATAGATTTGAGGTTTGTGTTTAATGCACTCACTAAATCTCTCAAAAGAGTATAAGCACTTAGATGTAATGTGTGTGACTTCTATAACTTCTTAATATGAGAGTGTTGACTAGTACAAAGCAAAAGAGAAGATTTTTTTTGTTCAGAAGTTACAATAAGTAACTTTCTAGTTGTTAAGAAGGTTGAAAAAGAAGAGCTACTAAATGATCTTGGATAGTACAAAGTGTTCAATAGTCTAACCACTTCTTCATCGTCTTCCAGCTTTTAATAGACTTTAAAAATATATCCGTTGAGGTGTGCATATCTTGAGCCTTGAGCTGTTTTAATCCACTGGTCTAAGACTGGACAGAGAATAAGTTGCTTTCTTTCTTAGCAAGTAAAAATTCAACATAAGAGGTAAAATCAACATAAGAGGTAAAATAGTTGTTGATGGTTCACCAGCTTTTCATACTTGTCAGCGTTTCCTTTGGATCCTATCATGTCATGTTTGACTTTTTGAATTTGATCTTTGAATCGTGCAGAAGAAGCTTTGACGGTGAGGTACTTCAAGAATTGTAACTTTCTAGTCGTCACCCTCCTAGACATAACCTTCTAAATAGTTCATTCTTCTGACAGCTTGATCTTCCTTTTGAAGTCATAGATTCATTCTTCTAAACTTTCTTATGTGCTTCTTGAGTGAGAGAGGTCATGAATTTGACAAAATGTTCTTTTTCTGAAGTTGTAGAGACAAGATACATAAAAGAACTTGAACTTTGTTCAATCTAAGATCCATTCCTATGTAAATTGCTTGATCTAACTCACAAAAGCATTCAAACACTTAAACAAATGTTAGCCTATAAAAGATTTTATTAAACCTTGATTTGTTGTTCATCAAAACCTTTCTCTCAATAAGATTTAGACCATGAGGTGGCTTCTGAAGGGCATTGGAGCTAACATTTTACACCTTGACTTATGGACATTTTTGTGACCCTTGTGAATGCATGACCTATATGCACTAAATGTGCCATAATGACAAGGATAGACTCATGGACCATGATAAGAAAGATCCAAAGAAATTAAATAAAAATAATCTTAGATTTGGTCCTTTTAGAAATTAACATTTAGATTTGGTAACTCTATGGTTTGAGAAATTTTATTGAGATATTATGTTATTTATTTTACTCAAATTTATATTATTTCAGTTTTTATGAACTTCATTTATTTTAAGTTTATAAATTAATTTATAACTTCTACACTTTATTCCATTTATTACTTAATTTTATGTTTTATTATTTAGTTTATTATAAGATAAATTGATTTATATTATTCAAGTTAGGGGTGTGCACGGGTCGGGTTGGATCGGGTTCAGGGAAAAAAAATACCCAAACCAATTAAATATAATCGGGTCGGGTCGGGTTTTAATTTTTTTTTTCCCCTAACCCGAACCAACCCAACCCGAACATTTTCGGGTTGGATCGGGTCGGGTATAAGAGTAGATAGCATTTTTTTTTTTGATGAAAGATATATTAAAATACTCAATTTTGTGACATTTTAAAACCTTTAAATTGTGTTTTTAAAATTTGAATATAATCAAATATATTTTTAAAAAAATTACATACATAATTGATAATTCCATAATCATAATCATGAATATATTATATATTATACATTATACAATATCAATCATCAATAAATTTAATTATATACTAATATATTAACATAATCTAAAAGTCAATATTTATAATTATAATTTTATAAATTAATATATAAGTAAATGAATCATTATTTATAAAAAAAAAAAAAAAAAAAAAATGGGTTAGAATTCGGGTCGGGTCAGATTATGAGTTTAATTTTTAAACTCGTTACCCGAACCGAATATTGGACGGGTCAATCGGATTTTACCCGATTAGACCCGATTACTCGACCCGAACCGACTTTTTTACATTCGGGTCGGGTCGGGTCTTCGGGTTCGCGGGTCGACCCGTACCCGTGCACACCCCTAATTCAAGTTATTGTTTATTTTATGTTACTTGAGTCTTTAGTTATATTTATGACTTAAGTTTATGCTTTTGTATATTTATTGTGAATTTACTCATAATGGCAAGCAAGTGATTGTAAAAAGAAGACATTTAAGATTTGCCGCTAACCACCAAGAAGGCAGAGGGAGAAGATGAAAGATCATTTTTTGTTACTTGCCTTGGTTAGTATGGCGCAAAGGTCTTGCATGATATTATGAATAACACCAAAGAATGGGAATTCCCATAGAGAAGGCCTTCAAATATACAAGACAAGTAGACAAAGGAATGTGAAACTTAAAGCAAAGAGATTATAATCATATTAATACTTACCGCATTATGTGTTGCATAAAATATACTTCTTTTAGCATTTACTGCTCCTAATATTATGAAGCATGATTTGCTTATAAGTAATGTGATGAGATTATAATACAATACCTGTGTGGATTTCCATGCTAAGATATAGCTAGAACCACCATAGTTCAAATGTTTTATCATGTATTGAGAATTTTCAATTCTTATTTTATTTTTTGTGGTTTCAGATTAGTCAAGCAAACGGCCCAGAGAAATGTAGACTTCTCCCGCTGCTAGGAACTTGTGAACCTGTATTTAAATAAATTGTAGTTTTCTTTACTGGCCCGAAAACATTTAGCCTATGCCTAGTAGAGCTTTACTTTTGCTTCTAAACAGATCAATTTATTTTTGATATATAGTAATGTTCAACCTAGAAATTCATGGGTAAATTTGTGCCATTAACTATGTCATGAATGGGTGTTATAGAAAATATAGTGAAATCATTTCATTTCTTTTTCCTTACCAAATCTTCGGCTTGCTAAAAAAATAATTTAAAAATATTTTGTAACCTCATACACATTAAAAATAGCTATTTCTTTTTCTTATGGAGAGTTATTTATTTTATTAAAATAGTACTTGTCATATGTATAATCAATTAAGTTTAGAAATGAAAAGTTCAATATTGAAAGTATTATTAAGAATACTTTAGTTAGTAATTTGTGTAACACCTTACCAGACAAAATACTATACTTAAGTCATAATATATTACCTGATAAGTTATTACGTGTGGCGAACTAATTAAATCCCATTTTCTGTTTCATTACTAATTACCCATATAGAGTTAATTGTTCTCTTCAATAAATTTCTGTTTGACAGCGGAGTGAATACTAGATAACCATTGTATCAGAAGTAAAGTAAAGTAAATGAGATGCGAAATAGATAGAACTACTGAAAACTGAATCCTATATACATAGACATCTGTTTTTCAGTTTGACAATGATATAATAAATGATACAGGGTAGTAAAATGAGGCCGCTAACACCAAATGAATTGGCTTGCATATATGAACAGTACCCTAACTAGTCCTCACGGGACATTTCATGTACAACTCCTAACTCCTACCCGTCTGCCCATGACTCAAACTGCCAAAAGAGGGTCATCCTGTACACTTACTACTACTACTACGGCGGGTTCTCTAACTAGATGGATTCCGAAGAAAGGAATCCATTCGCCATGCCGGCGTTCGCAGGAGTGTAGTCCACGCTCAAAGCAGAGGACGAGGAAGATGAACTCTCTACCTCAGACGGATCCTCCTCAGGCATTGAGACTGAGGGTATCTGTTGCGGTAGTGAGGCTGGCGGAGTCATGGGAGCTGTTGCTGCTGCGTGTGGAGGTGGAAAGGGATGGGCCATGTATAACGGAATAGCAATGTAAGGTGCAGCAGGATCGAAGAATGGATGGGTAAGGGGAATAGCAAAATATCTACGAAAGAAGAAATAAAAATGAAATTAACATCTGTTAGATACATATATACAATCCAGAAATGGGTCCAAGTGGATGTGAATCTCATGGAACTCGATGAACAAAACTCCTATTGCCGCGTTCTCCATGATCTGAGAAGGACGCGGAAACATATAGGGTGAGAAATAGAGATTTCTCAGTAGGAATTCCTAAATCTATGCATTTCTGTCATTACTATCATTCTTAGGTGTTTCGGATTTTGGATAATTAAAAGAAAATGGTACATCAACAGGATGTCCTAGTCAATTAGTTACAGAAATCATAGCCCAGAACACAGCTTTGTTTTACTTAAGGAAATAAAGGAAATTAAACAGAGAAATAAATAACTAGACTTGTGTTTTCAACATAGTTAAGTGACAGCCAAAAAAATGAACAATGATATATATATATATATATATATATATATATATATATATATATATATATAGTGGTGCAATTAACTCAATGCAAGATAACATAAATTGTGGATATGCATAAGAAATAATGCACTTGACCTTAACTTATATTTTTCCATATTTGGTCCCCTGGGAGTCTATTGGTCATAAAACTCCTGGGTAATAGTCCGCTTTTTAGGATCCAGCTCGTTCCTATACTGGGTCGCCGGGTTTATTTTGCCTGACTTCCCCACTGATGTATTCCCTTTAACTTTGTTTAGGAGCTGGCCCAAGTCATATGGAAATCCTTCCTCATTCTTATAAGGGTAGCATTGCTCATATTATACTTTGATCAATGCATGCATAACTTGTAAATTCATGTTAATTGCAATCTTTGCCGAAATCTCGGCAGCATAACTGATCATGTCAGCTTCTCCATGAATAGTATCAGACAACTAGGAAATTTTAATCAAACAACAAACCTAATATAGAACATCATAATCACACCAAGAATATAACAATATCAATAGATGCATGTTTTAAAAAAACTTAAGTCTTAATCTATCTTGCAAGCCTTTAACTTCTATTGATGTTCCCGAGTTTGACTTCCAAGATTGAATTGGATCCGAGTTCCAAGATTATGTAAGTTCCGACTTCCGGGGTTATGTTCGATCTCCGACCTTAACCCACCATTGGTCTTCTAAACTTTTATGAGGGTGTTTCCTAAATTCCAAGTTTCTGACATTAACTATATCCGAGCTAGTTTCCTATTCACTAAGTTCCGAATTCAACATTAAGTATACCTGACCTAGCTCTCTGTCTGATAAGTTCTGAGTTCAACCTTAAGTATACCCGACCTAGCTCCCTAGCTGCTCTCTGTCTGCTAAGTTCCGAGTTCAACCTTAAGTATACTCGACCTAGCTTTCTATCTGCTAAGTTCCGATATTAACTCAAATTATTTGTGTTTGATCCCAGACAGCCCTACTTCTAGCCAAAATTGTACTCTTATAAGAGCAAATTCACTAAAAAAAGAAATCTAGGTGAAATCATGCAAAATTTATATCATTGTAAAGCTAACAGAACATGCTTTCAAATGAAATAAGTTGCATATCATTTGAGTGAGTATAATTCGAGAATAAGCCCTAAAACTTGACCCTACTGGACTTCCCTGTTCCAGCCTAGGTTGAACTTAAGGTAAATTCATTGATGTATTGGGGATAGTTGGCAATGAATCTAATTCTGAAATTTTTATGGGATGTTCCCTCATATGTTAGCTTTCAAACAACATTGGATTCACTCAATTTGGAGTTGTGTAGGGTGAGTTACACCCTTCTCAACTCACACTGCCTAGATGAAGGTCTTGATTTCTAGGTCATAATTCAAAAATTCATAACTATCTCTATACTGATCCAATGACCTTATATTATATATGTATGGAAAGCCCTAAATGTCTAGTTTCATATAAAAATAGTTCATGACACTTAAACGGCTGTAGGCAGAGCCGTACACTCTGCCATACGGATCGCCGAGGAAAACCCTAACAACTTCTTGAGTTTTCTCTTTTCTTCAAGCTCTTTCGTACCAATTCTAATTCCAATCACAACACACATGTAAAATTAACCATAAACCATCATTATCACTCCACATAACCTCAATATCACAATGTATACAAGACCCACACACAGCTCCAAGCCAAAGAAAGTAAGAAAAGAAGTAGGATTCTTACCTTGTCTAGTTGAAATCTTGTTAGATTTGTGGTTATAGTTGAAGAAATCTTGTGTGGCTTGAAGGTTTGTGGAAGATGAAGATGATATGAGTTGAGATGAGATGAAATGAAGGAGAAAAGAATGGAGAGAGTTCAGCATATAGGGGCCGAATTTGCAAGGATAGAAAAGGAAAAATTTTAAAACTTCTAAAGTAAGTTACATGTGATTAGTGGATTTGAGTTAGTTATTCAACTTAGTTTGGCAGCCCATATGGAGGGTTGAGATGGTGCCACTTACATGGGTAAGTTGCCTAAATCTTGGCCATCCATCCTAGGGTTCTCACTATATAATTTCTATTGATCCGGTTCCGACAGTTTAAATTACCGAAATCTTACCGATCTCTCTTAAATCGGCAAACCGGTTTTAGAAAATTTCTGTGAGGTTTCCTATGTTCCTAATCTAATTCCATCAAGCCTAATCACTTCTAAATCACACTTAATTAGCTTTAAGTAAATGCTTAATCGAATTTTGATTAAACCCACTCATTCGATAAAAATGGAACAGCTTAGTTACTAACGATAAAATTTTTTGGACGTTACAATTTGTATCAATTCATATAATCTACTTTGTATAACAACCCATAATAAAAAATGAATTGATTTATAATAATTTTTTTTCCTAATTTTGAAATCAATATAAAAAATTTGATTTAATCTCTAAAGCTTAACCTTCAAAGAGAGAGAGAGAGGGAGAGAAAGGATCCCAAAAACCTGATTTTTATTAATATTTATTTTTATTCTATGAAATATGTTTGAAAAGTGTGTTAGAGAAGCTAATTGATGAAGGATAAGTTGGCAAAATAATTAGAGAGAGAAGACTTAATAAAGTTAGAAGAACGAAATAACAGGTGGAGTGGTAGCGAGTGTCGTAGGCCGCTCCAAATTATAATTTTAAAATACTTAATTACACTACTTGTAAGATAGTGCAACTAAGATTGTCTCACAAGGATGTTGATAACTAGTTGATTAGTAACAAGGGGGTTTTGTTTGCATGCAAGAAAACTAATTAAGAAAAGAAACTAACAACTAAAATGGACACTAGCTCAAGGGTTTCCTGAGGCCAAAAGCATATCTATCTCAAACACGCATATGATCAAACACATGATGTGTAGCTAACTTGAGCTATTAGAGAGACTTCTGCTAACAACCCCACAATTCTACCTAGAAACCTCTAGACATTCAACCAACATATAATTGAATAGATAATTGAGATCTTAACTCTAATTAATCTACCTATGTTGATTTTTAGCCCCAATTGCATTAGCCTAGGTTTGGACCCAAACCCAACTCCTAATTTTTTAATTAATCAAGTTCATACCAATTAACTAATAACTAATCACCCAACTAATTTCTCATTCATAAACTCACATATTAATACCATTCAGTGCAAGCATATAAAAGAGTAAGAGGCAAAGAATTAAGAAAACACATCATGCATTAAAGTTAAAAAGTAAGGTTTCAAGATACAACCTTTGAAGCGCTTTGGAGAATCCCTAAGCTAGTCTCCAACTCTACTTCTCCATCACAATTTACAATCAAAATAGAAAATAAAGAGTGGTGATAGAAAGATGAGAGGGGAAGAAGAAGAGAGGAGAAGAGGAGGAGAGAAAATAGAGAAAACTACTCTACTCTCCTAAAGAGAGAAGCTAAATTCCTAAAAATATGAGACTTCCCTTTCCCGTGACTATTTTCTCACTACTTATCAAATCTCAAATGTGAAAATCCAATTGACCTTGAGTCCAAATAAATCTTCTGTCTCTTAGCTTTAAGTGGACACCCAATTTGCTTAATTTGGACTTGAAATGAGTGAGTTATGGCTCAATTTTTGTAACATATCCAAGTTATACCTGTATTCACATTAGCCAACTTCAACAGCCAATAAGCCCACAAAGATGTTATTATTTTGGAAAGTGACCTATATGAATTGAAGCTTTATGTCTTAGCTTTCAAATGGTACCGGTTTTGCCTCAATCCAATATCTATAACTTACGTTATGGCTCAATTAGTGCATACTACTTAGATTATAGTAATAGCAGCCCTTATCCGATTTCATTGCCCAATTCGATCCACTAGATATTTGAATTAGCTTTTGACTTTATCAAAGTTTTAGATCTTTCTCTCAACTTCTTAGTCCTACAATATAAAATTTATAATTTTTAGAGATCTACAACTCAAGACAAGTTCAAAATACAAAAATAGTATAAATTTGTAATAATGTTGAAAAATAAAATTAAGCCCAATTAGAGCATAAACTCATAAAATATGTCTAATATTGATCAATTAAGCATAAAAGAGGTCCAATAAACTAAATATAAAGGTTAACCAATGTATCAAAATGTTACTTATTATAAAGGTGTAATTATGTGGTAAAAGATTTATTCAATAGGAACTTAGAAAATTATTTTTATGAATATTTATTTTTATTTTCTAAAATATGTTTGAAATGTTTTCTTTTTTAATAAAAGTTTAAATTGGGGAAAAATTAAAATGTTCTGGCTGCCACTTAACAGCAATTTCCAATTTATGGTTTATAGTTATAGATAACTATCTAGTATCAACAAATGTCAATGAACACAGTTTATCCTCCAAATTGGGTGTTACAATTAATAATGCCATTTATTGCAGACAATGGTAAATTTCCTCATAGTATTAAATCAAATGTACCTTCTATCCGAAAGCAAACGATGTACACTTGAATTGAAAAAATATATCTACCTATTTAATTATATATTAATTCACTTATATGGAATATTATTTTATTAGGCGGTTAATTCCATGATCCATTTAACAAAAGCCCTAGTTTATAGCTAACAATAGAACTACATTATAGAGAATTAGGGATATGGGCACGTGGAACAATATTCCATGCACCACTTCATTGGGGTCACTTCCATTATCCATTTAACAAAAGCTCCTGTTGATAGCTAACAATATCCATTATTGATTTTCTCTTTTTAATGTTTATTATAAAATGTTACATTGTTTTCAATCTGTGTCTTACTTTTAGAATTTGAAGAAGAAAATAATTAAATTTTTTCCTTTTAAAGTTTGCTTGATTTTTTTTTTTTCATTATTTTCTTCACAAAATCTTGAAAATGAAAGAAAACAAGGCAGTATTTTTGTAATTAAAATTGAGAACTAAATATGAAAATAAAAAATGCAAATAGAAATTAAACGGACTCTTTATTTCCTATTTTCACTATTTTCTTCACAAAATCTTGAAAACTGGAAATAAATTGAAAATAAGGTTGCATTTTTATAAATAAAATCAAAAACAAAAATATAAAACACAAACCAAACTATCACGACCCAACTCAAGCCGTGACCAGTGCATAGGGGACGGGTCCCCTAACAAGCCTTGATCAGAAAATTTTCACGAAATTTGGACAGAGTCCCCTTTGTATTTAGAATAATTCACAAACACGAGTCCTCTACTTGTACAATTAAACAATCACACTCATCCATCGGGCATCTAGTCATTCTCAGAATGCCCCTCTCAGCACACAACATGATAAAATATACATTCAAATCAAAGTCATCACGTAAATGCACATACTTGCACATATACATAACTATATATCCTTTCAACATCCAAATTCATAATTACATCACATTATAATTCCAACCAACTCAATACACATTACTCCAACACAAATATCATCATAAACTAGCAAGGGTCGGACCCTACCTGTAGTACCATGGAGCTATAACATTCTAAGAGTTTCTTGAAATTGAAAAAAAAAAAAAGTACATAATGCCCTTAAATTAAGAAGGGCTCACCCAAAAATTCAACATCTACTGGTAAGGACAGGAGGACCAGTTCTTTTTGAACACCTGTAACTGAAAATGAAAAGGAAGCAATAGAGTGAGTTTATGCAACTCAGTGAAAAATAGAGTGTCCTTAACCAACATGAGACAATGTATAGTAATTTAGAATAACAATAATATATGAAGTTAAATAAAAGAAATCCTTTGTTCACAAAAACATCTTTCCATATAAAATAAAAATAAGGAAAGCTATATACTCCAAGATAATTCGTCAGGAATCACACTTAGGTGACCCTTCCTTCGTGTAACCCTGTAATCCATCACGCACCACTTTTTTGAGTGGCCGTGTAATTTCCCTCACGCACTACACTATGTGTGTGGTTGTGTAATATTCGTCATGTACTACTCCCTTGAGTGGTTATGTAAATGATAATCCAAGGTGCACCAAGACTAACGTATACTGCCGTTAGTATACAGATTCTGGCCTAGACTTTCCCAAGTCTTTCTCTTTCTATTATACAAAACATTTAATAAGGATACTCATGCATAAAACTTAAAGTCATAACTTTAAAGAAAACTACTAGCTTTCCTCAGGAAACCTTGCATTTAACCTGTACATAGCTATTCATAACTCAGGTGCGGAAAAATCCCATACAAAACCATATACCATTGAGTATACCAAATCTTCTCAGTCCAATCTCATACAAAATCCTCCATATATCATTTTTATTACCTTTCAAAACAAGAACAATTTTCAAATTTAATAGAAAACCAGTCATTATCCTATGTAGTAAATTAGGAAAAAATAGGCTACTGAGGTCTAAATCATATTTCTATATATATCAAATAAATACACTAGAAAATAAGCGAGGGATGAACTATCTACTCACAATTCACTAGCCCAAAGGTGGAATTCAATTCTACGAAGCTCCGGGGCTCATAGAGCAGTCATTAGAGTCATCTAATACCATAAATACAATAAATTAACCCAATAGTAGTTGTTGGTACTTGGAATTAATGCTAATTACTCCCAAATCTTACAATCCAGAATTATCTCTAACTTAGGGTTCATAGAGATCCCCCGAACTATGTAAAGATCGAGATTTCTAGGTAGAAAGAAAGGAAAAGTGTTAAGAATCACCTTTAGAAAGCAATGGAAATGAGAATGGAGGTGGGTTCTGCGATTTGTCCTCCTCCAAGTTGCAAGGTCACCAATGGTGGAAGTAGAGAGAGAGTGTGTGGCAGATTTGATGATTGTTTGGAGTAGATTGAAGTGTTTAATGTGTGTTTTGAAATGGGTTAAGTGGGAAGATTTGATATGGAGGTATAGGATGAGGAAGAGTGTGAGTTTAGAGAGAGAAGAGAGAGTTTCCGGTAGAAGAAAGAGAAAGAAAATGCGAGAAGAAGGAGAGAGAGAGCATCCCCGAATATTATATAGGCCTCTGGTAATCGATTACAATCCTTTGTAATCAATCACAATCATGAAAATTTCAACTCGAGAGCATCCATAATGGTTGAGAACCTATTTTAGACAATTGTAATCGATTACAGTTCTTTTGTAATTGATTACAATTATGGAAAATGCATTGATAGGATAGACTTAGAGTAGACTCACAACCTGGGGACATGGGTATCATACACTTCTTTATATTTAATGTCCTTTTTAATTTTACTCATCATTAACTTTAAAATATAAATGTAAATAAGAAAATACTCCCTATTTGAATTCAAGAAAAATATCAAACAAATCAAAATCCTAAAGGATAAAAATCCAACTTTTGGGCGTTAGTATAATCCTTTGAAAACTTGCGTTTTTATGAACTTGTGGGTTGAAACCTATTCCCTAAAATTCGTTAAAAATTGCCTTTTAACTCATTAATAGCCAAGAAACCATCGTTGGGATTTTTTATCTTAAGAAAATGTCTCAATCCTATAGCCTTCCAAGGAGGCAGAGGGTTCAGACTTAGAATTTTTTTTTTCAGGATTCGATATTGACAAATAACTGCAACTCACACTAGGGTATTACACAAACATACTTTTAATTTTTTGTTCCTTTCTTGATATTTTCACATTGTTTAGTATCTAGCTAATTTGTTTAAAACATTGAGATTATGTAATGCTCAAGTTGAGAATTTCATGAATTGTGATACCTTGTCCTGTCGGACCCCGCGAAATTTCTAAGTCTGAACCCTATGTGTAACGCTCAAAAAATTTTAATCTACTTAAGTGTGATTTAAGATGATTAGTTATGATGGAATTAGATTAGGAACATAGGAAACCTTACAGAAAATTTTCAAAAAAAACGGTTTACCGATTTAAGAGAAATCGGTAAGATCTCGGTATTTTAAATTGTCGGAATCGGATCAATAGAAATTTTTCTATGAGTACCCTAGGATCAATGGCTAAGATTTAGCCAAACTACCCCCTCATGTGGCGCCTTGATCAGCCATTGAGGGAGGGAAGCTAAGCAAAATTGGATGATGAAGTGAAATCCACTAATTACATGAGCCTTGCTTCCAAAAAAATCTTCACCTTTTCTTTCTTTCCTTCTTGTCATTCTCGATCACCCAAAAAGCTGCTGAAGCTCATCTCTTTTCTCTTCTCCTTATTCTTATTTCACTCCATCTTCATCCCCTCTTCAAGTCTCATCACAAGTTGCTTCCATCAAAGCCACCAAATCAACTCAAATTTAACTAAACAAGGTAGGAATCCTAATCCTCTTCTTATTTTCCTTGGTTTGGAGTTGTGTGTGGGTCTTTTATATCTTGTAATATTGATGTTATGTGAAGTGATGATGATGAATTATAGTTGATTATTCATGTACATTATGATTAGACTTAGGATTGGTATGAAAGAACTTGAAGGAAGGAGAAAACTCATGAACCTGGTAGGGTTTTTCCTCGGCAGTCCGTACGGTAGAGTGTACGGCTCCGCCTATAGCTATTTAAACTTCATGAATCTATTTTTATATGAAAGTAGACATCCAGGGATTTCCATACATATATCATATAAGGCCATTGGATTAGTATTGAGAGAGATATGAATTTTTGAAGTTTGACCTAGGAATCTAGACTTTCATTCGGGCAGTGTGAATTTAGAAGGGTGTAACTCACCCTATACAGCTCCAAATTGAGTGAAACTAACTTTGTTAGAAAGCTTACACATAGAAGAACATCCTATAAAGAAATTTCAAGTTTGTTATGATCCCATTTGTCCCCAGTGAGTCAAGAAAGTTACCCTATGTCCAAACCAGGCCAAAACAGGGTAGTTCAGGAAGGTCGAGTTTCAGGGTTTATATCTCAAAATACACTCATTCAAATGATGTGCAACTTGCTTCAGTTGAAAGCTTACCCTGTTAGCTTTATAGAGATATAAATTTTGTATGATTCCACCTAGATTTCTATTTTTGATGAATTTTCTCTTATAAGAGTGTAATTTGGACTAGAGGCATGTATGAAAACTAGATCAAGTTTAATCTATGTCGGAACTCAGGAAATAGTGAACTTAAGTTGAACTCGGAGATGTTGAAGTCAGAAATCTAGCAGATAGAGAACTAGGTTCGGCACACTTTAGGTTAACCTCAGGACTTAGTGAATAGCAAACCTGATCAGGTATAGTTAATGCCGGAACTCGGGAATGAGCAAATAGGAAACTAGTCGGACATAGTTAAAGTCAGAACTCGGAGATTAGGGAAGACAGGGTATGGTTAAGATTGGATGTCGAAAATCACTTGAACTCTAGAGTTAAGGACGAGAATATAGAACCTAAGATACTTAAACCTGGAAGCCTAGTGTTTTCAATACAACCCCAGAAATTGGGAATCAAGCCATTGAATACATGACCCGGAAGTCGGGAATCATGACATAGACTTCGGGACCCGGAAGTCAAGAATGAACTCGGAACTCGGTCCTGAGCTCAAACTCGGGAACATCAGTAGAAGATAAAAGTTTGCGAGATAGATTAAGACTAAGGATCTTAAACCTTGCACCTATGAATATTATTATATTCTTGGGATTACTATAACGTTCTATCTCGAGTTTGCTGTTTGATTTAAAGTTTCCTGGTTGTCGGATACTATTCATAGGGAAGCGAACAAGATCCAATATGCTGCCAAAATATTTGGTAAGAATGTAAAGAGGGTATCAGTATTGATGTGTTAAGAATGATTTAAGTATGATATGAAGTATAATAATGATATTATGATAGTTTCTGTTATGAATACTCATGATATGAACATTTAGAATGTGAATCCCTTCACCTGGAGGCAGTTATGAGATTCCTTCTTATGAAGGCAGTTAAAAGATATAATGAAGGTCCCATATTCCTAAGGAGTGTGACATGGCGATCACATCCGATGGAGTATGACATGACAATCATACTATGGGACGTGGCAGATGAAAGTGTGACATGGTGATCATATTCCGATGGAGTATGATATGGCGATCGTACTCTGGAATATGGTATAATGATTCCACACCCTAAGGGATGTGACACGGCGATCACACCTGATAGAGCATGACACAGTGATCATACTCTAGGACGTGGCAGAAAGAACATATTTCCAAGGAGTGTGACATGGTGATCACACCCCAATGGAGTATGACATGGCGATCGTACTCTGGAATAGGTATTGCTGCACTTGAGGATGGTGATACATAACGCTCAAGTGTAGGCAGATGAAGACACCCTAGGAACGGCGATACGTAACGCCTAGGTGTGTCAAATGAAAGGAAAGTAAATCTTATATATTTCCATAAATTCAAAGGGTGTGTGCAGATTTTATGCTCTCAGTATATTGGTACTATTGTATTTTATTATGTTGCAGTTATTATTATTCATAGTATAATCCTCCTAATCCTCCTGAGTGTGGTTATGATGTGTTAATTGGATGATTATGATGATATGTGATTGGATTTGGGCTGTTTGTTTGGTAAAAATCGAAGTTGAAGCAAGAAAGAATAGAAATAAGAAGAGCTGAGGGGCTGGAGAACCAAAACCTCTCGGCAGTCTGTACGGTGGAGTGTACGGCTCCGCCTACAGCCAATTAAATTTGATGAAACCAATTTTAAATGAAACTAGACATCCAGGGCTTTCCATAGATATATCATATAAGGTTTTTGGATTAGTATTGAGAGAAATATGATTTTTTTGAATTTCAACCTAGGGTTTTGACTCTGATTCTGGGTAGACTGGGTTGCTCAGGATAGAACTCGACCTACACTACTTGAAAATGAATGAAACTAACTTTTTTAGAGATCTTACACATAGGAGAATGTCCCGTAAAAATTTTAGAATTAGATAAGTCCCAGTTGCTCCCAGTGATCCAAGAAAGTTGCCCTATGTCCAAACTAGGCCAGAACAGGGTAGTCTAGGAAGGTTAGAATTTGGGGCTTATAACTCGAGCCCTACTAAGCCAATTGAAATGGAACTTTTTTCAAATGAAACTTTACCTAGTTAGCTTTAATATGAGTCCCATCTCATGTAATTTGAATCAGTTTTCGATTTTTAGTGGATTTTTATTTTTAGTTGCCTAATTTTGGCTAGCCATTCGGCATGCCGGGATAAAACCTGAATATCTTGAGCTATAGATATCAAAAATAGATGGGACTAAAAGGGTTAGAAACTAGACACATAAGGCTACAACATAGCCAAAAATCAGATTTAAAGGAGTTAAATTGAAAGAAAGGTGGGATATACCATAACCGGGCAGAATGAGGCAGAAATCAGCTAAAAGCCCTATTGAAGCTTGTTGAAACTAATGAATGAATTTATGAATGTATGTGCATAATTGCTGCTCTATACTGAAATTGCAAATTGTGTAAATGCATTGGTTGGCTGGCACTATTCATGGGGAAGTGAACACGTTCCGTTTTGCTGCCAAAATTTCGGTAGAATCCATGCATAAGTTATGAATTTCATGATAATACATGTGCATTTCAAGGAAAGTTATGAAAGTATATTAAGACTCATGTTATTATGAAAGTTCCATGCTACTTGGGCCATCCCCGGATAAGAAGTTAAGGGGAATAGATCGGTGGGAAGGTCGGGAAAAGTAAACCCGGCATTCCTGTATAGGAACGAGCTCAATCCTGAGAAGCAGACTATTACCCAGGAGTCTAAATGGCCAAGAACTCCCAGGGGACCAAGAGATGGAAAATGATGAAAAGTAATGTAAAAGGGCATATGATGAAAGGTTTATGATGAAGTCTGCATGATCACATGACTGCATGGTTACCTGGAATAATTATGTCAAAATGTTTATAGTTGTCTATTACGTTTGCTTACTGCTGTTTATTAATTGCTTTGTTTATTAATCTATGCATTATTATTAGCAATCCATCTTGTTTCTTGTGCCGCCTAAAGTAAAACTGAATCTTGCCTCGGACCAGACATTTTCTTGAACTCATTAAAATGGATATTTTAGTTTGAATACACATTTTTATAATTAAATAAAACCCGAGGCAACTGAGAATGTATGTGACGTCAGTTAACCAGTATACCCGAACCCTACTGAGAATTTCTCGAAATTCTCACCCCGTTTTGTATCTTCCGCATCATTCTCAAACGTTGGTGATGGACTCCACTACTACCCTCTTCATTGAGATTCCAGCTTTATAGCTTCACCACGACCTAGAGTTGGATTCCCTGTATATAGCCAGCTCGTGTAACTTCCGTCTTTACCTCTTCAGCAACAGGAACTTTGACTTTACATCATCCCATTTTCGACCCTGCTAGTCCTTACATTGCCGTCCCACTGCACATGGCGCACCCACCTCCTACTCCTCCTGCTCCTCCTGCATCCGCAGCCCAGGCAGCACCTGCTGACCCTGCCCCTGAGTCACCACCGCAAGCAATCCCTGATATCCCATTGAGTTCAGAGAGTGACCCCTCAGAGGCCACCGGCTCGTCACCCTCTTCCTCCTCGGGACCCAGCCAGACTACTCACCGGCCGAGCCTGGCATGGCTAACGGCTATCTGACAGAGTAGCTTAGTAGCAGGAGAGGTTGTACAGTATGACCCTCTTTTGGACAGCACGTAGCTCTGGGTCATAGACTTGACTATAGGGTTAGCAGTAGGTTACGAAATGTCCTCTGAGGACCATAGGATGTTTTGCCTGAAACGGGCATCATTGTCTTTTTGATATCCAGCTCGCTTATGTATTTTACTTTGAAACTTTGTACATAAACTGAAGCAGAGGCTTCTGATATATATAAATACATATATTTGCACGTATACAGTAACACTATTGTACTATTCTTGTCTTTGGTGATATTTTGTTAAATTCGTTTTGCTTTTAGTATAGCAGCGCGCCATTTCGTTTTGTTCAAAAAAAATAATAATAATAATATGATGATGACTGTTTAAAGAAGAATAAATCAGGAAAGGTAAATAGAGTGTTAATACGGTAACACAATCTACCTAATTTCATGCTATGACTTAAGCATAACATCAAATTAGTAGGGTGTTACATTTTTGTTATCAGAGCAGTTCGTCCTAGCTAAGGCCTGAGGATTGGACTGACTATGCTTCGCGCTTATTTTGTGTTTTTAGCTGATAACGTTCACTATATCTTGCCTGTATGGTTGAGATATAGTTGTGCATGTGTATGAAGTGTCTGACCGTGTGAGCTGTTATTTACTAGTACATTAGACTTAGTATTGAGCTTGATCAACTCAATAACTTTTGTTTTGTGTGCTCAGGACTTAATGGCTTCTGGAAGGCGAGGCAGACCACGTGCAGAACCCGCTCAAGAGGATCCGACTGACTTCATGGCTACAATGCGAGAAATGGCCCATGCAATGCGGGAGCAAGCCGCAGTGGCTCACCAAATGATGGACTAGTTAGGCAGACGGCCTAAGGCAAGCTGTGGAGGGAATCCTCACGGTCCAGGAGTTGACCTGGACTATCTCAAGTTTGTTGAGTTTAGAAAGGCAAATCCGCCAAGTTTTTGAGGGGCGTACGATCCGGACAAAGCTGACAAATGGATCAAATCCATGGAGAAGATTTTTTCCATCCTGGATTGCTCAGATCATCAAAAGGTGACCTTCGCCACTTACATGCTCGAAGTAGACGCCAAGTTTTGGTGGAACGGCATACGAAGATTGTTCGAAGAATCTCAGACAGTAGTCACATGGGTGATGTTTAAGGATGTATTTTACCAGAAGTACTTTCCAGCTTCCATTCGAAATGCCAAGGAACTTGAATTTATGCAGCTTCGTCAGGGAAATAGGATGATATCTGAATACATCGCCAAGTTCGAAGTGCTGTGCAAATTTTCTGCAATTGACCAGAGGAACCCGGATCAAGCTTGGAAGTGCGTTAAGTTTGAAGGAGGGTTACGAGAAGATATCCTCACCGCAATCGAGCCCATGGAGATTAGGGATTTCCCTACATTGGTGAACAAATGCCGACTTGTGGAGGACTGCAATTCGAAATTAGCTGCAACCAGAGCATCTGGTGGGAATTTCAAGAGGGGGTTAGCCCCGCAGGACCCAAAATTTAAGCCCAACATTCAACAGCAGAGAAGATTTCCGCTAGCAAACAACAAGGGCAAGCAGCCCCCCAAAGGCCTTTTCCAAATTCAACCTGCACTAAATGCGGTAAGAATCATGGCGATCGGCCATGTTTGGCAGGCCAGAATGTCTGCTATGGATGTGGCAAACCAGGCCACAAAATTTATGCATGTCCAACCAGGAATCCATCACAGCCGCCTCGATCCCAACGATAAGGACAGGTATTTACAATGAGCGCGGAAGAAGCTGACCAGTCGGAAGGACTAATCCAAGGCACCTGTAACGTGGACAGTGAGACTCTAACTATACTCTATGATTCGGGTGCTTCACATTCATTTATTTCTCATAGCTGTGTAGCTGCCTTGCAATTGCCAATTTCTAAATTACCTTATGATCTATTGGTTTCTACTCCTACCAATGGGCCTGTTAGAACTAGTCAAATATGCATTAACGTTCCTCTTCTAATTGAGGGTAGGACCTTTGCCGCCAATTTGATTTGTCTCCCTCTGTCTGGTCTTGACATAATTCTGGGCATGGATTGGCTTTCTGCCAATCGAGTCGTACTCAATTGCTCTGATAAGACAGTGGTACTCCCCTCTATCTCACTTTTTGAATCCCAAACCGCAACACTCTTCTATCTGAACTCTTTTGGGTCAAAGAATCAAGGATATATTCTCTTGTCAGCTGATGTGACAGAAGCTGAACAGGAATTAGAAAAGATCCCGGTTGTCAAGGAATATCCTGATATTTTTCCAGAAGATATTCTTGAATTTCCTCCGGAAAGAGAGATTGAGTTTATCATCGAGTTGGTTCCAGGTGCGGGACCAATATCTATAGCTCCATATTGAATGTCACCTATGGAGCTGATGGAACTAAAAAGATAGATTGAAGAGCTTTTAGAAAAAGGATTCATACGGCCAAGCGCGTCGCCATGGGGAGCTTCAGTCTTGTTGGTCAAAAAGAAAGATGGAAGCATGCGCTTATGCGTGGATTATAGGCAGCTGAACAAAGTGACGATTAAGAATAAATATCCACTGCCAAGAATTGATGATCTTATGGACCAGTTACAAGGTGCAACGGTATTCTCCAAGATCGACTTGCGTTTTGGATACCACCAAATTCGAGTTCGAGAACAAAATATCCCTAAGACAGCTTTTCGAACTCGCTACGGACACTATGAGTATACCGTGATGTCGTTTGGATTGACGAACGCACCTGCAGTATTCATGGATTACATGAATCGAATATTCCGTCCATATCTAGACAAGTTTGTAGTGGTCTTCATTGAAGATATACTTGTTTACTCGAAGACGGAGCAAGAGCATGCAGAACACTTGCGGTTAGTTCTGCAAATTTTAAGAGAAAAGAAACTCTATGCCAAATTATCCAAATGCGAATTTTGGATGAAGGAGGTAAAATTTCTCGGCCACGTAGTGTCATCTGGAGGAATCTCTGTAGACCCCAGCAAAATAGAAGCAGTTCTAAACTGGGAAAGGCCGACCACAGTCTCTGAAGTCAGGAGTTTTCTGGGCTTAGTTGGATATTACAGGCGATTCGTTAAGGATTTTTCTCGAATAGCCTTGCCCTTGACCAAGCTAACCAGAAAGAATGTCCCATTTGAGTGGACGCTAGAGTGCGAGTAGAGTTTTCGGGATTTGAAGAAAAGATTGACCACGACACCAGTGTTAGCTTTACCAGACCCTCATGGACCATTTGAGGTCTATTGTGATGCTTCCCAACAAGGGTTAGGGTGCGTGCTGATGCAAACCGGAAAGGTGGTCGCGTATGCCTCCAGGCAATTGAAGCCACATGAAAGGAACTATCCTATGCACGATCTCGAACTAGCAGCAGTAGTATTTGCGTTGAAGATATGGAGACATCACCTGTATGGAGTAAAGTTCGAGGTCTTTTCTGATCATAAGAGTTTGAAGTATCTCTTTGACCAGAAGGAATTAAACATGAGGCAGCGGCGATGGATGGAACTCCTTAAAGACTACGAGTTTGAATTGAAATACCATCGGTAAGGCAAATATTGTGGCGGATGCGTTGAGCAGGAAATCATTGACCATAGCCTGGATGAAGATTAAAGAGGCAGAGCTTATTGAAAGCTTCCGAAATCTTAATCTGGGAATCCTTGCAACTCCCAAGACCCTTCAGTTACACCAAATTAAGATAACCGGTAGCTTTAAGGACCAGATTCGACAAGCACAGCAGCAGGATGCTAATTTTCAGCATACGATTAATCTCATGCAATCGGGGAAGCTAACGGGTTTTGCCCAAGATAAAGAGGGCATCTGGCAGTGTCACGACAGAGTATGTGTTCCTGAAAGGGATGACCTCCGAAGAAGAATCTTGAAGAAACACATAAAGGTGAATTCGCTGTACACCCTGGCATAACCAAAATGTATCAAGACCTCAAGAAAATGCTTTGGTGGCCAGGCATGAAGTCAAATGTAGCAAGCTTCGTGGGCAGATGCTTGACTTGTCAGAAGGTGAAAGTGGAACATCAGAAACCTTCTGGGATGTTACAACCCTTGGAAATCCCTGAGTGGAAGTGGGAGAGTATCTCCATGGATTTCATAATGGGGTTGCCAAGGACGTCAACGGGATATGATGCCATATGGGTTGTTGTGGACAGATTAACCAAATCTGCTCATTTCCTATTCGTTCGAGCAAATTATCCGCTGGAAAAACTAGCTCAGCTGTACATTCAAGAGATTATAAGGTTGCATAGGACCCCTTCAACTATTATCTCGGATCGAGACCCAAGATTTACCTCACGGTTCTGGGGAGCTCTACAGAAGGCGTTCGGTGCGAAGTTGTGCTTGAGTATTGCATATCACTCACAAACAGATGGCCAAATTGAAAGGACGATTCAAACCTTGGAAGACATGCTACGAGCTTATATACTGGAGCAACACGGAAATTGGGATCGATACTTACCATTGGCCGAATTTGCGTACAATAATAGCTATCACGCTGGCATCGGCATGGCTCCTTACGAAGCATTATATGGGCGAAAGTGCCAATCTCCCTTGTGCTGGTATGAGACAGGGGAATCAACTCTACTGGGGCCTGATTTAATCGAGCAGACCATCGAGCAGATCAAGAAAATACAGAGCAAGATCCTTGCCGCTCAGAGTCGCCAGAAGAGTTACGCGGATACCAGGAGGAAACCTCTGGAATTTCAGGAAGGAGACCACGTATTTCTGAAGGTTACTCCTACAACAGGAATTGGTAAAGCAGTCAAAGTCAAGAAGCTAAATTCTTGCTTTATTGGCCCATTCCAAATCTTGAAGCGAATCGGATCAGTTGCATACCGAGTCGCTTTGCCTCCACATCTATCAAACCTCCACGATGTTTTTCATGTCTCCCAACTCAAAAAATATCAATCTAACCCCACACACTTCCTAGAACCTGAATCAATACAGTTAAAAGAGGATTTGACTTTCCGCATACAACTAGCACGGATCGTAGATAGAAGTACCAGACAACTTTGGAACAAGACCGTGCAGCTAGTAAAGGTAGCATGGGGAAAAGAAGATGCGGAGGACTACACTTGGGAGCTAGAATCAGATATGAGAAAGGAGTATCCTAAACTATTCTCAGGTACTAACTTTTGAGGACAAAATTTCTTTTAAGGAGGGAAGTAATGTAACATCCACCGTTTTTCGCCTAATTATTCGGTTTTATCGAATAATTGAGAATAATTAGAATTCAGTTAAACAATTATTTAGACTCAATTGATTAACAATTACTTGAGTTTAGATAAGAGAGAATTAAGTTAGAATATAGGAGATTTCATAAAAATTCTGTTGAAAACCAATTTACCGGTTTAAAGGAAATCGGTAACATTACGGTATCTTAAACTGTCGGAACCGGACCAATAGAATTACAAGCTTAAAACCCTATTTTGAGTGGCTGATAACTCAGCCACTTACCACCCAAAAGTAGCGTAACCAAGGCCACCAGACCATAGAGAAGCTTGGCTGAATTTCAGCCAAGCATTTTGAGCGAATCAAATTCAAGCAAAAATCACTCTAAGCAATTAGATTTTTCAGCTTCTTTAACACCTATTCAGACCCCTTCTTACGCCACTTTTCTCTCCTCTCATTCAGCTCTTTTTCTCTCTTCTTTACACACCAAAAACTCCAGCCAACATCAAGTCAATTCAAGCCTTGCTCACCTAAACCTTCAAATTCCAGCAAAATCACTTGGAACAAAGGTAGGAGTTTAATACTTGCATCAAATCTGTGGCCTTGGCTAGCTAGGCTTGGATTATTTTCATGATCTTTGATGTGTTAATTGGATGATTATGATGATATGTGATTGGATTTGGGCTGTTTGTTTGGTAAAAATCGATGTTGAAGCAAGAAAGAATAGAAATAAGAAGAGCTGAGGGGCTGGAGAACCAAAACCCCTCGGTAGTCCATACGGCAGAGTGTACGGCTCCGCCTATAGCCAATTAAATTTGATGAAACCAATTTTAAATGAAACTAGACATCCAGGGATTTTCATAGATATATCATATAAGGTTTTTGGATTAGTATTGAGAGAGATATGATTTTTTTGAATTTCAACCTAGGGTTTTGACTCTGATTCTGGGCAGACTGGGTTGCTTAGGATAGAACTCGACCTACACTACTTGAAAATGAATGAAACTAACTTTGTTAGAAAGCTTACACATAGGAGAATGTCCCATAAAAATTTCAGAATTAGATAAGGTCCCAGTTGCTCCCAATGATCAAAGAAATTTGCCCTATGTCCAAACTGGGCTAGAACAGGGCAGTCTAGGAAGGTCAGAATTCGGGGCTTATAACTCGAGCCCTAATAAGCCAAATGAAATGGAACTTTTAGCAAATGAAACTTTACCCTGTTAGCTTTAATATGAGTCCAATTTCATGTAATTTGAGTCAGTTTTCGAGTTTTAGTGGATTTTTAGTTTTAGTTACCTAATTCTGGCTAGCCATTGGGCAGGCCGGGATAAAACCTGAATATCTTGAGCTATAGATATCAAAATTAAATGGGACTAAAAGGGTTAGAAACTAGACACATAGGGCTACAACATATCCAAAAATCAGATTTAAAGGAGTTAAATTAAAATAAAGGTTGGATATACCATAACCGGGCAGAATGAGGCAGAAATAAGCTAAAAGCCATATTGAAGCTTGTTGAAACTAATGAATGAATTTATGAATGTATGTGCATAATTGCTGCTCTATACTGAAATTCCATATTGTGTAAATGCATTGGTTGGCTGGCACTATTCATGGGGAAGCGGACCTGCTCTGTTATGCTGCCGAAATTTCGGTAGAATCCATGCATAAGTTATGAATTTCATGATAATACATGTGCATTTCAAGGAAAGTTATGAAAGTATATTAAGACTCATGTTATTATGAAAGTTCCATGCTACTTGAGCCAACCCCGGATAAGAAGTTAAGGGGAATAGATCGGTGGGAAGGTCGGGGAAAGTAAACCCAGTATTCTTGTATAGGAACGAGCTCGATCCTAAGAAGCAAACTATTACCCAGGAGTTTAAATGGCCAAGAACTCCCAGGGGACCAAGAGATGGAAAATGATGAAAAGTAATGTAAAAGGGCATATGATGAAAGGTTTATGATGAAGTCTGCATGATCACATGACTGCATGGTTACCTGGAATAATTATGTCAGAATGTTTACAGTTGTTTATTACGTTTGCTTACTGCTGTTTATTAATTGCTCTGTTTATTAATCTATGCATTATTATTAGTAATCCATCTTGTTTCTTGTGTCGCCTAAAGTAAAACTGAACCGTGCCTCGGACTAGACATTTTCTTGAACTCATTAAAATGGATAGTTCAGTTTGAACACATATTTTTATAATTAAATAAAACCTGAGGCAACTGAGAATGTATGTGACGTCAGTTAACCAGTATACCCGAACCCTATTGAGAATTTCTTGAAATTCTCACCCCGTTTTGTATCTTCCGCATCATTCTCAGACACTGGTGATGGACTCCACCGCTACCCTCTTCATTGAGATTCCAGCTTTACAGCTTCACCACGACCTAGAGTTGGATTCCCTGTATATAGCCGGCTCATGTAACTTCCGTCTCTACCTCTTCAGCAACAGGAACTTTGATGTTCCTTTACATCATCCCATTTTCGACCCTGCTAGTCCTTACATTGCCGTCCCGTTGCACATGGCGCACCCACCTCCTGCTCCTCCTGCACCCGCAGCCCAGGCAGCACCTGCTGATGCTGCCCCTAAGTCACCACCGCAGGCAGTCCCTGATATCCTATTGAGTTCAGAGAGTGACCCCTCAGAGGCCACCGGCTCGTCACCCTCTTCCTCCTCGGGACCTAGGGCAGACTACTCTCCGGGCGAGCTTGACATGGCTAACGGCTATCTGACAAAGTAGCTTAGCAGCAGGAGAGGTTGTACAGTATGACCCTCTTTTGGACAGCACATAGCTCTAGGTCATAGACTTGACTATAGGGTTAGCAGTAGGTTATGAAATGTCCTCTGAGGACCATAGGATGTTTTGCCTGAAACGGGCATCATTGTCTTTTTGATATCTAGCCCGCTTATGTATTTTACTTTGAAACTTTGTACATAAACTGAAGCAGAGGCTTCTGATATATATATATATATACATATATTTGCACGTATACAGTAACACTATTGTACTATTCTTGTCTTTGGTGATATTTTGTTAAATTCGTTTCGCTTTTAGTATAGCAGCGTGCCGTTTCGTTTTGTTCAAAAAAAATAATAATAATAATATGATGATGACTGTTTAAAGAAGAATAAATTAGGAAAGGTAAACAGAGTGTTAATACGGTAACACAATCTACCTAATTTCATGCTATGACTTAAGCATAACATCAAATTAGTAGGGTGTTACATTTTTGGTATCAGAGCAGTTCGTCCTAGCTAAGGCCTGAGGATTGGACTGACTATGCTTCGCGCTTATTTTGTGTTTTTAGCTGATAACGTGCACTAGATCTTGCCTATATGGTTGAGATATAGTTGTGCATGTGTATGAAGTGTTTGACCGTGTGAGCTGTTATTTACTAGCACATTAGACTTAGTATTGAGCTTGATCAACTCAATAACTATTGTTTTGTGTGCTCAGGACTTAATAGCTTCTGGAAGGCGAGGCAGACCACGTGCAGAACCCGCTCAAGAGGATCCGACTCACTTCATGGCCACAATGCGAGAAATGGCCCATGCAATGCGGGAGCAAGCCGCAGTGGCTCACCAAATGATGGACCAGCTAGGCAGACGGCCTGAGGCATGCTATGGAGGGAATTCTCACGGTCCAGGAGTTGACCTGGACTTTCTCAAGTTTGCTGAGTTTAGAAAGGCAAATCCGCCAAGTTTTCGAGGGGCGTACGATCCGGACAAAGCTAACGAATGGATCAAAGCCATGGAGAAGATTTTCTTCGTCCTGGATTGCTCGGATCATCAAAAGGTGGCCTTCGCCACTTACATGCTCGAAGCAGACGCCACTGAACAAGTTTGCTCGTTTTGTTCAAAAAAATAATAATAATAATATGATGATGACTGTTTAAAGAAGAATAAATCAGGAAAGGTAAACAGAGTGTTAATACGGTAACACAATCTACCTAATTTCATGCTATGACTTAAGCATAATATCAAATTAGTAGGGTGTTACACGAGGCAAGGTCCAATTTTACTTAAGACAGTATAAGAAATAGATTAAATTACTAATAGTGATACATAGAATAATAAACGGAATAAATGCATATTCGGCAGTAAATAAACATAACAGACGAACTGTAAACGAGATGTAATAACTGCTCAAAGTAATCATGCATTTAATGTAATCATGCAAAACTTATTCTTGAACCTTTCTTCATAAACTTTTCCCATAACTTTTCATCATTTTCCATCATTTGGCCCCCTGGGAGTTCTTGGCCATTTTAGACTCCTAGGTAATAGTCTGCTTTTCAGATCGAGCTCGTTCCTATACAGGAATGCCTGGTTTACTTTCCCCAACTTCCTACCGATCTATTTCCCTTAACTTTTATCCGGGGCTAGCCCAAGTATCATGGAACATTCATCATAACATATTCCTTATGTTTATCATAACATAGCCTTCATAATTTTCTTGTAAATGCACATGTATCAACATGTATATCATAACTCATGTACAGATCTTACCGAAATTTCGGCAGCATAATGGAACGTGCTTGCTTCCCCATGATTAGTGCCAGTATTCAGCATATCAACTTAACAAAGAAATCACATCATTCCATTCATAATGTAACATATTTCATTCATGTTTCAATCATCAAATTCAAGGCACAAGTATTGCAATTAAAATAGGTTTTCTATCTCACTACTTGCATTCAACCCGGTTTTTGTAAATCAGGCCATAATCTCTATTTAACTCCTCTGCACCTCAATTTTGAATATGTTAAAGTGTTATGTATCTATTTTCTAACCTCTTTAGTCCCATCTAATTTTGATAAGTATAAGTCAACTTATTTAGGTTTTATCTCGGCCTGCCCAATAGCTGGCCAGAATTGCACACTTAAACGTAAAAATTCATTAAAAATCGAAAACTGATTCAAATCATACTAAATTAGTCTCATATTAAATCTAACAGGACAAACTTTCATTTACCAAAAGTTCCATTCCATTTGACCTAGTAGGGCTCGACTTATAAGCCTCGAAATCGGACCTTCCTGAACTGCCTTGTTTTGGCCCGGTTTGGACATAGGGTTCTTGAATAACTGGGAACAAACAGGGCCTTATCTAATTCTAAAATTTTTATGGGAAATTATCCTATGTGTAAGCTTTCTAACAAACTTAGTTTCACTCAATTCCATGTATTATAAGGTGAGTTCTATCCTGAACAATCCAGTCTGCTCAGAATCAAAATCAAAAACCTAGGTCGAACTTCAAAAATTCATATCTCACTCAATACTAATCCAATGTCCTTATATGATATATGTATGGAAAGCCCTGGATGTCTAGTTTCATTTAAAATTATTTTCATAAAATTTAATTGGCTGTAGGCGGAGCCATACACTCCGCCGTATGGACTACCGAGGGTTTTTGGTTTTCCAGCACCTCAGCTCTTCCTATCGTCATTTTTTCTTGCTTCCAATTCGGTTTTAATCTCACCAACAACCAATACACCAGCCATATATCATCATAATCAATCAATCAACACATCAAAGATTGAGAAATTAAGCCACCACCAGTCATCCAAGAATCAAAAAATTAAGCAAGAAATAAACCTCTACCTCTTGCTATGTTATGATTTGGCTTGATTTTGGAACTTGGATGAGCAAAACTTGGTTAGGCTTGATGGTTTGGAGGAGTTGGGTGAGTGAAGAAGAGAAGAAGAGAGCTAAAAGAGAGGAGAAAGGCAGCGCAAGTCAGAATGGATGAAAAGGGGAGGAAAATCTTATTAAAGAAGTAAAAGGGTAGTTGAAATGAAAGGTTGTGATTGGCTCAAGCACACAAGGCTGAAATTCAGCCAGCCCTCTTCCTTCTTTGTGGCCTCCTTTGCGCCATTTTAAGGGATTAAGTGGCTGAGTTCTCAGCCACTTAAAGTAGGGTTAATGAGTTGAAATTCTATTGGTTCGATTCTGACAGTTTAAAATACCGTAATCTTACCAATTTCCTTTAAATCAGTAAATCGGTTTTTGTGAAATTCTTATGAAATCTTCTATACTTCTAACTTAATTAGCTTGTACCTAATCTCAATTAAGTGCTAATCAATTGATCCTAAATAAGTCAAATTTTAATTAATCTCAACTATTTGATAAAAACTGAACAATTAAACGAAAAACGATAAAAGAATTTCAGTGAATGTTACATCTTTGGTGATGGGGTGTGCTAAAATTTTTGGCTTTCAGGTGTGATCCTCTTCTTAATAATATCTGACTTGGTGTCAATGAGCTTCTTGTTGTATTCTTTTACAAGTCGGCATTTGTTTATCAAGTCATCAAAGTCCCTAATTTCCATTGGTCCCACGGCTATGAGAATATCTTCTATCAGCTTGCCATCAAATTTGACACACTTCCATGCCTCATCCGAGTTTCGTTGATAAATCTTAGAAAATTTGCACAACTTTTCAAATTTGGCAATATATTTCGATACACTTCTGTTTCCTTGACAGAGTTGCATGAACTGTAGGTCCTTAGCATTTCGGACTGATGGAGGGAAGTAGCTATGGTAAAATGCGTCTTTAAACACATCCTAGGTAATCTTCGCCTAGGCCTCCTCCATGAGCCGCTTTACACCAATCCACCAAAATTTTGCGTCTGCTTCGAGCATATAAGTGGCAAAGGCCACTTTTTTGTAATCCATATAGTCCAAGATGGAGAAAACCTTCTCTATTGCTTTAACCCACTCGTTAGCCTTGTTAGCGTCAACAACTCCTTTAAAACTAGGCGAGTTCACCTTTTTGAATTCAGCAAATTTGAGATAATCTAGGTTCAATCCTGGGCCATTCGGATTTCCTTCCTGACTAGCATCAAGTTGCCTCCTCAGCTGGTCCATCATCTATGTGCTGCAGCAACTTGCTCTCGTATTACGTAAGCCATTTCTCACATCGTATCCATGAAATTAGCAGGGTCTTCTGGAGTGGGTACAGTTTGTGGCCTACCACGCCCCTTGGAAGCCATTAGTTCCTAATCACACACAACAAAACATTGAGTTGATTAGGCCCAATAATAAGTTGTGTGTAACATCCCCAATTTTTCTTGTGCTAAATTATTCCATTTTGCCTAAAAATTGGAAACTCGTTTCCATTCTATCTGAAATCGGAACTCACCTCCATTCTAGTTAAAGTCAGAACTCGTGTCCATTTTCTTTGAAGACAGCGATCAATTCGGAGATCGAAACTCTTGTCCATTTTGGTTGAGCTTAGGACCGACTTCTGAGATTGAATTGTGTCCGAGTTCCAAGATAATATCCCGATTTCCGGGTATATAAGGTTAATGTTTTGTTTCCCGACTTCCTGGGTTATGTTTAGTATTGATCTCCGGGAATGATTCTGGACCAAGTTTCGGGATTATATATTTAATGAGATAGCGAGTTTTGGAATTACGTGTATTAGAGTTTTAAAGTCTCCTAGTTCTCAAATTCTGAGGTTCGGGTATATGGTTTCATGTTTTGGTACCGACTTCCAAGTTTATGTTGAAGATACTCGACTTCCAGGTTTAGGTTCTATATTGTTGTCCTTGACTTTCGATTTTAAGGTGACTTATGTGTTGTGATTTCCGATCTCCGACCTTAAGCCACAATGAGTCTTCCAAAACTTTTATGAAAATGTTTCCTAAGTTCCAAGTTCCGACATTAACTATACTCGATCTAGCTCTCTGTTTGTTAAGTTCCGAGTTCCGATATTAACTAAACCTGATCTAGTATTCATACATGTCGCATAACAATATTAACGCACTATCACTTAGAATTATTGCTAATTCCTGCTCAAAGTCGGAACTCATGTTTATTTTATTCGAACTTGGAGATTAATTCGTAGGTCAGAACTCATGTACATTTTATTTGAACTTGGAGATCACTTCGAAAATTGGGAATCATGTACATTCTGATTAAACTCAGCGATCAACATGGAGCTCGAAACCTGATATTGCTTGTTCTACTTGAACTCGGAGCTAAAAACCTCAGAACTGAACTAGCCAAATTCAACACTCCAAATCTACGATCCAATGGCTAAGAATTCACCCACTTTACTCCCTTAGGATTGTGCCATTTTGAGCCACTAGATAGGGGAGGAGTGGCCAAGCTTCCACTACCCAAGCCACCAACCACACCATGACTCAACCACTATAAAATTCAACTAACTTCCACTTCCCTCCCTTGATATTTCGACCCTATCAGCAGCTGCCTCTTCTTTATTCTTTCTTCATTCTTCTCCTCCCTCACTTCAGCTTGCTTTTACCTTCAAGCTCCATCCCTCTTGCACACCAAGAACTTGCATCTAGCCAACATCTACAATAATCTAGAGGTAGGATTTCTATTTTCTGCTTCTTGTTTTCATGGATTAAAGCTGTATGAGAGTTCAACTCTCTTCACTTCTTTGATGATATACTTGATGTGTATGATGATTTATGGCTAGTTTATTAAGTATTTGGAGGGATTGAGATTGAATCTTGCATGGAACATAAGATAGAGAGCAAACCAGAATCTGAAAACCTAGGAGAACCTACGGCGGTCCGTATGGCAGAGTGTACGACTCCGCCTATAGTCATTGAGACAAAATGAAACTAATTTTATGTGAAACTAGACATTCAGGGCTTTCCATACATTAAATTATAAGGTTATCAGGTTAGTATTGATTGAGTTATGAATTTTTGACTTTTAACCTAAAAATCTGGGTTTTCTTCTGAGCAGTACGTGTTAGGAGGGGTGTCACTCACCCTACACACCTTCAAATTGAGTGAAAAAACATGTAGGGGAACATCCTATAAAAATTTTGGAATCAGATTCATTCCTAATAACTCCCAGTAATTCAATGAAATTGCCTTAAGTCTAAATCAGGTTAAGACATGGCAGTCCAGAAAGGTCAACTTGCGGGGCTTATAACTTGCGTTTTGCTTATGCAAATGATATGCAACTTGTTGGTAGTAAAATATTGTCCTGTTATATTTAAATTGGTATAGGTTTCATATGGTTTCACTTAGATTCCTATTTTTAGTAAATTTTTACTTCTAGGAGTGTAATTCTGGCTAGTGACCAAATAGGCTGAGGCAAAATTTAAATATCTTGAGCTACACATAACAAAATGAGATGGGACCAAAAAGGTTGAAAACTAGACACATAAGGCTATGACATATCAAAAATTTAGGTTTAAATGAGTTGTATTGGACTAAAGGTGGATTATATAAAATTCGGACAGAATTGAATAGGATTAGTAGAAATGACCAAATTGATGGTTTCACAAGTGTTAGTGAACTTATAAGGCTTGAGTTGATGGTTGCAAGTTTTACATTGATAGATATGTTAGATTGATTATACTGCTATGACTGATTTGTCTGTGGAAGCTGGCACTATTCATGGGGAAGTAGGTTTGGTCCGTTATGCTGCCAAAATTCTGGCAGAAATATGTGAATCATATGAATGTTATAAATATTTATATATTATGCTCATAAGGTTCATATATGCAAGGACGAGTTTAAGTATGATATGAAGTTATGAGAACTTATACTATGGGTGATTATACTTTGAATATATTTACATTTACATGTCATGTTCATGTACGTCATGCATGCAAGCATAATTAGAATCTGATATAAGACGTAAGACGTGAGGCATATCCATGAATGCACAAAGCATCCGCATGCATGATAAGATATGGAAAGGAAAAGATAATAAGAACTTGCAAGATGGACGTACTAAGCTACCACGTGAGGCATGGTGTAGACCTAGCTACGTGGGCCAGAGCGGTACTGTCTAAGACTTGGGCCAGCCCTCGACCAGAATTAATGGTAATAGACCGGTGTGAGGGTCGGGAAAAGTAAACCCGTCACTCATGTATAGGTACGAGCTTGGACTTGAAAAGCAGGCTATTACCCAAGGGTGAGAAAGGCCATTCAACTCCGGGGGACCAAGTACAGAAGAGTAAGGTTAAGTTGCAAGTTAAAGAAAGGGATGAATTAAGCCAAGTGCACTTGCATACAATTAAGTACAAGCATCCATATGCGCATTTCTAGTGATCTCATTATGTCATGATGTCATTATGATTCTTACTGAAGTATATTACATTATTCGAGTTTCTATGTCTGTCATATAATATGCCAAGTGGTTGCTAAAATATAACCCACTTCGAGAAAGATGTTTTCAACTTAAAATTTAACCACTGGTTATGTATATGTGCTCACATTTTTATAAGAAACCAAAGCGGCTGGAATGTTTATGATGACACTGTATGTTTCGAGTTTACCTACTGAGAACCTTAGGTTCTCACTGCTTGCTTGTATGTTCTTCTTTCCATAAACATTCCAAATCATAGGCTAAAACTTAAGAATGAGGCAGAATACTGGGACGTTCATCATGCAAGACTCAGACTTAGGTCAGCCCGGAAAACTATAGGAGCTGGTTGAATTCAGAAAAGGCGACAACTGCAATCTAGAGGCAATTCCTGCGTATAACATTATTTACAAAAGTTTTAAATTGTAATTATTTTATTCTCTATGTATCAGAGATGAAATTTATGAATTATTATTCAGTAATAAAGTGTACAATTAGAGGGCCATGTATTATATTTTCCACATTTTAAAGATTCTTTTAGTACAGTGACAACCTCTTAATATAACTCCATGACTCGAGCATGGCTTATATAATAGAGGGTGTTACATTATGTGTAACAGCAACTAATTACATTCACAGTTAGGCGGTCATGCATATCTAAGCCTATATCCTATCTAAACAGATAAGATTCGTAGCATGACATTAACTAAGAATTCCAAAATGCACTGGAAGCATAGTCAGTACAATCTTCAGGTCCGGTTAGTATTGAACTACTCTGATACCATTATATAACACCTTCCCAAGCACAATACTATGCTTAAGTCATAGTGTTACTGTCAGGAGTTGTTACTGTTGCATCAACGGACCTTGTATGATAGCGCTCTTCAGCCATCCTCAATATCTCTAGTCAACTCTGCCTATGCTAGCCGCCTTCAGTATTTCCTAAACTATCTAGAGATAATATAGAAATTTAGGGGTGAGAATTATAAATTCTCAGTAGGATTCATTAAACCATCATAAACCGTGTCATCGTCATTATTTCCAGCTACTTCAGTTTATTATGAAAAAGTGATCATGCCAGAACAATTTATCAATTTCAATTTTAAAAAGTTCAAAAATATCCTTCTAAAGCAAGTTCATTTTATTCTCATACTTGTCATTTGGGAGAGCAATTCAATAATAATAATAACAAGAACATAAGTTACACTTACGCAATTACTCATCATTAAATCATGCAAAGGTGCTCATGCTTCCTTTACTTGACACACCTAGACGTTACATATCGTCATCCCTACTGTGTTTGCTGTGTCCCTTAATCTTTAGTCTTTACTGCCCTTGGGTAGACTGATCTAGGAGTGAGCTCAACTCGTGACTGTCGTCACACAATACCAACCTACAAGGGGATTAATGTGCCTCTACATTAGAAGGATCTCATTTTGGCCAATTGCTTTCAAGGTAGAGAGATCTCAAAGTCTTAACTACCTTCATAGGGAGGGATTCAAATAACTGCCTCCAAGTGAAGGGATCTTATCTTATATGTTAAAATTCTTTCATGGTTTAAATGCTCAAATATATATATATATATATATATAATAGAAAACTATGCACATGTCCGTACCTTGATTTCAAACATTCATGCTTGCATGACATGTATTCATGGAAATAACATATAAACATGCTTAACGTTCACATATTTCTGCCAAAATTTCAGCAGCATAACAAATCAAGTTTGCTTCCCTATGAATAGTGCCAATCAAATAGACAGTCATTCATATAGAAAATCAATAGAATACATCAAACTTTCAATATTTATACAGAATTTGTAACTTTGAACTTAAATTGAGTTGCTGCCAAATTCCTTCAGTTCTGCCTGGTCTTATAAATTAAGCCATAATTTCTGTTGAGCTCATTTAGATCTAAATTTTGGATATGTTGAAGTGTTATGTGTTTAGTTTTTAAACTCTTTAGTCCCATTAAGTTTGGACTAGTATAACTCATATTATTAGCATTTTACCTAAGTCAGTCTTGTTACTAGGTAGATTTACATAGAGAAAAGTTAAAATTCACTAAAAATAGAAAACTTGTTAAAATTATACGAATCCTATACCATTTTAAACCTAATTAAACTAGCTTTAATTTCCAATAAGTTACATTTCATTTGGATGAGTAAATCTCATGTTATTAGGTTGTGACGTTGGTGTAATTAGGCTATCCTGTCTCTGTCTAGTCAGGACATGGGGCAAATTTTCTGAATTACTGGGAGCAATTGGGATGGAATTTGACTTTACAATTTCTATGGAATGTTATCCTATGTGTTAGATTTCTAAAAAAATTAATTTCATTTAAATTGAAGCTATATAGGGTTAGTTATACCCTGCCCAAGCCACTATGGTCGGATCTAGAGACAAAGCCTAGGGTAAGTTTTCAAAAATCATATCTCTCTCAATACTAAACCAATGATCTTATAATTTATATGGTTGGAAAGCTATAAATGTATACTTTCATCTAAAAATACTTTCATTAAGTTTACGTAATTATAGACAGAACCGTACACTTCACCAGTACCGACCCGCTTAGGGTTCTTAAATCTGTGGAATCTATGTTGAAATTCGTATGGTCTTCCCTTCAAATTCTCAATCCAACCCAACACATACACACTTAATCAGCCCCAATATCACATATAAACACACTATAACATCACCTAAATGAATGAGAATGAAATTTCACTCAGTCATTGATTCACAATTTGAAGTAAGAAGCCATGAATCCAACCTCAATTTGATGTGAAAACTAGCTAGGATTAAGTTTGTAGTAAGAGATATGTACGGAACTTGGAGTTGAGGGGAAGAAGAAGTTAAAATAGAGGAAGAGAGGAAGAGAAAATGAAGAGGTCATAAGAAAAATGGAGGGGTCAAAACATCAAGCAGTGAAAAGGGATTTTTGGGGCTAAGTTAGATGATAATTTGGCTCCTCATTGGTCCTTGACATGAATAGCTAGGTGTGGGCCAACTCTCCTCCCCTCTTGTGGCTGCTAGGCACCACTTTGGTGGGTGAAGTGGCTAAGAACATGGAATCTAGGGTTTTGAAATGTTAAATTTAGTTAATTTAGTTTTGTTAGTTTAAAATACCGAAATTCTACCGATTTCCTTTGAATCATTCTATAGCAAATTTTGTTGAGATTTTCTATATATCTATTCTAATTTTCTCAAGTCTAATATCTCTAATTAACATCTAATTAACTCATAACTGATCCTTAATTAACTTCTATTTAACCTTAATTATGCATTAAAATTGAATAAATCGATTAATAATGCAAATTGGACATTTAAAGTTTCGGACGTTACACAGCGCCTAGGCAACCAAGTCGCAGCGCCCGAGTGCCCGCTGAATGAGATTAAAGAATTGTTCTTAACCCATCTTCTTCATTTCCACCAAGTCTCTCTCTCTCTCTCTCTCTTCCTTCTCTCTCATCTTTCTTTTCCCCTACATGGATTCCATCAATCCTTCATTAACTCAAATTTGCCACCAAATTCATCTATTCTACATTATCATCCCCTTAGTTTGGAGTTTTGTCTCTTGGAGCTCTCTCTCCTTCTTTTTCGCGTGAGAGAAACTGATAGTGGAAGGAGACCCACAGCCCTCTTCGCACTCCACCGCCTTCCTCCACTCTCTAAGGTAATTCTTGAACTTAATCTTCCTTATGTTACCATAGATTTGCCAGTTTCTCTATGAATTTAAGGTTTAAGCTTATGAAGGGGGATTAAGGTTCAAGAGTTGGGGGTTTTTGCCCTATGCGGCTAATCCTAGTAAATTTTCACAATAGTTAAGTTGTGGGAGTCTAATATATGTATTTGTCATGGTAGATTCTCTCCGGAATCCCTTGGTGGCTCTAAAGCTTTGTAGAGCTTGGGCTTCTTGCTTTCCAGACTTAAACTGTGAATTGATAATATATCTATAGATTATTTTAAGTATATGTATGATTTTAGAAATATTATGTTATGATTATGTTTATGGTTATATTGCCAAAGGTCAAAAGTAGAAATTGCATCTTATTGAATTCTTGAAAGACAAACAAGATATTACTCCTCTCAATATATATATATATATATATATATATATATATATATATATATACATATGATTATGTATGTATGTGGGACAAGTACCTTAGAAGTTGATTGTTGATACTTGAATAGTTTGATAGAATAACATATAGTTTCATGTTATTAGAAATTTGATTATGTAAAGGCTTTGAATCTGATATGATGTTTAGAACTTATAGATTTCTATAAGGTAAGTTAAATATTCATTTCTATGAAATTCTAAAGTTTTAAAGAGTTTGAGCAATGTATCTAGAATCAAGGACTTGGTTTCTGGGATAAAGTTATTTAAGGAATGCTATATTAGATATTAAGCTAATGGTTTTCTTGATGGGAGGGATTCTTTAATAGAACTGCAAGCTAACGGCAGGTACATTAGCCCATGGTGCACCTTGGTAGAACCCCAGCTAGCAGGGGAGATGCTAGCCTGATCTGTTTGCCTGACACGACCGGAAATGAGTTATGGGCGCACTAGGGTCAGGTTGCTCAGGCCGCCTAGTTGTGGATTAGATTCAGTACTGCTATGGTCAGGTTGTTGGGGCCACCCAACAGGTATTCTGGAATAGAAACCTCCCCAGAAATGCACAGTTATTATGCCTTGATTATAAATGAGTCATTACCCATTGTTTTTAAATGTTTTACAAATATTTATATAAAGAAGTTTATGCCTAGTTGAATTCAAAAGGATTTAGTGAATTATGGAAACTTTTACAATAATTTCCACGTACATGACTATTTATGCTTGAAAGAGATTATGAAAACTAGAACATGAAATTTCAAGAACATAGAGAAATTGTTAATAAGATTTTTAGTTCAAGTTTTACAAGATACAAAATCTTTAAGAATATACTATTTTCATATTAAATATATGCTTTATGCATATGTACGTTTGAACTTGTCCCACTTTTGCTAGAGGTACATTATCCTTCACTGAGTTTGTATGACTCACTCATCTCTCTTTCCATGTTTTAGACAGGTACAACTTTATACCTGAATGTCTCCAGCTAACTGAAGTTATTGGATTTCCACGTAAATCCACACTTTTGTTCGTGTGGTTTCCAAAGGTTATCTAGATTTGAAGTTTACCTTTATTTATGTGCAAGTGTATATGTGATCCTTAGTGATGCTCCATTACCCTACAGGCAGGGTCCTTTCTGTGTTAGTTTGGTTACTGTGATAAAAGTATGTTGTTTTTTATTAATGACTAGTTTGAATCTTAATCATTAAAGATGATGGCTCTTGAATGAATATGTTTTAAACTCCTATATATTTTTTTTTATAATTGAAATTTGCATGCTATGGGGTGCATTTAGAGAATGCTTGGATCCCTAATCGATGAATGTGTTTGCTCTGTTATGCAGGAAGAGGATCTATATTTGGAAATTATTCTAAATACAAAGGGGATTCTATCCGATTTTCATGAAAAATGTATGATGGAAGGCTTGCTAAGGGACTTGTCTCCTATGCGCCGGTCACAGTCCTGATTAGGGTGTGATAGATTATCTTTCATAGTAATGCATTGCACCTAATAGGTCTCTTTATCGCTAGACCCTCTCAAGAGCCTTTCACTTGCAAGTTTGCAACTGTAACACCCCACAATCTAATTATTAATTTTTATTTATTTTATTTTATCGATAATTAACTAGCATGTTTTACTGCTTCTATGTCATTTCTAAGCTGTAAAAAACTTTTCGTTGCTTGTTAAAGCTATTGTTTAATTTCCTAACGGCTTTATGTGTTGCTTTTACCTACTATTACCCACATAAGTGTTAGATCATTTCATTAGTTCTAGGTGATAATCGAATAATACATACAACAGAAGCCATAAGTAGTGCCTAAGAACAAATGACAACATACTACAGACATGTCACAACCCGCCCTAGAGTCATGACCGCCGCTAGATGTAGCAAATCTCTAGCAAGCCTTCTATAACTATTCTTAGGGAAGACGAACAAAACTTCCCCTATTTTTCTAGCTTTCCCTCAATAGCCAAACCTATTCTAGACAACCAATCAAAAAAATACAAATTGAGGCTCAAAGCACATTCTAGTAATTCACATACACACACACACACACACACACACACACACACATACACACACACACATATCACCCATTTCTACTCATTGTTTACATCCTACTCACTAAATAAAGCGAATTCTCAAAAACCCATAAGCCCTATATACATATCATATAAAAATAAATTATCAGGTCGCAAGATCCTGCCTGTGGATTATGGAGCAACTCTAAGAAGTTGGGGGATCAACTCTGGTGAAAGGCCGGAGTCTAAAATAGAAAAAAAAGAGAAAGTGAGTCCAACTAACTCAATGAAGGGTAATGAAACTATAACATATGAGGACAAGTTCTAGAAGTAAAGCAAGTTATGCTTAAATAAAGAATTAGTGTTATGAACTAAGCATAAATAATGAATCATCATTTTAAATAATGTATAAACAAAGAATCAAAATTATAAACTTTACATATAGATATATGTAGAATTTACCTTATTTCAGAAACACAAAACATATTTCTCAAACACAAATAGCAAGGTAGGGAGGCTTCCAATTTTGAAAATTTTCCAAACAAGGGTTAGCCCCTTTAGATCTGACTAAGTCGGCAGTGTGCGTAGGCCTAACATACACACACCGAGCTAGCAACAACCCTACTAGCTGGGTCCGAACCAAGGTGCACCATGGCTAGCGACAGCGACCACTAGCTACCATTAAACTGACAATCCTCCAACAAGATATATAAAAACTAAGATACTAGATATTAATAATAAAAAAAATGAAATAGCGGATATTAAATCAAATTTCCGAAAAGCAAGAGTATTCTTCAAGATTCAAAAATCCAAAATAAAATGTCCTCAACAATCCAATAACCTAAACAAAAAAATTAGAGCTTGCCCTTCCATTTGAAAAATCTGTAATTAGTTATAAAGATCCTTTTCGACGACTAATAAAATCATTCGAACTAGTTCTCCGCAAAATTTAAAATAGATGCCCACAATTAATTAGGCATTTCAATTTAGATAAGAAATTTATATCAACTATATCACAATTCTATCATTAAATAAGATATTTATAATTAAGTGAATAAGTAAAATAAGCTGTCAATTTATATATTAAAATCAAAACAATACTATTGCACAAGATCATATGCCGTAGAGACATTATCCACTCACAAAACATCAAGGAACATCCAATCTATGTCCCGGGGTTGCTGAACTTGTGGGTGATAACTCCTTGTAGTGAGTTATATTTTTAGTTAATTTTTATTTAATTTAGGACATAGTTATTTAGTTTAGTTAATATTTTGTTTTATTTTCATTAAGTAGTTTAGATTAGATGGTAATTTTATTTTCTATTATTTTTTTATATTTTAGATACTTATTTATGCTTTTGGTATACTTGTTATTAGGTAGAAGCACTCAAGTTGGAATTTGGAGCCATGAGAGAGCTTTTCTTGCATAAAATCAAGACCTTTCAGCATTGGAAATTCAATATCTAGCTCTTCAAAAGTCGAATTCTGATGGTTCAAGATTCTTTGGAAAGAAGGGAAGAAGATCTTCAACTTTGTTGTTGGACACTTTTTTCAGTTCTTGAGTCTTCTAGGAGAAAAAGGCAAAACAAGATTGAAGCTTCATCTTGTTTTTAGTGCTGTCAATTCTGACCTTTCATCACTCTTTCACTTGTATCTTGAGCTGCAGAACTCCGATTAAGGTGATTCTTGTTACGTTAGAAAGCTTACTCCTATTTCTATCTCCGAGGCCAAATTCCAACTATTCGGACCATTACAGAGCTTGGAAGTGTATAAAAGAGAATAGCGCTGTCAGGCAACCTTGCGCTATAGCGCGACCCCGACTGCAGAATTAGTGGGCTCGGGCTGAATTTCGAGAAGAGGGATCTTTGGACTATAAAAGGCAACACTTAAGGTCAAAAACACATCCCTAGACACTTACACACCCTCCCCAAGATAGAAGACTTCTTCCAAGAGATTGAAGGTGAAGATTCAAGGATTTCGGTGCTTAATCATCAACACAGAGAGATCCAAATTTTCCTGAATTCCTTGTGTCTAGCCGGAATTCTCCATGGCTCTTTGTTTTTCTATTTCCTCATCTTTATACTCTGTTATTGTTTTCTTTTCTTTAGACATGAACTAAATTTCTCTTGCTAGGGCGTTAATGGACCCTTTTGTATGACAATTTTCTTTATGGATTAATGTTAATTGTAACACCCTAATAAACCCATACTACGCTTAAGTCGTATTACAGCGTTTTATTAGTTGTTACTTATGCTCGTGGAAAACTAATCTTTGCTTGAAATTAAGTTACGCGGAAAACACGATAAGATTTTTCTTTGAAATACGTCGTCGCTTTGTAGCGTTTTGAAAAGTAAAGCCTTGAACGAGAAGCTAGACAGAGAAAGAGCGTGTCGCATACAATACGTACTCCAATATCATAAAACAAGAGAAAGGTAAATGAATAGTAATTCACAAATACATTGCATTATATAGCAAAATCATTACATCGATATGGGTTCATAATATATATACATACATATATATCAACATTACATCAAAAGAGGCTCATGGTCATGCCATGATCCAAATACTAGATACAAACTAAAATCGACATTGTTCGTCACAAAAGAGATGAATGAAGATGCAGAGCTACGGCGATGACAAGTCCACATCAGCAACCGTCTGACATCCCACGTCATATGCCCGCTCACAGTGTCGGGGATCCATGCTCTGCTCCACCGGATGCGCCATCGTGATCTGGTGACGATACGGGAGAATAACTAGGGTGAGAAATGGAATTTCTTAGTAGGACTCGAAGCCGACACGAAAGTGTCATCGTCATCGTCCCAGCCACTTCGATTTTATTAATGAAAATAGTGAGCATGCATAAGGTTCAATTCTTGGATTTTCGAAATCATGAATATCCGAAGCGGATTCAATTTTAACATAATCTCTAATCACTTACATCATATCATACATGGGCATAAGTATAATCATATAAAAATGCATGATTGTGCTATAGGTTTTTTTCTTAACTTCTTCCCTTTTTAGGGTTTGGACCAAACTTGACTTTATCTTTTCACCCACTAAACATAAGTGGTAATGAGCTCATACCGTGGCCATCACCACCATAGAATTTCGGTACTTACACTAGCTGGGTCATGCCATGCCTCATGTAAGACCTATCCCCTATACTTACACTAGCTGGGTCATGCCATGCCTCATGTGAGTCGTGGGTGAGGGGAGCTTTCTTTGGGTCACCTTCCCTTTTGAAGGATCACACCCTTAGTTTACTTTCTCTTCTTATTAAAGTTTATGATGCAAAATTATTTTAATTCTTTTCCACATTTAGGCGTTACGTATCGCCGTCCCCAAATGTGGTTCCTTTATCAATCACCTCAAGCGTTATGATCGCCGTCCCCAGGGTGTTCATATTTATTAATCTTTTCATGTATATCATTAAGCATCATATCATCAACATATCATATGCATATCATTATCATTCATTATCATATCGTCATCATATCATTATCATTCTTATCATCATCGTATCACTATCATAATCATCATCATATCACATCATCATCATCATCATTATTCATCATCATCATAGCATCATGCTTGCACATAAACATAAGGCATATTCTCAAGCAAAGTTTTATGAACTTAGCTTAGTAAATTTAGTGCAAGCTTTTAATTGAGGTTACCTCTTGTATAAATTCTCTTATTGGGCATAGGGCCACTTTCATCTATTATCCTTTTTGAAACTTTTAAGTTGAATTATGAGGGTTTTCCAATACTTAATGTGAGGGTCTTAATGTTTTAAAGCTTATTTCTCATTAACCTTTAAATTTTACCATAACCAGTTTTTACTTTTATGGTGGGGCAGTAACTTTGAAAATTCACCATAATTTCATCTTTTACTCTTTTATTTTGATTTTTGTGTGGATGTACTTATCTGAGTCTATTTTTAAACAAAATAAACCCCACTTAAAAATTCATTTTGTAGCTTGAGTTATACACATTTTATTACATTTGCTCAGATTGAATGTTCATCTCGGGTCAGTGGCTTGTCCACTTCACTGGGAGTTCCACACATGGAATCTGACAAAACTGTTTATGGGAGTGTTCTTCTATGTCTTAGCTTTCTAAAAAACTTGGTCCCACTCAAAAATGTTATGTATAACTTGAGTTATGCACATTTTATTACCCACTGCCCGGACAGAAACCCATCCAGGAACAGCAAACTTTGAAAATTCATATCTCTCTTGTTTTAAAGCCAAATCTCACATGTTTTATATGTATGAAAATCTCTTTGAGTCTACTTTCACAAAAAATTAGTTTCGTTGCATTTTGAGTTTTGTAGAATGCGTTATACTATACGCATCACAGACTGCCAGAATTTCAGCTTAACTGATTTTTGAGTTTTACATATAAAACTTATAGAGATGTTGTTATACCACTTCAAATCACCATTTTTATGTTTTATCTCTTCATCATATTCAAAGTTTGAGTCACCAAATCAGTATTTTGAACCAAAATAAAGCAAGATACATAAAACCATCAAGCCACATATTCTCACTTTAAGATAACATTTTTCAAAAAGACAAGAAAACTCATAGAGCAAGAAATGGTCATGAGACCTTGAAGCAAGTCCTAAAACCACCTAGCTATGAAGAGCTTAGGAGTTATAGAGCTTGAAAAACATGGAAGAAAAAAGGATTAGAGTCACTACCAATTGGATTTCTTGAAAGCTTGAAGAGAAAGAAAGATGTTGGAGATGGCCTCCTTCTCCTTGAGCTTGATAGTGAGACTTGTGTATGAGTGGCTTTATTTCTCCAAGGACCAAAAATGGTAGTCCTTGAAGGGATAGTGATGGTGGTGATGGAAATGGGGTGAAGAGTAGCAGAAAGATTGGAGGAAGAACAAAGAAGATTGAATGAACAATAGAGTAGGAAAGGAACTTGGAGAGAGGAGAGAGCTTTGTGTCTTTGGGTGAGGAAATGAAAAATGAAGTGAGGGGGAGAGAGGAGAGGCTGAATGGCGCACAAATGAGGGGAGAAAGTGATGTGATTTTTGCTTCTTACACAAGCTAGGGAGTGGGAAAAACCTTGGGACAAAAGATGGTGTTGTGTTTCTTTTGAGTCTTGGAAATTGGGTAAAGACTATGTAGTATTTTTGTTAAGTGGTTAAAAGCACGAGCTCTCTTAGGATTTGGCTTGGATGGCTAGGATCACACCAAGTGTCATTATCTTGATGAAGAAGAGTTCAACTCTTGTCATGACTTAAGGGATCTACTAATATGGACTATTGATCTTGTGGTGTATGATGAGAAAGCAAATGGATGGTTGGATATGGCTCTTGCTTTGACCAAACTTTCAAACAATAATTAAAGTGAAGTTTCTACATCTTTATAATTGTTACAATTATCTAAATGTTAATTAATTCAATTGGTTTAAATTGCTCTTTATCCGATTTCGGTTAATTACATCTTTAAGACATTTTTCCTCTTAAAAGAATTGATCTTATGAATTATGTAATTAGGGTTTAGAATTAATCTATCTCAATTGGTAAATTAGAACAATTGTCTTGTACTTAATTAATAAGATTGGATTAGCTTAATTACATTTCTAAGTTACGACTTAACAAGGTTCGAATAATTAGGTTTTAATTAAACCATTTAGTGCATTATGATTCAATTATTGACTTGATTCAATTCACTAAGCTATTGCTCATCGAGATTAGTCGATTAATTCTCAGTTAATCGTTAACCTCTTTAATTAGCCAGGATCACTGAACTAATTAGCTTAGACAAAAATTGAGGATGTTACATTAATCTTGTTTCTATTTCAATTGCTTAGTGTTTTTGTTCGTGCTTAATGCTTTTGAGTGATTGGCCACTATTCAATTGATTCGTTGGGTTGCAATAACTAGAGATAGGGTTTGTAAACAAAGCTTCTTAACATAAACACCGTGAGCTGAGCAAAAACTAGAGATAGACAAACGCGATTCATGCGGTCAACGTAGGAACCCATAGAACTTCAACCTTTTCCTAGATTAGTTTGTGCTAAGAGATTAGGCAATCAGTTTAGGATAAAGAGTATTGCCTGACCTCGAGAGAGGCTAGGAATAAATTAAGGGGAACCAACCGTGAGTCAATTAGGATAGAATAGATCAATAGAAATTCATAGGCAATGCGTCTACAATGGGTGAAGTTAATTAGCCCTTGTGTTCATTCCATTATATTTGGTCAACCTTTCTTGAATCCGTCCTGGTTACTATTTTTCATATTTATTAAATTCTTATTTTTATTTTAACTTTCGTTACATCCATAATTTCATTCCTTCCAAATAGTCATCTCTTAAACTATCCGGTATTTGATCTATCTTCATCGGAACGATACTTTTCTCATCACTTTATTACTTGTACGATCCGGTATACTTGCCGGAGTCACATCAGTGGGTGAATCTCATGGGGAATCTGAAAATCATATATAAGTGATTATTTCCAATTTAGACACAAATTTGGTTTAGAAATTAGTCTTTGCCCTCTTTGTCTAACCTTTACAAATTAAATTTAATTAAAAACTACTATCATGTCTGCCATAATAAACTTCATTGAATATCAACTATATAATATAATAATTTAAATTTACATATGTGAGAATCTAATAGATGATTTATTATTACTCTTTTAATGGCTAAATCACTTAAATAATTCTAACCATAATTTCAAGGAGCCAAGTTTCCAACTATTTATTTACTCGCTACTCTACCCCAAAATTAACACTACCAATTAAGGATTAATTTTACATTAGTTATCTAAATTTTTCAGCACCCACAGAGTAACAATCCATATCCATATCCATCAACTTTCTAAAAATTAAGAAACAAGACATAAAGAGAGGGAATAGCTTATCACTGCAGTAGTAGTTGGGTTAAGGAGCATGGACCGGAGTCCCTTGCATTCGTGGTGGAGAGCGAACCGAGAAGGATAGAGAAATTGATGAGAAAGAGGGAGACATAGACAGAGAAACACGGAGGGAGAAAGTTTTATGGTGTTGGAGGTGAGGTGAGGGTGGCGCAAATGGTGGCTAGCAGGGTGAGGCAGAGACGCGAGAGTGAGGAAAAAAATAAAGAGGGAGAGCGAGAGGAACGAGATAAAAGAGAGACAGAGAGAGAGCATATCAAGAGAAGAAGAGAAAAATAGGAAAATGGAGGAAAGGAAGGAGCGAAATGCCATCGGGGAAGATTCTGGACAAAGAAAAGAAGAAAGAGAGGGTTCTATGGTGCACCAAGTCACTTATGGTGCACCATGGTCCCTCATATTTTTTTTTTCAAACAATTACTTCTAAAATTTGTATCTAATAATTTTAATTCCTTTATCACTATATTCCTAAAAATAATTAAAGAAAATACCTAAAGCATAAGCTATGAAAATTTTTAAAAAATTTCAATTACGAATATTTTATTTTAAATAGGTATTTTATTTTAAACAGCGTATTACATTCTTCCCCCCTTTAAGAAACTCGGTCCCCGAATTTTCAAAAGGGTATCAATTATGAAGCCACATGACTAAGGTTACTTTGAGCAAACTAAGATAGATTAGTAGCACCCCTTCCCGAGACCACTATTTTTTTTTCAACCACATTACAAGATTTCAGAGTCAACTATGTGATTGTCCAAATTATGTAAATCCTTTAATAGTCGCATTCACACAAAAAAAAAGATTGCCACTTTGAGGCATATAAAACAAGTGATTAATAAGTAGCCAATAAAAATTGCCACCATCCAGCATAAAACAAAAAGAACAATCAGTATAAAGAAATAACTTGAGGAATGCTACTCAAACATGGAAAAATAAACAAAATTCTAGTCAAATTTAGCATGAAAGGAAGCTAAATACGTCTCCTACCAAATGCTAGATAACATATTATATATTGGTCCCATGCTGCGAATCAAATGAGACTAACATTAAAGGCATTATTCACTGTGCAACTAACATCAAGCACAGCCCACATCTCAGAAAATCTTATATAAGAAAGAAAATGTGTTCTGTTTTACATATTATGGCTAAACACTAAGAAGAGAAACTTCATTTTATAGTCACTAATCAACACCACAACTATTACCTAACTCTTACAAAATTCTTCATGACTTTTTTTTTTTCACTAAAATAGCAACAAAATAACTTATTACCATAACCATGGTGACAAAATAGCACAAAGGTGGCACTATCAGACTGATCACTTAAGCTGAATTTAGTTTTATATCTAAATGCATTGAGGTAATATGAATGAATAATCCAATGGAATAAAATAAAACATGGTCTAGAATTGAGTACATGCAAATCACAAACCCAGGCTGAGAAACTAAGCTTAAGAAGCATGTACACAATAGAAGCAATAATTATAACTTTAATTTTCCACCTGATTATGAATTGCAAGTTTTTAAGATAACTCAAAATTACATACTGATAGCAATTATCTTAACTTTTGTTAATACTCTATCATGTCCAAAGTGGCATGTTATTTTGATTAATTTTCCACTTTCCAACACAATTTTGATCTCCCTGGCCATTGAATTATAGCTGCAAATAATTTTGAAATTATATGCTAGATTTTAGAATAGTTACTTAAACAAAACTAAGAATATAACCAAATGTTTGAAGTATCTATTGTTTGAAAAGTATATTGCACATTAATTCTAATACAGCTAAGTGGAGTAAAGAACAATTTAAATTTGTGCGAAATTTTTTTTTTAATAATATATAATATACAAGATATGAACAAATAGTCTAATGGCAATCAAAATTTATGCATTGGTGTAAGTTTTCTTTTGAATAATGTAAACTTGCAATACAAATTATTTAAGTGATGTTTTCCAATTGGAAAGAAACTATAGACAACATCTTACTTCTTCTTGTTAATACCTGAGGTGTCACTTCTTTCAGTCTCTTCAACAATCACCTTCAGGCACATCCCGAGAAAATTAGCACAAAGGACGTATAAATGTCAGACACTTTTGAGTATCATAAGTGTGGTAGGCAACATGTAAAAGGAGGAGTTAATATGATGCACCGTTGACTAATACAATATTATATGTGTATCTGCCTAAAACATTAAAATGAAGCCTATCTCTAACATCTAAAGATGCATATTACTATCTAATTAAATATACACGGAGGTTATGTGACTATGTAACACCCTACTAATACATACTATGCTTAAGTCATTTTATGGCATTACTAGTTGTTACTCTTAACTAACGGAAGTTCTTATCTTTGAAATTAGCGTTATATACGAAAATAGCATGTAATTTTTTTCTGTAAAACCTTTATGCTTGAAAACTGAGCCTTTAAGCGCTTACTTACTCGTATATATATGAACGTTGTTCTTCATATCGCTGAGTTACTAATAAGATATATGACAAAATGGAAACAACATAACACGATACATTAAGCCAAGAATGTAATCATAGATAATTAAGGTCATCATTACATTTAATAAGTATCACATATGTAATAGGTCAAATCAAGCAGCATGACTTCCTACATGCTCTTAATTACACATAAACTGCCCAACTAGGGCTTTTAAGAAAATGAAAATACTATGCTACTATCTCGATCCTCCTTAGCTAGGTGAAGAAACATGGTGGCTCTTCGTCTCATCCAGTCAAGTACCATCAGAAGCGCTACCATGGATGCCATCAGCTCCATCTGAAGACAACATGGAAACGTAGGAGTAAGAAATACAAGATTTCTCAATAGGATCATGACTAGACGAACATTGTGTCATCGTCATCGTCTCAGCCACTTCGAGTTTAATTATAAAAAAAGTGGACAAATATAAGTTCAATTTTAATGGTTTTGAAAACTTAAACCCCAAAGCAGGTTGCTTTTTAACTTAACATCATAACCACTTCATCATGACTAACATACATACTGAAACATAGAATAAACATTCATAATGCAAATGGAGAATATAATTACATGCAAAGACATGCATCATCATAGACTTAACCATGGTTATACTTTGACTTTACTTTCGTTTTTAGCATGTGCTTAAAATTCTTTACTTTTCCTTTGAAATAGACTGCTTTTGGACATGAGCTCATTTCGTGACCATCGTCACGCAGTACTAACCAAATCAGACTAAGCCGATATTGGTTACCTCTAAGTTGGAGGGTCCTCCATGTCACCCTTGCGTCCCTCATAGAGGTTCCTTGTGGATCACCATCTCTTACTTCCCAGAAGTGATCGAGGGGTCATGTCCCATTCTTTCGTTTCTTATCATTATACTTTACATGCATAGTTCTTCTTTGACTAGACACATGCAATGATATGACTAAGTTCATAATTTTGACGGAAATCCGGCAGCATAATAGCTAGACCGGAGCTTCCCCAAAATGCTAATCATCAACTTTCAACCAACAGTTCATCATATCTATATCATATCATCATACTCATCATTTAATCATGAGACAGAGCTCAATCAAACTTGTCATTCATCATGCCGATTGGCATCATACATTCATACCCTAAAAGGGGTTTATAGCTGTGCTATTCTTTGTGAAGAATCTTATGAATCATCATTTGATTTCCCGTGGTTACCCATGAGAGAATCACTTAGTTAAAATATATGTACATGTAGTCTTTGAGTTACTTAGTTCTCACGTGAACTTATTCTTTACTTAAGTGCATGTCTTATGGAACACTTGTTCAAATTAAGTAAGTTAGGTGATTGTTCCCTTTCCTTGAGACAGTATACTTAGTGATTCCTAGGTTCATGGTATGCTCAGAAGCCCTAATCATACTTCTGTTCCCAAGAGTTCGAGATCCCTCTAATCCTTGGGTCATGACAACGCATAACCACATCATGAACCCAACAACACCATGTTCACTAATCATCAAGGTTGATTTTTAACTTAACCGAGTTACAAAGTTTCAAGCTTTTATTACTAACATAATAAGATCTTACCTTAAGTATTATAAAAGTTATCATTCTTTATAAAGTAGTCATAAAGTTTTATTCTTTATGAAAGTAAGTACCTTTAAGATTAAGCTCTTATCTTAAAGATTAGATCTTCATGAAATAATGATACAAGTTACTAGCTTTTTAACTAAAAAGTCTTGTTCTTTATGAAAGTTGACTCTTTTAATTATTCTAAGACCATCAAGGTTTTAACTTTATGATTTAACGTTGTCTTTACATTAAAAAGGTTCCTACTTTATCAACTAGTAATATAAGACATTAGCTCTAAAGTTATAAAGTCTTGATCTTTATAAAAGTTAGCATTTCTATGATCCAAAAGTGACCTTTTTGATTTCAAGTTTCAAACTTTATGAAAGGATTTGCTTCCAAGGATCAATCTTTGAAACATAAAGTGACAAAATATCATTTTTCTAACTCAAAAAGGGTTATCATTCCAAAAAGCTTAGACTTTTACATATTGTTTTGTCTTCAAAACAAAACAAAATAAGATTTTTATTAAGGCACTCAACTTGCGCCACTTTTTATGCTTCAAGAAGCAAACTTTTTAAAGTTTTAAGCTTTTAGGATGTTCATAGTCTTATCAAATCATGAAAGGCATGTAAAGATGAAACTTTTCTAATCACAAACTCATCATAAGAAAAAGAACAACTTTAAGCAAGACGCCACCAAGAACATCAAGAACATTCAAGAAGAAGAACATGAATATATTTTTCCAAAAGTAGAAACATGAAGAACACTTGAATAACAAGAACATATTTTGCCAAAAATGGAAACTTTTGCTCATGAGGAGCATGAAGGATCTTCTTAAGTTTTCACTTAAAGATCTTGGTAATGAAAAGAACCAAGCTTCAAGCTTTCTTGAGCAAACAAAATAAAAAGATGAAGATCGCTACCTTCACTTTGAAGATGGCGCTACTATAAGAGAAGAAGAAAAAGAAGATAATGGCTCATCTTGATGATGATGGTGGCAATTTCGGATGAATTAAGGGAGAACTCTTGAGTTCTCTTGAAAATGATGTTGGTAGTGTTTAAGTCTTGTCTTCAAAGACCCAAAGATGAGGTCCTTGAAGGGCTAAGTGAAAGGTTTTGGTTATGGTGGGGGTGGAGAAAGGAAGAAGAAGATGAAGAACAAGAAGGGAATTTTAGAGAGAAGTGAGAGGATGAGAGTCTTAGAGAGAGAATGAGAAATGTGAAAATGAAAATGAATAGGTGTGAGAGCGAGAGAGAGGCCGTAACTTCTATGAGGGTGGGGAGAAGATATTTTGCTTCATTTTGTGTTATCATGTGTCAATTAGTGATTAAGGAGACAAAGTGGATGATAAAGAGACAAAACATGGTCAAACTCTTACATAAAGTATTTTAGTCTAATACTTTATACTTTTATGACATCACCTTTTACTTTATTGTCTATTTGACTAAATTTGAATTTAATGATGTGATTAAGTGCTCTTGCAACTTAATTAAGATGATTAAGCAAGGATTAGTGATTGATACACAAGAACATGATTAACAAAAATTAATCTTGAAATTAAGCTTAATTAAACTCGATTAAGCTAATTAAGGGCGATTAGTGCTTAATTAAGCTATAAAGGCTCTGAATTGCTTCTAATCGCGATTAAGTATTCTCTTGACTTTTCTCATCTGAGCTAACTCATAAACTCTTCATTAACCCCTTAATTAAGCCTTAATCTCATAATTTCTTATTAAGTGCCTAATTACTTAGGGTTACTGAGGTAATTTAGTACGTTACGAAATTGAGGATGTTATAGACTATGATATTCACAACAGAGTAAAAGAAAATAAGAAAATGAAGACTCCTTGCCATTGTATGAACATAACATTGAAGAACTAGAAAAAGCAGTAAATATAATAGTTTGGGGACAAAATACTTCTACCACTAACTCCAACCTTCACGAAAGTCCACAGAAAAGTTATCTGAATACCCTTCTTTAGGTTGAGTTCATTGTATAATTTAGTAGACTCTATAATCAGTCATTTACTTCCAATAAAGAATAATTTCAACAAAGATGAATTATAGACAAAGAGATTAAATGAAGGGGGAAAAAACACAGTTTCGCATGCAGTATAATCACAGCTCATTCTCATGAGGAACATAACTTATTAATCATGTTTAGGTAGATCTAGGGAGATATTAGACTTCATTAAGAGAAACTTAGGAACACTTAGAGAGAATAAAACAGAGTGGGAAGGAGGAGTAAAAGAACATTAACAGTAAGCATGTTCAAGTGATGACCACCACGCACAAAACTAGGAACCAGAAAATGAGGAAGTAAATTACTTTCATTTAATAGACTATACAGAAAACATCTAACTTTTGAAAATCAAATTAATAGCTATCCAACCTACCAGCCTACCACATCATGACATGAAGAAGATAATAGAGTGAATAGACAAAAGAAAAAATTCCAACAGCAGCATACATTTACAGAAAATAAACAAGTTTTCACCTTAAAATCTACAAGTTATCAGCTAACCAAAGCAAATACACAACCATTATCACCAAGCTAAGCACTAAGATTTAAATACACAATCAAATTCTTTCAAAGATAGAAATCAATTCGAATTTAGCCAATAATAAATTCAGGTCCTCTCACCAAATGAAGAAGCATATATACAATACCAGCCCCAAGCATTAGTTTATGGCTACTTAAAGCCCGGTAAAAAAATTGTTGCTTTACATAATTCTACATCCAGACCCCTCGAAAATTCCTTCTTTATAAGTATTCAACTTAGCTATTATGCAGACTAATATTCTAACATCATAGTCATATCAACCCTTCATGAAATCACTGTCACACATTCCTGTTACATGTCTATCTTATGCTTAAAGGGCCAGTCAAATTACTAAAAGCCTAAAGTAGTTAGACATGAGAGACCAATCATATTATCTACCCTTTAGATTAAATTAACTATCAAGATGATCAGACGAGCATACACATGTACAATAATTAGTGCACTAGCCGCATATACAGTCAAGGCAAGAAGAACTCTTTAAGAAACTAAACAATCATATTAACCAACCTTCAAATCAAGTTAGTAATCAAGGCAATCAAACAAATACACACAGGTAATAGCAATGAGTATATTGGTGTCACATACAAATTAAGTGAGGAGACCCCCTTCAAGAACTAAAAGCCAAGTGTCACATAAGTGTACTAGCAAAGAAAACATGCCAATCAGATAATCTGAAGTATTAACCTTTGTACTAGTAATTTCTACCATCAACCGTTAAGAATAAAAATAGCTAGGATGCATCAAGCAAATGGACCAAACCACAATTACGGAAGCATCAAGTGTATTAGCAGATTCAGGAAATATTGGATTACCAGGAAATGAAGAAAATATATAAAAGATTGAAAAGCATAAGGGATCGTCGAGGAACGAAAGTAAAAGTAACATTTCTACAAGCCTTTAGTTATGCCACCTCTTGTGAAAATGGGCCGGCTTCCATTTACACAATCGTGATTCTACTAAACGACATTTGCTCCACCAACCACAAGAAAACCTAAGGCTCTAATACCACCATTGTTACAACCTGCCCCAGAGTCGTGACAGCTGCTAGAGGTAGCAAATCTCTAGCAAGCCTTCTATAACTATTATTACGGAAGATGAACAAAACTTCCCCTATTTTTCTAGCTTTCCCTTAATAGCCAAACCTATTCCAGACCACCAATAAAAAAAATACAAATTAAGCCTCAAAGCACATTCTAGTAATTCACACACATACACATACACACACATATATATATATATATGACCCATTTCTACTCATTGTTTACATCCTACTCACTAAATAAAGTGAATTCTCAAAAACCCATAAGCCCTATATACGTATCACATAAAATAAATTATCAGGTCGCAAGATCTAGCCTGTGGATTATGGAGCAACTCTAAGAAGTTAGGGGATCAAGTCTGGTGAGAGGCCAGAGTCTAAAATAGAAAAAAGAGAGGAAGTGAGTCCAACTGATTCAGTGAGGGGCAATGAAACTATAACATATGAGGACAAGCTCCAGAAGTAAAGCAAGTTATGCTTAAATAAAGAATTAGTATTATGAACTAAGCATAAATAATGAATCATCATTTTAAATAACGTATAAATAAAGAATCAAAATTATAAACTATACATATAGATATATGTAGAATTTACCTTATTTTAGAAACACAAAACATATTTCTCAAACATAAATAGCAAGGTAGGAAGGCTTCCAATTCTGAGAAATTTCCAACCAAGGGTTAGCCCCTTCAGATCTGACTAAGTCGGCGGTGTGCGTAGGCCTGACACACACACACCGAGCTAGCAACATCCCTGCTAGCTGGGTCTGAACCAAGGTGCACCAAGGCTAACGTCAGCGACTGCAAGCTACTGTTAAACTGAAAATCCTCCCACAAGATATATAAAACCTAAGATACTATATATTAATAAAAAAAATGAAATAACAGATATTAAATCAAATTTCCGAAAAGCAAGAGTATTCTTCAAGATTCAAAAATCCAAAATAAAATGTCCTTAATAATCCAATAAACCCAAACAAAAAAATTAGAGCTTGCCCTTCCATTTGTAAAATCTGTAATTAGTTATAAAGATCCTTTTCAATGACCAATAAAATCATTTGAACTAGTTCTCCGCAAAATTTAAAACAGATGGCCACAATTAATTTGGCGTTCTAATTTAGATCAGAAATTTATATCAACTATATCACAATTCTATCATTAAATAAGATATTTATAATTAAGTGAATAAGTAAAATAGTCAATTTATATATTAAAATCAAAACAATACTATTGCACAAAATCATATGCCATAGAGACATTGTCCACTTACAAATCATCAAGGAACGTCCAATCTACGTCCCGGGGTTGCTGAACTTGTGGGTGATCTTCTGGGGAATTTGAAAATCATATATAAGTGATTATTTCCAATTTAGACACAAATTTGGTTTAGAAATTAGTCTTTGCCCTCTTTGTCTAACCTTTACAAATTAAATTTAATTAAAAGCTACTATCATGTCTACCATAATAAACTTCATTGAATATCAACTATATAATATAATAATTTAAATTTACATATGTGAGAATCTAATAAATGATTTTCCTATTACTCTTTTAATGGCTAAATCACTTAAATAATTCTAACCATAATTTCAAGGAGCCAAGTTTCCAACTATTTATTTACTCGCTACTCTACCCCAAAATTAACACTACCAATTAGGGATTAATTTTACATTAGTTATCTAAATTTTTCAACACCCATAGAGTAACAATCCATATCCATATCCATTAACTTTCCAAAAATTAAGAAACAAGACGTAAAGAGAGGGAATAGCTTACCATTGCAATAGTAGTTGGGTTAAGGAGCATGGACCGGAGTCCCTTGCATCCATGGCAGAGAGTGAATCAAGAAGGATAGAGAAATTAATGAGAGAGAGAGGGACATAGATAAGGAAACACGAAGGGCGAAGGTTTTATGGTGTTGGAGGTGAGGTGAGGGCGGTGTAACACCCTACTAGATAATATACTATGCTTAAGTCTCGATATATTACCCAGCAAGATATCACGTGTAAGTGTCTAAGTTATTTCGTATTAACCCAATGTTATTTACTTGTAAGCAAATTAGCTGTTTATTTGTTTATTCAAGGTAGATGTATGATAAACAGCAAATTTCGCGTCAAAACAACAAAAAATTTGTGGAATAAACTGAAATATAGGAACTCTGTCATATATATAAATATATGCATTAGTTTTTCAAAGCAGAGAATCCAAAGTACAGGGTATAGTAATGAGGCTGCTAAGATAAAAAGACTCGGCCTAACGCTACAAAGTGTAACCCCTAACTAGTCCCCACGGGACATTTCATGTGCTAACTATCTATGGGCATCGCCCGCTAAGCTGAACTTATGGCCCAAAAATGCCAAAAAGAGGGCCACTCTGTACATCACATACTGTCAGCTATAGACATCCCCTAAATGGATTCTGATGAGAGGAATCTATTCACCATGCTGGCATTTGCCGGGCCATAGCCACTACCTGGTGCAAAGGATGAAGAGGATGAATCGAAAGCCTCTGATGGATCCTCCTCCTCAGAGAGTGAAAAGGAGGGGACTTGCTGCGGTGGTGACGCTGCAGGTGACATTGGAATCACGACTGCTATTGCTGCTACTGGAGGTGGAAAAGGATGTGCCACATATATGGGGATGGTGATGTAGGGCACAGTAGGGTCAAAAAGAGGATGAGAAAGTGGAACTGCGAAGTCTCTATCGAAGAAGAAGTAAAAATGAAAGCGACAGCTATCGGCAATATATACAGAGTACAGCATAGGATCTAGATGAAAATGCAAGTCTGGGAGCTCAATGAATAAGACTCCTATCGCCGCTCCATGATCTGAGAATGACACGGAAACATACAATAGGGTGAGAAATAAAAATTTCTCAGTAAGAATTCATCTCTCCATTAATCTGACATCGCTATCATTCTCAGTTATTTTGGGTTTTGGTTAATTAAAAAAAAATGTTACATCAACAGGATATTCTACTCAATTAGTTAGAGAAATCATAGCCCGAAACACAGTTTAGTTTTATTTAAGGAAATAAGGAAAATTAAACAGAGAAATAAGCAACAAGACATATATTTTGACGTAATTAAGTTGCAGCTGTAAAGTAAACAAAACTACATATATAGCATATAATAGTGCAATTAATCACATAGCAGATAATAGTGCAATTAACTCAAAGCATGGTAACAGAAACTATGGATATGTAGAAATGATAATGCACTTGACTTTAACTCATATTTTTCCATACTTGGTCTCTTGGGAGTCTATTGGCCATAAAACTCCTGGGTAAAAGTCCGCTTCTTAGGATCAAGCTCGTTCCTATATAGGGTTGCTTGGTTTACTTTCCCCGACTCCCCCATTGATCTATTCCCCTTAACTTATTTTGGGGCTAGCCCAAGTTACATGGAAACCTTTCTCATTCTTATAATTGGTAGCATTTACATATCAAATTTACTTTGAACAATGCATATATACATTATCCTTTCATATCAAATGCAACTTCTGCTGAAATTTCGGCATCACAACGGATCACGCCCACCTTGCCATGAATAGTGTTAGGCAACCAGACCATTCAATTAGACAACAAATCCAACATAGAGTATAGTATTCATAACCAGAAAATCACAATATCATTTGTAATATAGAAAGAGGTTTCTGTACACTTCAATCAATTCTGCCCGAAATTGAAAAGTTCACCAAAATTCCATTTTAATTCACTTAGGTCTGCATTTTGGATATGCTATAGTAATCCTTTTGGTCCCATCTCATTTTGATGTGTGTAGCTCAAGATAATTAAATTCTACCTTGGCCTGTTCTATCATTAGCCAGAAATGAACCCTTAAGAGTAAAAATTCACCTAAATTCGAAATCTGAGTGAAATTGCACGAAACCCATACCAAATTAAAGATAACAGGACAAGCTTTCATTTCCCACAAGTTGCATCTCATTTTCCTAAGCAGAGCTTGAGATATAAGCTTCGAAAAATGATCATTCTAGACTGCTCTGTATAAGTCCGGTTTGGACTTAAGGCAATTTCATTGAATCACTGGGAGCAATTGGAAGAAGATAAAATTCTGAAATTTTTGTGGGATGGTCTCCTACATGTCAGCTTCCAAACAAGACTAATTTCATTTAATTTGAAGGTGTGTGGGATGAGTTACATCCCTCTCAACATGCACTACTTGACAGGAAACCCAGATTTCTATATCAAACTTCAAAATTTTATAACTCACTCAATACTAATCCAATGACCTTATAATATATATATATATGGAAATCCCTAAATGTCTAGTTTCATATAAAAATAGATTCATCAAATTTAAACTATTGTAGGCGGAGCCATACACTCCGCTGTACAGACTGTCGAGAGGAAAACCCTAACAGCTTCTTGAATTCTTCTTGAAATCATGTTTTCCTTAAATCAATCCATCCAATCTTCAATTCAAACTCACATATACATCTTAAACCACCCATAACCCATCATATCCTATAACATCCCCATATAACGTAATAGAAAATAATAACAACAAACTTTTGTTATTCACCACCTTGCCCCTAAACTTTTTAGAAAATGATATTTAGGTTCCTATGTCAATAGAATTAGCAGAATAAAGTTTTAAACGAAGCAGAATCACGTAGCGAAAACGTAGAAAACTAAACCTCGGCCGATTAAGCCACGAAGGTATCCATATGTGAAATGACATGGGATGCCCCTAGACTTACCCATAATTACGAAAATTCCATTAGCCTTGAAAAACAGAAACAGAAGGCCCTAAAATTTGCAAAACGTTTAATGTACACTATTAATCGATTTACTCGATTTTATTGAGTTTGTAGAGTTAAATAAAAAGTTAATTAGAGGTTAACTAGAGGTTGATTAGAGGTTAAATTAGAGAAATTAGGACTAAGATAGAAACTTATAAAAACCTCACAAAATTCTTCAAAACCGTTTTACCGATTTAAAGGAAATCGGTAAGATTACGGTATTTTAAACTATCAGAACCGAACCAATAGAATTTCAACTCATTAACCCTACTTTAAGTAGCTGTGAACTCAGCCACTTAACCCCTCAAAGTGGCACAAACAAGGCCACAAAGCATGAAGAAGGTTGGCTGAAAATCATCCTTAAATTCTAAACCAATCATATTACAAGGAGCCAACTACCACACCATTAAATCAGATTTTTTCCTTCTTTCTCCACCCAATTTTCGAGCTCCCTCTTCCAGCAGCCTTCCTCTCCTCTTTTCTTTATCCTCTTCATCTCCTTCTTCCACTTTCAGCCTCCCTCAAGCTTCTTGCATTCATATCTTTTACTAGATCTCAAGACTAGCTAGTTGTTGCATCAAAATAAAGGTAAAGATTCAACTTGTTCTTGTCTTCTTGGGTATGGGTGTAACATCCCCACTTTCGTAAGCAGAACGTAATGGGAATTTTGAATTATTTCTCTTAGGCAGTGTGAGAATTTCTCAGGCAGCGCTATGCCATGACGATTCTCACACTTGGAATTATAAGGTAGTGTAACACTGCCATTGAAAATATGGCACTACCCTATGTTAAAAATTAGGAAATGACAACAGTGCCCTTGTAAACCTTTATCAATTACAACAACACCCAAAATTTTTGAAAATTATATTTTGACCCCAAAGAATTATTTCCACAACAACCCTTGGACTTTTTATAAAATGACCTTTGTGTCCACCCCATAACTTTTCATAAAATGACCTCTATGTCCCCACATCTATAAGATTAGCAGAATAGGGTTTTAAACGGAGCAGAATCGTGTGGTGAAAGTGTAGAAGTTTAAATCTCTGCCGCTTGGGCCATGGAGGCAGTCGGGTGTGAAATGACATGGGGTGCCCCTGGACTTGCTCAAAATTATGGATATACCATTAGCTATAGAAAACATAAAACAGAAAGGTTTGGAATTTGCAAAACATTTAATCTATGCTATCAATCGATCTATCGATCTTATTGATTAGGTAAGCCTAATTAGAAATTAATTAAAGGGTAATTAGAGGTTAATTAGATGTTAATTAGAGAGATTAGGCTTAAGATAAATTAAAATGAACATGTAGACATCTTACAAAACTATTAAGTAACGTTTTACCGATTTGGAGGAAATCGGTAAATATTCGGTGTTCTAAACTGCCAGAACCGAATCAGTAGAATTTCACTAGTTTGAGTGTGGTTTAGAATGATTAGGTATAATGGAATTAGATTAGAGCCATAGGGAACTTCATAGGATTCTTCTAAAACCATTTTACTAATTTAAAGGAAATCGGTAAGATTACGGTGTTTTAAACTGTCGGAACCAGATCAGTAGAAATCATGCTATGGATGCCCTAGGATTAATGGCTAAGATTTAGCCAAATACCTCCCTCAAGTGGCGCCTAGACAGCCCTTGATGAGGGGAAGTAAACCAGGTTGCATGACTAAATAGGATCCACCAATCAAAACCAAGCTAGCTTCAAATATCTTCACCTTTTTCTCCTTTTCTCCTCATCCATTTTCGTCCTCCCTCTCAGCTGCTTAAGGTCATCTCCTTCTCTTCTCTTTACTCTCATTTCTACTCCATTCTCATCCATCTTCAAGTCCCATCCCAAGCCACCACCATCAAAGACACAAAATCAGCCTAGATTACACAAGAAAAGGTAGGAAATCCTACTTCTCCTCTTGTTTCTCTGATTTGGGGCTGCATGTGGGGCATGTATACTCTGAGATGTTGGGGTTTTATAGAGTGATGATGATATTTTATGACTGATTTTGCATATATGTTGTGATTAAAGTGGATTTGAGGGCAAGAAGCTTGAAGGGGGAAGACAAATCTAGAGTCTGTTAGGATTTTCCCTCGGCGGTCCGTACGGCAGAGTGTACGGCTCCGCCTACCGCCGTTTAAATTGGATGAAACCATTTTTAAATGAAACTAGACATCTAGGGCTTTTCATACATATATCATAATAGGCCATTGGATTAGTATAGAATTAGTTATGAATTTTTGAAGTTAGACCTAGAAATCTGGGTTCTCACCCGGGCAGCATGGGTTGAGAAGGGTGTATCCCACCCTATACAACCTCAAATTGAGTGCAACCAAAGATGTTTGAAAGCTAACACATGAGAGAACATCCCATAAAAATTTTAGAATTTAATTCGTTGTCATTTGTTCCCAGTACATCAATGAAGTTGACTTAAGTTTAAATTGGCCTAGAACAGGACAGACTAGTAGGGTAATGTTTGATATAAAATTTGTATGATTTCACTTAGTGTTCAATTTTTAGTGAAGTTTATTCTATAGGAACCCAATTCTGGCTAAGAACAGGACATGCTAAGATAAAATGTTTATATCTTGAGTTATACAACTCAAAATGAGATGGGACCAAAAAGGTTAGAAACTAGACACATAATGTTATGACATATCCAAAAATTAGACTCAAATAAGTTGAATTGCAATAAAGGTGGAGTATACCAAAATCGGGCAGAATAAGAAGGAGTAAACTGAAAACCTTATAGATGCTTGAATTGAACTTGATGAATGATTCTATGAATATCTATATAATGGCTGATCCATATTGAATTACAAGTTTGAAAGATTGTACTGGTGGTCTGGCACTATTCATGGGAAAGCAAACTCGATCAGATTATCTTTGTAGAAATTCCGGCAAGGATTTATGAGAACTTATGCTATGAATGATTATGCTTTGAATGTATTTACGTTTACATGTCATATTCATGAACATCATGCATGCAAGTATATGCTTAGAACATGATATGATATATAAAGTATGAGACATACTCATGAATGCACCACACGTCTGCATGCATGACAAGATATGAAAAGGAAAAAGATAATAAGAACTTGCAAGAAAGACGTACCAAGCTACCACGTGAGGCATGGCATAGACCCAGCTAGCGTGGGCCAGAGCGGTACTGTCTAAGACTTGGGCCAGCCCACGACCGGTTTAAGGGAATAGACCGGTGTGAGGTCGGGAAAGTAAACCCGTCACTCATGTATAGGTACGAGCTCGGACCTGAAAAGCAGGCTATCACCCAGGGGTGAGAGAGGCCATTCACCTCCGGGGGACCAAGTACAGAAGAGCAAGGTTAAATTGCAAGTTAAAGAGAGAAATGAATTAAGTCAAGTGCACTTGCATACAATCAAATACAAGCATCTATATGTGCATTTCTAATCATCTCATTATGTCATGATGCTGTTATGACTCTTACTGAAGCATATTGTACTATCTGTATCTCTATGTCAGTCATATGAAATGGTAAGTGGTTGTTAAACTATGACCCGCTTCGAGAACGGTGTTTTCAACTTAAAATTGAACCACTATGTGTTTATATGTGCTCATATTTTCATAAGAAACCGAAGCGGCTGGAATGTTTATGATGGCATTATAAGACTGTTTTGAGTTACCTACTGAGAACCTTAGGTTCTCACTGTCTGCTTGTATGTTTTTCTTTTTCGTAAACATTCCAGCACCCAAGTTGGAAACCAAGTATGAGGCAAAGTACAGGGTCATTCATGGAGCAAGTATCGGGCGTAAGCCAGATCAAGAGATCATTGAAGCCAGTAACGACTCGTCAGAAGTAGACGCTGTGTATTATATCAGTCACAATTTCTTTTAAAGTGTAGTTATTTTATATTTTTTCATGTATCAGAGACTATTAGTCGGTAATAAAGAAAGCAGTTAAAGGGCCATGTATTATATTTTCCATATTTTAAAGTTTTCTTAGCACAGTGACAACCTCTTAATATAACTCCATGACTCGAGCATGGCTTATATAATAGAGGGTGTTACAATGGGGGAGCTGATGGTGGCTCTATTTTCTCTATTCTTGATGTGATGATTGAATGAATATGATGATATTTAGCTGGTTTATTGGCTATTGATGATGTTAAAATCGGATAGGAAGAAAGAAAGGATGAGAATAGAAAGATGTGAGAAGCTAGAAAACCAAAACCCTTCGGCAATCCGTACGGCGGAGTGTACAGCTCCACCCATAGCTTATTAAATTTGATGAAACCAATTTTAAATGAAACTAGACATTCAGGGCTTTCCATACATATATCATATAAGGCCATTGGATTAGTATTGAGTGATATATGAATTTTGGAAATTCGACCTAGGTTTTTGATTTTGATTCTGGGCAGACTAGATTGTTCAGGGTAGAACTCACCCTATACTACTTGGAATTGAGTGAAACTAACTTTGTTAGAAAGCTTAACCATAGAAGAATGTCCCATAAAAATTTTAGAGTTAGATAAGATCCTGTTTGCTCCCAGTGTTCCAAGAACGTTGCCCTATGTCCAAATCGAGCCAAAACAGGGCAATTCAGGAAGGTCAGATTTCGGGGCTTATAACTCGAGCCTTACTAAGTCAAATGAAATGGAACTTTTTGAAAATGAAATTTTGCCCTGTTAGCTTTAATATAAGACCAATTTTGTATGATTTGAATTAGTTTCGATTTTTAGTGGATTTTTACTTTTAGGTGTGCAATTCTGGCCAGCTGCAGGGTAGGTCGGGATAAAACCTAAATAGCTTGAGTTGTAGTTATCAAAATTAGATGGGACTAAAGGGGTTAGAAAATAGACACATGAAACTTAAAATATCCAAAATTCAGGTCTAAATGAGCTAAAATGAATTTATGGCCTAAGTTATAAAAACCAGGCAGAATAGGTATAATGGGCAGAATAGACATAAGGATCAAATCCTTACATAATTGACATTATTGTGATATATAAGGGTCCAACCCCTACATGATTGACATTAATGAGACATGTTTGCTACTCTATGTTGAACTTTTGTTTGGTTGGTTCTACTAGTAGCCTGGTGTAACGTCCTATTTCCGACTTCCGACCTAATTTGTATTCACGATTTCCGACTTCATCTCAAAGTCTTATGGACTGGCTGGATTTTTCGATTTCCGACCTTATGTATGTATGTGCGAGTTCCAACCTTAGGCTTAGAATGGACACGAAATACGACATCTGAGTTTATTTCAAACAGGAGTGAACGCGAGATCGGATCTCTGAATTGGTCTCCAAGTTCGACTCAAAATTTCTCGAGTTCCGATCTCGAGTTTATTACCAAGAGCTTTCATTTCTCTTATTTTCCCGAGTTCCGAGATCGTGGTACACAAGATTAATGATTGAATTCCGATCTCCGGTGTTATGCTTAGAATCGATTCGAGTTTACCTAATTTCCCAACTTCCGAATTTAAGTGCTTGGTTTCACATCCGACTTTGCTTTCAAGTTTCGAGTAAACCAGACAATATTTCCAAGTTCCAATTCCATCTCCAAGATGCACACGAGTTCCGATTTTCAGAAGAATACGAGTTCCGATGTCATTTTCAGAATATATTGGAAACGAGTCCCACTTTTAGGCAACGTGGAGAGCAATTTTGCCACACAAAGAGGACAACATGGAGAGCATTTTGGTCACAAAAAGAGGGAAAGGTTGGCTGAAAATCAGCTTTGTGTTTTGAGGCCAATCAAAACCTTCCAAGTTAACTGCCACTCATACTTATATAACACATTCTCCTCCTCTCATTCAGACCCATTTCTTACGTTGCCTTCTCCCTCACTTTAGCTCTCTTTTTCTCTTCTTCACTCACCCAACTCCATCCAACTTTCAAATTCAGCCAAGTTCCAACTACAAACTCAAGCTTAATAACAAGAGGTAGAGATTTTCTTCTTGCTTGATGTTCTGAATTTTGGATGATTGGCGGTGATTTAATTCCTTAATTTTGATATATTGATTGACTGATTATGATGAATTATAGCTGGTTTATTGGCTGTTTGTGAGATTAAAACTGAATTGGAAATAAGAAAGGATAAAGAAAGGAAGAGTTGAGAGGCTGGAAAACTCAAAATCCTCGGCAGTCTGTACGGCAGAGTGTACGGCTCCGCCTCCCACCATTTAAAATTAATGAAACCATTTTTATGTGAAACTGGACATCTAGGGCTTTCCATAAATACATCATATAATGCCATTGGATGAATATTGAGAGAGACATGAATTTTTGAAGTTTAACCTAGAAATCAGGACACTCACCCGGGCAGCATGGGTTGAAAAAGGTGTAACTCACCCTATACAACTCCAAATTGAGTGAAACTAATTTTGTAGGAAAGCTTACACATAGGAGAACATCATCCAAAGAAATTCCAAGTTTTTTATTATCTCATTTGTTCCTAGTGAATTGAAGAAGTTACTTCAGGTCTAAACCAGGCCAAAATAGGATAGTTCAGGAAGGTTAAGTTTCGGGGCTTATAACTCGAGCTCTACTAAGGCAAATGAAATGGAACTTTCTTCATATGAAAGGTTGTCCTGTTAGCTTTGATATGAGACCAATTTCGTATGATTTGAGCTAGTTTTCGATTTTTAGTAAATTTTTACTTTTGAGTGTGCAATTCTGGCCAGCCACAAGGCAGGCCGGGATAAAACCTGAATAAATGGTTACCAAAATCAGATGGGACTAAAGAGGTTAGAAAATAGACACATAACACTTTAACATACCCAAAATTGAGGTCCAAATGAGTTAAATAGAAATTATGGCTTGATTTAGAAGAACCGGGTTGGTACTATCTTTGAGGTAGAAACTTTGCCTTAATGAGATTATTGTTATTATGAGTTCCATGTTGAAATATGTGTGCAATGTTGTGACCTTTGTGATAAATTGGTGTTCTGGTATGCTGGCACTATTCATGGGGAGGCGGACATGTTCCGTTATGCTACCGAAATTCGGTAGAATCCATGTATAAGTTATGAATTACAAGTTAATGCATGTGCAATTTCAAGAAAGCTATGAAAGTTATGATAAGAATTATGTTACTATGAAAGTTCTATGCTACTTGGGCAAGCCTCGGATAAGAAGATAAGGGGAATAGATCGGTGGAAAGGTTGGGGAAAGTAAACCCGGCATTCCTGTATATGAACGAGCTCGATCTTGAAAAGCAGATTATTACCCAGGAGTCTAAATGACCAAGAACTCCCAGGGGACTAAGAGATGGAAAATTGATGAAAAGTAATGAAAAAGTTTATGAAGGAAGGTTCAAGAATGAGCCTGCATGATTACATGAATGCATGAATACATGGAATAATTATGTCAAGATGTTTACAACTGTCTATTATGTTTATTTACTGCTGTTTATTTATTTATTCTTTTTATCATTCTATGTATCATTATTAGCAAACTATTTTGTTTCTTGTGCCGTCTAAAGTAAAACTAAACCTTGCCTCGGACCAGACATTTTCTTAAACTCATTAAAACGGATAGTCTAGTTTGAACACATGTTTTTAAAATTAAATAGAAACCGACGCAACTGAGAATGTATGTGACGTTAGATAACTACTATGCACAAACCCTACTGAGAATTTCTTTAAATTCTCGCCTCGTTCTGTATTTCCCGCATCATTCTCAGACGTTGGTGATGGACTCCACGACCACCCTCTTCATTGAGATCCCGGATTTGCAGCTTCACCATGATCTAGTATTGGATTCTTTGTATATAGCCGGTTCTGGTAACTTCCGCCTCTATCTATTTAGCAATAGGAACTTTGCTGTCCCTCTACATCATCCTGTCTTCGACCCTGCGACTCCCTGCATTGCTATCCCACTACACATGGTGCACCCACCTCCAGCTCCTCCTGCACTCGCAAAGACAAAGAGCCTCTTGCTGAACTCGCACTGCAGTCACCACCGTGGCGAGTTCGGATGTGCCACTTAGCTCAGAGAGTGACCCCTCTAAGGCCACCGGCTCGTCACCCTCTTCCTCCTCAGGACCCAGTGCTGAGTACTCTCCAACCGGGCCTGGCATGGCCAACGGCTATCTGACAGAGTAGGTCAGCCAGCAGGAGATGTTGTACAGCATGACCCTCTTTTGACAGCACGTAGCTCTGGGTCATAGACTTGACAGTAGGACTAGTAGTAGGTTTTGAAATGTCCTCTGAGCACCTATAGGATCTTTTTGACTGATATGGGCCTTGTGTCTTTTTGATACGCTGGCCTACCTTTGTATTTCACTGTGAAACTCTGTACATAAACTGAAGCAATGACTCTTGACATGTAAATATATATGTATGTATACATTCGATGTTATTATACTATTTCTTATCTGTTGTGGTATTATGTTGAGTTTCATTACGCTCATAGTATAGTAGCGTGCCATTTCGTTTTAAAAAAAAAAAAAAGGAGTAAGCAGAATATTAACACAGTAACACAGTCTACATAATTTCATGCTATGAGTTAAGCATAACATCAAATTAGCAGGGTGTTACATTTTGGTATCAGAGCAGTTCGTCATAGCTAAGGCCTGAGGATTGGACTGACTATGCTTCGCGCATATTCTATGTTTCTAGCTAATGATATGCACTAGATCTTGCCTATATGGTTGAGATATAGATGTATATGTGTAAGAAGTGCCTGACCGTGTGAGCTGCTATTTACTAGCACATTTGGCTTAGTGTTGAGCTTGATCAACTCAATAACTTTTGTTTTGTATGCTCAGAACTTAATGGTTTCCAGAAAGCAAGGTAGACCGCGCGCAGGACCTGCTCAAGAGAATCCTGCTGACCTTATGGACACCGTACAAGAGATGGCTCAAGCGATGCGGGAACAGGCCGCAACAGCTCACCAGATGATGGATCAGCTAGGCAGGTGACCTATGGCAAGCTGTGGAGGAAACCCACATGGCCTGGGAGCTGATCTGGATTATCTTAAGTTCGCTGAGTTCAGAAAGGTGAATCCGCCCAGCTTTCGAGGGGCGTATGATCCTGATAAAGTTGACGAATAGATTAAAGCCATGGAGAAGATTTTCTCTATCTTGGATTGCTTGGATCATCAAAAGGTGACCTTTGCCACCTACATGCTCGAGGCAGATGTAGAGTTCTGGTGGAACGGGGTATGAAGATTATACGAAGAGTCTTAGACAGTAGTCACCTGGATGGTGTTTAGAGACGTCTTCTACCAAAAGTACTTTCCTGCTTCGATTTGAAATGCCAAGGAACTCGAGTTTATGCAACTGCGTCAAGGAAATCGGACAGTATCTGAATATATTGCCTGATTTGAAGAGCTATGCAAATTCTCTACAATTTATTAGAGGAACCCAGATGAAGCCTGGAAGTGCATCAAGTTTGAAGGGGGGTTACGAGAAGACATTCTCACCGCAATCGGGCCAATGGAGATTAGGGATTTTCCCACGTTAGTAAATAAATGCCGACTTGTGGAAGATTGTAACTCGAAACTAGTGGTAGCCAGGGCATTTGGCGATGGTTTCAAGAAGAGGTTGGCCCCGCAGGGCTCAAGATTCAAGCCAATCTTCAACAACAGAGGAGATTCCCGCCGGTAGGCAACAAAGGCAAGCAGCCTCAAAGGCCTCTTCCGAATCCAACTTACACGAAGTGCGGTAGGAATCACGATGATCGGCCGTGTTTGGTAGGCCAAAATGTCTGCTATGGGTGTGGCAAGCCAGGCCACAAAATTTATGAGTGCCCAACTAGGAATCCACCGCAGCCGTCTCGACCTCAACATTAAGGACGAGTTTTTACCATGGATGCAAAGGAAGCTGATAAGTCCGAGGGACTAATCCAAGGTACTTGCGAAGTGGACGGTAAGACCCTGACTGTACTTTATGATTTGAGTGCTTCATATTCATTTATTTCTCATAATTGTGTGGCTGTTTTGCAATTATCAATTTCTGAATTGCCTTATGATTTACTGGTTTCTGCTCCTACTAATGAACCTATTAAAACTAGTCAAGTTTGCATCAATGTTGTAACATCCACCAAAATTCTTTTATCATTTTTCGCCTAATTATTCGATTTTATCGAATAATTGAGAATAAATAGAATTCAGTTAAATAATTATCTAGGATCAATTGATTAGCAATTAATTGAGATTAGGTACAAGTTGATTAGGTTAGAAATATAGAAGATTTCATAAGAATTTTCACGAAACCGATTTACCGATTTAAAGGAAATCGGTAAGTTTACGGTATTTTAAACTGTTGGAACTGAACCAATAGAATTTCAACTCATCAACCCTACTTTGAGTGGCTGATAACTCAGCCACTTAATCCCTCAAAATGGCGCCACTTTGGCCACAAGAAAGGAGGCAAGCTTGGCTAAATTCCAGCCATACAAGCTTGAGCCAATCACAAGCCAAAGCAAATCAACAACAACCACTCAAATGTAATCAGATTTTTCCACCCTTTTGTCACCCATTCAGACCACATTTCCTGCGCCACTTTTCTCCTCTCCTTTCAGCTCTCTTCTCCCCTCCTCTACTCACATAACTCCAGCCAACATCAAGCCACATCAAGCTTTGCTCATCCAAGCTTTCAAAAATCTAGCAAAATCACTCATAACAAAGGTAGAGGTTTAGTTCCTACATCAATTCTGTGGTCTTGGCTGGCTGAGGTTGGATCATTCTTACAAGCTTTGATGTGTTAAATGAACGATTATGATGATATATGATGGGTTATTGGCTGTTTGTTTGGTTGAAACCGAATTAGGAGCAAGAAAGAATGAAAATAGGAAGAGATGGAGAGCTGGAGAACCCAAAACCCCTCGGCAGTCCGTACGGCGGAGTGTACGACTCCGTCTACAGCCAATTAAATTTGGTGAAACCAATTTTAAATGAAATGAGACATCTAGGGCTTTCCATACATATATCATATAAGGCTTTTGGATTAGTATTGAGAGAGATATGATTTTTTGAATTTTGACCTAGGGTTTTGACTCTGATTCTGGGCAGACTGGGTTGTTTAGGATAGAACTCGCCCTATACTACTTGAAAATGAGTGAAACTAACTTTTTTAGAAATCTTACACATAGGAGAATGTCTCATAAAAATTTCAGAATTAGATAAGGTCCCAATTGGTCCCAGTGATCCAAGAAATTTACCCTATGTCCCCACCGGCTCAGAACAGGGTAGTTTAGGAAGGTCAGAATTCGGGGCTTATAAGTCAAGATCTAATAAGTAAAATGGAATGGAAGTTTTTGTATACGAAACTTTATCCTATTAGCTTTAATATAAGTCCAATTTTGTATAATTTGAGTCAGTTTTTGAATTTTAGGGAATTTTTAGTTTTAGGTGTCTGATTCTGTCCAGTCACTGGGCAGGCTGGGGTAAAATCTAAATATCTTGAGCTATAGATTTCAAAATTAGATGGGACCAAAGAGGTTAGAAAATAGACACATAACACTTTAACATACCCAAATTTGAGGTCCAAATGAGTTAAATAGAAATTATGGCTTGAATTATAAAAACCGGGTTGGTTGACTATGTTGAGGCAGAAACTCTGCCTTGATGAGTTTAATGTTATTATGAGTTCAATATTGATATATGTGTGTAATGTTGTGATCTTTATAATGAATTGATGTTCTGATGTACTGACACTATTCATGGGGAAGTGGATTCGTTCTGTTCTGCTGCCGAAATTTTGGTAGAACCCATGGATAAGTTATGAGTTACATATTAATGCATGTGCAATTTCAAGAAAAACTATGAAAGTTATGATAAGAATTATGTTACTATGAAAGTTCCATGGTACTTGGGCCAACCCCGGATAAGAAGTTAAGGGGAATAGATCCGTGGGAAGGTCGGGGAAAGTAAACCCGGCATTCCTGTATAGGAACGAGCTCAATCCTGATAAACAGACTATTACCCAGGAGTCTAAATGGCCAAGAGCTCTCAGGGGACCAAGAGATAGAAAATGATGAAAAGAAATGGAAAGACTTATGAAGAAAGGTTCATAATTAAGTTTGCATGATTACATGAATGCATGTTTACATGAAATAATTATGTCAAGATGAATGCAGTGTCTATTAAGTTTATTTACTGCTATTTATTTATTTAATTATTCTATTTACTATTCTGTGGAATCTTATTAGTGAGTTATTTTGTTTCCTATATCCACTAAAGTAAAACTGAACCTTGCCTCAGGCCAGACTTTTCTTTAAACTCAATAAAATGGATAACTAGCTTGAACACATGTTTTTATAGTTAAATAAAAACCGAGGCAACTAAGAATGCATGTGACGATAGATAACCACTAAACACAACCCTACTGAGAATTTCTTGAAATTCTCACCTCGTTCTATATTTTCCGCATCATTCTCAGACACTGGCGATAGACTCCACGGCCACCCTCTTCATTGAGATCCCAGATCTGCAATTTCACCGTGACACCGAGTTGGGCTCGTTGAATATAGCATGCTTCTGCCATTTCTGTCTCTGCTTTTAGTAATAGGAATTTTGTTATTCCTTTGTTTCATCTGTTTTTAATATAGACATATAGACGGCAGCAATGACTTCTAACATGTAAATATATATATATATATATATAATATATATATATATATATATATGTATACAGTTAATGTTATTGTACTATTTTTATCTTTTGTGATATTTGGTTAAATTCGTTTTACTCTTAGTATAGCAGCACACCGTTTCGACTGTTTTGGAATACTAATCACGAAATTTAAGTAAAATGTTAATATGGTAACTCAGACTACCTAATTTCATGCTATGACTTAAGCATAACATTAAATTAGTAGGGTGTTACAAATGTTCCTCTTCAAATTGAGGGTAGAGCCTTTGTAGCCAATTTGATTTGCCTTCCTCTCTCTGGACTTGACATAGTTCTGGGCATGGACTGGCTTTCTGCCAATCGAATCATGCTCAATTGCTCTGATAAGATGGTGGTATTCCCCTCTGTCTCATCTTCTGAATACCAAGCTTCAACACTCTTCTACTTGAACTCTTTATTAGTAAACTATAGTGGGTCGAAGAGTCAAGGATACATTCTCCTGTCAGCTAATGTGACAGAAGTTGAACAGAAACTAGAGGGGATCTCGGTTGTTAAGGAATATCCTGATGTTTCCCAGAAGATATTCCCGAATTCCCTCCTGAAAGAGAAATTGAATTCACCATCGAATTGATTCCAGGTGCAGGACCAATATCTATAGCTTCGTATTGAATGTCACCTTTGGAACTGATAGAGCTAAAGAGACAGATCGAGGAGCTTTTGGAAAAAAGATTCATAAGGCCAAGCGCGTTGCCTTGGGGAGCTCCAGTCTTGTTGGTTAAGAAGAAGGATGGGAACATGCGTCTATGCGTGGATTATAGGTAGTTGAATAAAGTGACAATCAAGAATAAATATCCACTGCCAAGGATTGATGATCTCATGGACCAGCTACAAGGTACAATGGTATTCTCCAAGATCGATCTGCGCTCCGGATATCATCAAATTCGAGTTCGGGAACAAGATATTCCTAAGACAGCCTTTCGAACTCGTTATGGTCACTACAAGTACACTGTGATGTCGTTTGGACTGAGCAACGCACCAGCAGTATTCATGGATTACATGAATCGAATATTCCGCCCATACTTGGGCAAGTTTGTAGTGGTCTTCATTGACAATATACTTGTCTACTTGAAGATGGAGCAAGAGCATGCAAAACACTTACAGCTAGTTCTGCACATTTTGAGAGAAAAGAAACTTTATGTTAAGTTATCCAAATGCGAATTTTGGATGAAAGAAGCAAAATTTCTCGGCCATGTAGTGTCTCAAGGAGGAATCTCAGTGGATCCCAGTAAAGTAGAAGCGGTTCTAAATTGGGAAAGGTCGACCACCTTCACTGAAGTTAGGAGTTTTCTAGGCTTAGCTGGATATTACAGGCGATTCGTTAAGGATTTCTCTCGTATAGCCTTGCCCCTGACCAAGCTAACCAGGAAGAATGTCTCATTCGAGTGGAAGCTGGAGTGCGAACAGAGTTTCCAAGACTTGAAGAGGAGGTTGACTACGACACCAGTGTTGGCCTTGCTAGACCCTCAAGGACCATTTGAAGTCTATTGTGATGCGTCCAAACAAGGATTAGGGTGTGTGTTGATGCAAGCCGGAAATGTGGTCGCGTATGCCTCCAGGCAACTAAAGCCACATGAAAGAAATTATCCCACACACGATTTTGAATTAGCTGCAGTAGTATTTGCCTTAAAGATATGGAGACATCACCTATATGGTGTAAGGTTCAAAGTCTTTTCTAATCACAGGAGTTTAAAGTACCTCTTTGATCAGAAGGAACTAAATATGAGGCAGCGAAGGTGGATGGAACTTCTTAAGGACTATGAATTTGAATTGAAGTACCAACCAGGTAAGGCAAACATTGTGGCAGATGCTTTGAATAGAAAATCTCTGACTGTAGCTTGGATGATGATCAAAGAGATAGAACTTGTTGAAAGCTTCTGAAATCTTAATTTGGGAATTCTTATAACTCCCAAGGCCCTTCAGCTACATGAAATTAAGATAACCAGTAACTTTAAGAAGCTGATTTGGCAGGCACAGCAGCAGGATGCTAATCTTCAACATACGATCAATCTAGTGCAATTAGGGAAATTAACAGGTTTTGCTCAGGATAAGGAAGGCATCTGGCGCCATCATGACAGAGTATGTGTACCCGAGGGGAATGATCTCCGGAGGAAAATCCTAGAGGAAGCACATAAGAGTGAATTCACTGTACATCCTGGCATTACTAAGATGTATCAAGATCTTAAGAGGATGTTTTGGTGGCTAGGCATGAAGTCAGACATAGCGAGCTTCGTGAGTAAATGCTTGGTCTATCAAAAGGTGAAAGCGGAACATCAGAAACCCTCTGGGATGCTTCAACCCTTGGAAATCCCTGAGTGGAAATGGGAGAGTATCTCCATGAATTATGTGATGGTATTACCAAGAACGCCAACAGGATATGATGCCATATGGGTCGTTGTGGATAGATTGACCAAATCTACTCACTTCCTACCCATTTGAGCAAAGTATCCGTTGGAAAAATTGGCACAACTGTACATTCAAGAGATTATAAGGCTGCACGGAACCCCTTCAACCATTATCTCTGATCGGGACCCAAGGTTTACTTCATGATTTTGGGGAGCCTTACAAAAGGCGTTCTGTGCTAAGTTGTGCCTAAGCACTGCATATCACCCCCCAAGCGGACGGCCAAACAGAAAGGACAATTCAAACCTTGGAAGATATGTTGCGAGCCTATATACTGGAGCAACGCGGGAATTGGGATCGATACTTACTGCTGGTCGATTTTGCATACAACAATAGCTATCACGCTAGCATCGGTATGGCTCCTTATGAAGCATTGTACGGACGGAAGTGCCAATCTCCCCTATGTTGGTATGAAATAGGAGAATCAACTCTATTGGGGCCTAATTTAGTTGAGCAGACCAGTGAGCAGATCAAGAAAATACTGAGCAAGATACTTACTGCTCAAAGCCACCAAAAGAGTTACGCGGATACCAGGAAAAAGCCTCTGGAATTTCAAGAAGGAGACCACGTATTTTTGAAGGTTACGCCTACAATGGGGATAGGTAGAGCCATTAAAGTCAAGAAGTTAAATCCTCGCTTTATTGGTCCCTTCCAGATCTTGAGGCGAATTGGATCAGTTGCATATCAAGTTGCTTTGCCTCCACATTTGTCAAACCTTCATGATGTGTTCCATATTTCTCAACTTAGAAGATATCAGCCTGACCCTACGCACGTGCTAGAACCCGAATCAATAAAGTTAAAGAAGGACCTGACTTTCCATGTACAGCTAGCACGGATTGTAGACAGAAGCAGCAGACAACTTCGAAACAAATACGTGCAACTAGTAAAGGTAGCATGGGGAAAAGAAGATGCTGAAGACTACACTTGGGAACTGGAATCAGACATGAGGAAAGAGTATCCTAGACTATTCTCAAGCTCTAAATTTTGAGGACAAAATTTTTTTTTAGGAGGGTGGTAATGTAACGTCCTATTTCCGACTTCCGACCTAATTTGTATTCATGATTTCCGACTTCATCTCAAAGTCTTATAGACTGGCTGGATTTTCCGATTTCTGACCTTATGTAAGTATGTGCGAGTTCTGACCTTAGGCTTAGAATGGACACGAAATACGACATCCGAGTTTATTTCAAGCAGGAGTGAACGTGAGATCGGATCTCTAAATTGGTCTCCAAGTTCGACTCAAAATTTCACGAGTTCCAATCTCGAGTTTATTACCAAGAGCTTTCATTTCTCTTCTTTTCCCGAGTTCCGAGATCGTGGTACACAAGATTAATGATTGAATTCGGATCTCTGATGTTATGCTTAGAATCGATTCGAGTTTACCTAATTTCTCGACTTCCGAATTTAAGTGCTTGGTTTCACATCCGACTTTGCTTTCAAGTTTCCAGTAAACCAGACAATATTTTCGAGTTCCGATTTCATCTCCAAGATGCGCACGAGTTCCGACTTTAAGAAGAATACGAGTTCCGATGTCATTTTTAGAATATACTGGAAACGAGTCCCACTTTTAGGTGACGTGAAGAGCAATTTTGCCACACAAAGAGGACGACATGGAGAGCAATTTGGTCACAAAAAGAGGGAAAGGTTGGCTGAAATTCAGCCTTGTGTTTTGAGGCCAATCAAAACCTTCCAAGTTAACTACCACTCATACTTATATAACACATTCTCCTCCTCTCATTCAGACCCATTTCTTACGTTGCCTTCTCCCTCACTTTAGCTCTCTTTTTCTCTTCTTCACTCACCCAACTCCATCCAACTTTCAAATTCAGCCAAGTTCCAACTACAAACTCAAGCTTAATAACAAGAGGTAGAGGTTTTCTTCTTGCTTGATGTTCTGACTTTTGGATGATTGGCGGTGATTTAATTCCTTAATTTTGATATATTGATTGACTGATTATGATGAATTATAGCTGGTTTATTGGCTGTTTGTGAGATTAAAACTGAATTGGAAATAAGAAAGGATGAAGAAAGGAAGAGTTGAGAGGCTGGAAAACTCAAAATCCTCGGCAGTCCGTACAGCGGAGTATACGGCTTCGCCTCCCGCCATTTAAAATTAATGAAACCATTTTTATGTGAAACTAGACATCTAGGGCTTTCCATACATATATCATATAAGGCATTGGATGAATATTGAGAGAGATATGAATTTTTGAAGTTTAACCTAGAAATTAGGACACTCACCCGGGCAGTATGGGTTGAAAAGGGTGTAACTCACCCTATACAACTCCAAATTGAGTGAAACTAATTTTGTAGGAAAGCTTACACATAGGAGAACATCATCCAAAGAAATTTCGAGTTTTTTATTATCTCAGTTGTTCCCAATGAATTGAAGAATTTACTTTAGGTCTAAACCAGGCCAAAACAGGATAGTTCAGGAAGGTTAAGTTTCGGGGCTTATAACTCGAGCTCTACTAAGGTAAATGTAATGGAACTTTTTTCATATGAAAGGTTGTCCTGTTAGCTTTGATATGAGACCAATTTCGTATGATTTGAGCTAGTTTTCGATTTTTAGTAGATTTTTACTTTTGAGTGTGCAATTCTGGCTAGCCACAGGGCAGGCCGGGATAAAACCTGAATAAATGGTTACCAAAATCAGATGGGACCAAAGAGGTTAGAAAATAGACACATAACACTTTAACATACCCAAAATTGAGGTCCAAATGAGTAAAATAGAAATTATGGCTTGATTTAGAAGAACCGAGTTGGCTGACTATGCTGAGGCAGAAACTTTGCCTTAATGAGATTATTGTTATTATGAGTTCCATGTTGAAATATGTGTGCAATGTTGTGACCTTTGTGATAAATTGGTGTTCTGGTATGCTGGCACTATTCATGGGAAAGCGGACACGTTCCGTTATGCTACCAAAATTCGGTAGAATCCATGTATAAGTTATGAATTACAAGTTAATGCATGTGCAATTTCAAGAAAGCTATGAAAGTTATGATAAGAATTATGTTACTATGAAAGTTCCATACTACTTGGCCAAGCCCCGGATAAGAAGATAAGGGGAATAGATCGGTGGGAAGGTCGGAGAAAGTAAACCCGCATTTCTGTATATGAACGAGCTCGATCCTGAAAATCAGACTATTACCCAGGAGTCTAAATGACCAAGAACTCCCCGGGGACCAAGAGATGGAAAAATGACAAAAAGTAATGAAAAAATTAATGAAGGAAGGTTCAAGAATGAGTCTGCATGATTACATGAATGCATGAATACATGGAATAATTACGTCAAGATGTTTATAGCTGTCTATTATGTTTATTTACTGCTGTTTATTTATTTATTCTGTTTATCATTTTATGTATCATTAGTAGCAAACTATTTTGTTTCTTGTGCCGTCTAAAGTAAAACTAAACCTTGCCTCGGACCAGACATTTCCTTAAACTCATTAAAACGGATAGTCTAGTTTGAACACATGTTTTTAAAATTAAATAAAAACCGAGGCAACTGAGAATATATGTGACGTCAGATAACCACTATGCACAAACCCTACTGAGAATTTCTTTAAATTCTCATCTCGTTCTGTATTTCCCGCATCATTCTCAGACGCTGGCGATGGACTTCACGACCACTCTCCTCATTGAGATCCCAGATTTGCAGCTTCACCGTGATCCAGTATTGGATTCTTTGTATATAGCCGGTTCTTGTAACTTCCGCCTCTATCTATTTAGCAATAGGAACTTTGCTGTCCCTCTACATCATCTTGTCTTCGACCCTGTGACTCCCTGCATTGCTATCCCACTACACATGGCGCACCCACCAGCAGCTCCTCCTGCACCCGCAGCACAGGCAGCTCCTATTGAACCTGCCCCAGAGTCACCACCGCAGGTAGTTCCAGATGTGCCACTTAGCTCAGAGAGTGACCCCTCTGAGGCCACCGGCTCGTCACCCTCTTCCTCCTCGGGACCCAGTGCTGAGTACTCTCCAACCGGGCCTGGCATGGCGAATGGCTATCTGACAGAGTAGGTCAAGCAGGAGATGTTGTACAACATGACCCTCTTTTGATAGCACATAGCTCTGGGTCATAGACTTGACAGTAGGACTACCAGTAGGTTTTGAAATGTCCTCTGAGGACCTATAGGATCTTTTTGACTGATACGGGCCTTGTGTCTTTTTGGTATGGTAGCCCACCTTTGTATTTCACTTTGAAACTCTATACATAAACTAAAGCAATGACTCCTGACATGTAAATATATATGTATGTATACAGTTGATATTATTATACTATTTCTTATCTGTTGTGGTATTATGTTGAGTTTTGTTACGCTCATAGTATAGTAGTGTGCCATTTCATTTAAAAAAAAAAAGAAGGAGTAAGCAGAATATTAACACAGCAACACAGTCTACTTAATTTCATGCTATGACTTAAGCATAACATAAAATTAGTAGGGTGTTACACCTGGCACTATTCATGGGGAAGCGGACTCGATTCATTATGCTACCGAATTTCTGGCAGAAATTAGTGATAGTTCTAAATGTTGGTGTGTTAATGTTGTTATGTGTAGAAAATACTAAGCAAGTATTATTACTTGAGAATAAGATACGAAGCCTGTGTATTTATGATTTTATGATAAAAGATACGATGATGAGTCCATATTCCGAAGGAACATGACATGGCGATCACGCTCTGATAGGTATGACACGGCGATTATACTCCGGAATGTGGCATAAAGATCCCACCTCTAAGGAATGTGACATGGTGATCACATCCTGAGGGAGTATGACATGGCGATCATACTCTAGGACGTGGCAGGATGAATGTATTTTAAGGAGTGTGACATGGTGATCACACCCCGATAGGGTATGACATGGCGATCATACTCTGGAATATGGCATGGTGACTACATCCTAAGGAATATGACATGGCGATTACACTCTGATGGATTATGAAATGGCGATCATACTCTGGAATGTGCATGACAAGTAAAGAAAGACCAAGAAAAAAAAGAAAATTATGTATATCTGCATAAATTCAAATACAAGTGAAAGCAAATGTAAATTTCAAATTTCCAGTATGTTAGTGTTATTATATTTTTAATATGTTATAGTTATTATTCGTAATATGCTTCATGACTTTTTCGTGTATTGGCTCTCCTAAATGACAAGTGCATGAATAAAATGAATTCTGCTTCGGACAGTGTATTTTTCAAACTATAAAACTGAACAGTCTAGTTAATATGTTCACATTTTTCATAATAAACCGAAGCAGCTGGAGATAATAATGATGACACCGTACAAAATTTCTTAGCGAATCCTACTGAGAATTTAAAATTCTCACTCTTGTTTCCGTGTTATCTCCAGATAGTTCGAGAAGATTCTAAGACGGCTGAAGCTGCTATCAAGTAAGGTCCGTCAGGTAACAGTAACAACTCCAGAGTGGGGTACTATGAGTTAAGCATAGTATTGTACAGAGGAGGACGTTACATATCCAAACAATATAATATCAAAACAAAGGGAGAAAAGGGAGCCCTAGGCAGCCCCAAATCAGAGAAAAACAAGAGGAAGGATGAAGTTCCTACCTTAGAGGAGTAGAATAGGGTTGGATCTTGATCTTGGAGTGAAATAAGTGATCGGAGCTTGAACCTATGGGTGAGATGAGATGAAGGAGGATGAAGAAGATGAAGAAAAATGAAATAAAAGGAGGCTAGTCTACACACTTAAGGCAAAAATCCTTAAGGGAGAAGGAGGGGATTTTTTGTGTTGTTGGAAAAAGCAAACAATATAATTTGGTTGATGGTTGAATGGTTGAATGGTTGAAATTGAGCCACAACTCTCCGCAAAGTTGGCATACAAGTGGCGCCACTCTTCAAGGGGGAAGTGGTTGAATTTGTGCCATTTGATCTAGGGTTTACACAATATAATTTCTATTGGTTCGATTCTGATAGTTTAGAATACCGAAATCTTACCGATTTCTTTTAAATCGGTAAAATAGTTTTGGAAAAATTCTATAAAGTCTCATATGTTTCTAATATAATTTTCTTAAATCTAATCTCTCTAAATGATACTTAATTGGCTTTGAGTAAATACTTAATCGAATTCTAATTAATCACAATTGTTTGATAAAACTGAACAACTCGGTTAAAAAATTTTTTTCGGACGTTTTAGGTGGCGCAAATGGTGTCTAGCAGGGTGAGGCAGAGACGTGAGAGTGAGGAAAAAAATCAAGAGAGAGAGCGAGAGGAATGAGATAAAAGAGAGACAGAGAGAGAGCATATCAAGAGAAGAAGAGAAAAATAAAAAAACGAAGGAAAGGGAGGAACGAACAAAGAGAGGGTTCTATGGTGCACCAAGTCACTTATGGTGCACCATGGTCCCTTGTATTTTTTTTTCAAATAATTACTTCTAAATTTTTTATCTAATAATTTTAATTCCTTTATCATTATATTTCAAAAAGTAATTAAAGAAAATGCCTAAAGCATAAGCTATGAAATTTTTTAAAATTTCAATTACGAATATTTTATTTTAAATAGGCATTTTATTTTAGACAAAGTATTACAAGATAGACTACAAATATAGCTTAAAATACAAACGGACGTATTACAAAATCTAGTACAATAAGGTAAAACTAGATTTCAGCAAAATCAAATCTCCAAGTACCTTCAATGTCTAACATGGCTACTATCCTTGCCATTTTGGGAATATGAAAACAATGAATAAAATATTGTTAGAGAAATCTCCCAATAAGTGGTGTTTCGAATCAAATCCTGTAGCTATTGAAAAATCATCCAAGGTACAAACAAACAATGGGAATAACAATACAGTAACATTACTATTTACATTTAATAGAAAAATGCATGCATAAAAAGCCATAAATATTAATTAATAAAATAGAATAGATAGCAATAAAAAAGTAGCCATAAAATAAATCGGTTAATAAACAAAATACTATCACAAGGAGGCATATAGCGAGCATGTGCAATTTTCTTAATGACACCAATGATAAGTAGTAGAAATATCATAATATAACATCTTATAACTCATTGTGGCCACCTACTCATTATTAACCATTATCATCAAATATGAGCTATTGTCTGGTGTCCGGATATCTATAGGGTCTCCAGCATATTACATCATGTAGTGCACATTAGGCATCAAAATATGTACTCGTATGTATATATATATATTCACATGGTGCGCATATTCCTCATTTATTTAATGCCTCAAAATACTCAGCAAATAATCCACTTTTAAGCTTCAAAATAATCATATAGCAGCATGATCAAAATGATCCCATATCAGTACACATATTTCAGAATAGGTGTCAAAATGCTCATGCATAATACATGGTGCACATATTTTAACTTGGGCATCAAAATACTCAAGCATAAAACATATAGTGCACATATTCATTCACTTGATGCATATAGATCACTTCAATCAATGTTGGGCTCCATGAAACACCCAATCAAATGTATGGCATACATGCTTTCTTGGAAAAAAGTTATAAAACATAATTTAGTCAAGATTCTCATGTCATATGCATACAAAGAACAAGAAAAATACTCATATAATAACACGTAGTATGTATAGTTCTCATTAATCAAATCCTATCCTTCACAAAACATGTAATCATCTATATGTAACGTATACTTCAATTTAGAAGCAAATAGAAGTCATGAAACATGTCATAGTTAAGAATCACATATTATATGCAAACAAAGAACAAGCTAAACAACAGCAAAGAGAATAGGTTAGAAAACATGGTAATTCTAAACATGTGATTATTAAATAAGAAAAATAGTCTAGAAAGCACTCAAGCATGGAGTTAACTAGTTCATATGCCTAATTTCTAAAGGGACCCGTAACTTAATCTTTTATTAATGTGATTGTTAGTTTGCTTTAAGTGTTGAGTCCATGGTCCAAAGTCCATAAGTTATATCCAAGCATAGGTCCAAGCAAAAGGTCAAAACCATAAAGGTCTCAAATAAGGCCCATATCAAGTCATATAAGACCATAACATGAATCAAAGTCCAACATGTTCATAGCACAAAGGTTCATAACACTAAAAGAAAATAGTATTTTACCTACGGAAAAAATTATCTATTGGTAAACTATTGACAAATATTCCGTCGATAAAATAAAATAATCTGTTAACAAATCTTTAGGAAATTTGTCCCCATTTTTGTTTTGGAATGATTTATTATCGACGATATCAAAAAATTAGGGATGGAAATTTCCGTTAGTAATATTGCATTTTAAAATTATTATTATATTGTTATCGACGGAATATTCCATCGATAAGTTCAATGTAATTTTTTTAGCTAATGATACCTTTTGAAATTAATTTTAATTATTGTTTCTTTTTTTTCTTTAATAAATTATATAATTTAAGATAATAATTACACTCACAAATTAAGTCAAATACATAAATTAGTTAATTGAGCTTAATACATAAAATGTTCAAATACAAAATGTAAGGGGGAAACAAAAAGAAATTAGATCAGGAGTAGTCCTCAGCGTTAGAAGAATCAAACAAAGAAGCATCGGCTGGTGTTGAACCATTCAACTACATCTACTAGAAGAGGTCCATCATCTCCTTCTATAGCCTCTTCTTGTCTTGCTTTGACTCCTTCTTCAAGGTCTTGATCTGGTCAATGAATTGATTCACCAACTCAGATTTCTCCTGGACATGGCGTTGCTCTTACTCTTTGATCCATGGAGCTTGTGCTTGAAGTTTCACATTAAGCTTGAAAACCATTTCACGGAGCTTAATATTAGCAATAGACCCCCTAACTGAGGCTCCACTCACGCTCATGGATCTAGGGGACATGCTATCAGCATAGTAGGTCCCTATGCCATAAATACGGTTCTTGTAAAAGCCATTGACTGTATTTGCCAATACCATGTTCTTGTCAATAGGTGGGCAGTTCTTGATGCAATCCACAGCCTACTAGGTCTGCTAGGACCTAGCCTCACATAGTTGGTGCATGAACTCGACTTACAATTATAATGGAGTGAGCTATCCTTAATTGAGGTCCTACTAGCCTTAGCCTTTGTCAACTTTTGCAAGAACTAGTTGAACTTCCAGTAGCCCTTCAAGGCCTTTAGGTTGGCCTCTGTTATCTACTACGGATGGGAATCACGACCCTCGTAGATTTCAAGGTACATGTCATGCATCCACTTCCCCACATGAGTCTTGAATGCCTTGAAGAAATAGGTGTCATCTCGTGGATCAATGATGTAGTGTCTCTGTATATATATATATATATATATATATATATATATATATATATATATATATATATATATATTGAGATTAGCTTCCATTCGCAATACTATTGCTGCTTTTCGTCTTTTGAGAGTTTGTCGAAACTCTTGTGTGGCCAATCATGCATCTTCTGGATGGTTTCCGTGATCTTATAGAGACCTTCAATTGTAGGTAGCGAAATAAATGAGACACATATCACATTAAAGTTTATATACCAATTAATAATAACAAATAGTGATGGATATTTTATTTAAAATTCAAAATTACTTACCAAATTTTTTTTGCAACCAAGCGAATATGCAGTTTCGTGGATGACCTTTATGTCTGTCTAGTTGATGAGCCAGCTACTCCTACACTATCAAGTGTAGGCTGCAGCTAAGAAATAGTAAGGTGATCACCTGGTGGTGCGGGTAGTGGAGTAGGGGCAAACACATCTATTGGAGTCCATGTGGATGTGCCTAGCGATGATAGCGTAGGGGTGGTGGTCAAATCCGGAGTGGAGGAGGTGGACAACAGTGTGGTGGAGTGAGTATCATTCTTCCTTAGGCAAAACCTCTGGCCCACCATATCTGAAACAAATATATATAACAATTAATTAAACAATTAATGAGTCTGGTAGAGTCTCCCCTTAAACTAGGAGACTCCACAATAATTAATTCAACAATCAGACTCAATATTCAACAATTTCAACGTAATTTTGGTAGAGTGTTCCCTTAAATTATGAGACTCCACAACAATTAATTAGACATAGGATTCAACAATTTTAACATAACTAATAAGAATAATAATAGTAACTCATAAGTTTCAATAGCCTAAATTCATAAATTTCAATAACCTAAACTCATAAATTTCAACAAAATTCAATAATTTGAATAATAATAGGAACTCATAAAATTAACATGTTAAACTAATAAAATTAGACTCATAAAATTAAATTCATAATAATTTAACATGTTAAATTAAAAATGTTAAAGTAATAAAATTAAACTCATAAAATTAACATGTTAAACGAAAGGTTAGGAATCCAAACCTCACAAATTGAAGAGGCAGTGATAGGGCAATGGAAGGGTGATGACGGCGGCAAGAAGCGATGGTAGTATGACCGACAGTAGTGAAAGGCACCATGAGAGAGAGAGAGAGAGAGAGAGAGAGAGAGAGACGGCCTGAAAGAGCGATGGTGGTGGTGATGATGATGGCAGTGGTATGCTATGGCAGTCACGATGTAACACCCTACCAACTTATGTTATGCTTAAGTCATAGCATGAAATTGGATAGGGTGCGTTACCATTTTAGTTCTTCGTTTATAGCTATATTCATTATATTATATTTCTTTTTCTTTGACATATGTATATATATATGATGAAAATGCCTACGAAACAGCGCGCTGTATAAAATAAACATGATCAGTATTGTAGAACATAACAGAATTGAACAAAAGCACTACAGAAAAGAAAACAGATAGTATACCATTAGTTGTATACATACATATGTGAGTTGGAAGCCAACGCTTCCGTTTATATATATATATATATGGGTTCAAAAGCGGGTAAAATAAAGAAATAGAAAAACTCTTATTGCTGAAAAGGTAGAGACAGAAATGGCAGGAGCCAGCTATGTATAATGAGTCCACTGTTGGATCATCGTGGAGCTACAGGTCCGGAAATCTCAATAAGCAGAGTGGCCGTCAAGTCCATCACTAGCGTCTGAAAATGATGCGGAAATGCAAAACGAGGTGAGAATTTAAGGAAATTCTCAGTAGGGTTCGCATACAATTTTTAGCTGATATCATATTCATTCTCAGTTGTCTCGGTTTTTGTTTAATTATAAAAACATGTGATTAAACTAAACTATTCATATTCTATAAATTTAAGAAAACATCTGGTCCGAGGCAAGGTTCAATTTTACTTAATAAACTGATAACAGCAATACACAGAATAATGAGTAGAATAAATGAACATACGGCAGTAAGGGGACATAACAGACAAACTATAATTAACTTATAATGATTGTTCAATGTAATCATGCATTTAATGCAGTTATGCAAAACTTATTCTTGAATCTTTCTTCATAAACTTTTCCTTCCTTCATAAACTTTTCCATTACTTGGTGCCCTGGGAGTTTTTAGCCATTTTAGACTCCTGGGTAATAGTCTGCTTTTCAGGATCAAGCTCGTTCCTATACAGGAATGTCGGGTTTACTTTCCCTGACGTCCCCATCGATCTATTCCCCTTAACTTTTTATCCGAGGCTGGCCCAAGTATCATGGAACTTTCATCATAACATATTCCTTATGTTCATCATAACATAGCTTTCATATTTTCCTTGTAAATACACATGCATCAACATGTATATCATAACTCATGTACGGATCTTACCGAAATTTTGCCAGCATAACGGAACGTGTTCGCTTCCCCATGAATAGTGCTAGTACATCAGAACACCAATTTCTCATATAAGTCACAATATTGCATGCATAATTCATCATTGAACTCATAGAAGTATTAGTCCAATTAAGGCAGAGTTACAGCCTCAACATAATCATCTAACCCGATTTTTGTAAATCAAGCCATAATTTCTATTTAACTCATTTGGACCTCAATTTTGGATATGTTAAAGTGTTATGTGTCTATTTTCTAACCTCTTTGGTCCCATCTAATTTTACTAAGTATAACTCAAATTATTTAGGTTTTATCCCGGCCTGCCCAGCAGCTGGCCAGAATTGCACACTTAAAATTAAAAATCCCCTAAAAATCGAAAATTGATTCAAATCATACAAAATTGGTCTCATATTAAAGCTAATAGGACAATATTTCATTCTCAAAAAGTTCCATTCCATTTGACCTAGTAGAGCTCGAGTTACAAGCCCCGAAATCTGACTTTTCTGAACTGCCCTATTTTGGCCCGGTTTGGACATAGGGCAACTTTCTTGAATAATTAGGAAAAAACGGGACCTTATCAAATTCTGAAATTTTTATGAGACATTCTATGTGTAAGCTTTCTAACAAAGTTGGTTTCATTCATTTCCAAGTAGTATAGATCGAGTTCTACCGTGAACAACCCAGTCTGCCCAGAATCAAAGTCAAAAATCTAAGTCGAAGTTCAAAAATTCATATCTCTCTCAATACTAATCCAATGGCCTTATATGATATATGTATAGAAAGCCCTCGATGTCTAGTTTCACATAAAAATAGTTTCATCAATTTTAAATGGCGATAGACAGAGCCGTACACTCCGCTGTACGGACTGCCGAGGGTTTTTGGTTTCCAAGCACCTCAGCTCTTCCTATCTTCATTCTTTCTTGCTTCCAATTCGGTTTTAATCTCACAAATAACCAATAAACCAGCCATATATTATCATAATCAATTAATCAATACATCAAAGATTGATAAAATAAGTCGCCACCAGCTGTAACATCCCCGATTTTTGTCTAAGCTAATTAGCTCAGTGATCCTAGCTAATTAGAGAGGTTAACGATTAATTGAGAATTAATTGATTAATCTCGTTAAATACTTAGTAAATTAAAGGCAAGTCAACAAGATAAGTAAAAGTCAATAATTGAAACATAATGCATTAAAAGTTATAATTAAAAGCCTAATTGCCCAATCCTTATTAATCCATGATTTAGAACATAAAATCAAGGTTATCTAATCTAATTAACTAAGAGCATATAAGTCTCAAAACTTAATCACATTAACCTTCACATCTTCTTACAAAATTAATGAGGAAAATCTTTCTTAGCTAAAATGTGCTAATGAGTAATTTAAACCAATTGAATTAATTAAAATTTAGATAATTACAACAATTATAAAGATGTAGAAACTTCCCTTTATTTATTGTTTGAAAGTTTGGTCAAAGCAAGAGCCACATCCAACCATTCAATTACTTTCTCATCATACACCACTAGATCAAGAGTCCATATTAGTAGCTCCCTTAAGTCATGACAAGAGTTGTACTCTCCTTCCTCAAGATAATGACACTTGGTGTGATCCTAGCCATCCAATGCCAAATCCTAGGATGAACCATGCTTTTAACCACTAGAAAAGAAACACCTACAAGTCTTTACCCAAGTGCCAAGACTCAAAGGAAACACAACCCACCCTTTTACCCCAAAGTTCCTAGCCCTTTTGGCTTGAAAAAGTGTAAGACTCACCTACTCTCTCTTGCTTGTTGGAGAAGCAAAGCAATCAGCCCACTTCTCCCCATTTTTGCGCCTAAACTAGCCCTCCCACTCTCTCATTTGTGATTTTCATCCTCTCACTACAAAGCCTAAGCTCCCACTTCTCTAAGCCTCATTCTAGCTCTTCTACTCTTCCAATTCCTCTTGTTCTTCCTCCCACTTTCACACCCCATCCAACTCTTTCCTTTCACCATTCCACTAGCCCTTCAAGGACCACCCTCTTTGGTTCTTGAGAAGCAAAACAAACAACTCACTTAGCCCCATTATGCTCAGCTCAAGGAGGAAGGAGGCCATCTCCAACATCTTTCTTTCTCTTCAAGCTTTCAAGAAATCCAATTGGTAGTGACTCTAACCCTTCCTCTCCATATATTTTTCAAGAACTAGAACCCCTAAGCTCTTCATAGCTAGGTGGTTTTAGGACTTTGGTCTCATGACCACATCTTGCCTTATGAGTGTTCTTGCTTTGATGAAAATGTTGTTTTGAAAAGAGATTTTGTGGTATGATGGTATATATGTATCTTGCTTTATTTTGGTTCAAAATACTGATTTGGTGACTCAAACTTTGAATATGATGATGAGTTAAAACATGAAAATGGTGATTTCGCTGATATAACAATTTCTCCATAAGCTTGAAGTGAAAAACTTAAAAACGTAAAATCTGGATTTTCTAGCAGTCTGTAAACCGAACGGTATAACTTTTCCAGAAAACTCATAAATTAATGGAACTAATTTTATATGAAAATAGACTCAGAGAGCTTTCCATACATATAAAATACATAAGATTCGGAGTTAAAATGAGTGAGATATGATTTTCAAAGTGGACTGTTCTCAGATTAGTTTCTGTCTGGGCAGTCTACACTAAAATGTGTATAACTCGAGCTACAAAATGATTTTTGAGTGAGACCAAGTTCAAATGAAAGCTAAGACATAGAGGAACAAACCCATAAAACAGTTTTCTCAGATTCTTTCTGAGTAATTATAATGAGAAGTAACAATCCACTGTACCAGAGTGAACTTAGAAACTGAACAGTCAGAATAAAATATGCATAACTCAAGCTACAAAATGAATTTTTAAGTGGGGTTTGTTTTGTTTAAAAATAGACTCAGAGGACTATATCCACACAAAAATTCGAAATAAAAGAGTAAAAGATGAAATTATGGTGAATTTTCAAAGTTACTGCCCCACTGTAAAGTAAAACTGGTTATGGTAAAAAGTTAAAGAATAAGGAGGAATAAGCTTTAAGACATTAATATCCTCACATTAAGCATTAGAGAGCCCTCATAATTCACTTAAAAAGTATCAAAAAGGACATTAGGCAAAATTGGCATTATGCCCAATAAAAGAAGCTTTACACAAGATAATCTCAATTAAAAGCTCGCACCAAATTTACTAAGCTCGCTCATAAAACTTTGCTGAGAATACGCTTTATGTTTATGTGAAAGATGATGCTATGATGATGATGAGTAATGATGATATGATATGATGATGATGATTATGATATGATATGATAAGAATCATGATGATATGAATATGATATGTTGATAATATGATGTTTAATGATAAACATGAAAAGACTAATAAATATGAACACCTGTGGACGGCGATGCACGATGTAACGCCAGAGGTGATTAATAAAGGAACCAGCATTTGGGGGACACGTAACGCCTAAATGTGGAAGAGAATTAGAATAACTTTGCATCATGCTTTAATAAGAAGAGAAAGTAAACTAAGGTGTGATCCTTCAAAAGGGAAGGTGACCCAAAGTAAGCTCCTCACCCACACTCATGAGGCATGGCATGACCCACCCTAGTGTGAGTATAGATATGGTCTTTACATGAGGCATGGCATGACCCGGCTAGTGTAGTCACGAATTTAAATTCTATGGTGGCGGCGGCCACGGTATGAGCTCATTACCAACTTATGTTTAGTGGGTGAAAGATAAAGTCAAGTTAAGAAAGAAAAAGGCTTCGTCCAAAACCCTAGCAAGGGAAGAAGTTAAGAAAAACTTATAAAGCATAGTCATGCATTTTTATATGATTATACTTGTGCCCATGTATGTTATGATGTAAATGATTAGAGATTATGTTAAAATTGAATCCACTTGGGATATTCATGTTGAAAAATCTAAGAACGGAACCTTATGAATGTTCACTAGTTTCATTAATAAAAGCAGAAGTGGCCGGGACGATGACGATGACACTCTTGTGTCGGGTTCGAATCCCATGAGAAATTCCATTTCTCACCCTAGTTGTTCTCCGTGATCGCCACCGGATCTCGACAACATCCGGTGGAGTGGAGCGTGGATCCCCAATACTTGTGGAGCTTTATGGCGTGGGATGCAAGACGAAGTCAGAATGGCGACCATCGCTCTGCATCTTCGCATATTTCTTTGAGTTAGGCTTTGCCATTTAAACTTGTACTTAGTATTTAGTATTTGGATCATGGCTCAACCATGTGTCTCCCTTGTTGTAATGCTAAAATGTATGTGTATATATATTATGAACCCATATGAATGTAATGGTTAGTTATTTAATGCAATATATTTGTGAATTATTATTTGTTTACCTTATCCTTGTCTTATGATATTGGAGTATATATTTGAGGCGACACGCTCTTTCTCTAGCTATCTTCTCGCTCAAGGCTTTACTTTTCAAACGTCGCTAGCGACAACGTATTTCAGAAAGAAAATCTTACCGTATTTTCTGTAATTTAATTTCAAGTGAAGTTTAGTTTCACTTGTTATAAGTAAATAACTAATAAAACTGCAGTGTAATACGACTTAAGCGTAGTATGGGTTTATTAGGGTGTTACATTATAGTATCGAGCGCTCATCCTGTTAAAGCACAGGGTTGGACCGACTATGCTTCAAAGCATAACTCGTCGCGCTATGTTAAGTCATGTTGTGGATCCTGTCTGTATGATGGGATGTAGGACTTAGAATGCATGACCGTCATGTGAGATTGCCTTTAGTTGCCGCCATGCTTATGCTTGATATTGGGCCTGATCAACTCGATATTTTTGTTTTGGTGTGTTCAGGAACTAATGGCAACTCGCAGACGTACCGCTAACGAGCTCAATGACACGAACATCGCTGATTTCATGAGGACTTTTCAGCAAATGGCGAATGCCATGCAAGCTCAAGCTACAGCTGCTGAGCATATGATGGATCAGCTAAATCGGAGGTCCGAAGAGTCTGTTGGTGGAAATGGAGCTGATGCTGAGTATCAGAAGTTCTCGTAGTTTCGCAAGGCAAACCCGCCTAGTTTCAAAGGGGCTTTCAACCCTGACGAAGCCGACGAGGGGATCAAAGAGATTGAGAAGATCTACTCTGTGTTAGCTTGCTCAGAGACCCAAAAGGTGGCCTTTGCCACTTACATGTTGAAAGCGGATGCCGAAGTTCTCGTGAAAGGAGCAAAAAGCTTGATGGAAAGTGATCGCAGGAGATCACATGGGATGCCTTCAAGGTGGCTTTTTATGAGAAGTACTTCATGTCCGTATGAATCACGAAGGAAATGGAATTCCGAGGCTCTACCAAGGAGGTATGAGCATTCTTGAGTACGGCGAAGTTTGAGGAGCTGTGCAAGTTTTCTACATTGTATCAAGAAACCCGGATGAGCATTGGAAATGCATGAAGTTATGAGGAGGATTGGGCCGACATCCTGGCATCGATGGCCCCATTGGAGATAAGGAACTATGCGGCACTTGTTAATAAGAGCCGTGTAGTAGAAGAATGTAATCGAAAGTTGGCGGTCCAGAGATCGAGGCGTGAAGAGGAGACAGCGTCTCAAGAGCAACACACCTAAGGAGCCCTTGCAAAAGAAGCCTACTACGGTGAAGGATCCAAGGGCAACCAGCCACAAGAGCTCTCCGCCAAACCTCCAAGACTGTCGACTCACTCGAAGCTCGTAATGAATCCCACGCCCAAAGTGTGAGAGACAACACAAAGGGATGCCATTACCGACAAAATGTCTGCTACAAATGTGGACACTCGGGCATTTTGCAGGAAGCGCACCAGGCAAGCCTGGCCCTCGACTGTTCTGAGGATAGCAATTTTGAGGGCAAAATTCTTTTAAGGAGGGAGATTATGTAACAACCCCGATTTTTGTCTAAACTAATTAGCTCAGTGATCCTAGCTAATTAGAGAGGTTAACGATTAATTGAATTAATTGATTAATCTCGAAACCTATGACTTAGTAAATTAAAGGCAAGTCAACAAGATAAGTAAAGTCAATAATTGAAACATAATGCATTAAAAGTTATAATTAAAAGCCTAATTGCCCAATCCTTATTAATCCATGATTTAGAACATAAAATCAAGGTTATCTAATCTAATTAACTAAGAGCATATAAGTCTCAAAACTTAATCACATTAACCTTCACATCTTCTTACAAAATTAATGAGGAAAATCTTTCTTAGCTAAAATGTGCTAATGAGTAATTTAAACCAATTGAATTAATTAAAATTTAGATAATTACAACAATTATAAAGATGTAGAAACTTCCCTTTATTTATTGTTTGAAAGTTTGGTCAAAGCAAGAGCCACATCCAACCATTCAATTACTTTCTCATCATACACCACTAGATCGAAGTCGTATTAAGTAGCTCTCCCTAAGCTCATGACAAGAGTTGTACTCTCCTTCCTCAAGATAATGACACTTGGTGTGATCCTAGCCATCCAATGCCAAATCCTAGGATGAACCATGCTTTTAACCACTAGAAAAGAAACACCTCTGAGTCTTTCACCTAAGTGCCAAGACTGAAAGGAAACAATAACCCACCCTTTTACCCCAAGGTTCCGAGCCCCTTTGCTTGAAAAAGAAGTAAGACTCACCTACTCTCTCTTGCTTGTTGGAGAAGCAAAGCAATCAGCCCACTTCTCCCCATTTTTGCGCCTAAACTAGCCCTCCCACTCTCTCATTTGTGATTTTCATCCTCTCACTACAAGCCCAAGCTCCCATCTCTCTCTAAGCCTCATTCTAAAGCTCTTCTACTCTTCCAATTCCTCTTGTTCTTCCTCCCACTTTCACACCCCATCCAACTCTCTTTCCTTTCACCATTCCACTAGCCCTTCAAGGACCACCCTCTTTGGTTCTTGAGGAAAACAAACACTCACTTAGCCCCATTATCAGGCTCAAGGAGGAAGGAGGCCATCTCCAACATCTTTCTTTCTCTTCAAGCTTTCAAGAAATCCAATTGGTAGTGACTCTAACCTTCCTCTCCATATATTTTCAAGAACTAGAACCCCTAAGCTCTTCATAGCCATGGTGGTTTTAGGACTAACTTAGTCTCATGACCACATCTTGCCCTTATGAGTGTTCTTTGCTTTGATGAAAATGTTGTTTTGAAAAGAGATTTTGTGGTATGATGGTTTTTATGTATCTTGCTTTATTTTGGTTCAAAATAATCTGATTTGAGTGACTCAAACTTTGAATATGATGATGAGTTAAAACATGAAAATGGTGATTTTAGTGATATAACAATTTCTCCATGTTTGAAGTGAAAACTTAAAAACGTAAAATCTGGATTTTCTAGCAGTCTGTAAACCGAACGGTATAACTTTTTCCAGAAAACTCATAAATTAATGGAACTAATTTTATATGAAAATAGACTCAGAGAGCTTTCCATACATATAAAATACATAAGATTCGGAGTTAAAATGAGTGAGATATGATTTTTCAAAGTGGACTGTTCTCGGATTGGTTTCTGTCTGGGCAGTCTACACTAAAATGTGTATAACTCGAGCTACAAAAATGATTTTTGGAGTGAGACCAAGTTCAAATGAAAGCTAAGACATAGAGGAACAAACCCATAAAACAGTTTTCTCAGATTCTTTCTGAGTAATTATAATGAGAAGTAACAATCCACTGTACCGGGAGTGAACTTAGAAACTGAACAGTCAGAATAAAATATGCATAACTCAAGCTACAAAATGAATTTTTAAGTGGGGTTTATTTTGTTTAAAAATAGACTCAGAGGACTATATCCACACAAAAATTCGAAATAAAAGAGTAAAAGATGAAATTATGGTGAATTTTCAAAGTTACTGCCCCACTGTAAAAGTAAAAACTGGTTATGGTAAAAGTTAAAGAATAAGGAGGAATAAGCTTTAAGACATTAATATCCTCACATTAAGCATTAGAGAGCCCTCATAATTCACTTAAAAAGTATCAAAAAGGACATTAGGCAAAATTGGCATTATGCCCAATAAAAGAAGTTTACACAAGAGGCAATCTCAATTAAAAGCTTGCGCCCAAATTTACTAAGCTAAGTTCTCATAAAACTTTGCTTGAGAATATGCTTATGTTTATGTGAAAGCATGATGCTATGATGATGATGAGTAATGATGATGATATGATATGATGATGATGATTATGATATGATATGATAAGAATCATGATGATATGAATATGATATGTTGATAATATGATGTTTAATGATAAACATGAAAAGACTAATAAATATGAATACCACAGGGACTGGCGACTAATGCAACGCCCAGAGTGATTAATAAAGGAACCACATTTGGGACTGCGTCGAACGCCTAAATGTGGAAGAGAATTAGAATAACTTTGCATCATAAGCTTTTAATAAGAAGAGAAAGAAACTAAGGGTGTGATCCTTCAAAAGGAAGGTGACCCAAAGTAGCTCCTCACCTTACCCACTCACATGAGGCATGGCATGACCCAAATAGTGTGAGATAGGGATAGGTCTTACATGAGGCATGGCATGACCCAGCTAGTGTAAGTACCGAATTCTATGGTGCGACGGCCACGGTATGAGCTCATTACCACTTATGTTTAGTGGGTGAAAAGATAAAGTCAAGTTAAGAAAAGAAAAGGGACTTCGGTCCAAAACCCTAGCAAGGGAAGAAGTTAAGAAAAACTTATAGCATAGTCATGCATTTTTATATGATTATACTTGTGCCCATGTATGTTATGATGTAAATGATTAGAGATTATGTTAAAATTGAATCCACTTCGGATATTCATGTTTTCGAAAAATCTAAGAACGGAACCTTATGAATGTTCACTAGTTTCATTAATAAAACCGAAGTGGGTACGACGATGGCGATGACACTCTTGTGTCGGGTTCGAGTCCTCGAGAAAATTCCATTTCTCACCCTAGTTGTTCTCCCGTATCGTCACCAGATCTCGACAGCAAGCATCCCGGAGTGGAGCGTGGATCCCCCAATCGTGAGCGGGCGTGTGGCGTGGGATGCAAGGCGAAGTCAGTGGCGACCATCGCTCTGCATCTTCATATTTCTTTTGAGTTAGGCTTTGCCATTTAAACTTGTACTTAGTATTTAGTATTTGGATCATGGCTCAACCATGAGTCTCCCTTGTTGTAATGCTAAAATGTATGTGTATATATATTATGAACCCATATGAATGTAATGGTTAGTTATTTAATGCAATATATTTGTGAATTATTATTTGTTTACCTTATCCTTGTTTTATGATATTGGAGTATATATTTGGCGACACGCTCTTTCTCTAGCTATCTTCTCGCCAAGGCTTTATTTTCAAAACGCCGCTAATACAACGTATTTCAAAGAAAAATCTTACCGTATTTTCCGCTGTAATTTAATTTCAAGTGAAGTTTAGTTTTCCACGAGCATAAGTAACAACTAATAAAACGCCCGTAATGACTTAGCGTAGTATGTGGGTTTATTAGGGTGTTACATTATGGTATCGAGCGATTCATCCCGTTAAAGCCTGGGGTTGGTGACTATGCTTCAGCATAACTCTCCACGTCGCTATGTTAAGTCATGTTGTGGATCCCATCTGGTATGATGGGATGTAGGACTTAGAATGCATGACCATGTGAGATTGCCTTTAGTTGCCGCCATGCTTATGCTTGATATTGGGCCGATCAACTCGATATTTTTGTTTTGGTGTGTTCAGAACTAATGGCAACTCGCAGACGCACCGCTAACGAGCCTAGCGACAGCACGAACATCGCAGATTTCATGAGGACTTTTCAGCAATTGGCGAATGCCATGCAAGCTCAAGCTACATTCTTGAGCATATGATGGATCAGCTAACCTCGGAGGTCCGAAGAGTGCGGTGGAAATGGAGTCTGATGCCGGTGATCGAAGTTCTCGTGGTTTCGCAAGGCAAACCCGCCCTAGTTTCAAGGGCTTTCAACCCCATCGAAGCCGACGAGGGGATCAAAGAGATTGAGAAGATCTACTACGTGTTAGCTTGCTCAGAGACCCAAAGGTGGCCTTTGCCACTTACATGTTGAAGGCGGATGCCAGTTCGTGGAAAGGAGCAAAAGCTTGATGGAAAGTGATCGAGGAGATCACATGGGATGCCTTCAAGGTGGCTTTTATGAGAAGTACTTCCCGATGTCCGTAAGGAATCACGAAGGAAATGGAATTCCCGAGGCTCTACCAAGGAGGTATGAGCATTCTTTGAGTACCTGGCCGGATTTGAGGAGTGCAAAGTTTTCTACATTGTATCGGGCCGAACCGGATGAGCATTGGAAATGCATGAAGTTATGAGGAGGATCATGGGCCGACATCCTGGCATCAGTGGCCCCATTGGAGATAAGGAACTATGCGGCACTTGTTAATAAGAGCCGGTGTAGTAGAAGAATGTAATCAGTTGGCGGTCCAGATCGTGAGGTCTGTAAGAGGAGACAGGCCTCAAGAGCAACACGAAGGCCCTTGCAAAGAAGCCCTACTACGGTGAAGGATCCAAGGGCAACCAGCCACAAGAGCTCCATGCCAAACCTCCAAGACTGTCGACCCGACCCTCGAAGCTCGTAATGAATCCCACCTGCCCAAAGTGTGAGAGACAACACAAAGGATGCCTTCTATTTGGACAAAATGTCTGTTACAAATGTGACAGCCTGGGCATTTTGCAAGGCGCACCGAGGGCAAGCTCGACATTCGACTGCAGTAGCAATTTTGAGGGCAAAATTCTTTTTAAGGAGGGGAGATTGTAACATCCCTCGATTTTTGTCTAAGCTTAATTAGCTCGATGATCCTAGCTAATTAGAGAGGTTAACGATTAATTGAGAATTAATTGATTAATCTCGTTAACAAATTTTAGTAAATTAAAGGCAAGTCAACAAGATAAGTAAAAGTCAATAATTGAAACATAATGCATTAAAAGTTATAATTAAAGCCTAATTGCCCAATCCTTATTAATCCATGATTTAGAACATAAAATCAAGGTTATCTAATCTAATTAACTTAGAGCATATAAGTCTCTAAACTTTATCACATTAACCTTCACATCTTCTTCCAAAATTAATGAGGAAAATCTTTCTTAGCTAAAATAAAAATAATGAGTAATTTAAACCAATTGAATTAATTAAAATTTAGATAATTACAACAATTATAAAGATGTAGAAACTTCCCTTTATTTATTGTTTGAAAGTTTTGGTCAAAGCAAAGAGCCCACATCCAACCATTCAATTATTTCTCATCATACACCACTGATCAAGTCCAAATTCATAGTAGGCTCCTCATAAGTCTATGACAGAAGTTGTACTCTCCTTCCTCAAGATAATGACACTTGGTGTGATCCTAGCCGTCTTGCTAAATCCTAGGATGAACCATGCTTTTAACCACTAGAAAAAACACCTACAAGTCTTTCAAGCAGTCTGCAGCGAACACAACCCACCCTTTACCCCAAAGTTCCTAGCTCTTTTGCTTGAAGAAGAAGTAAGACTCACCTACTCTCTCTTGCTTGTTGGAGAAGCAAAGCAATCAGCCCACTGCTCCCCATTTTTGGCCCCAAACTAGCCCTCCCACTCTCTCATTTGTGATTTTCATCCTCTCACTACAAGCCTAAGCTCTCACTTCTCTCTAAGCCTCATTCTAGCTCTTCTACTCTTCCAATTCCTCTTGTTCTTCCTCCCACTTTCACACCCCATCCAACTCTCTTTCCTTTCACCATTCCACTAGCCCTTCAAGGACCACCCTCTTTGGTTCTTGAGGAAGCAAAACAAACACTCACTTAGCCCCATTATCAAGCTCAAGGAGGAAGGAGGCCATCTCCAACATCTTTCTTTCTCTTCAAGCTTTCAAGAAATCCAATTGGTAGTGACTCTAACCCTTCCTCTCCATATATTTTTCAAGAACTAGAACCCCTAAGCTCTTCATAGCTAGGTGGTTTTAGGACTTGCTTAGTCTCATGACCACATCTCTTGCCTTATGAGTGTTCTTGCTTTGATGAAAATGTTGTTTTGAAAAGAGATTTTGTGGTATGATGGTTTTTATGTATCTTGCTTTATTTTGGTTCAAAATACTGATTTGGTGACTCAAACTTTGAATATGATGATGAGTTAAAACATGAAAATGGTGATTTGAAGTGATATAACAATTTCTCCATAAGCTTGAAGTGAAAAACTTAAAAACGTAAAATCTGGATTTTCTAGCAGTCTGTAAACCGAACGGTATAACTTTTTCCAGAAAACTCATAAATTAATGGAACTAATTTTATATGAAAATAGACTCAGAGAGCTTTCCATACATATAAAATACATAAGATTCGGAGTTAAAATGAGTGAGATATGATTTTTCAAAGTGGACTGTTCTCGGATTGGTTTCTGTCTGGGCAGTCTACACTAAAATGTGTATAACTCGAGCTACAAAAATGATTTTTGAGTGAGACCAAGTTCAAATGAAAGCTAAGACATAGAGGAACAAACCCATAAAACAGTTTTCTCAGATTCTTTCTGAGTAATTATAATGAGAAGTAACAATCCACTGTACCGGGAGTGAACTTAGAAACTGAACAGTCAGAATAAAATATGCATAACTCAAGCTACAAAATGAATTTTTAAGTGGGGTTTGTTTTGTTTAAAAATAGACTCAGAGGACTATATCCACACAAAAATTCGAAATAAAAGAGTAAAAGATGAAATTATGGTGAATTTTCAAAGTTACTGCCCCACTGTAAAAGTAAAAACTGGTTATGGTAAAAGTTAAAGAATAAGGAGGAATAAGCTTTAAGACATTAATATCCTCACATTAAGCATTAGAGAGCCCTCATAATTCACTTAAAAAGTATCAAAAGGACATTAGGCAAATTGGCATTATGCCCAATAAAAGAAGTTTACACAAGAGGCAATCTCAATTAAAGCTGCACCAAATTTACTAAGCTAAGCTCATAAAACTTTGCTTGAGAATATGCTTATGTTTATGTGAAAGCATGATGCTATGATGATGATGAGTAATGATGATGATATGATATGATGATGATGATTATGATATGATATGATAAGAATCATGATGATATGAATATGATATGTTGATAATATGATGTTTAATGATAAACATGAAAAGACTAATAAATATGAACACCCTGGGGACGGCGATACGTAACGTCTGTCAGGATTAATAAAGCGAACCACATTCGTGGGGGACTCACATACGCATGCCTAAATGTGGAAGAGAATTAGAATAACTTTGCATCATAAGCTTTAATAAGAAGAGAAAGTAAACTAAAGGGTGTGATCCTTCAAAAGTGGAAGGTGACCCAAAGTAGCTCCTCACCCACGACTCACATGAGGCATGGCATGACCCATGTGAGTATAGGGGATAGGGTCTTACATGAGGCATGGCATGACCCAGCTAGTGTAAATGCCGAAATTCTAGGCGACGGCCGCGGTATGCTCATTACCACTTATGTTTAGTGGGTGAAAAGATAAAGTCAAGTTAAGAAGAAAAGGGACTTCGGTCCAAAACCTAGCAAGGGAAGAAGGTTAGAAAACTTATATACAGTCATGCATTTTTATATGATTATACTTGTGCCCATGTATGTTATGATGTAAATGATTAGAGATTATGTTAAAATTGAATCCACTTCGGATATTCATGTTTTCGAAAAATCTAAGAACGGAACCCTATGAATGTTCACTAGTTTCATTAATAAACCGGGCCAGTGGGGACGATGTGATGACACTCTTGTGTCGGGTTGAGTCCACGAAATTCCATTTCTCACCCTAGTTATTCTCCAGTATCGTCACCAGATCTCGACAGATCCGGTGGAGTGGAGCGTGGATCCCCAATCTTGTGGCGGGACGTGTGACGCGTGGGATGCAAGACGGCAGAGCGACCATCGCCTCAGCATCTACGCATATTTCTTTTGAGTTAGGCTTTGCCATTTAAACTTGTACTTAGTATTTAGTATTTGGATCATGGCTCAACCATGAGTCTCCCTTGTTGTAATGCTAAAATGTATGTGTATATATATTATGAACCCATATGAATGTAATGGTTAGTTATTTAATGCAATATATTTGTGAATTATTATTTGTTTACCTTATCCTTGTTTTATGATATTGGAGTATATATTTGAGGCGACACGCTCTTTCTCTAGCTATCTTCGTCCTGGCTTTACTTTCAAAACGCCGCTGGCGATAACGTATTTCAAAGAAAAATCTTACCGTATTTTCCGCGTAATTTAATTTCAAGTGAAGTTTAGTTTTCCACGAGCATAAGTAACAACTAATAAAACGCCGTAATACGACTTAAGCGTAGTATGGGTTTATTAGGGTGTTACACCAGCCACCCAAGATCAAGGAATTAACACAAAAATTAAACATCTACCTCTTACTATGAGTGATTTGGCTTGCTTTTGGGGTTTGGGCTATAAAGACCTTGTTGAGCTTGGAGCTTCGATGGAGTTGGGTGAGTGAAGAAGAGAAGAAGAAAGCTGAAAGAGGGGAAGAGAGGGTGCAGAAATGGCTGAAGGAAAGAAAGGAATTGTGTTTATAAAGGCATGGAGGTAGTTAGAATGAAGGGTTGTGATTGGTTGAAGTCACATGTGGCTAAAATTCAGCCAACCTTCCGCATGCTTTGTGGCCCAAGTGGCACCATTTTCTAGCATTAAGTGGCTGAGTTATCAACCACTCAAGGTAGGGTTAATAAGTTGAAACCTCATTGGTTCGGTTCCGACAGTTTAAAATACCGTAATCTTACCTATTTCCTTTAAATCAGTAAATCGGTTTCGTGAAAATTCTTATGAAACCTTCTATACTTCTAACCTAGTTAACTCATACCTAAACTCAATTAGTTGCTAATTAATTGATCCTAAATAAATATTTAGTTGAATTTTAATTAATCTCAATTATTCGATAAAAATCGAACAATTGAACGAAAAACGATAAAAATTTTCCGGTGGATGTTACATTACCACCCTCCTTAAAAAAAAAATTTTGTCATCAAAATTTAGTACCTGAGAATAGTTCAGGATACTCTTTCCTCATGTCTGCCTCCAACTGCCATGTGTAGTCTTCAGCATCTCCTTTTCCCCATGCTACCTTTACTAGCTGCACAATTTTGTTTTGAAGTTACTTGCTGCATCTGTCTACGATCCGTGCCGGTTGTACATGGAAGGTCAGGTCCTCTTTCAACTATATTGACTCGGGTTCTAAAAAGTGTGTAGGGTCAGGTTGATATCTTCTGAGTTGGGAGACATGAAAAACATCATGAAGGTTTGACAAATGTGGAGGCAAAGCAATTCGGTACGCCACTACTCCAATTCGCTTCAAGATTTGGAAGAGACCAATAAAGCGAGGATTTAGCTTTTTGACCTTAATGGCTCTACCTATCCCTGTTGTAGGTGTAACCTTCAAAAATATATGGTCTCCTTCTTGAAACTCCAGAGGCTTCCTCCTGGTGTCCGCATAGCTCTTCTGGCAGCTCTGAGCGGTAAGCATCTTACTTCGAATCTTCTTGATCTGTTCAGTGGTTTGCTCAACTAGATCAGGCCCCAATAGAGTTGATTCTCCTGTTTCGTACTAACACAGTGGGGATTGGCACTTCCATCCATACAATGCTTCATAAGGAGCCAAGTCGATACTAGCGTGATAGCTATTGTTGTATGCAAATTTGGCTAGCGGCAAATATTGATCCCAATTCCCGCATTGCTCTAGTATATAGGCTCGTAACATATCTTCCAAGGTTTGAATTGTCCTTTCTGTTTGGTCATCTGTTTGTGGGTGATATGCAGTGCTCAGGCACAACTTAGCACCAAATGCCTTTTGTAAGGCTCCCTAGAACCATGAGGTAAACCTTGGATCTCGATCAGAGATAGTAGTTGAAGGGGTACCATGTAGCCTGATAACTTCTTGGATATACAGTTGAGCTAATTTTCCCAACGGATAATTTGCTCGAATGGGTAAAAAGTGAGCAGATTTTGTCAATCTATCCACAATGACTCATATAGTATCATATCCTGTTGGTGTCCTTGGTAATCCCATTACAAAATCCATGGAGATACTCTCCCACTTCCACTCAGGGATTTCCAAGGGTTGGAGCATCCCAGAGGGTTTTTGATGTTCCGTCTTCACCTTTTGACAGACCAAGCATTTACTCACAAAGCTCGCTACGTCTGACCTCATGTCTAGCCGCCAAAACATTTTCTTGAGGTCTTGATACATTTTGGTAATGCCGGGATGTATAGTAAACTCACCCTTATGTGCTTCCTCCAAGATTCTCCTCTGGAGATCATTTCCCTTGGGTACACACACCCTATCATGATGTCGCCAGATGCCTTCTTTATCTTGGGCAAAACCTGTTAGTTTCCCTGATTGCACGAGATTAATCGTATGCTGAAAATTAGCATCCTGCTGTTGTGCTTGTCGAATCTGGTCTTTAAAGCTACTGGTTATCTGAATTTGGTGTAATTGAAGGGCCTTGGGAGTTATAAGGATTCCCAAATTAAGATTTCGGAAGTTTTCAATAAGCTCCGTCTCTTTAACCATCATCCAGGCTATGGTCAATGATTTCCTACTCAAAGCATCTGCCACAATGTTTGCCTTACTTGGGTGGTATTTTAATTCAAACTTGTAGTCCTTAAGAAGTTCCATCCACCTCCGCTGCCTCATGTTTAATTCCTTCTGATCAAAGAGATATTTCAAACTCTTATGATCAGAAAATACCTCGAACCTTACACCATATAGGTGATGTCTCCATATCTTCAAGGCAAACACTACTGTAGCTAATTCGAGATCGTGTGTAGGATAGTTCCTTTCATGTGGCTTTAATTGCTTGGAGGCATATGCGAGCACATTTTCGGCTTGCATCAACACACATCCTAATCCTTGCTTGGACGCATCACAGTAGATCTCAAATGGTCCCCGAGGGTCTGGCAAGACTAACACTGGGGTCGTAGTTAACCTTCTCTTCAAGTCTTGAAAACTTTATTCGCACTCAGGCATCCATTCAAATGGAACATTCTTCCGGGTTAACTTGGTCAAGGGCAAGGCTATACGAGAGAAATCTTTAATGAATCGCCTGTAATATCCAGCTAAGCCCAGAAAACTCCTGACTTCAGTGACTGTGGTTGGCCTTTCCCAATTTAGAACTACTTCTACTTTGCTGGAGTCTACGGAGATTCCTCCAGAGGACACTACATGGTCGAGAAATTTTATTTCCTTCATCCAAAAGTCACATTTGGATAACTTAGCATAGAGTTTCTTTTCTCTTAAAATTTGCAGAACCAGCTGCAAGTGTTCCGCATGCTCTTGCTCTGTTTTCGAGTAAACAAGTATGTCGTTGATGAACACCACTACAAACTTGTCCAAATATGGGCAGAATATTCAATTCATGTAATCCATGAATACTGCTGGTGCGTTGGTTAGCCCGAACGACATCACCGTGTACTCGTAGTACCCATAACGAGTTTGAAAAGCTGTCTTAGGGATATCTTGTTCCCGAACTCAAATTTGATGGTATCCAGAATGCAAGTCGATCTTGGAGAATACCGTTGCACCTTGTAGCTGGTCCATGAGATCATCAATCCTTGGTAGTGGATATTTATTCTTAATCGTCACCTTATTCAACTGCCTATAATCCATGCATAGGCGCATGCTCCCATCTTTCTTCTTGACCAACAAGACTGGAGCTCCCCATGGCGACGTGCTTGGCCGTATGAATCCTTTTTCCAAAAGCTCTTCGATTTGTGTCTTTAGTTCTGTCTGCTCCAAAGGTGACATTCGATAGGGAGCTATAGATATTGGTCCCGCACCTGGAACCAATTCGATGGTGAACTCAATCTCTCTCTCAGGAGGGAATTCAGGAATATCTTCTAGGAAAACATTAAGATATTCCCTAACAACTGGGATCTCCTCTAGTTTCTGCTCAACTTCCGTCACATTAGCTAACAAGAGGATGTATCCTTGACTCTTCGACCCACTATAGTTCACTAATAAAGAATTCAGATAAAAGTGTGTCGAGGCTTGGGGTTCAGAATATGAGACAGAGGGGAATACCACTGTCTTATCAGAGCAATTGAGCATGACTCGATTGACAGAAAGTCAATCCATGCCCAGAATTATATCAAGTCTAGAGAGAGGGAGACAAATCAAATTGGCTGCAAAGGTCCTACCCTCAATTCGAAGAGGAACATTGATGCAAATTTGACTAGTTTTAATAGGTTCATTGGTGGGAGTAGAAACCAGCAGATCATAAGGCAATTCAGAAATTGACAATTGCAAAATAGCCACACAATTATAAGAAATAAATGAATGTGAGGCACCCGAATCATAGAGTACAGTTAGAGTCTCATCGTCCACTTTACAGGTACCTTGAATGAGTCCCACAGACTTGTCAGCTTCTTCTGCATTCATTGTGAAGACCCGTCCTTGACGTTGAGGTTTAGACGGCTGTGGTGGATTTCTAGTTAGGCACTCATAAATTTTGTGGCCTAGCTTGCCACACCCATAGTAGACATTCTGACCTGCCAAACACGGCCGATCACCGTGATTTTTACCGCACTTCATGCAAGTTGGATTCAGAAAAGGCCTCTGGGGCTGCTTGCCTTTGTTGCTTATCGGTTGAAATCTCCTTTGCTGTTGAAAATTGGGCTTAAATCTGGGGCCTTATGGTGCCAATCCCTTTTTGAAACCACCACCAGATGCTTTAGCTGTAGCCAGTTTTGAGTTGCAATCTTCCACAAGTAGGCATTTGTTTACCAATTTGGGAAAATCGCTAATCTCCATTGGCCCTATTGCGGTAAGAATGTCTTTTCGTAATCCTTCTTCGAACTTGATGCACTTCCAAGCTTCATCTGGGTTCCTCTAGTAAATTGTAGAAAATTAGCAGAATTCTTCAAATCTGGCAATATACTCAGATACCGTCCGGTTTCCTTGGCGAAGCTGCATAAATTCAAGCTCTTTGGCATTCCGAACGGAAGCAGGAAAATACTTTTGGTAGAATACATCTCTGAACACCGTCCAGGTGACTGCCGTCTGAGATTCTTCGAACAATCTTCGTATGCCGTTCCACCAAAACTCGGCATCTGCTTCGAGTATGTAAGTGGCAAAGGTCACCTTTTGATGATCCGAGCAATCCAAGACAGAGAAAATCTTCTCCATGGCTTTGATCCATTCGTCAACTTTATCAGGATCATATGCTCCTCGAAAGCTGGGCAGATTTGCCTTCCTGAACTCAGCAAACTTAAGATAGTCCAGGTCAACTCCTGGGCTATGTGGGTTTCCTCCACAGCTTGCCTCAGGTCGCCTGCCTAGCTGATCCATCATCTGGTGAGCTACCGCGGCCTGTTCCCGCATCGCATGAGCCATTTCTCGTATTGTGCCCATGAAGTCAGCTGGGTCCTCTTGAGCGGGCTCTGTGCGTGGCATACCTTGCCTTCCGGAAGCCATTAAGTTCTGAGCATATAAAACAAAAGTTATTGAGTTGATCAGGCTCAACACTAAGTCTAATGTGCTAGTAAATAACAGCTCACACGATCAGGCACTTTTCACACATGCACATCTATATCTCAACCATACAGACGAGATTTAGTGCATGTTATCAACTAAAAACACAAAATATGCACGAAGCATAGTCAGTCCAATCCTCAGGCCTTAGCTAGGATGAACTGCTCTGATACCAAAATTGTAACACCCTACCAACTTATGTTATGCTTAAGTCATAGCATGAAATTGGATAGGGTGCGTTACCATTTTAGTTCTTCATTTATAGCTGTATTCATTATATTATATTTTCTTTTTCTTTGACATATGTATATATATATGACGAAAATGCCTATGAAACGGCGCGCCGTATAAAATAAACACGATCAGTATTGTAGAATGTAACAGAATTGAACAAAAACACTACAAAAAAGAAAACAGATAGTATATCATAAGTCGTATACATACATATGTGAGTTGGAAGCCAACGCTTCCTTTTATATATATATATATGGGTTCAAAGCGGGTAAAATAAAGAAATAGCAAAACTCCTATTGCTGAAAAGGTAGAGACAGAAATGGCAAGAGCCAGCTATATACAACGAGTCCACATTGGATCATCGTGGAGCTGCAAGTCCGGAAATCTCAATAAGCAGAGTGGCCGTCAAGTCCATCACCAGCGTCTGAGAATGATGCGGAAATGCAAAACGAGGTGAGAATTTAAGGAAATTTTCAGTAGGGTTCGCATACAATGTTTAGCTGACATCAGATTCATTCTCAGTTGCCTCGATTTTTGTTTAATTATAAAAACATGTGATTAAGCTAAACTATCCGTATTCAATAAATTTAAGAAAACGTCTGGTCCAAGGCAAGGTTCAGTTTTACTTAAGATAGCATAAGAAACAAAATAAACTGATAACAGCAATACACAGAATAATGAGCAGAATAAATGAACATACGGCAGTAAGGGGACATAACAGACAAACTATAATTAACTTTTAATGACTGTTCAATGTAATCATGCATTTAATGCAGTTATGCAAAACTTATTCTTGAACCTTTCTTCATAAACTTTTCCATTACTTGGTCCCCTAGGAGTTTTTGGCCATTTTAGACTCCTGGGTAATAGTCTGCTTTTCAGGATCGAGCTCGTTCCTATACAAGAATGCCGGTTTACTTTCCCTGACGTCCCCACCGATCTATTTCCCTTAACTTTTTATCCGGGGCTGGCCCAAGTATCATGGAACTTTCATCATAACATATTCCTTATGTTTATCATAACATAGCTATCATATTTTTCTTGTAAATGCACATGCATCAACATGTATATCATAACTCCTATTGCCTGCAAATTCATCATTGAACTCATAGAAGTATTAGTCCCATTAAGGCAGAGTTACAGCCTCAACATAATCATCCAACCCGATTTTTGTAAATCAAGCCATAATTTCTATTTAACTTATTTGGACCTCAATTTCGGATAGGTTAAAGTGCTATGTGTCTATTTTCTAACCTCTTTAGTCCCATCTAATTTTGATAAGTATAACTCAAATTATTTAGGTTTTATCCTACCCATAAGCGGTGGCCAGAATTGCACACTTAAAATTAAAAATCCACTAAAAATCGAAAATTGATTCAAATCATACAAAATTGGTCTCATATTAAAGCTAACAGGACAATATTTCATTCTCAAAAAAAGTTCTATTCCATTTGACCTAGTAAGGCTCGAGTTATAATTCCCGACCTTCCTGAACTACCCTGTTTTGGCCCAGTTTGGACATAGGGCAATTTTCTTGAATAACTGGGAACAAACGGGACCTTATCAAATTCTAAAATTTTTATGAGACACTCTCCTAAGTGTAAGATTTCTAAGAAAGTTCGTTTCATTCATTTCCACGTAGTATAGGTCGAGTTCTACCCTGAACAACCCAGTCTGCCCAGAATCAAAGTCAAAAACCTAAGTCAAAGTTAAAAAATTCATATCTCTCTTAATACTAATCCAATGGCCTTATATGATATATTTATAGAAAGCCCTAGATGTTTAGTTTCATATAAAAATAGGTTCATCAATTTTAAATGGCGGTAGGCGGAATTGTACACTCCGTCGTACAGACTGCCGAGGGTTTTTGGTTTCCCAGCACCTCAGCTCTTCCTATCTTCATTCTTTCTTACTTCCAATTTGGTTTTAATCTCACAAACAGCCAATAAATCAGCCATATATCATCATAATCAATTCATCAATACATCAAAGATTGATAAAATAAGTCACCACCAGCTACCCAAGATTAGAGAATTAACACAAGAATTAAACCTCTACCTCTTACTATGAGTGATTTGGCTTGCTTTTGGGGTTTGAGCTATCAAGACCTTGTTGAGCTTGGAGCTTTGATGGAGTTAGGTGAGTGAAGAAGAGAAGAAAAGAGCTGAAAGAGGGGAAGAGAGGGCGCATAAATGGCTAAAGGAAAGAAAGGAATTGTGTTTATAAAGGCATGGAGGTAGTTAGAATGAAGAGTGGTGATTGGTTGAAGTCACATATGGCTGAAATTCAGCCAACCTTCCTAATGCTTTGTGCCCCAAGTGGCGCCATTTTCTAGCATTAAGTGGCTGAGTTATCAACCACTCAAGGTAGGGTTAATAAGTTGAAACCTCATTGGTTCGGTTCCGACAGCTTAAAATACCGTAATCTTATCGATTTCCTTTAAATCAGTAAATCGGTTTTGTGAAAATTCTTATGAAACCTTCTATACTTCTAACCTAGTTAACTCATACCTAAACTCAATTAGTTGCTAATTAATTGATCCTAAATAAATATTTAGTTGAATTTTAATTAATCTCAATTATTCGATAAAAACCGAATAATTGAACGAAAAATGATAGAAATTTTCCGGTGGATGTTACACGCGATGGTGGTGTAAATGTGAGTATGAGGAGAAGAGAAAGTGTGGGGAAAGAGGAAGGGACTCGCATTTAAGTTCTAAGCTTTGTCGGTAAACGAAAAAATGAAACGTAGCATTTCACTAACTCATATTACTAATGGATTATCCATCGATAATATTTAGATTTCCCTCCAAAGTATATAAATTCAAACACCAACGGATTTTAAAGGGTCAATTTCCCTCCAACAAGTATTAATTTGAATACCGACGAAAGTTTTCCGTTAGTAATAAATAATTTTTTTAAAATAAAAAATTATTTAAATATTACCAACGGATTATCTATTGGTTACTAGTTTGTTTGTAATGATGTATAATCCATCGAAAATCATATTAGTACCTTTTTCGTGCCATATTGCGCCAAATTTATTGACAAATCTTCAAACAGAATACCTAGTCTGTCAATTTTGTTTTAGAATATTTATTTATTGGTTTACAAACAAAATATTCATAAAAAATTTGTTGGTAACATTGACAAATAAATTCTACTAGCAATTTCTGTTAGTAATTTGCATGTTTCTAGTAGTGCAAGTTCAATAGTCCATGACTCCATGAGCAAAGGTCAAATTGATTAACTTGTTTTTCATTTCTTACATGGATTATTAAATCTTAATGGTACCAAAAGAAATCACTACATGAATAATCTAGGAAACTCAAAACATAAAACCATAAACTCTTCATTAAGTCATTTTATCAAACATCTTGCATGTGTATTTTCAAAATGACCATTTTCATAAACACTTTTCATGAAATTATTTCAAAGAACATCTATGCACATCAAAAGTTTCATGAATATGCTAGATATCATATTTAAAATAATTGAGAATCCACTAATGCATGTACACACACAGTTGGAATGAAAAATAATGTAGAACACTAAAACACATAATTTCTAGAATATTTAGTAGGAAAATGTAACACCCTAATAATATCATACTATGCTTAAGTCATTTTATGGCATTACTAGTTGTTATTCTTAACAAGCAAAAATTCTTATAATTGAAATTAGTGTAATATACAAAAATAGCTCGTAGATTTTTTTTTTTTTTTTTGTAAAACCTTTATGTTAGAAAACTGAGCCTTTAAGCATTTACTTACTCGTATACATATGGATATTATTCCTCATATTGCTGAGTTACTAATGAGACATGTGACAAAATGGAAACAGCATAACACAATACCTTAAGTCAAGAATGTAATCACTGATAATCAAGAGTCATCATTACACTTAATAAGTATCGCATATGTAATAGGTCAAATTAAGTAACATGATTTCCTACATGCTCTTAATTACACATAAACTGCCCAACTAGAGCTCTTGAGAAAATGAAAATACTATGCTACTATCTCGATCCTCCTTAGCTAAGTGAAGAAACATGGCAGCTCCTCGTCTTATCCAGTCAGGTACTGTTAGAAGTGCTACCATGGATGCCATCAGCTCTATCTGAAGATGACACAAGAATGTAGGAGTGAGAAAGACAAGATTTCTCAGTAGGATCACGACTAGACAAACATTATGTCATCGCCATCATTCCAGCCACTTCGAGTTTAATTATAAAAATAGTGGACAGATATAAGTTCAATTTTAACAATTTCTAAAGATATAAATCCCAAAGCAGATTGCTTTTATGTTTATCATCATATTCATAACATCATACATGGGCATACATGCTAATACATGGGATAAGCATTCATAATACATACGCATGACAAATATAGAAACATGCATGACTATGCAACGCATCAACTTGACCATGGTTCTACTTTGACTTTACTTTCATTTTTAGCACATGCTTAACATTCTTTACTTTCCTTTGAAATAGACTACTTTTGGACATGAGCTCATTCCGTGACCATTGACACGCAGTACTAACCAAATCAAGCTAAATCGATATTGGTTACATCTAAGTTTGAGGGTCCTCCATGTCACCCTTGCCTCCTCCAGAGAGGTTTCTTGAGTCTTTGTGGATCACCCTCTCTCACTTCCCTGAAGTGATCGAGGGGTCATATTCCATTATTTTTTTTCTTATCATTATACTTTAAATGCATAATACTTCTTTGACTAGACACATGCAATGATATGACTAAGCCCATAATTTTGACAGAAATCTGGCAACATAACGGCTAAACCGGAGCTTCCCCAAAATGCCAATCATAAAACTTTCGACCAATAGTCCATTATATCTATATTATGTCATCACACTAATCATTCAATCATGAGACAAAGCTCAATCAAACTTGTTATTCATCATGCCGAATGGCATCACAAATTCATACCTTAAGGGAGTTTATAGTTTTATTGTTCTTCATGAAGAATCTTGTAACACCCTACCAACTTATGTTATGCTTAAGTCATAGCATGAAATTGGATAGGTCACGCTACCGTATTGGTTCTTCGTCTAAATTGTATTCATTATATTATATTCTCTTTTTCTCTGATATATATATGTATATGTTTGACGAATATACCTACGAAATAGGGTGCTTTATGTAATAAGCATGATCAGTATTGTAGAACATAACAAAATTGAACAAAAAGCATTATAGAAAGGAAAACAGACAGTATATCATTAGTCATATACATACATATGTGAGTTGGAAGCCCACACTTCAGTTTATATATGGGTTCAAAATCGGGTAAAATAAAGAAACAGCAAAATTCCTATTGTTGAAAAGGTAGAGATAGAAATGGCAGGAGCTAGCTATGTACAACAAGTCCCCTATTGGATCATCGTGGAGCTGCAGGTCCGGAAATCTCAATAAGTAGAGTGGTTATCGAATCCATCGCCAGCGTTTGAGAATGATGCGGAAATACAAAGTGAGTTGATAATTTAAAGAAATTCTCAGTAGGGTTTGAATACGGCATTCAACTGATGTCACATTCATTTTCAGTTGCCTCAGTTTTTATTTAATTATAAAAACATGGGATTAAACTGAACTATCCATATTCAATAAGTTTAAGAAAATGTTTGGTCCGAGGCAAGGTTCAATTTCACTTAAGACAGCATAAGAAACAGAATAAGTTCTTAACAATAATACATAGAATAATGAGCAGAATAAATGAATATATAGCAGTAAATAAACATGACGGACAATTATAAACAACTTGTAATGACTGTTCAACGTAATCATGCATTCAATGTAATCATGCAAACTTATTCTTGAACCTTTCTTCATAAACTTTTACATTACTTGGTCCCTTGGGAGTTCTTGGCCAATTTAGAATCCTGGGTAATAGTCTGCTTTTCAGGATCGAGCTCGTTCCTATACAGGAATGCCGGGTTTGCTTTCCCCGACCTCCCTACTGATCTATTCCCCTTAACTTTATTCCGGGGCTGGCCCAAGTATCATGGAACTTTCATCATAACATAATCCTTAGGTTCATCATAACATGACTTTCATAACTTTCTTGAAAATGCACATGTATCTACATGTATATCATAACTCATGCATATACTTTACCGAAATTTCGGCGGCATAATGGAACATGTCTGCTTCCCCATGAATAGTGCCAGTACTCAGAACACCAATTTCTCATAGAAGTCATAACATTGCATTTATAATTTAACATTGCACTTATAGTTCAACATTGAACTCATAGTAGCAGTAGTTGCATTAATACAGGGTTACTGCCTCAGCTCAATCATTTAACCCAATTTTTGTAAATCAAGCCAAAATTTCTATTTACCTCATCTGGACCTGAATTTTGGATATGTTAAAGTGTTATGTGTCTATTTTCTAACCTCTTTGGTCTCATCTAATTTTGATAAGCATAGTTCAAGTTATTTAGGTTTTATCCTGGCCTGTCCTGTGGTTGGCCAAAATTGCACACTTAAAAGTAAAAATCCATTAAAAATAAAAAACTCACTCAAATTATACAAAATTGATCTCATATTAAAGCTAACAGGACAATATTTCATTTACAAAAATTTCCATTCCATTTACCTTATTAGGGCTCGAATTACAAGTCTCGAAAGTTGACCTTCCTGAACTGCCCTGTTTTGGCCCGGTTTGGACATAGGGCAACTTTATTGGATCACTAGGAGCAAACGGGATATTATCTAACTCTAAAATTTTTATGGGATATTCTCTATGTGTAATCTTTCTAACAAAGTTAGTTTCATTCAATTTCGAGTAGTATTGGGCGAGTTCTACCCTGAACAACCCAGTCTGCCCAGAATCAAAATAAAAAACCTAGCTTGAACTTCAAAAATTCATATCTCTCTCAATACTAATCCAATGGCCTTATATGATATATGTATGGAAAGCCCTGAATGTCTAGTTTCATTTAAAAATTTCATCAAATTTAAATGGCAGTAGGCGGAGCCGTACACTCTGCCATATAGACTGTCAAGGGCTTTTGATTCTCCAGCCCCTCAGCTCTTCCTATTTTCATCCTTTCTTGCTTCCTATTCGAATTCAACATCACAAACAGCCAACAAACTAGTCAAATATCATCATATTCACTCAATCATCAAATCAAGAATTGAGAAAATAAACCACCACCAGCCACCCACAATTAGAAAATCAAGACAAGAATTAAACCTCTGCCTCTTGCTATGTGTGATTTGGCTTGATTTTGGAGCTTGGATGAATAAAACTTAGTTGAACTTGATGGTTTGATGGAGTTGGGTGAGTGAAGAAGAGAAGAAGAGAGCTGAAGTGAGGGAGAAGAGAGGGCGCAGAAAATGGGGCTGAATGTGAAGAGAAGGATGTATTATAAAAGCATGGGGTGGTAGGTAACATGAAGGCTTTTGATTGGTCTAAACACACAAGGCTGAAATTCAGCCAGCCCTCTTCATTTTTTATGGCCTTCTTTGCGCCAGTTTGAGGGATTAAGTGGCTGAGTTCTCAGCCACTTAAAGTAGGGTTAATGAGTTGAAATTCTATTGGTTCGGGTCCGACAGTTTAGAATATCGTAATCTTACCGATTTCCTTTAAATCGGTAAATCGGTTTCAAGAAAATTTTTGTGAAAACTTCTATACTTCTAACCTAATTCCCTCATGTCTAAACTCAATTAGTTACTAACTAATTGATCCTAAATAAATATTTAGTCAAATTGTAATTAATCTTAATTGTTTGATAAAAATCGAACAATTAGGCGAAAAACGATAAGAAAATTTCCGGGGGATGTTACAAATCTTATGAATCATCATAAGATTTTCCTGTAGTTACCTATGAGAGAATCATATAGTTAAAATATATGTATATAGTCTTTTAGTTACTTAGTTCTTAAGTGAAATTACTCTTTACTTGAGTATATGTCTTATGGAACACTTGTTCAAATTAATTAAGTTAAATGATTATTTCCTTTCCTTGAAATAATGCACTTAGTGATTCCTAGGTTCATGGTATGCTCAGAGACCCTAATCATACTTCTGTTCCCAAGGAGTTCGAGATCCCTCTAATTCTTGGGTCATGACAACGCATAACCATACTCATGAATCCAACAACACCATGTTCACTATTCACCAAGGGTGATTTTTGACTTAACTAAGTTACAAAGTTTTAAGCTTTTAACACTAACATAACAAGATCTTACCTCAAGTATTATAAAAGTTACCATTCTTTATAAGGTAGTCATAAAGTTTTATCCTTTATGAAAGTAAGTGCCTCTAAAATTATACTCTTGCCTTAAAGATCGAATCTTAATGAAATAATGATACAAGATACTAGCTTTTGAATTAAAAAGTCTTGTTTTTTATGAAAGTTGGCACTTTTATTTATTCTAAGACCATCAAGGTCTCAACTTTATGATTTAAAGTTGTCTTAAAGTCTAAAAGATTCCTACTTTATGGACTAGTGATATAAATCATTAATTTTAGAGTTATAGTCTTGATCTTTATAAAAGTTAACACTTTTATGGTTCAAAAGTGATCTTTTTGCTTAAAGCTAAAACTTTTCTAATATAATCATCTCATGACTCCACCTTTACAAGACTTAAAGTGCAAGCTTATAACTTTATAGCTTAAAGTTATCCTCTTGATTAAAGTTTAAAACTTTATGAAAGGATTTGCCTCCAAGAATCAATCTTTAAAACATAGAGTAACAAAATACCATTTCTATAACTCAAAAAGGCTTAATATTCCAAAAAGCTTAGACTTTTACATGTAGTCTTATCTTCAAAGCAAAACAAAACAAGACGTTTATGAAGGCACCAAACTAGCGCCAATTTTAAGGTTACAAGTAACAACTTTTTAAAATTTCATGCATCAAGAACGTGTCAAATCAAGGGAAAATGATAAAAGGTAGCAACTTTTCCAATCATAAGCATCATCATAGGGATATAGGCAACTTTCAACTCCAACACCACCCAAAAACATTAGGATCTCATACATCAAGAAAGGAAAATGGAAACTTAAAGGCACTTAAAGAAGGAAACTTTTCAAAAACTCATGAACAAGAACATGAACATATTTTACCAAAAATAGAAACATCAAGAACACTTGAAGAAGAACATGGACATATTTTATCAAAAGTAGAAACTTTTGCTCATGAAGAGCATGAGAGATATTCTCAAGTTCTCACTTGAAGATCTTGGTCATGAGAAGAACCAAGCTTCAAGCTTTTTTGAGCAAACAAAGTAAAAGAGTGAAGATCACTACCTCTACTTGAAAATGGCACTACAACAAGAGAAGAAGAAGATGATGATGGTGGTTCCTTCCTTGAAGATGGTGGCGGTTTGTGTAACGTCTGAAAAATTTTATCGTTTGGTTTTTTTTAGCAAGTTGTTCGGTTTTATCAAATAATTGAGATTGATTAGAATTCGATTAAGTATTTACATAAAGCCAATTAAGTATCAATTAGAGGAATTAGATTTGAGAAAATTATATTAGAAACATGGGAGACTTCATAGAATTTGCTCCAAAATCGATTTACCGATTTAAAGGAAATTGGTAGGATTTTGGTATTTTAAACTGCTGGAACTGAATTAATAGAAATTATACTACGAGAACCTTAGATTGGATGGCCAAGATTCAGCCAACCCACCCATTTAAGTGGCGCAAGGATTAGCCCTTGAAGAGGGCAGCCACATCAAATTGAAGTAAAGAAACATATCCACCAATCACATTCAAACTTCGTTCAAAAGTTTCCAAAAATTTCCTTCCTACTCCCTTGCAGATTTTCGGCCTAATATACAACTGATATCTCTTCATCTTTCTTCTTCCTCGTCTCATCTCATCTCATCTTCATCTTTATCAATCCTTCAAGCTTCAACAAGATTTCTTCAATCCAAGGCACAAATCTAGCAAGACTACACCTAGAAGGGGTAAGGATTCAACTTATCTTTTTATTTTCCTTGGATTAGGGCTGCTTGGGGCTCCTCTTTCTTTCATGATTTTGATGCTATATTGAGTAGAGATGATGAGTTAGGGTTGGTTTTGTACGTATGTTTGGATTAGAATTGAAGTTGGAGTGGAAGAATTTGGGAATAGAAAGAAGCAAGATGCTGTTTGGGTGAAAATCCTATGGCGTCCATATGTTTGTCTTCTATGGACCAAAATCTAGCCATCAAAACTTTATGAATATTTTTTTTTATGAAACTAGACATTTAGAGCTTTCCAACCATATAAAATATAAGGTCATTGGATTAGTATTGGTGAGTTATGAATTTTTGAAATTTAATCTGAAACTCTGGGTTCTCGTCTCGGCAGTATGAGTTTCCAGGCGTGTAACTCACCCTACAAAACTTTAAATTCAGTGAAACTAATTGGGTTTGAAAGCTAACATATAGGGAAAAATTCCATAAAAATTTCAAAGTTATATTTGATCCCAGTTATTCCTAGTAATTTGATGAATTTGCCTTAAGTCTAAACCGGACCAGAATAGGGCAGCCTAGAAAGGTCATTTTACAGAGCTTATAACTCAAGCTCTACATATGTAAATGAGATAAAAACTACTGGGAATAAAAATTTGTTCTGTTCGCTTTAATTTGGTATAATTTTCGTATGATTTCACCTAGTTTCCTATTTTTGGTGAATTTTTACTTCTAAGGGTGCAATTCTAGCTAGTTGTAGGGCAGACAGAAGTAAACTTTAAATAACCTAAGCTACATAAATCAAAATGAGATGGGACTAAAAGGGTTGGAAATGAGACACACAGCACTATAACCTATCCAAAATTTAGGGCTAAATGAATAGAATAGAAGTTTTAGTGAATTTTACAAAATCGGGTAGAATTGAGTAAAATGAGCAGAACCTTATTGATGCTAGCATACTATGTGATTGATATTTTGATTATAAACTTGATGCTCCATGTTGGTTTGAAAGTTTGATTGATCTTTCTGGTAGCTTGGCACTACTCATGGGGAAATGGACATGATCCGTTATACTGCCGAAATTCTGGCAATTATTTATATACTATGTGAGATATTTGCATGTACATGTGATGCTTAAGAAAGATAATGTTAGTTTCGCATGCAATTGATGAAGATTATAAAGGATTCCATAGTACTTGGGCCAGCTCCTAAATAAGGTTAAGATGAATAGATCAGTGGGAAGGTTAGGGAAAGTAAATCCGGCAATTCTATATAGGAACGAGCTCAGTTCTGAGAAGCAGACTATTACCTAGGAGTATATGGCCAAAGACTCCTAGGAGACCAACTGTGGAAAAATACAAGCCACATGAGTTAAAAGTTCCCTAATGCATTTTCATTTTTAATATGCATACTCTATTTGCTAAATCCTAAGCTAATTGTATAGTTAACTGAATATTCCTCGTGTTCATATTACTGTTTGTATTATAGTTATTGATCTAGCCATGTTAATATACGTGTTTAATTATACTTTTATTTTCATTAAATTAAAATTTAGTTTTGTTTCGGGTTATGTTTTGCATAACATAAATTAAGTTCAATATTATAGTTATATTATAACACTTTTAAATTAAGTAAAACCGAAATAATTGGGAATGACGGCGATGTCAGATTTGTGTAAAATTAGATTTCCTACTGAGAATTTCAATAAATTGTCACCCTATTGTGTATTACAGCATCATTCTGAGATCATGGAGCATACAGCGACAGGCATCCTTTTCATTGAGTTTCCCGGATCTATACATTCACCTTGATCTATTTCTAGACTCTATATATATATATATGGTAGCTGCAAGTTTCACTTTTATTTCTTTTTCTGCAGAGATTTTGCTTTCCTACTTAATCACCCACTGTTTGACCCTTCCACACCCTATATTGCCATCCCACTTTACATGGCGTATCCATTTCCACCTCCATCAGCAGCAGTAGCCACTCCCATAGTACATCTCACTTCACCACCTCAGTAGACCCCTTCCATTTCATTTTCTGAGGAGAAGGATCCATTAGAGGTGGCGAGCTCATCCTCTTCATCTTCTACACCTAGTGGTGGCTATGCTCTAGCGGACGCCAGCATGGTGAATGGATTCCTTTTCTCGAAATCCATCTAGGGGACTTATGTAGCACAGTAGGAAGAGATGTGTAGAGTGGCCCTCTTTTGGCATTCTTGGCCATAGGCAGTAGCTTAGTGGATGTTGCACATGGATGTTTAGTATATGAAATATCCCGTGGGGACCAGTTAGGGTGTTGTTTTGTAGAGACAGGTCGGTTTATTTTGTTTTAGCGGCCTCACGTTTATATCTTGTACTGTTTATGGTTTCTTTTCGTAAACTCTGAAAAATAGACATCTATGTATATATATATATATATATATATATATATATATATATATATATATATATGATGTAGTGCAGTAGTTCTGTTTATTTTGCAGATTTCTTTTCTGTTATGATGTTAACCCATTATTTACACTACGGCCAAAGATAAATAAACAAATGAACAATTAACTCCATTATGGGTATATGACATTGGATTTATATGAAACTTTAATTAGACAACCACACATAATAACTTATCAGGTAATATATTATGACTTAAGCATAGTATTTTGTCTGGTAAGGTGTTACATTTTTGGTATTAGAGTAGTTTGTCCTAGTATAGGCCTAAGGATTGGACTGACTATGCTTCGCTTATGTTTCATGTTTCCTAGACACTATCATGTACTGAGTCTTGTCCATCTGGATAGGATGCATATGAGAGAATTACTTGACCGTATGCCATTATTTACTAGCACACTGGACTTAGTATTGAGTCTGATCAACTCAATAACTCTTGTTTTCTGTGTTCAGAACTTGATGGCTTCTGGAAAGCAGGGTAGGCCATGAATGTCGCTAGCTCAGGAGGAATCTACTGAATTCATGGATACAATGCGGGAGATGCCGTACGCTATGCGAGAACAAACAGCTGCAGCAACCCAGATGATAGGCCAACTAGGTAGGTTGCTTGAGGTTGGTCATGGAGGGAATCCTAATGGTCCAAAAGTGGATCTAGAGTATCTCAAATTTGCTAAATTCAAAAAAGCTAACCCGCCCAGCTTTAGGGGAGCCTTCGACCTTAAAAAGGCCGATGAGTGGGTTAAAGCTATGGAGAAAGTCTTCTCTGTTTTAGATTACACAAACCGCCAGAAGGTGGCCTTTGCCACCTACATGCTGGAAGCGGATGCAGAGTTCTAGTGGAATGGCGTACGACGGTTATTGGAAGGATCCCATATGAAGATCACTTGGGATGTATTTAGAGATGTATTCTATCAAAATTATTTTCCTGCTTCTTTCTGCAATGCCACGGAGCTAGAGTTTATGCAGCTTCGTCAAGGGAACAGTAGCATATCGAAGTATATTGTTAAATTTGAGGAGTTGTGTAAATTTTCTACAATTTATTAACTGAACCCCAATGAGGTTTGGAAGTGCGTGAAGTTTGAAGGTGGACTACGAGAGGATATTCTCACCAACATAGGGCTGATGGAGATTAGAGATTTTTCTACCTTGGTGGACAAGTGTCGGTTAGTGGAAGATGATAACAAGAAGTTAACTGCTGCTAGTTTAGTTGGCAATAACTTCAAGAAAGGATTGGCACCACAAGGCCAAAGGTTTAAACCCAACTCTCAGCAACAGAGAAAGTTTCAACTAATAGGCAATAACAGTAAGCAACCCCAAAGGCCTTTTGGAAACCAGACCTGTAGCCAGTGTGGAAAGAATCATGGCAATTACCCGTGCCTAGCAAGTTAGAATGTTTGTTTTGGATGTGGCAAGTCAGGGCACAAGATCTATGAATACCCGGCTAGAAACCCTCAATCGACTCCCAGGCCACAACGCTAAGAAAAAGTTTTCACAATGGATACATAAGATATTGAAAGATCTGAGGATTTGATTTGGGATATATGTGAAGTGAACGGTAAGATCCTGACTGTTTTATATGATTCAGGTGCTTTACACTCTTTTATTTCTCGTGATTGCATGTCAACTTTGCAATTACCCATCTCTGAATTACCCTATGAAATGCTAGTTTCTACTCCTACAAATGAGCCCATTAAAACCAATCATATTTGTATGGATGTTTCCCTTCAAATAAAAGGTCAAACTTTTACAGCCAATTTAATCTGTCTTCCCTTGTCTAGACTTGACATCATTCTGGGTATAAATTGGCTCTCTGCCAACTGAGTCATGCTAAATTATTCTGATAGAGCCATTGTGTTTCCTTCTATTTCATCTTTTGAATCGGTAACCCCTATAAACCTTTATCTAAGCTCCTTAGTAGTACACCACTGTGGGGATAAGAGTCAAGGGTATATTCTTTTACTAACCAATGTAACAGAGGTTGATCAGAAATTAGATGATATTCCAATTGTTAGGGAAAATCCTGATGTATTCCCTGAAGATATCCCTGAATTTCTTCCCGAGAGGGAAATTGAGTTCGCCATTGAATTGGTACCAAGAGCGAGACCGATATCTATAGCGCCATATCGAATGTCACCACTGGAGCTAACCGAACTCAAAAAGCAGATCGAAGAACTCCTAAAAAAGAGATTTATGAGGCTAAGTGCACCACCATGGGGAGCCCCAATTCTATTAGTTAAGAAGAAAGATGGGGGCATGCGACTATATATGGATTATAGGCAGTTGAATAAAGTGACGATCAAGAATAAATATCCACTACCAAGGATTGATGACCTCATGGATCAACTTCAAGGGGCAATTATATTTTCCAAGATTGATCTACGGTTTGGATATCACCAGATTCGAGTTCAAGAAGAAAATATTCTGTAATATCCTCAATTTCTTGTCGTGCTAAATTACTCAGTAACCCTGAGTAATTAGCAATTAATGATAAATTATGAGATTAAGACTTAATTAAGTGGTTAACGAAGAGTTTATGAGTTAACTCGGATGAGAAAAGTTAAGAGAATGCTTAATCAAGATTAGATAATCTCTAATTAAGTAAGTCAGAGCCTTTATAGCTTAATTAAGCACTAATCGCCCTTAATTAGCTTTAATTGAGTTTAATTAAAGTTAATTAAGCTTAATTGCAAAATTAATTTTTTTAATCATGTTCTTGTGTGTTAATCACTAATCCTTGCTTAATCATCTTAATTAAGTTGCAAGAGCACTTAATCACATAATTAAATTCAAATTTAGTCAACTAGACTATAAAGTAAAGAATGATGTCATAAAAGCATAAAGCATAAGATAAGGTTGCTTTTTATAAGAGATTGTATATGCTTTGTTCCCCTATCATCCAATTTGTCTCCCTAAACCTTAATTAGCACAAAATTAAGAAAATATCTCCCTCCTTCTCTCCATACAACTTAGGCCACAACAACACAACACACACACACTCACATTTTCATTTTCACACTTCCTATTCTTTCTCTAACTCTCAAATCCTCTCACTTCTCTCTAAAACTCTCTTCTTCTTCTTCCATTCTCCACCTCCATAACTAAACCTTCTTCACTTAGCCCTTCAAAGACCAAAAGATTTGGTCTTTGAAGAAGAGATTTAAACACTACAACTTCCATTTTCACAAGATCTCAAGAGCTTCTCCTTCCTCCTTGCAAAACCACCACTATCATCATTAAGAGGAGCCATCATCATCTTCTTCTCTTTCTCTTGTTGTAGCGCCATTTTCAAGTAGAGGTAGTGATCTTCATCCGTTTATTTTGTTTACTCAAGAAAGGTTGAAGCTTGGTTCTTCTCATGACCAAGATCATGGAGTGAAAACTTGAGAAAGTCTTTCATGCTCTTCATGAGCAAAGTTTCTATTTTTGGTTAAATATGTTCTTGTTCTTCTTCAAGTGTTCTTGATGTTTCTACTTTTGGAAAAATATGTTCTTGTTCCTCTTCAAGTGTTCTTGATGTGTCTACTTTTGGAAAAATATGTTCTTGTAAATATGTTCTTGTTCTTCTTCAAGTGTTTTTGATGTTTCTACTTTTGGAAAAATATGTTCTTATTCTTCTTCAAGTGTTCTTGATGTTTCTACTTTTGGAAAAATATGTTCATGTTCTTATTCTTGAATGTTCTTGATGTTCTTGGTGGTATTTTGCTTAAAGTTGTTCTTTTTCTTATGATGAGTTTATGATTAGAAAAGTTTCATCTTTACAAGCTTTTCATGATTTGATAAGACAATGAATATCCTAAAAGCTTAAAGCTTTAAAAAGTTTGCTCTTTGATGCATAGAAAGTGGTGCAAGTTTGGTGCCTTCATAAAAGCCTTATTTTGTTTTGTTTTGAAGACAAGACTACATGTAAAAGTTTAAGCTTTTTGGAATATTAAGCCTTTTTGAGTTATAAAAATGGTATTTTGTCACTTTATGTTGTAAAGATTGATTATAGGATGTAAATCCTTTCATAAAGTTTTAAACTTTAATCAAGAAGGTGACTTTAAGTCATAAAGTTATAAACTTGCACACTAAGTCTTGTAAAAGTGGAATCTTGAGATGAATATATTAGTAAAGTTCCAAGCTTTAAGCAAAAATAGCATTTTTGAGTCATAAAGGTGTTAACTTTTATAAAGATCAAGATTTTATAACTTTAAAGCTAATGTTTTATATCACGAGTTGATAAAGTAGGAACCTTTTTAATTTAGAGACAACTTTAAATTGTAAAGTTGAGACCTTGATGGTCTTAGAGTAAATAAAAGTGTTAACTTTCATAAAGAATAAAACCTTATGACTACTTTATAAAGAATGATAACTTTTATAATACTTAAGGTAAGATTTTGTTATGTTAGTGATAAAAGCTTGAAACTTTGTAACTTGGTTAAGTTAAAAATCACCCTTGGTGTTTAGTGAACATAGTGTTGTTGGGTTCATGATGTGATTATACGTTGTCATGACCCAAGGATTAGAGGGATCTCGAACTCCTTGGGAATAGAAGTATGATTAAGGCTTTTAAGCATACCATGAACCTAGGAATCACTAAGTGCACTATCTCAAGGAAAGGAAACAATCACTTAACTTAATTAATTTGAACAAGTATTCCATAAGATATGAACTCAAGTAAAGAATAATTTCATATGAGAACTAAGCAACTAAAAGACCATGTACATATATCTTAACTATGTGATTCTCTCATGGGTAACCATGGTAAATCATGTGATGATTCATAAGATTTTTCACAAAGAATAACACAACTACAAACCCCTTTAGGATATGAATGTATGATGCTATTTGGCATGATGAATGACAAGTTTGATTGAGCTTTGTCTCATGATTGAATGATGAATGTGATGATATGATGTAGATATAGTGAACTGTTGGTTGAAAGTTTATAATTGGTATTTTGGGGAAGCTGCGGTCTAGCCGTTATACTGTCGAATTTCCATCAAAATTATGGATTTAGTCATATCATTGCATGTGTTTAGTCAAAGAAGTATTATGCATGTAAAGTATAATGATAAGAAAAGAACTAATGGGACATGACCCTTCAATCACTTCGATAAGGGAAGTGGGAGACGATGATCCACAAAGACTCAAACAACCTCTATGAGGGAGGCAAGGGTGACATAGAAGACCCTCCAACTTAGGGGTAACCAATATCAGCTTAATCTGATTTGGTTTAGTACTGCGTGATGACGGTCATGGATTAAGCTCATGTCCAAAAGCAATCTATTTCAAAGGAAAGTAAAGAATGTTAAGCACGTGCTAAAAATGAAAGTAAAGTCAAGTATACCCATGGTTAAGTCTATGATGATGCATGTCTACGCATGTATTTATCCTGTCTATTTGCATTATGAATGTTTATTCTATACCTTAGTATGTATGTTTAGTTATGACGATGTAGTTATGATGTTAAGTTTAAAAGTAACCCGCTTCGGGGTTTAAGTTTTCAAAGTCATTAAAATTGAACTTTTATCTATCCACTGTTTTTATAATTAAACCAGAAGTGGCTGGGACGATGACGATGACATAGTGTTTGTCTAATCGTGATCCTATTGATAAATTTAGTATTTCTCACTCCTACGTTTTCGTGTCGTCTTCAAAGGATGCCGGCATCGGGCATGGTGGTGATTTTCATTGAGTTCCTAATGATGCATTGGTACTTCGACCCAATGCTGAATGCATCTGTAATGACTGCTTAGGCAGCAATACAGGTCTACATGTTCCATAGCCGCCAGTTCCATGCACTTGTGATGAGTCTGTTTTTTGGCCCTCATGAGCCATTTGAGGACATTACCATGGATGACATCCGCCTGCCTTTTCATCCTCCGAGGTACCCGATGGATGAGGACTCTGACTTTGACACTCAATTGGCACTGACTGCTTCCATAGAGACTGATCCTTCTGAGTCATCATACCCAACTTATTCTGTGGGATCCTACCGTTCGAAGCCATCTCAGCCTTTAATGATTTGCTTATCCTCCAACTCTTCGGCTTCATCTGCTGGCCCAGCTCTACTCCCGGTTCGCAGTCGTGGGTTCATTCACACCAGTGCCGTGCCTTGTGGGCGTGGCCGTGCTCGAGGTGGAGTATGTGGTGATGTTACTCCCAGTGGATTCAAGAATGGTTTCCTCCTGCCAAATGAGTGAGGTGTTGGTTACATGCGGAGCTGAGGATGAGGATAGCCCCTTTGGGTTGTAGCTAGGGTTATCATTTTCTTTTGGCATGTATGGGTGGATGTGATTTCCTATATATTTCCTTTACTGATGTATTTGTTAGGTTTCTTTTGTAGGGCCGACAGTAGATATCGGACCCCTTATATCACTATGTATGACTCTTAGTATTATTATATCAACTATGGATGGCTATGGAATGAATGTTATATTTATCTAGGATTGTGGTTATTCTTATGGTTTCTATTCATGTTACTTGCATAATTTGTATGAGATAGCGATGTTTGTAATACATGTTCACAATGCGCTCATGGCTCTCGATTTTCAAAACAGTTTACTCGTTATTGTTCCAAAAAAAAAATTTACCCCTATTTTCAGGTAAATAATTTCAAAAAGGTAATGTTAGTTCCGCGAGCAAAAGTAACAACTAGTAATTCCACAATATGACTTAAGCATAGAATGGAACTATTAGGATGTTACATGTTCCTAAGGCAGCCTTCCGAACTTGCTATGGACATTATGAATACACTGTGATGTCTTTCGGGTTGACAAATACACCAGAAATATTTATGGATTATATGAATCGGATATTCTGACCATATCTAGACAAATTTGTAGGGGTGCTCATTGATGATATACTTGTCTATTCGAAGATGAAGCGAGAGCATGCAGAACATTTACGGCTGGTTCTGCAAATTCTAAGAGAGAAGAAGCTCTATGCCAAGTTATCTAAATGTGAATTTTGCATGAAAGAAGTAAAATTTCTCGGTCATATGGTATCCCATTGTGGAATTTCTGTAGACCCTAGTAAGGTAGAAGCAGTATTGAATTGGGAGCGACCAATGACAGTTACAAAAGTTAGGAGTTTCTTGGGTCTGGCAGGATACTACAGAAGATTTGTTAAAAACTTCTCTTAGATAGCTCTACGCCTAACAAAGTTAACTAGGAAGAATGCCCCATTTGAATGGACACTCGAGTGCGATCAAAGTTTCCAAGATCTAAAAGAAAGGTTGATGACAGCCCCGGTGCTCACTCTACCAAATCCTCATAGACTGTTCAAAGTTTATTGTGATGCCTCTAGAAAAGGGTTAGGATGCGTGTTGATGTAGAATAAGAATGTGGTCGCGTATGCTTCCAGACAATTGAAGGCTCATGAGAGAAATTACCCGACACATGACTTCGAGTTAGCGGCGGTAGTATTTGCTCTGAAGATATGGAGACACCATCTCTACGGAATGAAATTTGAAGTATTTTTTGATCACAAGAGTTTGAAATACCTTTTTGATCAGAAGTAATTAAACATGAGGCAGCAAAGGTGCATGGAATTTCTTAAAGATTACGATTTTGAGCTAAAATACTATCTTAGCTAGGCAAACGTGGTGGCAGATGCCCTAAGTAAGAAATCTTTAACTATGGCATGGATGATGATCAGGAGATGAAACTTATAGAGAGTTTTCGAGACCTCAATTTGGGAAACACTATAACCCCTAATGCCATTCAGTTTAACCAAATTAATATAACCAGTGATTTTAAAGACCAAATCTGATAGGCACAATAATAGAATGTTGACTTTCAACATATAGTACACCTGGTGCAATCTGGGAAACTAGCAGGTTTTGATCAAGATACAGAAGTGTATGGCGATATCAGGGAAGGATATATGTGCCTGAGGAAGACAACCTTAGAAGGTGGATCTTGGAGGAAGCCCACAGGAGCGAGCTCAGTACACATCCTAGCATTAACAAGATGTATCAAGACCTCAAGAAAATGTTTTGGTGGCCAGGCCTTAAGACAGATGTGGTGAGTCTTGTGAATAAATGTCTAACTTGCCAGAAAGTAGAATAGAGCATCAAAAACTAGCAGGGACATTGTAACCCTTGGAGATTCTGGAATGGAAATGGGAGAGCATTTCTATGGATTTCGTGATGGGCTTACCAAGGACACCCTCAGGATATGAAGTTATATGGGTCATAGTGGATAGACTGACTAAGTCTGCTCATTTTTTACCCACTCGAGCAAATTATCCTTTGGAGAAGTTAGCCCTATTGTATATTCAGGAAGTGGTGAGGTTACATGGCATTCCTTCAACCATCATCTCAGATCGAGATTCGAGATTTACCTCACGATTTTGGGGAGCATTTCAGAAAGCATTCGATACTAGGCTATGTCTAAATACTACATATCATCCGCAGACAGATAGTCAGACCGAACGAACTATTCAGACTTTGGAAGATATGCTGCGAGCATATATCTTGGAGCAGCACAGAAACTAGGATCGTATTTACCACTAGCCGAATTTGCATATAACAACAGTTATCAAGCGAGTATTAGCATGGCTCCGTATAAAGTATTATACGAATAAGAATGTCAATCTCCACTGTGTTGGTACGAATCAGGAGAGCAGAATCTATTAGGATCGAAACTAGTCAAGCAAACTACAAAGCAAATTAAGAAGATCCGTAGCAAGATACTTATAGCCTAGAGTTATTAGAAAAGCTATGCGGATGTTAGAAGAAAGCCATTTAGAGTTTTAAGAAGAAGACCACGTGTTTCTAAAGATCACGCCCACAACCGGAGTAGGTAGAGCCATTAAAGTTAGGAAGCTAAGCCCTCGTTTCATGGGTCCTTTCCAAATCCTGAAGCGAATCGGACTAGTTACATATCAAGTCGCTTTGCCTTTGCATCTGTCAAACCTTCATGATGTTTTCCATGTTTCTCAACTCAGAAAATATCAGCCTGCTCCCATACATTTCTTGAAACCTGAATCAATTTAGCTAAGGGATGACTTAGCTTTTCATGTACCCCCAGCATAGATAGTAGATAAGAGCCCCAAACACCTTCGAAACAAAGTCGTACAGATAGTGAAGGTAGCATGGGGAAATGAAGACTCAACAGACTGTACGTGGAAATTAGAGTCAAATAGAAGAAAAGAGTATCTTGAATTATTCTCAGGTACTAAATTTTAAGGACAAAATTTTTTTTTTTAGGAGGGTAGTAATATAACATCCGAAAAATTTTATTAGTTTTTTTTTTTAGCAAGTTATTCGATTTTATCGAATAATTGAGATTAATTAGAATTCGATTAAGTATTTACTTAAAGCCAATTAAGTAACAATTAGGGGAAGTAGATTTGAGAAAATTAGATTAGAAACATGGGAGACTTCATAGAATTTGTTCCAAAATCGATTTACCGATTTAAAGGAAATTGGTAAGATTTTGGTATTTTAAACTGCCAAAACTAAATCAATAGAAATTATACTATGAGAACCTTATATTGGATGGCCAAGATTCAGCCAACCCACCCATTTAAGTGGCGCAAGGATCAGCCCTTGAAGAGGGCAGCCACATCAAATTGAAGTAAAGAAACATATCCACCAATTACATTCAAACTTCCTTCAAAAGTTTCCAAAAATTTTCTTCCTATTCCTTTGCAGATTTTGGGCCTAATATATAGCTGATATCTCTTCATCTTTCTTCTTCCTCATCTCATCTCATCTTCATCTTCATCAAACCTTCAAGCTTCAATAAGATTTAATCCAAGGCACAAATCTAGCAAGACTACACCTAGAAGAGGTAGGGATTCAACTTATCTTCTTATTTTCCTTGGATTGGGATTGCTTGGGGCTCCTATTTCTTTTATGATTTTGATGCTATATTGAGTAGAGATAATGAGTTAGGGTTGGTTTTGTATGTATGTTTGGATTAGAATTGAAGTTGGAGTGGAAGAATTTGGGAATAGAAAGAAGCAAGATGCTGTTTGGGTGAAAACCCTACGACGTTCGTATGTTCGTCCTGTACGGACCAAAATATAGCCGTCAAAACTTGATGGATCTATTTTTATGTGAAACTATACATTTAGGGGTTTCCATACAAAATATAAGGCCATTGGATTAGTATTGAGTGAGTTATGAATTTTTGAAGTTTAATATGAAATTCTGGGTTCTCTTCTGGACAGTATGAGTTTCGAGGGGTGTAACTCACCCTACAAAACTCTAAATTGAGTGCAACTAATTGGGTTTGAAAGCTAACATATAGAGAAAAACCCATAATATTTTAGAGTTAGATTTGATCCTATTTATTCCTAGTAATTCGATGAAGTTGCCTTAAGTCCAAATCAAACTAGAATAGGGCAGTCCAAAAGGGTCAACTTACGGAGCTTATAACACAATCTCTGCTTATTCAAATGAGATGAAAACTGTCGGGAATAAAAACTTGTCCTGTTAGCTTTAATTTGGTATAATTTTTGTATGATTTCACCTAGTTTCCTATTTTTAGTGAATTTTTACTTCTAAGGGTGCAATTCTGGCTAGTTGTAGGGCAGACCGAAGTAAACTTTGAATAACTTGAGCTACATAAATCAAAATGAGATGGGACTAAAAGGGTTAGAAACTAGACACATAGCACTATAACATATCTAACATTTAGGGCTAAATGAATAAAATAGAAGTTTTGTTGAATTTTACAAAATCGGGTAGAATTGAGTAGAATGAGCAGAAACCTTATTGATGCTAGCATACTATGTGATAGATATTTTGATTATAAACTTGATGCTCCATGTTGGTTTGAATGTTTGATTGATCTTTTTGGTAGCCTGGCACTATTCATAGGGAAGCAAACTCAATCCGTTATGCTACCGAAATTCCGTCAAATATTTATATACTATGTAAGATATTTGCATGTACATGTGATGCTTAAGAAAGATAATATTAGTTGTGCATGCAATTTATGAAGATTATAAAGGATTCCATATTACTTGGGCTAGCCATAGGTTAAGGGGAATAGATCAGTGGGAAGGTCGAGGAAAGTAAACCCGGTAATCCTGTACAAGAACGAGCTCGGTCCTGAGAAGCAGACTATTAGCCAGGAGTATATGGCCAAAGACTCCTAGGGGACCAAGTGTAACGTCCTCCTTGGTATAGTACTATGCTTAAGTCATAGCGCCACACTCAGGAGTTGTTACTGTTACTTGAGTAGACCTTATCTGACAGCAACTTCAGCCGTCTTCGAAACTTCTTGAACTATCTAGAGATAACACGAAAATGGGAGTGAGAATTTTAAATTCTCAGTAAGATTCACTAAGAAATTTCATACCGTGTCATCATTATTATCTCTAGTTGCTTCGATTTATTATGAAAAAGGTGGACATGCTATATAAAGTGTTTAGTTTTATAATTCGAAAACATATTGTTCGAAGCAGACTCCATTTTATTCATACATTTGTCATTTGGAAGAGCTAATACAAAATAAAGTCATGAATCATACTATGAACAATAACTACAAGGTAGTAAAATATAATAGCACCAATATATTGGAAACTTAAAATCTACATATGCCTTTAGTTATACTTGAATTTATGCAGATACACATAATTTTCTTTTCTTTCTTTGTCTTCCTTTACTTGTCATACATATTCCAGAGTATGATCACCATATCATACTTCGTAGGGGTATGATCACCATGTCGCACTCCTTAGGAATATGTTCATCCTGCCACGTCCCAGAGTATGATCGCCATGTCATACCCCATCAGAGCGTGATCGCCATGTCATGTTCCTTCGGAATATGAACTCATCATCACATCTTTCATCATAAAATCATAAACACATAGGTTTCGTACCTTATTCTCAAAGGATAATACTTGCATGGTATTCATACATGTCACATAACATTAACACACAAACATTTAGAACTATCACTAATTTATGCCGGAAATTCAGCAGCATAGCGGATCCAGCCCGCTTCCCCATAAATAGTGCTAGGCTACCAGAAAGATCAATCAAGCATTCAAACCACCATAGATCATCAAATGTATAACAACCATATCAATCATATAGTGTGCTAACATCAATAAGGTTTCTGCTCATTATACTCAATTTTGCCCGATTTTGTAAAATCCACCAAAATTTCTATCCTTTTCCTTTAGCCCTAAATTTTGGTTATGTTATAGTGCTATATGTCTAGTTTCCAACCATTTTGGTCCTATTCTATTTTGATTTGTATAACTCTATCTATTTGAATTTTACCTTAGTCTATCCTACTCTTGGCCAGAATTGCACTCTTAGAAGTAGAAAATAATTAAAAATAGAAACCTAGGTCAAATCATACGAAACTTCTACCAATTTAAAGCTAACAGAACAAGCTTTTATTTGAAATAAGTTGCACCTCATTTTTGTAAGTATAACTTGAGATATAAGCCCTGTAAGTTGACCCTTCTGGACTGCCTTATTCCAGTCTGGTTTGAATTTAAGGTAACTTCATTGATGTACTGGGAATAATTGGGAATGAATCTAACTCTGAAATTTTTATGAATATTTACCTACATATTAGCTTTCAAACGGCACTGGTGGCATTCAATTTGGAGTTTTGTAGCGTGAGTTACACCTTTCTCAACTCATACTACCCAGAAAAGGGCCCATAATTTCAGGCTAAACTTCAAAAATTCATAACTCACTATACTAATCCAATGGCCTTATATTTTATATGGTTGCAAAGCCCTAGACGTCTAGTTTCATGTCAAAATAAATTAATCAAGGTCTGATGGCTGGATTTTCGTCCGTTCAAGACGAACGTACGGACGTCGTAGGGTTTTCACCCAGCAGCTCCTTGCTTCTCTCAATTTTCAAGTTTCTTCATTCCAGTTTCAATACAAATCATATCATACATACAAAATCAACCATAACTTGTAACACCCTTCTAATTTGATGTATGCTTAAGTCATAGCATGCAATTAAGTAGACTGTGTTACTGTGTTAATATTTTGCTTTTTTTATTTTATTTTATTTTTTGATTGAAATGGCACGCTGCTATATTGTGAGCGTTACGAAACTCAACATAATACCACAACAGATAAGAAATAGTATAAAAACAATCAATTGTATACATACATATGTATTTACATGCCAGAAGTCATTGCTTCAGTCTATATATATATATATATATATATATATATATATATATATATTAATAGCAGATGAAATAAACAAACAGCAAAATTCTTAATGCTAAAAAAAGCAGAGGCAGAAATGGCAGAAACAGGCTATGTTCAACGAGCCTAACTCGGAGTCACGGTGAAGCTGCAGATCTGGGATCTCAATGAAGAGAGTGGCCGTGGAGTCCATCGCCAGCGTCTGAGAATGATGCGGAAAATATAGAACGAGATGAGAATTTCAAGAAATTCTCAGTAGGATTGTGTTTAGTGGTTATCTGTCGTCACATGCATTCTCAGTTGCCTCGGGTTTTATTTAACTATAAAAACATGTGTTCAAGCTAGTTATCCATTTTGTTGAGTTTAAGGAAAAGTTTGGCCCGAGGCAAGGTTTAGTTTTACTTTAGTGGACATAGGAAACAGAATAAATAAATAAATAAACAGCAGTAAATAAACTTAATAGACATTGCATTCATCTTGACATAATTATTTCATGTAAACATGCATTCATGTAATCATGCAAACTTAATCATGAACCTTTTTTCATAAGTTTTTCCATTTCTTTTCATCATTTTCCATCTCTTGGTCCCCTGGGAGTTCTTGGCCATTTAGACTCCTGGGTAATAGTCTGCTTTTCAGGATCGAGCTCATTCCTATACAGGAATTGCCGGGCTTACTTTCCCCGACATTCCCACCGATCTATTCCCCTTAACTTTTTATCCGGGGCTGGCCCAAGTAACATGGAACTTTCATAGTAACATAATCCTTACCATAACTTTCATAGCTTTCTTGGAAATTGCATATGCATCAACATGTAATTCATAACTTATACATGGATTCTACCGAGATTTCGGCAACATAACGGAACGAGTCCGCTTCCCTATGAATAGTGCCAGTACATCAGAACATCAATTTATCATAAAGGTCACAACATTACCCACATATTTCAATATTGAACTCATAATAACATTAAACTCATCAAGGCAGAGTTTCTGCCTGAGCATAGTCAACTAACCCGATTTTTATAATTCAAGCCATAAATTCTATTTAGCTCATTTGAACCTCAAATTTGGGTATGTTAAAGTGTTATGTGTCTATTTTCTAACCTCTTTAGTCCCATCTAATTTTGATATCTATAGCTTAAGATATTTAGATTCTACCTTGGCCTGCCCAGTGGCCAGCCCGAATCAGACACCTAAAAGTAAAAATCCACGAAAAATCGAAAACTGACTCAAATGATACAAAATTGGACTCATATTAAAGATAAAGGGTAAAGTTTCATTTGCAAAAAAGTTTCATTCCATTTGACTTGGTAGGGCTCGAGTTATAAGCCCCAACTTCCGACCTTCCTAAACTGCCCTGTTCTGACCCAGTTAGGACATAGGGTAACTTTCTTGGATCACTGGGAGCAACTGGGACCTTATCTAATTTTGAAATTTTTATGGGACATTCTACTATGTGTAAGATTTCTAAAAATGTTAGTTTAACTCATTTTCAAGTAGTATAGGGCGAGTTCTACCCTGAACAACCTAGTCTGCCCAGAATCAAAGTCAAAACCCTAGGTCAAAATTCAAAAAATCATATCTCTCTCAATACTATCCAAAAGCCTTATATGATATATGTATGGAAAGCCCTGGATGTCTAGTTTCATTTAAAATTAGTTTCATCAAATTTAATTGGCTATGGGCGGAGCTGTACACTCCGCCGTACGGACTGCCAAGGGCTTTTGGGTTCACCAGCTCTCCATCTCTTCCTATCTTCATTCTTTCTTGCTTCTAGTTCGGTTTTAACCAAACAAACAGCTAATAACCCATCATAATCATTCATTTAACACATCAAAGATTGTAAGAATAATCCAACCTCAGCCAGCCAAGACCACAGAATTGATGCAAGAACTAAATCTCTACCTTTGTTCTGAGTGATTTTGCTGAATTTTTGAAGGCTTGGATGAGCAAAGCTTGATTAGGCTTGATGTTCGCTGGAGTTATGTGAGTAAAGAAGAGAGAAAGAGAGCTGAAAGGAGAGGAGGAAGTGGCACAGGAAATGTGGTCTGAATGGGTGATAAAAGGGTGGAAAAATCTGATTACATGAGTGGTGGTGATTGGCTTGCTTTGGCTTGTGATTGGCTAAAGCTTGTATGGCTGAAATTCAGCCAAGCTTGCCTCCTTTCTTGTGGCCAAAGTGGCGCCATTTTGAGGGATTAAGTGGCTGAGTTATCAGCCACTCAAAGTAGGGTTGATGAGTTAAAATTGTATTAGTTCAGTTCCTACAGTTTATAATACCGTAAACTTACCGATTTCCTTTAAATCGGTAAATCGGTTTCGTGAAAATTCTTATGAAATCTTCTATATTTCTAACCTAATTAACTTATACCTAATCTCAATTAATTGCTAATCAATTGATCCTAAATAATTATTTAACCGAATTTTAATTGATTTCAATTATTCAATAAAATTCGAACAATTGAATGGAAAACGACAAAAGAATTTCGGTGGATGTTACATAACTCATCATCTCTACTCAAGATAAGACTAGAATCATGGAAGAAAGAAAAATCCCAATCAGCCCCAATCCAAGAAGACAAGAAGAGAAGTTAGAATTCCTACCTTTCTACGTTGAAATCTTGTTGGATTTGTGTCTTGGATTGAAGGAATCTTGATGTAGCTTGAAGAGTTGATGGAGATGGAGATGAAATGAGATGAGATAAGGAAGAGGAAAGATGGAGAAAAGGTCAGCAGTATATGGCCGAAATTGTAAGGGAGAAAGAAGGAAAAATTGCAAAACTTTTAAAGAAAGCTGCTAGGTGATTGGTGGATTCCTTCTCATTACTCAATTTAGTGTAGCTGCCCACATTTGGGGCTGATTCTTGCACCACTTGGTAGGATGTTTTGGCTAAATCTTGGCCATTCATCCTAGGGTTCTCATAGCATAATTTCTATTGGTTCAGTTCTAACAGTTTGAAACACCGAAATCTTACCGATTTCCTTTAAATCTGTAAAACGGTTTTGGAAAAATCCTATGAGGTTTCCTATGTTTATAATCTAATTCCATCATATCTAATCCTCCTAAATCACACTTAATTGGCTTTAAGTAAAAACTAAATCAAATTCTAATTAATCACAATTATTCGATAAAAATCAAACAACTTGTTTAAAAAGGGTAAATTTTTTTTTTCAAACGTCACACCAAGTGTGGAAAAATACATGTCACATAAGTTAAAAGTTCCCTAATGCATTTTCATTTTTCATATGCATGCTCTATTTGCTAAATCCTAAGCTAATTGTATAGTTAGCTAAATATTCCTCGTGTTCATATTACTGTTTGTATTATAGTTATTCATCTAGCCATGTTAATATACATGTTTAATTATACTTTTGTTTTCATTAAATTAAAATTTAGTTTTGTTTCGGGTTATGTTTCGCATAACATAAATTAAGTTCAATATTATAGTTATATTATATCACTTTTAAATTAAGTAAAATCGAAATAACTGGGAATGATGGCGATGTCAGATTGTGTAAAATTAGATTTTCTAATGAGAATTTCTTTAAATTCTCACCCTACTGTGTATTATCGCGTCATTCTCAGATCATGGAGAACGCAGCAACAGGCACCCTTTTCATTAAGTTCCCGGATCCACACATCCACCTTGATCCATTTCTAGACTCTATATATATATATATATATATATATATATATATATATATATATATATATATATGGTAGCTTGCTTCACTTTTATTTCTTTTTTTGCAGAGATTTTGCTGTCCCACTTACTCACCCACTGTTTGACCCTTCCGCACCCTATATTGCCATCCCACTTTACATGGCGCATCCATTTCCACCTCCAGCAGTAGCAACAGCCGCTCCCGTAGTACATCCCACTTCACCACCTTAGCAGACCCCTTCCATTTCATTTTTTGAGGAGGAGGATCCATCAAAGGCGATGAGCTCATCCTCTTCGTCTTCTGCACCCAGTGGTGGCTATGCCCTGGTGGACACCAGCATGGCGAATGGATTCCTTTCCTTGGAATCCATCTAGGGAACTTATGTAGCACAGTAGGAGGAGATATATAGAGTGGCCCTCTTTTGGCATTTTGGGCCATAGGCTGTAGCTTAGTGGATGTTTCACATGGATGTTTAGTATATGAAATGTCTTGTGGGGACCAGTTAGGGTGTTGTTTTGTAGAGACAGGCCGGTTTATTTTGTTTTAGCAGCCTCGATTTTATACCCTGTACTGTTTATGGTTTCTTTTTGTAAACTCTGAAAAATAGACATCTATGTATATATATATGATGTAGTGCAGTAGTTCTGTTTATTTTGCAGATTTCTTTTCTGTTATGATGTTAACCCATTATTTACACTCCGGCCAAAGATAAATAAACAAATGAATAGTTAACTTCGTTATGGGTATATAACATTGGATTTATATGAAACTTTAATTAGACAACCACACGTAATAACTTATCAGGTAATATATTATGACTTAAGTATAATATTTTGTCCGGTAAGGTGTTATAGTTTGATCTTGGAAGGTGAGAGAACTCTTGAGATATCTTGAAAATGATGATGGTAGTGTTTAGATCTCTTCTTCAAAGACCAAAAGATGTGGTCTTTGAAGGGCTAAGTGAAAAAGGTTTGGTTATGGAGGTGGAGAAAGGAAGAAGAAGAGAGTTTTAGAGAGAAGTGAGAGTATATAAGGGTTAGAGAGAGAATAAGAAGATACAAAATAAAAATGTGAGTGTGCGTGTTGTGGTGTTAACTACATCAAGGGAGGGAGGGAGATATTTTGCTTAATTTTGTATTATCTTGTGATTAAAGGGACAAAGTGGATGATGGGGGGACAAAGACAAAGTCAACTCTTACATAAAGCACTCTTGTCTAGTGCTTTATGCTTTATGCTTTAATGACATCACCCTTTACTTTATTGTCTAGTTGACTAAATTTGAATTTAATCATGTGATTAAGTGCTCTTGCAACTTAATTAACATGATTAAGTAAGGATTAGTGATTAATACACAAGAACATGATTAACAAAAATTAATCTTGCAATTAAGCATAATTATCCTTAATTAAAATTGATTAAGCTAATCAAGGGTGATTAGTGCTTAATTAAGATATTAAGGGTTTGACTTACTTAATTAAAGACTATCTAATTTCAATTAAGCATTCTCTTAACTTTTCTCATCAGAGTTAACTCATAAACTCTTTGTTGATCCCTTAATTAAGCCTTAATCTCATAATTTCTAATTAAGTGCCTAATTACTCAGGGTTACTGAGGTAATTTAGCACGACACGAAATTGAGGATGTTATAGAAAACATGAGATAACAGTGTGTCAAACCATAATAAGAGGTAGACAATGATAAATTATCATGACATCAATCAGCAGTAAACATGCATGTTAATAAATTCTCATAATCATGCATAAAGCACTAATTGAAATTATGCAAAAAGTCATATATAATAATGAAAATGAAATTCCAAGTATATTGTCAATAATCCATTTTGCTAGATGCTTTTTGCTCCAAATAAGAGGCTAAGTGTCTGTAGAGTCTTCCTTCAATAATCCCCTAGTTCAAATTGATAGTCATCATCACTGTCTTTGCCACTACAAGGTTAGACCTAGCATGCCAATAGTCATTGCTCAGCTTGCCACTACATGGTGGGACCCAAGACAACGCCATATCCATAAGCAATGAATGCACGACTTGCCACTACAAGATAGGGCCCATACACCATACTAGACAACTATTAGATGGTGATATTATTGGCTTGGCCACTACAAGGTGTGGCCTAATAATCACCAGTGAATGGCTTGCCATGCTTGTGCACTCACTTATTCATTTATTTCACAATAACAGACAAATAATTCATGTTTAATCATGTAGTGCACAACTTAAGTAGCAATAATTATATGAAGCATATAGTGCAAATATCATAATATTTGACATGGAATTTCATTTGTTTTTCACATATAATACACATATCATGGTTCAAGTCTCTTCATATTTCCATGCTATAAGGTGCACATATCAACCATCACATATTAACATAGCTAGGTGCACATAATCATATTTGAAAAACTACATATGCCTATGGCAAAGTGCACATATCTTCATATAAGACATGAAACATCATACTAAGCACCACCAAGTAGAATATTCATATATCAAATGTAATTTACACATATTCAAAGTTTGTAATGCACCAAACACATTAAAACCATGCCCATGCCATAGCTTATAAAAATTTGAATAAGGATGCAAACAAAGATCAGACAAAAGGATTTGTGTAACACCCCCAAAATATATGCGCTATGTGTAACACCCTCTATTATATAAGCCATGCTCGAGTCATGGAGTTATATTAAAGAGGTGTCACTATGTTAAGAAGACTTTAAAATATGGAAAATATAATACATGGCCTTTTAACTTTATTACTTACCAATAGTTTATAAACTTCATCGTCTCTGATACATAGGGGATAAAATAGTTACAATTTAAAAGAAGTTGTGACTAATATAATACACAAATTTGCTTCTGCTGCGTCACTAGCTAGCTTCAATAGTCTCTTGGCCTGGTTTTGCGCCTGAGTCTTGCTCAGTGAATGTCCCAGTCCTCCACCTCGCACTTCATTTCCAACTTACGTACTGGAATGTTTACGGAAAAGAGAAACATACAAGTAGGCAGTGAGAACATAAGGCTCTTAGTAGAAAAACTCAAACCAATTTTATAGTGCCATCATAAACATTCCAGCCGCTTCGGTTTATTATGAAAATATGAGCACAGGTAGACAAGTAGTGGTTCAATTTTAAGTTGAAAACATTTTTCTCAAAGCGGGTTATATTTTAACACCCACTTGCCACATCATATGATAGACATAGAAATACAGATAGTATAATAAACTTCAACAAGGATCATAATAGCATTATGACTTAACTAGATAATTTAAGATGCACATATAGATGCTTATACTTGAAGGTATGCAAGTGCACTTGACTTAATTCATATCTTTCTTTAACTTGCAACTTGATCTTGCTCTTCTATACTTGGTCCCTCGGAGGTGAATGGCCTCTCTCACCCCTGGGTGATAGCCTGCTTTTTAGGTCCGAGCTCATACCTATACATGAGTGACGGGTTTACTTTCCCTGACCCTTACACCGGTCTATTCCCCTTAAATCTGGTCGAGGGCTGGCCCAAGTCTTAGACAGTACCACTCTGGCCCACGCTAGCTGAGTCTATGCCATGCCTCACGTGGTAGCTTGGTATATCTTTCTTGCAAATTCTCATAAATCTTATTCTTCTTTGGACATGATTATACATGCATATGCTATATGCACTCATGCATATACTTCATATTATACTTAAATCATTCTTGCATATATAAATCTTATGAGCATAGCATATAAAGGTTCATAACAGTCACATAATTCACATATTTCTGCCGGAATTTCGGCAGCATAACGGAACGAGTCCGCTTCCCCATGAATAGTGCCAGGCAACCAGTGCACATGTACAAACATTGCAACTCAATAGGGACCAGCAATTATATATATATTCATAGCGTCATTCATAAATTTCAATTCAAGCACCAATTCAACCAGTGCACATATTTCTCTCCTGTTCTGCCTGAGTTTGGTATACTCCACCTTTATTGTAATTCAACTCATTTGAATCTAATTTTCCAATAAGTCATAGCATTATGTGTCTAGTTTCTAACCCTTTTGGTCGCATCTCATTTTTATTTGTATAACTCAAGATATACAAGTTTTACCTTAGCCTATTTAGTCACTAGCCAGAATTACACTCCTAGAAGGATAATTTCACTAAAAATTGAAACTAATGTCAAATCATACGAAATTGGTACCATATCAAAGCTAACAAGACACCTTTCATTTGCAACAAGTTTCACTTGATTTGCTTAAGTATACCTCAAGTTATAAGTCCTGAAAGTCAACCTTCTTGAACTGCCCTATTCTGGCTCAATTTGGACATAGGGTAACTTCCTTGAACCACTGGGATCAATTGAGGTCATAACAAACTCAGAATTTCATATTGGGATGTTCCCATATGTGTAAGCTTTCTAACAAAATTGGTTTTACTCAATTTGGAGTTGTGTAGGGTGAGTTACACCCTCCTCAAGTCACTCTGCCTGGATGAAAGTCCTGATTCCCAGGTCAAACTTCAAAAATTCATATCTCGCTCAATACTAATCCAATAACCTTATATAATATATGTATGGAAATCCCTGAATGTCTATTTTCATCTAAAAATAGTTTCATCAGATTTAACTGGCTGTAGGCAGAGCCGTACCCTCCGCCGTATGGACGCCGTAGGGCTTCCTCGCAAAAACAGATTCTGCTTAGCTCCTTTTTGGGTTTTTGATAAATTCCTCGACTTAAACCAAGTTTCCTCACCTCAAAACATTAGAAGAGCATCAAAGCACCCTCATACAAGTATGGCATGAGAAGAACATAGCAGCCACATAATCACATGATACACCAAACAACCAAGGATTTGAGCTACCTACCTTGAAATCCTTGAAGCTATGGAAGCAAGGAGACCAAGAACCAACTCCTAGCCTTCTTCCTGCAACATGGCAGCAGCTCATATGAATGTGGGGAGGCTCTATTTGATGCTTAATCATGAAATTGTTAGAGGGGTTTTGTAGAGAAGGAGGTGAGGATCAATTTTCATAAAAGGAGCAAGAGGATCTGAGGTCAAGAGGGCTTCCAATCTTGAGCTTGAAGTTCTTGTCCATGGAGGTAAGGAAAGAAAGGAAGAAGAAGGAGAAGAGATGGAAGGAGGCTGAAACAAGATGGAGGGCGCATAATGAAGGGAGGTGGGTGAGATTTTTTCTAGGCTTTATGACCTAGATAAGGATGACTTGAGATATTTGGTTTCAATGGTCATGATTTGGCCAAATTTCTCCATCATATGGCTGCCATATGACGCCATCTAGGGTGGTGGAGGTGGCTGAATTTCAGCCGTTCAACCTAAGGTTATTAGTGTAAAATTCTACTGATTCGACTCTGGCAGTTTAGAACACCGAATATTTACTGATTTTCTCCAAACCGGTAAAACGTTACTTAATAATTTGTAAGATATCTACATGTTCATTTTAATTTATCTTAAGCCAAATCTCTCTAACTAATATCTAATTAACTCTTAATTAATATTTAGTTAATCTCTAATTGCCCTTACATAACTATTGAAACCGAATAAGTGAATTAACGGCGTAAATTAGACATTTTCGTAAATCCGGAGCCTTTTTTGTTTCCTATATTCTATAACTAATGGCATTTTCGTAATTTTGAGCAAGTCTAGGGGCACCCCACATCATTTCACAGCAGACTGCCTCCATGGCCCAATCGGCAAAGATTTAAACTTCTACGGTTTCGCCACGTGATTTTACTCCGCTTAAAACCCCATTTTGCTAATTCTACCGATATAGGGACATAAATGTCGTTTTATGAAAAGTTCTAGGGTTATTGTGGAATTTCACACAACCACAGTTCAGAGGAATCAAGAATAGAAAGTGAACCCTACCTCTTTTAGGCGTAATCTTTTTGAATTTGAGTTTGGATCGATGGAACTTTGTGAAGCTTGAAGATTTGATGGAGATGATTGAAAGGGAAGAGAAGAAGAAGGCTGCAACCTGAATTCGGAGATCAGGAGTTAGTCGGAGATCGGATCTATTCACATTGAAATTTGGAAGTAAAGTCGAATATCGGGAAGGAAACCGGTAATAATTGCCATTTTATACTTAATGTGGAACTCGGAGCTTAGGAAACACAAAAGCTTTGGAAGATTCTTAATATCGGAAATAGGAAATGGGATCAGAATATGAAACCTTGTACCCGAATCCAGGAAATCGGGAAAATAGGATACTCAAACTCATACCAGAAATTCCTAAACTCGGCATCTCAGTAAGCCGTAACTTCGGAAATCGATCAAGAATCAATCCCGAAGAACTAGTATAAACATGACCGCGAAAGTTGGGAGTCAAGCTAGGCACAACTTCGGAAGTTGGTAATCATTACATTTTCCTTATCTGCCTAGAGATCGAAACTTATACCTGGAACTCGGAAATATCGGAAGCTGGTCCTAAACTCAAACTGGGGAACGTCAATAGAAACGAAAAGCTCTTAGAAGTAACTTATGAGGTCGAAACTAGTGTAATCTATGAGATCGGACATCATGTCTATCCTAGTTAATATTGAACATCGGTTATGAGGTCGAAGGCTAGAACTCGTGTAAATTCTGGTCGAACTTGGAGATCAACTCAGACATCTGAACTCGTGCCCATTCTAGTCAAGATCAACCCTGAAATCAGCACTTCTGTTCATTCTAAATCAACCCGAGGGTCGGATCTCGTGATATTCTTGAGATTAGGTCGGAATTCGGAAATTATGTACACCATATTTGAAACTCGAAGTCGGAAGTAATGTCCATTGACTTAAAGATGAAATCAGAAGTCGTAAGTCATGAGAAGTGAAGTCAGAACTCGTGGGGATGTTACACTATGCTTGAGTCATAATGTTATATTTAGAGGTTGTCATGTGTAGCATCCCCAATTTTTAGACATTATTGAGTTAATTTGGTTTCTAAGGAATTATAATTAAAATTGTATTTAATAAATTAAAAATCATAATGATAGTAAATGAATTGGTGGAGCATTCCCGATGTTGGGAATAATAGTTAGCCGACTATCCCGATTCTAGGATTAACCATAAATAATTTTATTAAATAAATAAGAAATTATAGAGATAACTATTAAAATAAATTACATATAAAACAAGTATTATTACTAATAGAATTATGATAAAAAATTATATTAAATTATGTTTCTCTTTGAGAAAATTTGTGTAACACTTTGCTAACTAACTATTATTGTATCATTTATTTTACCTTATTTTACTATGATAATAATTAGCTACCAAAATATTCTAACTTATTATCTTAGTTTTATGCCGGTAACTTTTTTTCGTTGATTGCTATTACTAGTTTCATTCTTTAGTTATTAATTTCATGCGATGGAAGTAATACTACTAAATGCTAGTTGGTAGTTTTCACAATTCAGGCACCTATCATCTACAAAAAATATACATCACTACTAACATTAAGTCGTAAGGTGTACAAGAGTAGCAATACATAATATATAACCAAAATATAAAAAAGGGACTCCCTAATCTATAACTCATCCTTACCCAACCCCAAGTACATCCCATAAAACTATAAAATAAAATATGTCAGATGATAGAGCTGAAAAGGTAAGCAAAATGGGGCATCCTATAGCTACATCAGAGCATACTAAGGTCTAGTTTTAATAATAGTAATTGTAAGAACTTTGTCCACTGTAACACTCTAATAGTCCCACACAATACTTAAGTTATATTATGGAGTGACTAATTGTTACTTTTGCTTGTGGATCTAAAGTTACCATTTGAAAATACTTTGTAAATGAAAATAAGGTAAATTTTTTTTTTTTTTTGAACAACAACGAATAGCTGTTTTGAAAACCAAGAGCCATGAGCACATTGTGAACATATAATACAAACGTCGCTAACTCATATATACCGTGCGAATAAAATAAATAGAAGCGATATGAATAACAATTATCTTAAGTAAACATAACATTCATTCCATGACCAACATAGTTAAGGTAATAATAGTAATACCAGAAGTCATACATAAAGATAATGATTGGTCCGATATCTACTATCAGCCCTACAAAAGAAACCTAACTAAATACATATCTCTACTGCCCAAGAATACCATACAATAAAATGATAATCCTATAACTACAAACGAAAAGGGCTACTTTTGTGCTCAACTCCGCATGCAATCACGACATCACTCATCAAGTGGGAGGAAATCGTTCCTGAAACCACTGGGAGCAACATCACCCCATCCTCCTGTAACTTCTCCACAAGTTTCAACTTCACTTCTCATGACTTACGACTTTCGATTTCATCTTCAAGTCAATGGACATTACTTTCGACTTCAAGTTTCAAATATGGTGTACATAATTTCCGAATTCCGACCTAATCTCAAGAATATCACGAGATCCGACCCTCGGGTTGATTTAGAATGAACAGAAGTGCCGATTTCAAGGTTGATCTTGACTAGAATGGGCACAAGTTCAGATGTCTGAGTTGATCTCCAAGTTTGACCAGAATTTACACGAGTTCCAGCCTCCGACCTCATAACCGATGTTCAATATTAACTAGGATAGACACGATGTCCGATCTCATAGATTACACTAGTTTCGACCTCATAAGTTACTCCCAAGAGCTTTTCGTTTCTATTAACGTTCCCCAGTTTGAGTTTAGGACCGGCTTCCGATATTTTTGAGTTCCGGGTATAAGTTTCGATCTCCAGGCAGATAAGGATAATGTATTGATTACCGACTTCCGGAGTTATGCCTGGCTTGACTCCCGACTTCTGCGGTCATGTTTATACTAGTTCTTCGGGATTGATTCTTGATCGATTTCCGAAGTTACGGCTTACTAAGATGCCGAGTTTAGGAATTTCGGGTATGAGTTTGAGTATCCTAGTGTCCCGATTTCCTGGATTCGGGTACAAGGTTTCATATTCTGATCCCACTTCCTATTTCCGATATTACGAATCTTCCAAAGCTCTTGTGTTTCCTAAGCTCCGAGTTCAATATTAAGTATGAAATAGGCATTATTACCGGTTTCTTTCCCGATATCCGACTTTACTTCCAAATTTCAACGTGAATAGATCCAATCTCCGACTAATTCCTGATCTCCGAATTCAGGTTCCGGCCTTCTTCTTCTCTTCCCTTTCAATCATCTCCATCAAATCTTCAAGTTTCATAAAGTTCCATCGATCCAAACTCAAATTCAACAAGATTACGCCTAAAAGAGGTAGGGTTTACTTTCTATTCTTGATTTCTCTGAACTGTGGTTGTGTGAAATTCCATAACAACCCTAGAACTTTTTATAAAATGACATTTATGTCCCAACATCGGTAGAATTAGTAAAATGGGGTTTTAAGCGGAGCAGAATCATGTGACAAAATCGAATCTCTGCCGATTGGGCCATGGAGGCAGTCTGGTATGAAATGACATGTGTTGCCCCTAGACTTGCTCAAAATTACGAAAATGCCATTAGTTATAGAATATAGGAAACAAAAAGGCTTCGGATTTATGAAAATGTCTAATTTACGCCGTTAATTCACTTATTCGGTTTCAATAGTTGTGTAAGGGCAATTAGAGATTAACTAAATATTAATTAAGAGTTAATTAGATATTGGTTAGAGAGATTTGGCTTAAGATAAATTAAAATGAACATGTAGATATCTTACAAACTATTAAGTAACGTTTTACCGATTTGGAGAAAATCGGTAAATATTCGGTGTTCTAAACTGCCAGAGCCGAATCAGTAGAATTTTACAATGATAACCATAGGTTGAACGGCTAAAATTTAGCCACCTCCACCACCTTAGATGGCGCCATATGGCAGCCATATGATGGAGAAATTTGGCCAAATCATGACCATTGAAACCAAATATCTCAAGTCATCCTTATCTAGGTCATAAAGCCTAGAAAAAATCTCACCCACCTCCCTTCATTATGTGCCCTCCATCTTGTTTCAGCCTCCTTCCATCTCTTCTCCTTCTTCTTCCATTCTTTTCTTACCTCCATGGACAAGAACTTCAAGCTCAAGATTGGAAGCCCTTTTGACCTCGAATCCTCTTGCTCCTTTTATGAAAATTGATCCTCACCTCCTTCTCTACAAAACCCCTCTAACAATTTCATGATTAAGCATCAAATAGAGCCTCCCCACATTCATATGAGCTGCTGCCATGATGCAGGAAGAAGGCTAGGAGTTGGTTCTTGGTCTCCTTGCTTCCATAGCTTCAAGGATTTCAAGGTAGGTAGCTCAAATCCTTGGTTGTTTGGTGCTTTGATGCTCTTCTAATGTTTTGAGGTGAGGAAACTTGGTTTAAGTTGACGAATTTATCAAAAACCCAAAAAGGAGCTAAGCAAATTCTATTTTTGCGAGGAAGCCCTACAGCGTCCGTACGGCGGAGTGTACGGCTTCGCCTACAGCCGATTAAATCTGATGGAACTATTTTTAGATGAAAATAGACACTCAGGGATTTTCATACATATATCATATAAGGTCATTGGATTAGCATTGAGCGAGATATGAATTTTTGAAGTTTGACCTAGGAACTAGGACTTTCATCCGGGCAGAGTGACTTGAGGAGGGTGTAACTCACCCTGCACAACTCCAAATTGAGTAAAACCAATTTTGTTAGAAAGCTTACACATAGGGGAACATCCCAATATAAAATTCTAAGTTTGTTATGACCCCAATTGATCCCAGTGGTTCAAGGAAGTTACCCTATGTCCAAACCGAGCCAAAATAGGGTAGTTCAGGAAGGTCGAGTTTCAGGACTTATAACTTGAGATATACTTAAGCAAATCAAGTGAAACTTGTTGACAATGAAAGGTTGTCCTGTTAGCTTTGATATGGAACCAATTTCGTATGATTTGAGATTAGTTTCGATTTTTAGTGAAATTATTGTTCCAGGAGTGTAATTCGGGCCAGTGACTAAATAGGCTGAGGTAAAAATTTTATATCTTGAGTTATACAAATCAAAATGAGATGGGACCAAAAGGGTTAGAAACTAGACACATAATGCTATGACTTATTCGAAAATTAGATTCAAATGAGTTGAATTGGAATAAAGGCGGAGTATACCAAACTCGGGCAGAACAGGAGAGAATAAACTGAAAACCCAATTGGTGCTTGAATTGAAATTTATGAATGATGCTATGAATATATATATAACTGCTGGTCCCTATTGAGTTGCAATGTTTGTACATGAGCACTGGTTGCCTGGCACTATTCATGGGGAAGCGGACTCATTCCGTTATGCTGCCGAAATTCCGGCAGAAATATGTGAATTATGTGACTATTATGAAACCTTTATATGCTATGCTCATAAAATTTATATATGCAAGAATGATTTAAGTATAATATGAAGTATATGCATGAGTGCATATAGCATATGCATGTATAATCATGTCCAAAGAAGAATAAGATTTATGAGAACTTGCAAGAAAGATGTACCAAGCTACTACGTGAGGCATGGCTTAAACTCAGCTGGCGTGGGCCAGAGTGGTACTGTCTAAGACTTGGGTCAGCCCTCGACCAGATTTAAGGGGAATAGACCGGTGTGAGGGTTGGGGAAAATAAACCCGTCACTCATGTATAGGTACGAGCTCGGACCTGAAAAGTAGGCTATCACCCAAGGGTGAGAGAGGCCATTCACCTCCGGGGGACCAAGTACAGAAAAGCAAAATCAAGTTGCAAGTTAAAGAAAGATATGAATTAAGTCAAGTGCACTTGCATACCTTCAAGTATAAGCATCTATACGTGCATCTAAAATTATCTAGTTAAGTCATAATGCTATTATGATCCTTGTTGAAGTTTATTATATTATCTGTATTTCTATGTTTATCATATGATGCGACAAGTGGGTGTTAAAATATAACCCGCTTCAAGAAAAATGTTTTCAACTTAAAATTGAACCACTACTTGTCTACCTGTGCTCCTATTTTCATAATAAACCGAAGCGGCTGGAATGTTTATGATGGCACTGTAAAATTGGTTTGAGTTTACCTACTGAGAACCTTAGGTTCTCACTGCCTACTTGTATGTTTCTCTTTCCCATAAATATTCCAGTACCTAAGTTGGAAATAAAGTGCGAGGTGGAGGACTGGGAGATTCACGGAGCAAGACTCGGGGGCAAAACCAGACCAAGAGACTATTGAAGCTAGCTAGTGACGCAGCAGAAGCAAATTTTGTGTATTATATTAGTCACAACTTCTTTTAAATTGTAACTATTTTATCCCCTATATATCAGAGACGATGAAGTTTATAAACTATTGGTAAGTAATAAAGTGCGAAGTTAAAGGGCCATGTATTATATTTTCCATATTTTAAAGTCTTCTTAACATAGTGACACCTCTTTAATATAACTCCATGACTCGAGCATGACTTATATAATAGAAGGTGTTACATTTATTGGTATCAGAGCAGTTCGTCATGTATAGGCCCATGGATGGACTAACTATGCTTCTGAAGCATGCTCTGAGAGTCTAGATAAACCATGCTTTAGGTCCTCACGTGACGAGGACATAGAAGATTTTGCATGGTAGTGTTGCTGTGAGTGTTGTGGACTATCTGTTGCAGTTGACTGAATGTTGAGCCTGATCACCTCAATATAAGGTTTTGTGTAAGCAGAGGCCTAAAACACCCTGCAGGCTCATTAGGGACTTTCTAAACATAATTAGAAGGGGCGAACCTCCTAGAAAGTAGCGATGGCATAAGGGGGTAAACAATTGAACAAATCAAGGAGTGCAGAGAATTGGAGATTCAATCAAGGGAATCGTGTTGGATGGTTTGCTATAGACATAGTAAACCTAGTTATACCGAAAAAAGGGTATTTGTAAAGTGTTACCAGGTAGCCGAAGATTTTCCATCATCAAGGGCAGGATCTTAGTTGGAGATGAGCTGAGTAAGAGTCTTCTTCACCCTAATGGGACTTGTTTCTAGCTTTATTGCGATTACCAAATCTAGACTATCTTCTTTAGCTCGAATCTAGGGGATTCTTCTACCTAGTCTTGTAAATTTAATACTCGTTAGAAGTAATTTTGGATTGTGATAATACCACATTATAAAGACCTGATCCTTCATTAAGAAACTTGTAGGGTGGACAAATGAAGCAGAGGATCAGTGAAAGAAGCTAAGGGCAGAAGCTTTAGTTAGGTGCACAGGAAACCTTTTTAAGTCCTCGTCCAGAGAATAAAGTGACGTCTCCCTCAAAGGTACAAGGAACTAACCTTGTAGCAATTGTAAATTGGAAGAGTACTAAGTGGAATCTTGGCTTCGAAAGAGGAACAGTTGAGCAAACCGTAAAGAGACCCATCCAATTGTACATTGAATCAAGATGGAGATACGGCTATACACTGTATGAAAAGTAGATGAAATTATAAGTGTAACAAGAGAGAAAGACAATATCTCCTACTAATTTGAAGTAGAAACACTTTCAGACTAGAGATGGCATATGAATCAAGTGTAATTTTTCCTGCCTTTCAGGGATAAAGGAAATGTCAGAAAATTTAGTCCTATTCAAATTCTATCAACCTCAGCCACCACAGGAACTGGATGATGGAATCATCTTCAACATGTTATTAGTAGAGGAATGAGGCTATTCGGAGAAGAAAGGCAAAGCTGAACAATTGCCTTTAGGTACCATTATATATGCTATGGGGGGAGTAACTCAATAAGGAATGTATTCGGATTCAAGCGAGAGTAATAAAAATTTAAAGTATGCAACTAATCCCGATAGACCGAGGGAACAACGGCAAGGTAGGTTCTGACGAATGAAAACAGACAAGTTTCTGCAGTAACAATAGAACATAGTAGGAACGAGGTAGGAAAAGAGGAAGTTTGGATTTCTGACTGACCTATTAAAAAGAGCAAAGCTACCTAGTATGAGATTACGATGCAAATAAGATTGTGTACGAAACACCAAGCAGGGTTGCCTTGGCACTGGCCATAAGTGCAATAGACCCAATGCACCCTAAGTAAGACTGTATGATGCACCAATATAAGATCAAACAAAAAGATTTAGGAGCGTGCCCCATGAGGGGCAAGGCTACGATGTCAGAATTAAAGGCAGTCAGGAGAGTCTCTATACCTTGGGCCAGATTAAATGTGATCATCACTAATGCACTAGATTCCATCAGAGTTCTGTAGTTAAGTGTGCTCGGACAAAAGTAATATTATGATGAGTGACCTTCTGAGAAGTCCTCATATTGTAACTTCAACGGGGAAGCAAGACCATCATTCCCATCTCTTACAACAAATGGATTATATCCTAGGGGCAAGATATTATGAAGAATAGCTAGAAGGTAAAACTGACACACATCTATATAATATATTAGGACAAACCCCCAATGAAATTGGTAACATTGGTGCCCATAGAAGTGGTAGATGGACATCAACACAATAGTCGAGGAATCTCCATGCTAACAAATTGAAGAAAGTAGAAAAGTGGCAGGAACTTCTGCTGTCCCACAATCCTTTCCTTACGTGAAGCTGATCATATTTTGAGGGAGCAAGTATCGCAATAATCATTGAGAAGTTCAACCAAAACGACACGAGATCCGATTAGCAAATAATGAGAAATGGAGTAAGTTCCGCAAAAGAAGGAGAGATTTCGAAGCAGGGTTTATAGATATATTTAGAAGGAAGCTTTAGCATTACACCTAAAACCTAACAGAAGGAAATTCATCATTGATCAAAGAAGATCAGGTAGGCGAGAGTTTGGATATGGCCTGGTCAATTTCTCGAAAAACTTCAGCGAAGCTATTATGACCACTATTTGTCGAAGTTAATCGCTACTGCAGCTGATAGTTTTCGTAATAACAAGAACTTCTTCAGTTGGTATTTGGGACCCAAGGCATAAGTATTAGCAAGTTTACCGGAAAACATAGCGCACAAGTAGTCAGACACATGACATGGAGGATGAGGAACTTACTCGATGAATTTTGAGATAAAGCTCCTTGTTATAATTTTGAGAAAAAGCCTAAGACTATGTTTCTAAAGAACTGTATCGGAGGCAAATTTATTATTGAACTAAGGATAGCTGAGCGAATAGGAATCTTGGAAAAGAATATACAAACTTCCTTGACATAGGCATTATCATTACTGCATATTGACGTCAATTACTATGGTAACTGCTAATCTTTGCAATTGCAAATCTTCATGAGTTGAATATTTGAGGTCTCATGTATAAGTGGTAGAAGATTTAGCAGTTACCACAATGCAAGACTAGCGGGGTATAGAGCAAGGGAGAAGAGTAAGAGTCTCCAATAAACTGAACGATGATTCAGAGCGTCATAAGGACAAGGCAAGCTCAGACACCAACATAACCCTTATGGATCCTTTGTACGTATTAAGACATTACCTCACAACTATCAGCAAGTAATCTCAAGACAAGATGCAAACTCAAAAAGAGCAATATCTCTATAAGTTAAAAGAAATTTTTCCTTGACCCTTCTTAATCCTAGAATTTTGAGGACAAAATTTTTTAAGGAGGGTAGCAATGTAACATCGCCACGAGTTCCGACTTCACTTCTCATGACTTACGACTTCCGATTTCATCTTCAAGTCAATGGACATTACTTCCGACTTCGAGTTTCAAATATGGTGTACATAATTTCCGAATTCTGACCTAATCTCAAGAATATCACGAGATCCGACCCTCGGGTTGATTTAGAATGAACAGAAGTGCCGATTTCAAGGTTGATCTTGACTAGAATGGGCACAAGTTCAGATGTCTGAGTTGATCTCCAAGTTCGACCAGAATTTACATGAGTTCCAACCTCTGACCTCATAACCGATGTTCAATATTAACTAGGATAGACACGATGTCCGATCTCATAGATTACACTAGTTTCGACCTCATAAGTTACTTCCAAGAGCTTTTCGTTTCTATTGATGTTCCCCAATTTGAGTTTAGGACCGACTTCCGATATTTCTGAGTTCGGGGTATAAGTTCCGATCTCCAGGCAGATAAGGATAATGTACTAATTATCAACTTCTGGAGTTGTGCCTGGCTTGACTCCCGACTTTTGCAATCATGTTTATACTAGTTCTTTGGGATTGATTCTTGATCGATTTCCAAAGTTATGGCTTACTGAGATGCCGAGTTTAGGAGTTTCGGGTATGAGTTTGAGTATCTTAGTTTCTCGATTTCCTAGATTCGGGTACAAGGTTTCATATTCTAATCCCACTTCCTATTTCCGATATTAAGAATCTTCCAAAGCTCTTGTGTTTCCTAAGCTCCGAGTTCCACATTAAGTATGAAATGGGCATTATTACCGGTTTCCTTCCCGATATCCGACTTTACTTCCAAATTTCAATGTGAATAGATCCGATCTCCGACTAATTCCTGATCTTCGAATTCAGGTTCCAACCTTCTTCTTCTTTTCCTTTTCAATTATCTCCATCAAATCTTCAAGCTTCACAAAATTCCATCGATCCAAACTCAAATTCAACAAGATTACGCCTAAAAGAGGTAGGGTTCACTTTCTATTCTTGATTTCTCTGAACTGTGGCTGTGTGAAATTCCACAATAACCTTAGAACTTTTCATAAAATGACATTTATGTCCCTACATTGGTAGAATTAGCAAAATGGGGTTTTGAGCAGAGCAGAATCACGTGGTGAAATCGTAGAAGTTTAAATCTCTGCCGATTGGTCCATGGAGGTAGTCTGGTGTGAAATGACGTAGGTTGCCCCTGGACTTGCTCAAAATTACGAAAATGCCATTAGTTACAGAATATAGGAAACAAAAAGGCTCCGGATTTACGAAAATGTCTAATTTATGCCGTTAATTCACTTATTCGGTTTCAATAGTTATGTAAGGGCAATTAGAGATTAACTAAATATTAATTAAGAGTTAATTAGATATTATTTAGAGAGATTTGGCTTGAGATAAATTAAAATGAACATGTAGACATCTTACAAACTATTAAGTAACGTTTTACCGGTTTGGTGAAAATCGGTAAATATTCGGTGTTCTAAACTGTCAGATCCGAATCAGTAGAATTTTACACTGATAACCATAGGTTGAACGGCTGAAATTTAGCCACCTCCACCACCCTAGATGGCGCCATATGGCAGCCATATGATGGAGAAATTTGGCCAAATCATGACCATTGAAACCAAATATCTCAAGTCATCCTTATCTAGGTCATAAAGCCTAGAAAAAATCTCACCCACCTCCCTTCATTATGTGCCCTCTATCTTGTTTTAGCCTCCTTCCATCTCTTCTCCTTCTTCTTCCATTCTTTCCTTACCTCCATGGACAAGAACTTCAAGCTCAAGATTGGAAGCCCTTTTAACCTCAAATCCTCTTGCTCCTTTTATGAAAATTGATCCTCACCTCCTTCTCTACAAAACCCCTCTAACAATTTCATGATTAAGCATCAAATAGAGCCTCCCCACATTCATATGAGCCGCTGCCATGATGCAGGAAGAAGGCTAGGAGTTGGTTCTTGGTCTCCTTGCTTCCATAGCTTCAAGGATTTCAAGGTAGGTAGCTCAAATCCTTGGTTGTTTGGTATATCATGTGATTATGTGGCTGCTATGTTCTTCTCATACCATACTTGTATGAGGGTGCTTTGATGCTCTTCTAATGTTTTGAGGTGAAGAAAGTTGGTTTAATTTGAGGAATTTATCAAAAACCCAAAAAGGAGCTAAGCAGAATCTATTTTTGTGAGGAAGCCCTACGGCGTCCGTACGGCGGAGTGTACGGCTCCACCTATAGCTGGTTAAATCCAATGGAACTATTTTTAGATGAAAATAGACATTCAGGGATTTCCATACATATATTATATAAGGTCATTGGATTAGTATTGAGTGAGATATGAATTTTTGAAGTTTGACCTAGGAACTAGGACTTTCATCCGGGCAGAGTGACTTGATGAGGGTGTAACTCACCCTACACAACTCGAAATTGAGTAAAATCAATTTTTTTAGAAAGCTTACACATAGAGAAACATCCTAATATGAAATTCTAAGTTTGTTATGACCCCAATTGATCCCAGTGGTTCAAGGAAGTTACCCTATGTCCAAACCAAGCCAAAACAGTGTAGTTCAGGAAGGTCGACTTTCAGGACTTATAACTCGAGATATACTTAAGCAAATCAAGTGAAACTTATTGAAAATGAAAGGTTGTCCTGTTAGCTTTGATATGGCCCAATTTCGTATGATTTAAGGTTAGTTTCAATTTTTAGTGAAATTATGCTTCCAGGAGTGTAATTTGGGCCAGTGACTAAATAGGCTGAGGTAAAACTTTTATATCTTGAGTTATACAAATCAAAATGAGATGGGACCAAAAGGGTTAGAAACTAGACACATAATGCTATGACTTATTCGAAAATTAGATTCAAATGAGTTAAATTGCAATAAAGGCAGAGTATACCAAACTCGGGCGGAACAAGAGAGAATAAACCAAAAACCCAATTGGTGCTTGAATTGAAATTTATGAATGATGCTATGAATATATATATAACTGTTGGTCCCTATTGAGTTGCAATGTTTGTACATGAGCACTGGTTGCCTAGCACTATTCATGGGGAAGCGGACTCGTTCCGTTATGCTGCCGAAATTCCGGCAGAAAAATGTGAATTATGTGACTATTATGAACCTTTATATGCTATGCTCATAAGATTTAGATATGCAAGAATGATTTAAGTATAATATGAAGTATATGCATGAGTGCATATAGCATATGTATGTATAATCATGTCCAAAGAAGAATAAGATTTATGAGAACTTACAAGAAAGACGTACCAAGCTACCACATGAGGCATGGCATAGACTCAGCTAGCGTGGGCCAGAGTGGTACTTTCTAAGACTTGGGTCAGCCCTCGACCATATTTAAGGGGAATAGACTGGTGTGAGGGTCGGGGAAAGTAAACCTGCCATTCATGTATAGGTACGAGCTCGGACCTAAAAAGTTGGCTATCACCCAGGGGTGAGAGAGTCCATTCACCTCCGGGGGACCAAGTACAGAAGAGCAAGATCAAGTTGCAAGTTAAAGAAAGATATGAATTAAGTCAAGTGTACTTGCATACCTTCAAGTATAAGCATCTATATGTGCATCTTAAATTATCCAGTTAAGTCATAATGCTATTATGATCCTTGTTGAAGTTTATTATACTATCTGTATTTCTATGTCTATCATATGATGTGGCAAGTGGGTGTTAAAATATAACCCGCTTCAAGAAAAATGTTTTCAACTTAAAATTGAACCACTACTTGTCTACCTGTGCTCATATTTTCATAATAAACCGAAGCGGCTGGAATGTTTATGATGGCACTGTAAAATTGGTCTGAATTTACCTACTGAGAACCTTAGGTTCTCACTGCCTACTTGTATGTTTCTCTTTACCGTAAACATTCCATGTATATGTTTATACTGTAGGTTTTGATGATGCCAAAAAGGTGATAAACGGCTGCAATCAAAGAGCATGAAGATCCTTGAAGACAAACGGGTTCAAGCATCGTTGGTATAAATTCTTAGGCCATAGGTTCTTTTTGTTAACAGCTTTTCTATTATTAATTCTCATGGCTAAACTTTTTGAAACTTTATAATTCATGTTTTCAAAAATGTTTTTTAAACAAGCTACCAAGTTAGATATTGATTTTTTTGAAAACATATTAGAAGTTTCTGAATAATTTGTCTTAAAGATAGTTTACGAAAAATATGTTTTTTAAATTAAGCAAATGCATGTTTTAGTAAGGTATAATCGATTACATAAAAATTTTCAATCGATTACGTTCGTTAGAATTTTCAAAAAGTCGTTACAACCGCGTTTTTTTTAAGCTGTAATCGATTACCATCATATTGTAATTGATTACCATTCTGGGTTCATTTGTAATCGATTACCACAAAGTGTAATCGATTACCATATTCAAAGACTTGCCCAGAAATTAGTTATTTTACAATGGTAATCGATTACCAAAGTCCTGTAATCGATTACCACGAGCCCTAACTGCAAAAAAATGGCTAGTTATGAAAAGTCATGTTCGTTGGCTACTTTTCTCAAACGGCTAGAATGAAATCTGAAGCCTATAAATAGCCATTCATAACACATTTTTAAGCAGAATACTAAAGGGTTAAAAACTCTTAATCAACTTTTTCCATTCCTTGATTTCTAACTCAGTTTTCTGTGGCCAAAGAGAATTGCTATTGAAAAGCTTCATAGTACTTCAAGTTGTATTATTTTCTCTTTTAGAGAGTAATCAATTTCCTTTATTCTGTTTCAAATTGTAAGAGGGTGAGGTATCCCTCTTTGATTGTGAGAAACTCAAACACTAGGGTGAGGGATCCCAAAAGTGAGTACTCAAGTATTGTAAAGGTTTTACACCTTGAAGAATTTGACATAGTGAGAAATCCTGAGTTGATTGCTTGGGAACGGGACGTAGGCCACAAAGAGTGACCGAACCAGGATAAATCTGAGTTTGCTCTTCTCTACCCTTATCTTTTACTTAATTGCAAGTTAAATTCATACTGTTTATTGTTGAAGTAATTTGAAACTTGCATTAATTTTCAAATATTTAATCACTTAATCACCTATTTTTTAATAAGATTTAAAAGAAAGAGATTTTTGGGAAAAGAATTAGGATAAACTTTAGAACTTAATTCACCCCCCTCTTAAGTTCTTGAGGCCACTTGGTAACAAGTGGTATCAAAGCCCAATTCTTGTAAAGGCTTAACCGCTTCAAGAGTAATGGCCTCATCAAACTCTTTTTTATCAGAAGGTACCTCCATAAATAGGCCACCTATTTTTAATGAGGATGGATACTCATATTGGAAAACCCGTATGAGAATCTTTATTGAAGCCATAGACTTAGATGTTTAGGATGCAGTGGAGAAAGGACCTTTTGTTCCAACAAAACTGGTTGAAGGGAAAATAGTTGAAAAGATTAGAAATGAATGGACTGATGAGGATAAAAAGAAGGTTCAATATAATTTGAAAGCAAAAAATATCATTACTTCTGCTTTAGGACATGATGAATTCTTTCGTGTGTCTAATTGTAAAACAGCCCAAGAAATGTGGGATACTTTACAAGTTACTCATGAAGGAACTAGTGAAGTTAAAAGGGCTAGGATTAACACTCTAACACACGAATATGAATTATTTAGAATGAGTCAAAATGAAAGCATTCAAGATATGTAAAAGAGATTTACACATATTGTTAATCATCTTGCTTCATTGGGAAAGACATTTCCAAATGAAGATTTAATTAACAAAGTTTTAAGATGCTTGAATAGGCAATGGCAGCCAAAAGTAACAGCAATACCAGAATCAAGGAACTTGGCTACAATGACTCTTGCTACCCTCTTTGGAAAACTTCAAGAGCATGAGTTGGAACTCAACAGGCTTAATCAAAATGAGGAAAGTAACAAAAGGAAGAAAGGAATAGCCTTAAAAGCTACCTCTTCCACTCATGAAAGAAGTGATGAAGATGAAAAAGAAAATTTGGAAGATGTAGAGGCAGATGATGAAAACTTTAGTCTCCTTGTGAAGAAATTTGGAAGATTCCTTAGAGAGAAAGGAAAACAAAGAAAAGTCCCCTTTATCACAAAGAAGAATATCAACAAAGGCGAAGATACTTCATCCATTCCAAAATATTATGAATGTGGTCAACCTGGCTATATAAAGATGGAGTGTCCTATCTATTTGAAGAAATTAGAGAAATTAGGGAAGAAATCAAACAAAGAAAAGAAAGGCAAGAAAGCATATATAACTTGGGAGGAGAATGACACTGAATCATCTAGTGACTCCGAGAATGAAGTTGCTAACCTAAGTCTCATGGCTATAGATGGCGAAAGTGATGAAGAGGTAACAACTTCAAATACTGATCTTTCTCCTTCTTTTGATGAATTACAAGATGCTTTTAATGATTTACATGAAGAGTCTTTAAGACTTACTAAAATTGTTGCTTCTTCTAAGAAAATAATTTTATCTTTGGAAGAAGATATTACTAGGCTGAACAAAAAATTAGAGGAACTAAAAATTGAAAATGAAACACTTGGATTAATTGATACAAAATCCACTTGCTCTAAATGTCTATCATATGAAAATACAACTACATCAATTTCATGTTCATCATGTAAGAATTTTGAAAAAGAAATTATTGATATGAAAAATGTGCTTGCTAAATTCACTTTTGGTAGAAATAACCTAGACATATTATTGGGAAAACAAAGATGTATGTTTGATAAAGCTGGATTAGGTTATAATCCAAAGAAACAACAAAAGTATTATAAAAACTTCTTTTCATTATCATCTACCTCTAGCTCTCCTTTCATAACATGTTTTTACTGTGGTAAGAAAGGGCATAGTGCTTCAACATGTTATATTAGAAAGTATGGACATGCAAGTGTAAAAATGATATGGGTTCCAAAGGGAATATTACCCAAGTCTGACAATCAAGGACCCAAGAAAATTTGGGTACCTAAATCCAAAAATTAAACTTGTGATGTAGGTATGCTTAAAGATCACGAGCTCAAACTGGTACCTTGATAGTGGATACTCCAAGCACATGACAGGAGATGTATCAAAGTTTTCACAAATAACTCCTAAGAAGCATGGACATGTGACCTATGGAGACAACAATAAAGGAAAAAATACTTGGAGTTGGTAAAATTGGATATTATTGATGATGTTGTAGAAGCTTTGGAAAACTCTCACATCAGTGAAAAAGAAAAGGAGCAAAAGAAAGAGAAAGAAGGTGAGAAAGAAGCTCCACTACAAGAGCAAACAAGGACAAATGATCTCCCAAAAGAGTGGAGGACTTCTAAACACCATTCACTTGACAATATTATAGGTGACATCTCAAAAGGGGTAACAACTCGAAACTCTCTTAGGAATACATGTAATCACATGGCATTTGTCTCTCAAGTTGAACCTAAAAATATAGAAGAAGCCATTATTGATGAACATTGGATTTTAGCCATGCAAGAAGAATTAAATCAATTTGAAAGAAATCAAGTTTGGGAACTTGTGCCAAGACCTAGTGATCATCCTATCATAGGCATCAAATGGGTCTTTAGGAACAAACTTGATGAAAATAGTGTCATCATAAGGAATAAAGCTAGATTAGTAGCTAAAGGATATAATCAAGAAGAAGGAATAGATTATGAAGAAAGATATGCTCCTGTAGCCAGATTAGAAGCCATTAGAATGTTACTAGCATTTGCATCTATCATGGATTTCAAACTTTATCAAATGGATGTAAAAAGTGCATTTCTAAATGTTTATATACAAGAAGAAGTGTATGTTGATCAACCTCCTGGTTTTGAAAGTTTTGACGTACCCAATCATGTTTTCAAATTGAAAAAGGCTCTTTATGGGCTAAAACAAGCTCCTAGAGCTTGGTATGACAGATTAAGTAAATATCTCCTAGAAAATGGTTTTTCAAGAGGAAAAGTTGACACTACACTATTTATTAAAAATAAGGAGCATGATATTCTGTTAGTATAAATATATGTGGATGATATTATCTTTGGTGCTACTAATGATGCTTTATGTCAAGAATTTTCTAAGATAATGCAGAATGAATTTGATATGTCCATGATGGGACAACTTAATTACTTTCTTGGACTCCAAATTAAGCAAGCAAAGGATGGAATATTCATAAATCAATCAAAATATTGCAAGGAATTGCTCAAAAGGTTTGGAATGGGTAATGCAAAGGAAATTACTACTCCTATGAGCACTTCCTGTTACTTAGATAAGGATGATGAAGGTAAGCCTGTAGAAGTAACAAAATATAGAGGTATGATTGGCTCTCTCCTTTATCTTACTGTTAGTATACCTGATATAATGTTCAATGTATGTATGTGTGCTAGATATCAAGCTAATCCTAAAGAATCTCATTTAACTGCAGTAAAAAGAATTATGAGATATCTTATTGGAACAGTGAATATAGGTTTATGGTATCCCAAGGGAACCTCGTGCAGTCTAATTGGTTACTCTGATTCAGATTTTGCTGGCTATAAAATGGATAGGAAAAGTGTAACATCCCCAATTTTTGTCTAAGCTAATTAGTTCAGTGATCCTGGCTAATTAGAGAGGTTAACGATTAACTGAGAATTAATCGGCTGATCTCGATGAGCAAGAGCTTACTAAATTGAGTCAAGTCGATAATTGAATCATAATGTACTAAAGGTTTTAATTAAAACCTAATTATTCGAACCTCATTAATTCGTAACTTAGAAATATAATTAATAAGATCAATTCTTTTAAGAGGAAAAATGTCTTAAAGATGTAATTAACCGAAATCGGTTAAAGAGCAATTTAACTAATCGAATTGATTAACAACTTAAGTAATTCTCATAGCTTTGAAGATTTAAAAATTTTTCTTAATTGATACACCAAATCTTGGCCAAGGGCAAGAGCAAAATCCAACCATCCATTTATCTTCTCATCATGCACCATTAGATCAAGAATCCATGTTAGTAGATTCCTTGATTCAAGACAAAAGATCTACTCTCCTCCATCAAGATTGTGACACTTGGAGTGATCACAATCATCCAATGCCAATCCTAGGATAGATCATGCTTTTAACCACTTGAAAAGAAACATTACAAGGTCTTTACCCAAGTGTCAAGACTCAAAGAAAACACAACTCACCCTTTTACCCTAAGGTTCCTAGCCCTTTTGCTTGAAAAAGAAGTAAGATTCATCTACTCACTCTTGCTTGTTAGAGAAGCCAAACCAATCAGCCCCCCCTCACCCATTTTGTGCCCCAAATAGCCTTCCCCACTTCCTCATTTGTGATTTTCATCCTCTCACTACAAGCCCAAGCTCCCACCTCTCTCTAAACTTTATTCTAGCTCTTTTGTTCTTCCAACCTTTCTTGTTCCTCTTCTCTCTTTCTCACCTTATCCAACTCTCTTTCCTATCACCACCCTCACAAGCCCTTCAAGGACCACCCTCTTTGGTTCTTGAAAAAGCAAAACAAACACTTACTTAGCCCCATTATCAAGCTCAAGGAGGAGGAGGCCATCTCCAACCATTCTCATTCTTCAAACTTGTCAAGAGAAATCCTTGTGTTAGTGACTCTAACCCCTTTCTTTTCTATGTTTTTTTTTAAGCTCTAGAACTCCTAAGCTCTCCATAGCTAGGTGGTTTTAGGACTTGCTTTAAAGGCCTCATGGCTATGCTCTTGTTATAAGTTGTTTGTGATTATTGCTCTTCTCTTGTAAAATGACTTTGGATGTGCATTTTGTTTTATGTTGAACCCAACATTTTAGAACTCAAAGTATTGATTTTTACCAAGATCTCAAAGTATAAAAGTGGTTTGGAAATGTAAAATGGTCACTTGAAGAAAAGACTTAAATGTTCTTACAAGAAAACTCCTTGAAACCAAAACCGTGAAAACTGGAAAATTCTGGCAGTCTGTATTGTACGATCAATAACCCTTTCAATATAACTCCAAATGGAACGAAAATAATTTTAAATTAAACTAGACTCAAAGAGATTTTTATACATATAAAATATGTGAGATTTGGCTTTAAAAAGAGAGAGATATGAATTTTTAAAGCTTGCTGTTCCTGGATGGGTTTCTGTCCGGGCAGTGGGTGATAAAATGTACATAACTCAAGTTATACATAACATTTTTGAGTGGGACCAAGTTTGTTAGAAAGATAAGACATAGAGGAATACTCCCATAAAACAGTTTTGTCAGATTCCATGTGAGGAACTCCCAGTGAAGTGGACAAGTCACTGACCCGAGATGAACTTTCAATCCTGAACAGTCAGAATAAAATGTGAATAACTCAAGCTACAAAATGAATTTTTAGGTGGGGTTTATTTTGTTTAAAAATAGACTCAGAGACGTACATCCACACAAAAATTCGAAATAAAATAGTAAAAGATGAAATTATGGTGAATTTTTGAATTTACTGCCCCACCATAAAAGTAAAACTGGTTATGGTAAAATTTAAAGGTTAATGAGAAATAAGCTTTAAAACATTAAGACCCTCACATTGAGTATTGGAAAATCTTCATAATTCAACTTAAAAGTTTCAAAAAGGATCATAGATGAAATTGGCATTATGCCCAATAAAAGAAGTTTACACAAGGGATAATCTCAATTAAAAGCTTGCACCAAATTTATTAAGCTAAACTCAGAAAACTTTGCTTGAGAATATGCCTATGTTTATGTGCAAGCATGATGCTATGATGATGATGAATAATGATGATGATATGATATGATGATGATGATTATGATATGATATGATGATGATCATGTGATATGATGATGATTAGGATAGTGATACGATGATGATAAGAATGATAATGATATGATGACGATATGATAATGAATGAGGATGATATGCATATGATATGTTGATGACATGATGCTTAATGCTATACATGAAAGAATTAATAAATATGAACACCCTGGGGACGGCGATCATGCGCCAGAGGTGATTAATAAAGGAACCACATTTGGGAACGGCGATACGTAACGCCTAAATGTGGAAGAGAATTAGAATAACTTTGCATCATAAGCTTTAATAAGAAAAAGATGAACTAAGGGTATGATCCTTCAAAAGGGAAGGTGACCTAATTTAAGCTCCCCTCACCCTTGACTCACATGAGGTATGGCATGACCCAGCTAGTGTGAGTATAGGAGATAGGTCTTACATGAGGCATGGCATGACCCAGCTAGTGTAAGTACCGAAATTCTATGGTGGCGACGGCCACGGTATGAGCTCATTACCACTTATGTTTAGTGGGTGAAAAGATAAAGTCAAGTTAAGAAAAGAAAAGGGACTTCGTTCCAAACCCTAGAAAGGGAAAGAAGTTAAGAGAATCTTATAGCATGGACATGCACGTTTTATGTAATTATATTTGTGCTTATGTATGTTATGATATAAATGATTAGAGATTATGTTAAAATTGAATCCGCTTCGGATATTCATGTTTTAGAAAACCTAAGAACAGAACCTTATGAATGCTCACTATTTTCATTAATAAAACCGAAGTGGCTGGGATGATGACGATGACACTTTCGTGTCGGGTTCGAGTCCTACTGAGAAATTCCATTTCTCACCCTAGTTATTCTTCCGTATTATCACCAGACCCCGACGGCACATCCGGTGGAGTGGAGCGTGGATCCCCAACACTGTGAGCGGACGTGTGACGTGGGATGCAAGACGAAGCTGTTTTGGGACTTGTAGCGACCATCGCTCTGCACCTTCGTGTATTTCTTTTTGAGTTGGGCTTTGTCATTTAAATTTGTACTTAGTATCTAGTATTTGGATCATGGCCCGACCATGAGCCTCCTTCGCTGTAATGCTGATATGTATGTATATATATATTATGAACTCGTATCGATGTAATGATTTGCTATATAATGCAATGTATTTGTGAATTATTATTTGTTTACCTTTCTCATGTTTTACGAATTTGGGTATGTATTTTATGCGACACGCTCTTTCTCTAGCTATCTTCTCGCTCAAGGCTTTACTTTTCAAAATGCTGTAACAACTAATAAAATGCCGTAATACGACTTAAGCATAGTATGGGTTTATTAGGGTGTTACAAAAAGCACCAGTGGAACCTGTCAATTAATTGGTAGTGCTTTAGTCTCTTGGCATAGCAAGAAACAAAATAGTGTGGCATTGTCTACTGCAGAGGCGGAATACATAGCAGCTGGAAGTTGTTGTGCTCAAATTCTTTGGTTGAAGCAACAACTTTCAGACTATGGATTACACCTTGACCATATACCTATAAGATGTGATAACACAAGTGCTATAAATCTATCTAAAAATCCTATTTTGCACTCTAGAACCAAACACATTCAAATTAGACATCATTTTCTACGTGATCATGTGCAAAAAGGTGATTGCATCTTAGAATTTGTTGAGACAAGTAAACAACTAGCAGACATATTTACTAAACCTTTACCTAGGGAAATTTTTTTCAATATAAGAAGAGAATTAGGAATAATTGCTTCTTCACATATATAGTTTTTCTTTATTACATCTTTATTATTTATTCAATTTCTTTTCAAATCACTAACTTCAGCATTAGAGATTTCACTAAAATTATTTTGCAGGAACTCTGTCATTTTTAAGTTCCTTACGGCTCTTAATCTGAAATAACTTGAAGGTCTATGTAGTTTAAGGTTTGGTAATCGATTATGAGAGGCAAGGTAATCGATTACATCCGTCTCTGTTACCCCCAAGTTCAATTTTAATTTTAGTGTAATCGATTACAATATTTAGTAATCGATTACTGGTGCTGGAAAAATAACACTATAGTAATCGATTACATGTCTATTTTAATCGATTACAAAATCTAGGCAACTGGTAATCGATTACACCAATTTGGTAATCGATTACAAGACGGGTCTAAAGCCTCCGCATCTGCATTCTCTCTCCTCATTTCAAACTTCAACCTCTTTCTCTTCATGCTCTCTCTCTCTCTCTCCCAAAACGCCATTGTCGAAGCTCTCCCTTCTCTCTAACATCACTCCCTTATTTCTGCATCAAATCTCTCCGTTTCTTCACCAAACTGCTTCTTTTCTTCCTCTCCACAAAACCTATACACTCTCTATCCCAAAAATCCACGATTCCATGGCTGAGTCATCTAGGGCTCTTAGGAAGAGGAAGGCCTCCGCCAAGAACGCCGAAACTACCACTTCCTCTCTTCCTTCTATGGATTTATTGCGATTCTTCTCATCCAAAAAGCAAATGGACTCCTACATTGCTCATTTCCAGACTCGTGAACTTGTCACTCCAAGGTATTTAGATTCTGACTTCTTCAATCAAACTAACTTAGGAGTGTTTGCTCTTCTGAATAGATGGGTGTTGGTTAAGTTCCTCACTATGAAAGACAAGATATATCCTGAATTGGTTAAAGTTTTCTATTCCAATTTGAAGTATAAGGATGCCTGCTTATTTTCTGAAGTGAAGCATGTCCAGATAGTCATTGATAGGTGACTATTTTATCAATTCACTGGTCTATCTTTTGATGGAGAAACTTTACCTGGGAAGGCCACTGCTCCTGGTGATTGGAAGGAGGATTATAATCATGACTTGGCCTTAGCACAGTTCATAGGAGAAGGTGACACAACAAATAAGAGAACTTTAGTGGGTAGGCTTTCCTTAGAAGACTGTATTCTTCATTATATCCTTGTGCGTGTCTTGATTCCTAGAGCTGGTAATTATGCTCAAATATCTTCTGATGATGTTCTGGTTATGTGGGCTATGACTATTGAGCGTCCAATAAACTGGGGATACTGTATCATTCAACACATGTTAAAGGTTAAGAAGAAGGCTAGGTGTGCTTTACCTTATGGGATGCTCATTACTCGTTTTCTTCAGCATTGTCGCATACCTCTCAGTGGTGAGATTACTTTAGACGAGACTCCTCATTATCCCATTAATGAAGGGACACTAACCAAAATGGGTTTCAAGAACTATGCTGGCCAATGGTACATTCCTAATAGGCCTGCAGGAAACGTCCTTCCTCCTCTCTCTGCTCCTGGTCCTGCTTCCGCTTCCGCTTCCACCTCTATTCCTCCACCTCCCTCAGATTATATGGCGGTGATGCTTGAGGAGTTCCGCGGTCTTCGCACCTATGTTGGAGAGCGTTTTGATCGCCTTGAGACTCATTTGGACCACTATGAGACTACCTTAGTTGGTTATGGGACTACGATGGATAGTGTGGAGAATGATCTTCATGCCCTACGTTAGCATTTTATCCCGTCTGGTTTTGCTTCTCCATCGCCTCCTTCTCCGGCTCACTTTACTCCGACTTCTCATGCGTCTCATCGTCCCTTTCCTGCAGCTTCTGAGGATCATGAGACCTTAGGTAGTCGTGATACTACTAACCCCTCTGATTTACTCCCTCTTACAGGTTGCACTATACTTCAGCCTGGTGATTCGGATGATTCTGATACTTCTGATGACTCTGATGCTACTGCGACTGATGATATTGAGGATGACGGCGACTCTGATGGGACTTAGTTCATGATTGGATGCCCTTCACTATGTTGTTTTTGTTTGTCATCTATCTATGCACTTTTGTTATGCTTATGAACCTTTGTTCTTTATGTTTGTTTTCATTTATGTTTCTGGTCTTTTTGATTATGCCAAAAGGGGGAGAATTGGACATTGGTGAGGTGTAGTTATATTATGCACATACTTGGTGTGGTTATGTTATGCACATATTTCGGTGTTTAGGGGGAGTTTATATTTTATATTTGATTGTGTATCTTATTCCCTAACTATATATTTAGTGTATACTCTTAGGGGGAGTTTATTTTTCTTTTGTCATATCTTTGTCATATCTATATTTGTTATTGTATCCTCACATAAGAAGTTTGTCATCATCAAAAAGGGGGAGAATGTATATGCTTATACTATAGGTTTTGATGATGCCAAAAGGGTGATAAACGGCTGCAATCAAAGAGCACAAAGATCCTTGAAGACAAACGGGTTCAAGCATCGTTGGTATAAATTCTTAGGCCATAGGTTCTTTTTGTTAATAGCTTTTCTATTATTAATTCTCATGGCCAAACTTTTTGAAACTTTATAATTCGTGTTTTCAAAAATGTTTTTTAAACAAGCTACCAAGTTAGATATTGATTTTTTTGAAAACATATTATAAGTTTCTAAATAATTTGTCTTAAAGATAGTTTATGGAAAATATGTTTTTGTAAATTAAGCAAATGCATGTTTTAGTAAGGTATAATCGATTACATAAAAATTTTCAATCGATTACGTTCGTTAGAATTTTCAAAAAGTCGTTACAACCGCGTTTTTTTAAAGCTGTAATCGATTACCATCATATTGTAATCGATTACCATTCTGGGTTCATTTGTAATCGATTACCACAAAGTGTAATCGATTACCATATTCAAAGACTTGCCCAGAAATTAGTTATTTTACAATGGTAATCAATTACCAAAGTCCTGTAATCGATTACCATGAGGCCTAACTGCAAAAAAACGGCTAGTTATGAAAAGTCATGTTCGTTGGCTACTTTTCTCAAATGGCTAGAACGAAATCTGAAGCCTATAAATAGCCATTCATAACACATTTTTAAGCAGAATACTAAAGGGTTAAAAACTCTTAATCAACTTTTTCCATTCCTTGATTTCTAACTCAGTTTTCTGTGGCCAAAGAGAGTTGCTATTGAAAAGCTTCATAGTACTTCAAGTTGTATTATTTTCTCTTTTAGAGAGTGATCAATTTCCTTTATTCTGTATCAAATTGTAAGAGGGTGAGGTATCCCTCTTTGATTGTGAGAAACTCAAACACTAGGGTGAGGGATCCCAAAAGTATGAGTACTCAAGTATTGTAAAGGTTTTAAAACCTTGAAGAATTTGACATAGTGAGAAATCCTGAGTTGATTGTTTGGGGACTGGACGTAGGCCACAAAGGGTGACCGAACTAGGATAAATCTGAGTTTGCTCTTCTCTACCCTTATCTTTTACTTAATTGCAAGTTAAATTCATATTGTTTATTGTTGAAGTAATTTGAAACTTGCATTAATTTTCAAATATTTAATCACTTAATCACCTATTTTCTAATAAGATTTAAAAGAAAGAGATTTTTGGGAAAAGAATTAGGATAAACTTTAGAACTTAATTCACCCCCTCTTAAGTTCTTGAGGCCACTTGGTAACATTCCAGTACCTAAGTTGGAAATGAAGTGCGAGGTGGAGGACTGGGACATTCACTGAGTAAGACTTGAGCGCAAAACCAGACCAAGAGACTATTGAAGCTAGCTAGTGACGCAGCAGAAGCAAATTCTGTGTATTATATTAGTCACAACTTCTTTTAAATTGTAACTATTTTATCCCCTATGTATCAGAGATGATGAAGTTTATAAACTATTAGTAAGTAATAAAGTGCGAAGTTAAAGGGCCATGTATTATATTTTCCATATTTTAAAGTCTTCTTAACATAGTGACACCTCTTTAATATAACTCCATGACTCGAGCATGGCTTATATAATAGAGGGTGTTACACCTCCTCCTCGAGCACGGCCACCCCCATAAGGCACAACACTGGTACGAATGAATCTGCGACCATGAACCGGGGATGGTGCATGATAAGGAGTTGCTGAAGAAAAAGATGAATCGGATGTCATGCGAATCACGGACAGGTAAGAAGGCTAGGATAGGTCAGTCTCCACATGATAGCTCGAATAAGACGGCTCCAAAAAATTGGAATCCAATGAAATGGTCAGAGTCAGATGGATATCCGAGTCAGTCTCATTGTCAGTGGGGCATCTCGGCGGCTGAAAGTAAGGGTGGATGTCATCCAGGGGAATCTCACCATACGACTGATGTAGGCGGAAGAATGGGCTCATAATTGGAACCTGAAATGGACAATCTTGGAAGATGTAGACCCTCATTGCTGCGCTTGTAGATATCACCAAGGCATTCAACACCGGGTCAAAGTGCCAATGCCAAACCGGGAACTTAATGACGATCACCACTATGCCCGATACCGGCATCTTCTGAAGATGACATGGAAACGTAGGTGTAAGAAACACTAGATTTTTCAGTAGGATTGCAACTAGACAAACACTATGTCATTGTCATCGCCCCAGCCACTTTGGGTTTAATTATGAAAATGTTGAACATGTAGAGATTCAATTTTAATGATTTTGAAAACTTAAGTCCTAAAGCGGGTTGCTTTCAAATTTAACATTATAACCATATCATCATAACTAAACATACATAAGAAAGCATAGAATAAACATTCATAATGCATATAAGAAATATAGAAACATGACTATGCAACTCATGAACTTGACCATGGTTCTACTTTGACTTTACTTTCATTTTTAGCACACACGTAATATTCTTTACTTTTCCTTTGAAATAGACAACTTTTGGACATTAGCTCATTCCACAAAGTACTAACCAAACCAGACTAAGCCGATATTGGTTACTTCTAAGTTGGAGGGTTCTCCATGTCACCCTTGCCTCCCCCATAGAGATTCCTTAAGTCTTTGTGGATCACCATCTCTTACTTCCCTTATTGAAGTGATTAAAAGGTCATATCCCATTTTTTCTTTTCTTATCATTATACTTTACATGTATAGTACTTCTTTGACAAGATACATGCAATGACATGACTAAATCCATAATTTTGACGAAAATCTGGCAACATGACGGCTAGTCTAGAGCTTCCCCAAAATGCCAATCATAAAAGTTTCAACCAACAAACCATTATATCCGTATCATATCATCACACTAATCATTCAATCATGAGCAAAGCTCAATCAAACTTGCCATTCATCATGCCGAATGGCATCATACATTCAGACCCTAAAGGGATTTATAGTTGTGTTATTCTTTGTGAGAAGTCTTATGAATCATCATATGATTTTCCGTGGTTATCCACGAGAGAATCACATAGTTAAATTAAAAGTGTATGAAATCTTTTAGTTACTTATTGCTTATAGGAAACTACTTTTTACTTGGCTACATGTTTTATGGAACACTTGTTCAAATTAACTAAGTTAGGTAATTATTTCCTTTCCTTGAGATAGTGCACTTAGTGATTCCTAGGTTCATAGTAAGCTTAGAGGCCCTAATTATACTTCTGTTCCCAAGGAGTTTGAGATCCTTCTAATCCTAGGGTCATGACAACACATAACTACATTCATGAACCCAACAGCACCATGTTCACTAATCACCAAGGGTGATTTTTAACTTATCCAAGTTGCAAAGTTTCAAACTCTTATCATTAACATAACAAGATCTTACTTTAGATATTATAAAAGTTATCATTCTTTATAAAGTAGTTACAAAGTTTCATTCTTTATGAAAGTAAATGCCTCTAAAATTATACTCTTGTCTTAAAGATTAAATCTTTATGAAATAATGATACAAGACACTAGCTTTTGAACTAAAAGTCTTGTTCTTTATCAAAGTTGACACTTTTATTTATTCTAAGACCATCAAGGTCTCAATTTTATGATTTAAAGTTGTCTTAAAGTAAAAAAGATTCCTACTTTATGAACTAATGATATAAAACATTAGCTTTACAGTTAGAAAGTCTTGATCTTTATAAAGTTAACACTTTTATGCATTATTTTGACTCAAGATCTAAACTTTATGAATTAAAGGTTGCAAGTCAACACTTTTATGACTTAAAGATTTCATTCTTGACTAAAGCTTGAAACTTTATGTAAAGTCTTATCTTCAAGGTTTGATTTTTAAGACACAAAGTGACAAGTTCTTATTTTTATGACTTAAAAAGCTTCATATTCCAAAAAGTTTAGACTTGTACATATATTCTTATCTTCAAGACAAGATAAAATAAAACTTTAAAGAAGCATAAAACTTGCGCCACTTTTAAAGTTGCAAGTAACAAACTTTTTGAAATTCATGCATCAAGAATGTGTCTAGTCTTGTCAAATCAAGAGAAAATGATAAAGATGGCAACTTTTCCAATCATAAGCACCATCATAAGAAGATAAACAACTTTCAAGCCAAACACCACCAAGAACATCAAGATCTTATGCATCAAGAAAGGAAAATAGAAACTTTAAAGACAAAAAAATCAAGAACACTCACGAACAAGAATATGAACATATTTTTTACCAAAAATAGAAACTTTTGCTCATGAAGAGCGTGAAAGATTTTCTCAAGCTTTCACTTTAAGATCTTCATCATGAGAGAAACCAAGCTTCAAACTTTCTTGAGTAAATAAAATAGAAGAGTGAAGATCACTACCTAGAGTCAAAAAGTGGCATATTTTGCAAGAGGAGAAGAAGAAGATGAAGGCTTCTCCTTGATGATGATAGTGGCGGTTTTGGATGAACAAAGAGAAAGCTTTTGAGTTCTTTTGAAAATGAGATTGTAGTTTTTAGATCTTGTCTCCAAAGACTAAAAGATGTGGTCTTGAAGGGCTAAGTAAGAGTTTTGATTATGGTGGGGGTGGAGAAAGAAGAAGAAGGAGAAGAGTGTAGAGAGAAGTTAGAGGATTTGAGTTTAAGAGAGAGAATAGGATGATACAAAATGACAATGAGAGTGTGTGTGCGTGTCTTGTTGTTGTAGCCATAAGCTTCAAGTGGGTGGAGGGAGATATTTTTGTGTTAATTAAGGTTTAGGGAGACAAATTGGATGATGGGGGAACAAATCAAGTACTTACTCTTATATAAAGCATTCTTGTCTAATACTTTATGCTTTAGTGACATCACCTTTGCTTTATTATCTAGTTGACTAAATTTGAACTTAATCATGTGATTAAGTGCTCTTGCAACTTAAATAATATGATTAAGCAAGGATTAATGATTAACACACAAGAACATGATTACCAAAAAATAATCTTGTGATTAAGCTTAATTATCCTTAATTAAACTCGATTAACCTAATTAAAGGTGATTAGTGCTTAATTAAGCTATTAAGGCTCTGACTTGCTTAATTAGAGATTATCTAATCTCGATTAAGCATTCTCTTGACTTTTCTCATCAAAGTTAACTCATAAAGACTTTGTTAATCCCTTAATTAAGTCTTAATCTCATAATTTCCTCATTAAGTGCCAATTACTCAGGGTCACTAAGGTAATTTAACACGATAGGAAATTGAGGATGTTACATCCACATGTAATAAAATCCTATTATTAAGCATGTCTGGCTCAAAGGCCACATCTATCTCAATGTTGAGTATGATCCGCGCCATTTAGAAACACTAAGGAAAAATGATAAGAGAAATCTCCCAGTAGAATGGTGTTCTAGAGGAGTCCGCTTTATCCTAAAAATACTAAGAATAAGATGGGAGTGCAACAATATGTATATCAATTGTAATAAATCAAATCACATATAAAATTATTAAAACATTTGCAGCAAAATGAAGCACAAATAAGTTACAAGCAATAGATAAGATAAATTATCATTTCTAGCCATTTATTAGTGTCAAGTGAGATGGAAGTGTGTGAAAATAATCATAAGCAATAGAGCAGTAACTTAATCATAGTAAATAACATAGAAAATAGCAAATGTACTATCAATTCCTTTTTTTACTGCTACTTGATTCCTTTCTGATGGCTAAAGTTTGCAGGTTTTGCATTAAATATTGAGATTTGTGAGAGCTCTCATTACTAGGGTGTCCCCTAGTCAAATCAATGACTGCCAAGTCCTTATCTGTTAGCATGGTGAGGCCCAAGGCATCACATAACAATTACCAAGTCCTTATCCACTAGTATGGCAGGGCCCAAGGTGTCGTTTAAACCACTGCAAAACTTAGTGATCACTAAGTCCTGATCTACTAGCATGGTGGGACCAAGGTGTCTGTAACACCCTCTATCATGTAAGCCATGCTCAAGTCATGAGTTATATTAAGAGGTTGTTACTGTGCTAGGAGATCTTTAAAATACAGAAAGTATAATATATGGCCCTTTAACTGCATACTATATTACTGAATAATGGTTCATAAATTTCATCAGTTTTGATACATATAGAATAAAACAATTACACTTTAAGAAAAAGTTTTGTAGCTAACATTATACATAGAAACTACTTCCGCATTGCAGCTGTTGCCCTCACTAACTTTAGCCAGTCTCCATAGTCTTCCGGGCCGACTTATGCCTGAGTCTTGCATGATGAATTCCCCAGGATTTTTGCCTCATTATTAAATTTTAGCCTTGGCACTAGAATATTTATGGAAAAGAAAAACATACAAGCAGACAGTGGGAATCTAAGGTTCTCAGTAGGTAAACTTGAACTATTACTCATACAGTGCCATCATAAACATTCCAGTCGCTTGGATTTCTTATGAAAATGTGAGCACATATACGCAAGTAGTGGTTCAATTTTAAGTTGAAAACATATTTCTCGAAGCAGGTTATATTTTAACAACCACTTGGCATGTTATGTGACAGACATAGAAACAAGAATAGTGTAACATACTTCAATAAGAATCATAATAATATTATGACATAATGAGAAAATTAGAGATGCCCATATAGATGCTTGTACTTGACTTAATTCATCTCTTTCTTTAACTTGCCCTTCTGCACTTGGTCCCCCGGAGGTGAATGGCTTCTCTCACCCCTGGGTAATAGCCTATTTTTCAGGTTCGAACTCGTACCTATACATGAGTTGTAACATCCTTACTTTCGTAAATAAACTGTAATGGAAACCTTGAATTATTTTTCTTAGGCAGTGTGAGAATTTCTCATGCAGCGTTATGCCATAACGATCTTCACACTCAGAATTATAGGGTAGTGTAACATCCACCGGATTTTTTTTATCGTTTTATCGTTTTTCGCCTAGCTGTTCGGTTTTTATCAAATAATTGAGATTACTTAAAATTCGACTAAATATTTATTTAGGATCAATTAATTAGCAATTAATTGAGTTTAGATATGAGTCAATTAGGTTAAAAGTATAGGAGATTTCATAAAAAAAATTTGAAACCGATTTACCGATTTAAAGGAAATTGGTAAGATACGTGTAACACCCTCCCAAGTATAGTACTATGCTTAAGTCATAGTACCATACCCTGGAGTTGTTATGGTTACCTGAACGGACCTTATCTGATAGCAACTTCAGCTGCGCTACTCTGATACCTCTTGGAACTCTCTGGAGACAACATGGAAAATAGGAATGAGAATTATAAAGTCTCAGTAGGATTCTCTATAATACACATGTAATGTCATCGTTGTCATCTCCAGTTTGCTTCGGTTTATTATGAAAACGGTGAACATGCATGCATAAACTGTTTAATTTTACATTTCAGAAATATATTATCCGAAGCAAAGTTCATTTTAATCATATGCTTAGCATTTGGGAAAAATCCATAAAATCCATTCAAATATAATACCATGAGTAATAACTGTGGCATATTAAACGCATACATAATATCTGCACCTAACTTTACTCATACTTAAATTTATGCCTATACATAAAACTTGCTTTTCTTTCTGCATCTTTCTTTTTCTTTGTCATCCTAAAATCTTTGCGTGCCATATTCCAGAGTATGATCGCCATGTCATACCCCATCAGAGCATGATCGCCATGTCACGTTCCTTAGGAATGTGGGATCTTCCTTTGGTACTTACACTAGTTGGTTCAAGCCATGTCTCATGTAAGTTCTGTCCCCTATACTCACACTAGCTGGGTCGATGCCATGCCTCATGTGAGTGGGGTACCTGCATAAGCTTTAATCTTTAATCTTTAGTCTTTAATCTTTAGCTTTTACTTGGCACACCTAGGCGTTACGTATCGCCGTCCCTAGGGTGCATTTACTGCCCTTGCGTAGCCTAGCCTTGGATGAGCTCGTCAGCTTCACCCGTGACCGTCGTCACACCGGCTCACCCACAAGGGGACCCACGTGCCTCTAGGTTGGAGGGATCTCAATTTGGCCACGAGCCTCTAGGTTGGAGGGATCTCAATCTAGCCACGTGCCTCTAATATAGAGGGACCTCATCTGACCACGTGCCTCCAACATAGAGGGACCCAAATCTTAGCTGCCTTCACAAGGAGGGATTCAATGTGCAACTGCCTCCAGGTGAAGGGACCCATGTCTTTATCATTTAACTGCCTTCACAGGGAGGGATTTCAAATAACTGCCTCCGAGTGAAGGGACTCACATTTTATCTTATTAAGTTGCCTTCACAAGGAGGGACCTCAAGTAACTGCCTCCAAGTGAAGGGACTCACATTCAATATATTCACATTCTTTCATTCTCATGCTTATTCAAGCATAGTCATACTGAGTGTACTCATACATATGCTTCATTTATTTTTATATATCTCATCTTATACTTATGTCATTCTCAAATATAGGGTTTCTATATACCCATTCATACTCTAATTCTTTCTTACATCTAAGCATTCATAGCTTCTTAGACTTTTGCCGTAAATCCGGCAGCATAACGGATCAGGTCCGTTTCCCCATGAATAGTGCCAGCCCTCACAGACAGTTCAGTCATAGCAACATAAATCAATTTAACACATATATATCAATATCAAACTAGCCATCCTCAACTCAAACTTTATATGTTTCCCTAATACTTGTGAAATCTTCAATTGGGTCACTTTGTGAAACTATCACTTTGGCCATTCTGCCACATTCTAGTCGGTTCTGCCCGAATTTCATATGAACCACCTTTATTTCTATTCAACTCATTTAAATCTGAAATTTGGGTATATCATAGCTCTATATGTCTATTTTCTAACCCCTTTGGTCCCATATCATTTTGATCCATATAACTCAAGATATTTAAATCTTACCTCAACTCGTTCAGTCACTAGCCCGAGTTACACTCCTGGAAGTATAAATTCACTAAAAAATCGAAACTAAGCTCAAATCATGCGAAATCAGTCTCATATTGAAGCTAACAGGACAACCTTTCATTTTCCACAAGTTTCACTCCATTTGATTAAGTATACCTCGAGTTATAAGTCCTGAAAATCTACCTTTCTGAACTACTCTGTTTTGGCCTAGATTGGACATAGGACAACTTCCTCGAATCACTGGGAACAATTGGGACCATAACAAACTCGGAATCTTATATTGGGGTGTTCCCCTGTGTGTAAGCTTTCTAACAAAATTGGTTTCACTCGATTTGGAGTTGTATAGGGTGAGTTATACCCTTCTAAAGTCACTCTGCCCGGATGAAAGTCTTGAACCCTAGGTCAAACTTCAAAAATTCATATCTCCCTCAATACTAATCTAATAACCTTATATGATATATCCATGGAAAGCCCTGAATGTCTACTTTCATCTAAAAATGGTTTCATAGGATTTAACGGGCTGTAGATGGAACCGTACACTCTGCCATACGGACTGCCGTGGAATTCTTCATCCAGACAGCATACTGATTCTTCTCTCCTTCTAATTTTCTCCTTCTAATCATAATTCTAACTCAAAATCTTCTATTAATTCAATCATAATTCATCATAATCCATCATAATACATCCAATAATTCATCAAATACATGAAGAAGAGTACAATCTCATGCAATCATAGTGCAAGGAATTCAAGAATAGAAGTAGAATCCTACCTCTTTGGAGTATGACTTGAGCTAAGTGCTGAAACTTGAAGGCTGGATAGAGGGGGAGAGTTGAGAAGAGGAAAGAGAGCTAAAGTGAGGAAGGGAAAGCAACGTGAGAAATGAGCTGAAGAGGCAGGAGGAGGATATATATATATATAGATAAAGCCTCGAAGTGGTAGTTAGAATAAGTGGCTTTGATTGGATGAAATTTTGTGGGCAAGGTTCAGCCATGTCTCCTTCTTTTGTGTCAAAATTGCTCTCCACGTTGTCAGAGAAGTGAAACTCGCTTCCAGCGTATCTGAACATGACATCGGAATTCGTGCATGGTTAAGTCGGAACTCGGAATAATCATCTTGTTTGTGACTTGAGGAAATCTTGTTTATGTTGAGACTTGGAATCAAGGTCGGAGGTCGGAAGACATACAACTAACAATCAACTGATCTCGGAACTCCCAGTTCAAAGTCGGGACTCCTTGTAATAAGATCGGATATCGGAACTCGTGTGTTGTAGAAATCAGCTTAAGGATCCGAACTCGTGTCCATCCCAATGGAGTTCGACACTAAGGCCGGAACTCGTTACATTAAACTCGGAGTTCGGTTCTCGTACCATTGTGTTAATCTATAACTTCTGAGATCGGATGAAGCATGAGGTCTGAGGTCGGAATGAGGATGCTTAAGATCGGAACTCAGGTGAATCAATCACATTTCCAAACCCAAGTACTTAAACCCGGAAATCGGTATCTTACATTTGATGAGATCGAAAATCGGGTATAATGTCTTTAAGACATGAAGTCGGAAGTCGTAGACATTGGAAATCGGAGAATATCATAAGATAAAGTCAGAAATCAGGAGTTTGAGACTAGATGAAGTCAGAAATCTGAGGTCATGAAGTCGGAATTAATGCTGAAAGTTGAACACGAACACACAAATCGGGAATAGTCAAACTTAAATGAAATCGAAAGTCGTACCAATACATGAAGTCGGGAATTCAGCCATGCAAACTCGGAAATCGGGAATAATTATTCTAACTGATATCCCAAAATGAAGTCAGAAATCATGGGCTTGGAAGTGAAGTCGGAAATCGAAACTCGGATGTTACAATACGGTATTTTAAATTGTCAGGACCGAACCAATAGGATATTACACTCCATAACCCTACCTCAAGTGGTTGAAAACTCAACCACTTAACACATGAAAGTGGCACAAGAAAGGCCACAAGGAAGTAGGGTGTTGGTTGAAATTTGGCCACAAAACTCCAACCAATTAAATCTCAAGGTTTCAACTACCTCATCAACACTTTATAACACATTTCTTCCTTTTTCTTTAGCCTAATTTTGTGCCCTCTCCTCCCCTTGTTCCAGCTCTCTTCTTCTCTTCTCCACTCACCCAACTCCATCAAACCTTCAAGCTTAACCAAATTTTATTGATTCAAACTCCAAAATCAAGCCAAATCACATAGAAAGAGGTAGGGGTTCAATTCTTGTCTTGCTATTCTGGTTATGGGTGGCTGGTGGTGGCTTTATTTTCTCAATTTTTGATGTGATGATTGAATGATTATGATGATATTTGGCTGGTTTGTTGGCTATTTGTGATGTTAAAATCGATTAGGAGGCAAGAAAGGATGAAAATAGGAAGAGCTGAAGGGCTAGAGAACCAAAAACCCTCGGCAGTCCGTACGACGGAGTGTATGGCTCTGCCTACCGCCGTTTAAATTTGATGAAACCATTTTTATATGAAACTATATATTTAGGGACTTCTATAAATATATCATATAAGGCCATTGGATTAGTATTGAAAGAGATATGAATTTTGGAAGTTCGACCTAGGTTTTTGAGTTTGATTCTGGGCAGACTAGGTTGTTTGGGGTAAAACTCGCCCTATACTCCTTGAAATTGAATGAAACCAACTTTGTTAGAAAGCTTACACATAGGAGAATATCCCATGAAAATTTCAGAGTTAGATAAGGTTTCATTTACTACCAATGATCCAAGAAATTTTCCCTATGTCCAAATCGGGCCAAAACAAGGTAGTTCAGGAAGGTCAAATTTCGAGGCTTATAATTCAAGCCCTACTAAGGCAAATGGAATGGAACTTTTTGAAAATGAAGTCCTATTACCTTTAATATGTGCCAATTTCATATGATTTTAATCAGTTTTCAATTTTTAGTGGATTTTTACTTTTAAGTGTGTAATTTTGGCCAACTGTAGGGTAGGCTGGGATAAAACCTAAATAACTTGAGTTATAGTTATCAAAATTAGATGGGACCAAAGAGGTTAGAAAATAGACACATAAAACTTTAACATATCCAAAACTCAGGTCCAGATGAGTTCAATAGAAATTTTGGCTTGATTTACAAAAACTGGGTTGAATAATTGTGCTGAGGCAGTAACCTTGTCTTAATGTAACTAATGCTCCTATGAAGTTAATGTTGAATTATGAATGAAATGTCATGATTTCTTTGATAAGTTGGTGTACTGAGTACTGGCACTATTCACAGGGAAGCAGACATAATCCGTTATGCTGCCGAATTTTCGGCAGAAATTAGTGATAATTCTAAATGTTGGTGTGTTAATATTGTTATGCGACATGTATGAATATTAAGCAAGTATTATTATTTGAGAATAAGGTACGAAACCTATGTATTTATGATTCTATGATAAAAGATATGATGAGGGGTATGGCAAGGCGATCATACTCTGGAATATGGCATAATGATCCCACCCACTAAGGAATGTGACATGGTGATCACACCCCGAGAGAGTATGACATAGCGATCATACTCTAGGATGTGGCAAGATGAATATATTTTGAGGAGTGTGACATGGTGATCACACCCCGATGGGGTATGACATGGCAATCGTACTCTGGAATGGCCTGATGACCACATCCTAAGGAATGTGACATGGCAATCACACTCCGTTGGAGTATGACATGGCGATCATACTCTGGAATATGCGTGACAAGTTAAGCAAATTAAGAAAAACCCCAGTGCATTCACATGAATTCAAGTATGAGTATTTGTGTAATTGTATCCCCTGTTTCCTTGATGCTGAGACTATTCTACCTACTATGCTGTGACTATTATTCTAAATATGAAGCATTGCCAATGTGACTCAAGTGCGTGAATAAAATGAACTCAGCTTCGGATAATATATTTTTGAACTATAAAACTGAACAGTCTATATAACATGCTCACCTTTTCCATTATAAACCGAAGCAGTTGGAGATGACAACGATGACATTATGTATGATAGTTAAAGAATCCTACTGGGAATTTTAAATTCTCACTCCCGTTTTCGTGTTGTCTCCAAATAGTTCGAGAAGATCCAAAAATGGTTGAAGTTGCTGTCAAATAAGGTCTGCTCAAGTAACAATAACAACTCCAGAGTGGGGTACTATGACTTAAATATAGTACTGTACAGAGGAGGATGTTACAGGGTAGTGTAACACTGCCGTTAAAAATATGGCACTGCCATATGTTAAAAATTAAGAAATAACAAAAGTGCCCCTATAAACTTTTGTTAATTGCAGTGATGCCCATAATTTTTAGAAATTATATTTTGACCCCAAAGACTTATTCCCACAATAACCCTAGAACTTTTCATGAAATAACGCTTATATCCCCACATCTGTAGAGTTAGCAGAATAGGATTTTAAATAGAGCAAAATCACGTGGCGAAATCGTAGAAGTTTAAATCTCTGCCGATTAGGCCATGGAGGCAGTCTGGTATGAAATGATGTGGGGTGTCCCTGGATTTATTCAAAATTACGGAAATACCATTAGCTATGGAAAACAGAAAATAGAAAGGTTCTAAATTTGCAAAACGTTTAATTTACGTCGTTGGTCGATTTATTCAATTTTTATTAACTAAGTAAGGTTAATTGGAAAGTAATTAAAGGATAATTAGGAGTTAATTGGATATTAATTAGAGATATTAGGCTTAAGAAAATTAGAATAGACATATAGAAAATCTTACAAAGTTATTTAATAAAGTTTCACTGGTTTGGAGAAAATCGATAAGATTTCGGTATTTTAAACTATCGGAACCGGACTAATAGAAATTATACTGTGAAAACCCTAGGATGGATGGCCAAGATTCATCCACCATACCCTCACAAGTGGCGCCACCAACAGCCGTGAAGAGGGAAGCCAAGCCAAGTTTGAATGAGGATTGAAGTCCACCAATCAAAAAGCTAACTTCCTTTATAAGTTTTCATTTTTTTCTTCATCTCCTCTTAAATTTTCGGCCTCCCCATAATAGATGCAGACTAGCCTCATTTTCCCACTTTCCTTCATCTTCTTCCACTTCCTCTCATCCCCAAGCTCAAGCTCCAACCATCAACTTCACTCCAAGATCAAGTTCCACCAAGATTTCACATCACCAAGGTAGGAATCTCAACTTTCTCCTTCTTTTCTTTGAATTGGGGCTGCCTAGGGTCCCTTGTTCATCAATGATTCTGATGTTGTGATGGGTGGGTTGATGAATTAAGGCTGGTTTAAGGTGTATGAGAGTTTGAATGGAAGATTGCGTGGATTGATTTAAGGAAAACATGAATCCAAGAAGAATTCAAGAAGCTATTAGGGTTTTTCCCTCGACGATCTGTACGGCGAAGTGTACAGCTTCGCCTACAGTCATTCAAATTTCATAAATCAATTTTTACATGAAACTAGGCATTTAGGGTTTTCCATACATATAAAATATAAGGTCACTGGATTAGTATAGAGTTAATTATGAATTTTTGAAATTTGACCTAGAAATCTGGATTCTCATCTAGGCAGTATGAGTTGAGAAGGATGTAACTCACCCTACACAACTCTAAATTGAGTGAAATGAACTTTTTTTGAAATCTAACATATCATGGAACATCCCATAAAAATTTCAGAGTTAGATTCTTTGCCAATTATTCCCAGCACATCAATGAAGTTACCTTAAGTTCAAACTAGGCTGGAACAGGGTGGTCCAGTAGGGTCAAGTTACGGGGCTTATATCTCAAAATATACTCATGAAAATGATATGAAGCTTATTTCATTTGAAAGCTTGTTCTGTTAGATTTAATGTGATATAAATTTCGTACGATTTCAACTAGTTTCCTATTTTTAGTGAATTTTTACTTCCAAGAGTGCAATTCTGGCTAGTTATAGGCAGACAGAAGTAAACTTTGAATAACTTGAGCTACATAAATCAAAATGAGATGGGACCAAAAGGGTTGGAAAATAGACACATAGCACTATAACATATTCCAAATTTAGATCGAATTGAATTGAATAGAAATTATGGTGAATTTTACAAAATCAGGCAGAATTGAGTAGAATGAGCAGAAAACCTAAGTTATGTATTTATGTTGACATATTATATGATTGATATTATTGTTATAAAACTTGATGGTCTATGTTGGTTTTGTTGCTTGATTGATCCTTCTGGTAGCCTAGCACTATCCATGGGGAAGCAGACTCGATCCGTTATGCTGCCAAATTTTCGACAGGAGTTTATGAGGACTTATATTATGAATAATTGTGCTAAGATTATAAGGATACATGTAGTCATATGAATACCGTGTCTATGAAAATCATGCATGCAAATAGGATTGAGGAATGATATGAGATATATGTATGAACGCATAGAGCATTCACGTGCATAATTATATCCAAGAGGTAGTAAAAGATTATAAGGACTTGCAAGAGGGACGTACCAAGCTACCATGTGAGGCATGGCATAGATCCAGCTAGCGTGGGCTAAAGCGGTACTATCTAAGACTTGGGCCAGCCCTTGACCAGATTTAAGGGGAATAGATTAGTGTGAGGGTCGAGGAAAGTAAACCCGTCACTCATGTATAGGTACAAGCTCGGACCTGAAAAGCAGGCTATTACCCAGGGGTGAGAGAGACCATTCACCTCAGGGGACCAAGTACAGAAAAAGCAAGATCAAGTTGCAAATTAAAAAAAGAAATGAATTAAGTCAAGTGAACTTGCATTCAGTCAAGTACAAGCATCTATATGTGCATCTCTAACGATCTCATTATGTCATAATGTTATTATGATTCTTACTGAAGTATATTACACTATTCATGTTTCTATGTCTGTCATATAATATGCCAAGTGGTTATTAAAATATAACTAGCTTCAAGAAAGATGTTTTCAACTTAAAAGTGAACCACTAGTTGTATATATGTGCTCACATTTTTATAAGAAATCAAAGTGGCTGGAATGTTTATGATGACACTGTATGTGTGATCGTTCGAGGTTACCTACTAAGAACCTTAGGTTCTCACTGCTTGCTTGTATATTTTTCTTTTCTGTAAACATTCTAGATCCTAGGCTAAAACTTAAGAACAAGGCAGAAACTTGGGATTTCGTCATTCAAGACTCAGGCTTAAGTTAGCCCGGAAGACTATAAAGGTCAGTTGAAGTTCAGTAAGGGCGACAACTGCGATGTAGAAACAGTTTGTGTATAATATTGGTTATAATTTTTTTTAGAATTTTATTCTCTATGTATCAAAGATGACGAAATTTATGAACTGTATTTAGTAATAAAGTGTGCAGTTAAAGGGCCATGCATTGTATTTTTTCGCATTTTAAAGATTCTCTTAGCATAGTGACAACCTTTTACTATAACTCCATGACTCAAGTATGGCTTATATGATAGAAGGTGTAACACCCTACCAATTTAATGTTATGTTTAAGTCATAGCATGAAATTAAGTAGAATGTGATACCGTGTTATTGCTTTGCTTACGTTTCATTTATTTGTATCATTCTCTCTTTTTGTTTTTTTTTTTTTGTTTTTTTGTAACGAAAGAAATGGAACGCTGTATAATGAACGTGACAGAATTTAATTTATCACAACAGAAAAGATAAGAACAAATAACACATATGCCGTCAACTGTATATATGTATATATATATATATAAGAAACCACTGTTTCAGTTTATGTACAAGTCTCAAAATAGGATACATAAGTGGGGCCGTGTACCAAAAAAAGACGTAAGGCCCGTGTCAGTCAACATGATCCTATGTGGTCCTCAGAGGACATTTCAAAACCTACCACTAGGTCTATGACCCAAAGCTGCATGCTGCCAAAAGAGGGTCATGCTATATAACATTGCCTGTGGCTGACCTACTCAGTCAAATAGCCGTTGACCATACCTGGCCCGGTTGGTGAGTAGTCAATACTGGGTCCTAAGGAGGAGGAGGATGATGAGCTGGTGGCCTCAGAGGGGTCACTCTCGAAGCTGAGGGGCATATTTGGGACTATCTGCGGGGGCGACTCTGGTGCTGGGTCAATAGGAGCTGCAAGTGCTGCGGGTGCGGGAGGTGCTAAAGATGGGTGTGCCATATGCAGTGGAACTGCAACATATGGAGTAGCAGGATCAAAGGCAGGATGAAAAAGTGGGACGGCAAAGTTCCTATTACTGAATAGGTAAAGGCGAAAGTGGCAGGAACCAGCTATATACAGAGAATCTAGGATATGATCGTGGTCGAGCTGCAGATCTGGAATCTCAATAAAGAGGGTGGCCGTGGAGTCCATCGCTAGCATCTGAGAGTGATGCAGAAAATACAAAATGAGGTGAGAATTTAAGAAAATTCTCAGTAGGGTCGTGCATGACGTTTAACTGACGTCGCGTTCATTCTCAGCTGCCTCGGGTTTTATTTAATTATAAAAACATGAGATTAAACTTAACTATTCATATTCAATAAGGTTGGGAAAAATGTCTGGTCCGAGGCAGCGTCCAGTTTTACTTAAGACAATATAAGAAACAGAATAAACTAATATCAACAATAATGAACATACAGCAATAAGTGAATGTAACAAACGAAATGTAAATGACTTATAATAACTATTCAATGAAATTATGCATTAATGCAATCATGCAAAACTTGCTCTTGAACCTTTCTTCAAAAACTTTTCCATTTCCTCATAAACTTTTCCATTACTTTTCATCATTTTCCATCACTTGGTCTCTTGGGAGTTCTTGGCTATTTTAGACTCCAGGGTAATAGTCTGTTTTTCAGGATCGAGCTCGTTCCTATAAAGGAATGCCGGGTTTACTTTCCCCGACTTTCCACCGATCTATTTCCCTTAACTTTATTCCAGGGCTGGCCCAAGTATTATGGAACTTTCATCATAGTATAATCTTTATATTCCTCGTAACATGACTTTCATAATTTTCTTGAAAATGCTCATGTATCTACATGTAAATCATAACTCATGCATATACTTTACCGCAATTTTGGCGGCATAACAGAACGTGTCCACTTCCCCATGAATAGTGCTAGTACTCAGCATATCAACTTATCAAAGAAATCATCTCATTCCATTCATAATTCAACATATTTCATTCATGTTTCAATCATCAAATTTAAGGCACAAGTATTGCACTTTAAAATATGTTTACTGTCTCACTACTTGTATTCAACACGATTTTTGCAAATCTAGCCATAATTTCTATTTAACTCATTTGGATCTCAATTTTGGATATATTAAAGTGTTATGTGTCTATTTTCTAACCTCTTTGGTCCTATCTGATTTTGATAACCATAACTCAAGTTATTCAGGTTTTATCTCGGCCTGCCCTGTGGCTGGCAAAAATTGCCCACTCAAAAGAAAAAATCTACTAAAAATCGAAAACTGGCTCAAATTGCACCAAATCGGTCTCTTATGAAAACTAACAGGACAAAATTTCATATACAAAAAGTTCCATTTCAATTGCCTTAGTAGGGCTCGAGTTATAAGCCCTGAAATTTAACCTTTTTGAACTGCCCTGTTTTGGCCTGATTTAGACATAGGGTAATTTCTTCGAATCATTGGGAACAACTGAGATGATAACAAACTCAAAATTTCTTTGTATGATGTTCTCCTATGTGTAAGCTTTCCAAACAAATTAGTTTCACTCAATTTGGAGTTGTATAGGGTGAGTTACACCCTTTTCAACCCATACTGCCCGGGTGAGTGTCCTGATTTCTAGGTTAAACTTCAAAAATTCATATCTCTCTCAATATTAATCCAATGGTCTTATATGACATATATATAGAAAGCCCTAGCTAGTTTCACATAAAAACGGTTTCGTCAATTTTAAACGGCGAGAGGCGGAGCCGTACACTCCGTCGTACAGACTGCCGAGGGTTTTGGGTTTTCCAACCTCTCAACTCTTCCTATCTTCAACCTTTCTTGTTTCCAATTCAGTTTTAATCTCACAAACAGCCAATAAACCAGCCATATATCATCATATTAAATCAATCAACACATCAAAGATTAAGAAAATAAGCCACCACCAATCACCCAAGAATCAGAAAATCAAGCAAGAAATGAACCTCTACCTTTTGTTATTAGGCTTGAGTTTGGAAATAGAGCTTGGTTGAACTTGAAGGTTGGATGGAGTGGGTGAGTGAAGAGAAAAGAGAGCTGAAGTGAGGAGGGGTAACGTAGAAGGGGGTCTGAATGAGAGGAGGAGAGTGTGTTATATAGGCATGAGTGGTAGTTAACTTGGAAGGTTTTGATTGGCCTCAAAATACAAGGCTGAATTTCAGCCAACCTTTCCCTCTTTTTGTGACCAAAATGCTCTCCACATCGTCCTCTTTTGTGACAAAACTGCTCTCCACGTCGCCTAAAAGTGGAACTCGTTTCCATTGTATTCTGAAAAATGACATTGGAACTCGTACTCTTCTTAAAGTCGAAACTCGTGTACATCCACTCAGATGAAATCGGAACTTGGAATTATTGCCTGGTTTGTTCGAAACTCAAAAGCAAAGACGGATGTGAAACCAAACACTAAAACCCAGAAGTCAGGGACATTAGTAAACTTGAATCAATTTTAAGCATGACACCGGAGATTGGGATTCAAATCATTAATCCTATATTCCAGGAAATCGGAACTTATAGAATCTCGGGACTCCAAATTTGATCTCGGAAGTCTGTTATAGACAAACTCAGGAGCATCAATGGAAATGAAGAGCTCTTAGTAATAAACTTGGATATCAGAACTCGTGTAAATTTGGTCGAACTTGGAGACCAATTTAGAGACCTGAGCTTGCGTCCGTTTCTAGTTGAGATCAACTCGGACATCGGATTTCATGTACATTATAATTCACCTAAGGTCAGAAATCATGTATACGTACATAAGGTCAGAACTCGGAAAACCAAGCCAGTCCATAAGCCTTTGAGATTAAGTCGGAAATCGGAAAATCTGATAAGGTATGTGGTCGGAAATTGGGATGTTACATTGCCACCCTCCTTAAAAAAATTTTGTCCTCAAAATTTAGTACCTGAGAATAGTTCAGGATACTCTTTTCTCATGTTTGATTCCAGTTCCCAAGTATAGTCTTCAGCATCTTCCTTTCCCCATGCTACCTTTACTAGCTGCACGGATTTGTTTCGAAGTTGTCTGCTACTTCTGTCTACAATCCGTGCTGGCTGTACCTGGAAAGTTAGGTCCTCCTTTAACTTTATTGATTCGGGTTCTAGCACGTGTGTAGGTCAAGCTGATATCTTCTAAGTTGAGAAACATGGAAAATATTATGAAGGTTTGACAATTGTAGGGGCAAGGCGACTTGATATGCAACTGATCCGATTCGCCTCAAGATCTTAAAGGGACTAATAAAGCGAGGATTTAACTTCTTGACCTTAATGGCTCTACCTATCCCCGTTGTAGGCGTAACCTTCAAAAATATGTGGTCTCCTTCTTGAAATTCCAGAGGCTTTCTCCTGGTATCCGCGTAACTCTTTTGGCGGCTTTGAGCGATAAGCATCTTACTTCGTATTTTCTTGATCTGCTCAGTGGTCTGCTCAACTAAATCTGGCCCCAATAGAGTTGATTCTCCTATTTCATACCAACACAGGGGAGATTGGCACTTCCGTCCGTACAATGCTTCGTAAGGAGACATGCCGATGCTAGCATGATAGCTATTGTTGTATGCAAATTTAGCCAGCAGTAAGTATCGATCCAAATTCCTGCGTTGCTCCAGTATATAGGCTCGCAACATATCTTCCAAGGTTTGAATTGTCCTTTCTGTTTGGCCGTCTGTTTGGGAGTGATATGCAGTGCTTAGGCACAACTTAGCACCGAACGCCTTTTGTAAAGCTCTCCAAAATCGTGAAGTAAACCTTGGGTCCCAATCAGAGATAATGGTTGAAGAGGTTCCATGCAGCCTTATAATCTCTTGAATGTATAGTTGTGCCAATTTTTCCAACGAATAATTTGCTCGAATTGGTAGAAAGTGAGCAGATTTGGTCAATCTATCCACAACGACCCATATAGCATCATATCCTGTTAGCGTTCTTTGTAATCTCATCACAAAATCCATGGAGATACTCTCCCATTTCCACTCAGGGATTTCCAAAGGTTGAAGCATTCCAGAGGGTTTCTGATATTCCGCTTTCACCTTTTGACAGACCAAGCATTTACTCACGAAGCTCGCTACGTCTGACTTCATGCCTGGCCACCCATCTTCTTAAGATCTTGATACATCTTAGTAATGCAAGGATGTACGGTGAATTCACCCTTATGTGCTTCCTCCAGAGATCATTCCCCTCGGGTACACATACCCTATCATGATGGCACCAAATGCCTTCCTTATCCTGAGCAAAACCCGTTAATTTCCCTGATTGCACGAGATTGATCGTATGTTGGAGATTAGCATCCTGCTGTTGTGCCTGCCGAATCTACTCCTTAAAGCTACTGGCTATCTTAATTTGATGTAGCTGAAGGGTCTTGGGAGTTATAAGGATTCCCAAATTAAGATTTCAGAAGCTTTCAATAAGTTCCGTCTCTTTGATCATCATCCAAGCTATGGTCAGAGATTTCCTACTCAAAGCATCTGCCACAACATTTGCCTTGCCTGGGTGGTATTTCAATTCAAATTCGTAATCCTTAAGAAGTTCCATCCACCTTCGCTGCCTCATATTTAATTCCTTCTGATCAAAGAGGTATTTCAAACTCTTATGATCAGAAAAGACCTCGAACCTTACACCATACAAGTGATGTCTCCATATCTTTAAGGCAAATGCAACTGCAGCTAGTTCGAGATTATGCGTGGGATAATTCCTTTCATGCGGCTTTAATTGTCTGGAGGCGTAAGCGACTACGTTTCCAGTTTGCATCAACACGCACCCCAATCCTTGTTTGGACGCATCACAATAGACTTCAAATGGTCCTTGAGGGTCTGGTAAGGCCAACACTGGTGTCGTAGTCAACCTCCTCTTCAAGTCTTGGAAACTCCGTTCGCACTCCAGTGTCCATTCAAATGGGACATTCTTTCTAGTTAATTTGGTCATGGGCAAGGCTATACGAGAGAAATCCTTAACGAATCGCCTATAATATCCAGCTAAGCCTAGAAAACTCCTGACTTTAGTGGCTGTAGTCGGCCTTTCCCAATTTAGAACTGCTTCTACTTTGCTGGGGTCTACGGAGATTCCTCCGTAAGATACTACATGGCCGAGAAATTTCACTTCTTTCATGCAAAATTCACATTTAGATAACTTAGCATAAAGTTTCTTTTCTCTCAAAATTTACAGAACCAGCTATAAGTGTTCCGCATGCTCTTGCTCCGTCTTTGAGTAGACAAGTATGTCATCAATGAAAACCACTACAAACTTCAATGAAAACCACTATAAACTTGTCCAAGTATGGGCAGAATATTCGATTCATGTAATCCATGAATACTGCTAGTGCGTTGGTCAGTCCAAACGACATCACAGTGTACTCGTAGTGCCCATAACGAGTTCGAAAGGCTATCTTAGGGATATCTTGTTCCCGAACTCGAATTTGATGATATCCGGAATGCAGATCGATCTTGGAGAATACCATTGCACCTTGTAGCTGGTCCATTAGATCATCAATCCTTGGCAGTGGATATTTATTCTTGATCGTCACTTTATTCAACTGCCTATAATCCACATATAGGCGTATGCTCCTATCTTTCTTCTTGACCAACAAGACTGGAGCTCTCTAAGGCGACCCGCTTAGCCGTATGAATCCTTTTTCCAAAAGCTCCTCGATCTATCTCTTTAGCTCTGTCAGCTCCAAAGGTGACATTTGGTATGGAGCTATAGATATTGGTCCTGCACTTGGAACCAACTCGATGGTGAATTCAATTTCTCTTTCAGGAGGGAATTCGGGAATATCTTCTGGGAAAACATCAGGATATTCCTTAACAACTGGGATCTCCTCTAGTTCCTGTTCAACTTCTGTCACGTTAGCTGACAAGAGGATGTATCCTTGACTTTTCGACCCACTATAGTTTACTAATAAAGAGTTCAGGTAGAAGAGTGTTTAGCCTTGGGATTCAGAAGATGAGACAGAGGGGAATACTGCCATCTTATCAGAGCAATTGAGCATGACTCAATTGGTGGAAAGCCAGTCCATGCCCAGAATTATGTCTAGTCCAGAAAAAGGGAGGCAAATCAAATTGGCTGCAAAGGCTCTATCCTCAATTTGAAGAGGAACATTGATGCAAATTTGACTAGTTTTAATAGGTTCATTAGTAGGAGTAGAAACCAGTAAATCGTAAGGTAATTCAGAAATTGGCAATTGCAATATAGCCATACAGTCATGAGAAATAAATGAGTGGGAGGCACCCGAATCATAAAGTATAGTTAGAGTTTCACCGTTCACTTAACAGTTACCTTGGATTAGTCCCTCAGACTTATCAGCTTCCTCTGCATCCATGGTAAAAACCCGTCCTTGACGTTGTGGTCGAGACGGCTGTGGTGAATTTCTGGTTGGGCACTCATAAATTTTGTGGCCTGGCTTGCCACACCCATAGCAAACATTCTGGCCTGCCAAACATGTAACGTCCCATTTCTGACTTCCGACCTCGTCAATGAATTTTCAAAAATTTCTGATTTCCGATCTTACTAAGGCTCAAATGAATTGGCTTGGATTTTCCGATTTCCGACCTTATGGTGAATTAGAATGTATACGATATCATTCCGAGTTTATCTAAATTGGTTTCCAAGTTCGGCCTAATTTTCCCGACTTCCGAATTCGAGGCTATTCCTAAGAGCTTTTCATTTCTAAGATTTTTCCGATTTTCGAGATTAACTTTTGAGTTCCTATCTCGAGTTTATTAGCAAGAGTTTTTCATTCCTCTAATTTCCCGAGTTCCGAGATCGAGTTGGAGTGCTGAGATCCTATGAGTTCCGATTTCTTGGTACACAAGATTAATGTTTTGAATCCCGATATCCGGTATTTTCGAGTGTTTCGATTCGAGTTTACATATGTCTCCTGACTTCCAGGTTCGAGTGTTTTGGTTTCGCCTTCTGGCCCTTGACCTTCGATTTGAAGGTGATTGTACCTTACGATTCCGACGTCCGACTTTACTTTCGAGTTTTGAATAAACCAAGACAATTATTTCGAGTTTCGACTTCATCATGGATGAATTCCGACTTTAGGAAGTACAGGAGTTCCACTGTCATGTTCGGGATCTCACGGAAGCGAAGTTTCACTTCTCAGGACGCGTGGAACAATTTGTCACAAAAGAGAAGAACATGGATGAACTTTGCCACGTAAATTTCACCCAATCAAAGCCACTCATTCCTTAACTACCACTCAAAGCCTTGCCTATATATATTCCCCTCCTGCCTCTTCACCATTCCCTTACGTTGGCCTCTCTTCCTCACTTCAGCACACTTTTCTTTTCTCCACTCACCCACTCCATCCAGCCTTCAAGATCAACCAAGCCCTATTTCCAAACTCAAGCAAGAGGTGGAGGTTTTAATTTTTGTCTTGATTTTTTTTATTCTTGGATGATTATTGGTGGTTTAATTCTTCAATTCTGATATATTGACTGAGTGATCATAATGAATTATGGCTGGTTTATTAGCTGTTTGTGAGATTAAAATTGAATTGGAAACAAAAAAGGATGAAGATATGAAGAAGTTGAGAGGCTGGAAAACTCAAACCCTCATAGTCCAACTGTATGGCAGTGTATGGCTCTCCCTCCCGCCATTTAAAATTGATGAAACCATTTTTATGTGAAACTAGACACCTAGGGCTTTCTATACATATATCATATAAGGCTATTGGATTAATATTGAGAAAGATATAAATTTTTGAAATTCGACCTAGGAATTAGGACATCCACCCGGGCAGTATGGGTTGAAAAAGGTGTAACTCACCCTATACAACTCCAAATTGAGTGAAACTAATTTTGTTGGAAAGCTTACACATAGGATAACATCATACAAAGAAATTCCAAGTTTGTCACCGCCCCAGTTGTTCCCAGTGATTTGAAGAAGTTACCCAATGTCTAAACTAAACCAAAACAGAGCAGTTCAGGAAGTTTAAGTTTCGGGGCTTATAACTCGAGCCCTACTAAGGCAAATGCAATGGAAATTTTTGCATAGGAAAGTTTGTCATGTTAAATTTGATAAAGACCAATTTCGTATGATTTGAGTCAGTTTTCGATTTTTAGTAGATTTTTACTTTTAGGTGTCTGATTCTGGCCAGCCACTGGGTAGGCTGGGATAAAAGCTAAATATCTTGAGCTATAGATATCAGAATTAGATGGGACCAAAGAGGTTAGAAAGTAGACACATAATACTTTAACATACCCAAAATTGAGGTCCAAATGAGTTAAGTAAAAATTATGGCATGATTTACAAGAACCAGGTTGAATGATTTATGTTGAGGTAACTAACTCGCTTTAAGGAGACTGATGCTTCTATGAGTTCAATGATGAATTGTGCATGCAACATTGTGACTTATGTGAGAAAATGATATTCTGATGTACTGGCATATTCATGGGGAAGGGGACACGTTCCGTTATGCTGCCAAGATTTCAGTAAAGTATATGCATAAGCTATGATATACATATAGTGGCATGTGCATTTAAAGTTATGTTATGATGAAAGTTCCATGATACTTGGGCTAGCCCCAGATAAAAAGTTAAGGGGAATAGATCGGTGGGGATGTCGGGGAAAGTAAACTGCAATTCTGTGATAGGAACGTGAGCTAAATCGACAAGCAGACTATTACCCAGGAGTCTAAAATGGCCAAGAACTCCCAGGGGACCAAGTAATGGAAAAAGTTTATGAGGAATGAGAAAGTTTATGAAGAAAGGCTGAAGAGCAAGTTTCCATAATTGCATCAAATGCATAATCATATTGAATGGTCATTATAAGTCATTTACAATTTGTTTATTAAATTCATTTACTGCTGTATGCTCAATATTCGGTTTATTGTTGATATCAGTTTATTCTGTCCCTTATGTTGTCTTAAGTAAAACTGGACCTTGCCTCTCCAGGCCTTTTCTCAACCTTATTAAATATGAATAGTTAAGTTCAATCTCATGTTTTTATAATTAAATAAAACCCAAGGCAACTGAGAATGAACGCGATGTCAACTAAATGTCATACACAACCCTACTGAGAATTTCTTCAAATTCTCACCTCGTTTTGCACTTCCGCCTCATTCTCAGACAGGGACGATGGACACGACAGCTACCCTTTTTATTGAGGTTCCAGACTTGCAGCTCCACCATGACCCTGCAGTAAGCTCGTATATAGCCGCTTGCGGTTCGCTTTATCTTTTTAGTGAAAGGGATTTTACCGTCCCTTTACACCACCGCTTTGATCCCGCACTTTTGCTTTGAGGTGCCGGTACATGTGGCACACCCCCCGCCAACACTTCCTACACCAAAGACCTTTGGCTCCCGATCCCGCACTGCAGTCACCTCCGCAGTAGTACCCAAACATCCCACTCAGCTCCGAGAACGACCCTTCAGAGGCCACCGGCTCATCATCCTCCTCCTTGTCAGACTCAAGATCGACTACTACTTGACCAGCCCATATGGCCAACCCGGCCACTCTGACCGTGAGTAAGTCGACACGGCGATGTATAGCATGACCTCTTTGGCGAAGATGCAGCTTTGGGTCATAGACCTAGTGGTAGGCTTTTGAAATGTCCTCTGAGGACCACATAGGATCAGGTTGATTGACATGGGCCTTATGTCTTTTTGGTACACGGCTCCACTTATGTATCCTATTTTGAGACTTATACATAAACCGAGACAATGGCTTCTTACATATATATGTAAACATATTTACCGTTGACAACATATATATATTATTGCTCTTATCTTTTCCGTTGCGATAGATTAAATTCTACCACGTTTATTATACAGAGTTCCATTTCCTATGATATAAAGAAAAAAAAAAAAAGAACGTAAATGGAGCATTAACATAGTAACACAATCTACTTAATTTACTTAATTTCATGCTATGACTTAAGCATAACATTAAATTAGTAGGTATCAGAGCAGTTCGTCCTAGCTAAGGCCTAAGGATTGGACTGACTATGCTTCGCGCATATTCTGTGTTTTTAGCTGATAACATGCACTAGATCTTGCCTATACGGTTGAGATATAGGTGTGCATGTGTAAGAAATGCCTGACCGTATGAGCTGTTATTTACTAGCACATTAGACTTAATGCTAAGCCTAATTAACTCAATAACTTTTGTTTTGTGTGCTTAGAACTTAATGGCTTCCTATAGGCGAGGTAGACCGTGCGCCGGACCTGCTCAAGAGAATCCCGCTGAACTTATGGACACCGTACGAGAGATGGCTCAGGCGATGCGGGAACAGGTCGGAGCAGCTCACCAGATGATGGATCAGCTAGGTAGGCGACCTGCAGCAGGCTGTGGAGGAAACCCACATGGCCCGGGAGCTAATTTGGATTATCTTAAGTTCGCTGAGTTCAGAAAGGCGAATCCGCCCAGCTTCCAAGGGGCATATGACCCTGATAAAGTTGATGAATGGATAAAGGCTATGGAGAAAATTTTCTCTGTCCTAGATTGCTCATATCATCAAAAGGTGACCTTTGCCACCTATATGCTTGAGGCGGACGCCAAGTTTTGGTGGAACGGCGTACAAAGGCTACTTGAGGAATCTCAAACAGCGGTCACCTGGACGATGTTTAGAGATGTATTTTACCAGAAGTACTTTCCTGCTTCCGTTCGAAATGCCAAGGAACTCGAGTTTATGCGGCTTCGCTAAGGAAACCGGACGGTATCCGAATACGTTGCCAGATTTGAAGAGCTGTGCAAGTTCTCTACAATTTATCAGAGGAATCCAGATGAAGCTTGGAAGTGCATCAAGTTTGAAGGGGGGTTACGAGAGGATATTCTCACTGCAATCGGGCCAATCGAGATTAGAGATTTTCCCACGTTGGTAAATAAATGCCGACTTGTGGAAGATTGCAACTCAGCCAACTGGCTGCAGCTAAGGCATCTGGTGGTGGTTACAGGAAGGGGTTGGCCCGGCAGGGCCCAAGATTTAAGCCCAACTTTCAGCAGTAAAGGAGATTCCCGTTGGCGGGCAACAAAGGCAAGTAGCCCCAAAGGCCCCTTCTGAATCCAACTTGCACGAAGTGCGGTAGGAATCATGGCAATCGGCCGTGCTTGGCAGGCCAGAATGTCTGCTTTGGGTGTGGCAAGCCAGGCCACAAATTTTATGAATGCCCAACTAGGAATCCATTGCAGCCGTCTCGACCTCAACGTCAAGGACGGGTTTTTACTATGGATGTGGAGGAAGCTGATAAGTCCGAGGGACTAATCCAAGGTACCTATGAAGTGAATGGTGAGATCCTGACTGTACTTTGTAACATCCCCAATCTTTGTCTAAGCTAATTAGCTCAGTGATCCTGGCTAATTAGAGAGGTTAACAATTAGCTGAGGACTAATCGGCTAACCTCAATGAGCAAGAGCTTAGTGAATTGAGTCAAGTCAATAATTGAGTCATAATGTACTAAATGGTTTAATTAAAACCTAATTATTCGAACCTCATTAATTCGTAACTTAGAAATATAATTAAGCTAATCCAATCTTATTAATTAAGTACAAGACAATTGTTCTACCTTACCAATTGAGATAGATTAATTCTAAACCCTAATTACACAATTCATAAGATCAATTCTTTTAAGAGGAAAAAAATGTCTTAAAGATGTAATTAACCGAAATCGGTTAAAGAGCAATTTAACTAATCGAATTGATTAACAACTTAAGTAATTCTCATAGCTTTGAAGATTTAAAAATTTTTCTTAATTGATACACCAAATCTTGGCTAAGGGCAAGAGCAAAATCCAATCATCCATTTATCTTCTCATCATGCACTATTAGATCAAGAGTCCATGTTAGTAGATTCCTTGAGTCAAGACAAAAGATCTACTCTCCTCCGTCAAAATTGTGACACTTGGAGTGATCACAATCATCCAATGTCAATCCTAGGATAGATCATGCTTTTAACCACTTGAAAAGAAATACTACAAGGTCTTTGCAATCAGCACTGAAAGAAACACAACTCATCCTTTTACCCTAAGGGTTCCTAGCCCTTTGCTTGAAAAAAGTAAAACTCACCTACTCACTCTTTAGCATTGAGAAGCCAAACCAATCAGCCCCCTCACCCATTTGCCTTCCAAATAGCCTCTCCCCCCTCATTTGTGATTTTTCATCACCCTCTGACAAGCCCCCACCTCTCTCTAAACTTCATTCTAGCTCTTTTGTTCTTCCAACCTTTCTTGTTCCTCTTCTCTCTTTCTCACCTTATCCAACTCTCTTTCCTATCACCCGCCTCACAAGTTCTCCTTCAAGGACCAACTCTTTGGATCTTGAAGAAGCAAAACAAACAACTACTTAGCCCCATTATTAAGCTCAAGGAGGAGGAGCGCCATCTCCAACCATTCTCATTCTTCAAACTTGTCAAGAGAAATCTGTGGTAGTAGTGACTCTAACCTTTCTCTTGTGTTTTTTTTTGCTCTAGAACTCCTAAGAACTTCCATGAGTGGTTTGGGAACTCTTTAAAGCGCCTCATGGCTATGCTCTGTTATAAGTTGTTTGTGATTGTTTTCTTCTTGAAAATGACTTTGGATGTGCATTTTGTTTTGTGTTGAACCCAACTTTTTAGAACTCAAAGTATTGATTTTTACCAAGATCTCAAAGTATAAAAGTGGTTTGCAAATGTAAAATGGTCACTTGAAGAAAAGACTTAATGTTCTTACAAGAAAACTCCTTGAAACCAAAACCGTGAAAACTGGAAAATTCTGGCAGTCTGTATGGCGTGATCAATAACTCTTTCAACATAACTCCAAATGGAATGAAACTAATTTTAAATTAAAATAGACTCAAAGAGCTTTTCATATATATAAAATATGTGAGATTTTACCTTAAAACGAGAGAGATATGAATTTTCAAAATTTGCTGTTCCTGGATGGGTTTATGTCCGGGCAGTGGGTAATAAAACGTGCATAACTCAAGTTATACATAACATTTTTGAGTGGAACCAAGTTTGTTAGAAATCTAAGACATATAAGAACACTCCCATAAAACAGTTTTGTCAGATTCCATGTGAGGAACTCCCAGCGAAGTGGACAAGCCACTGACCCGAGTTGAACTTTCAAGTCTGAACAGTCAGAATAAAATGTGTATAACTCAGGCTACAAAATGAATTTTTAAGTGGGGTTTATTTTGTTTAAAAATGGACTCAGAGACGTATATTCACACAAAAATTCGAAACAAAAGAGTAAAAGATGAAATTATGGTGAATTTTTGAAGTTACTGCCCCACCGTAAAAGTAAAACTGGTTATGGTAAAATTTAAATGTTAATGAGAAATAAGCTTTAAAGCATTAAGACCCTCACACTAAGTATTGGAAAACCTTCATAATTCAACTTAAAAGTTTCAAAAAGGATAATGGATGAAAGTGGCCCTATGCCCAATAAGAGAATTTATACAAGAGACAATCTCAATTAAAAGCTTGCATCAAATTTGTTAAGCTAAGCTCATAAAATATTGTTTGAGAATATGTCTATGTTCATGTGCAAAGCATGATGCTATGATGATGATGAATAATGATGATGATATAATATGATGATGATGATTATGATATGATATGATTATGAGCATGATGATGATGATGTGATATGATGATGATTAGGATAGTGATACGATGATGATAAGAATGATAATGATATGATGACGATATGATAATGAATGGAGTGATGATATAATATGATATGTTGATGGCGCGTATCTTGATGCTTAATATACATGAAAGGATTAATAAATATGAACACCTGGGATGGCGATGCGTAGAGGTTATTGATAAGGGCTTAACCACATTTGGGGCACGACACGTACGCCTAAATGTGGAAAAGAATCAGAATAATTTTACATCATAAGCTTTATTAAGAAGAGAAAGTAAACTAAGAGTGTGATCATTCAAAAGGGAAGGTGACCTAATTTAAATTCCTCACTCACATGAGGCATGGCATGACCAAATGTGGGTATAGGAAGATGAAGCGTAGCATGAGTGCAAAGTATGCAAAGAAATCTTATGGTGGTGGCAGCCCACAGATGCCATTCACTTACGCTTATGTTTAGTGGGTGAAAAGATAAAGTCAGTTAAGAAAAGAAAAGGGAATTTCGGTCCAAACCCTGAAAGGAAAGAAGTTAAGAGAATCTTATAAACATGGACATGCATGTTTTATGTAATTATATTTCATTATGTATTGATATAAACGATCAGAGATTATGTCAAAATTGAATCTGCTTGATATTCATGTTTTCAAAAAACTAAGAACGGGACCTTATGAATGCTCACTATTTTTATTAATAAAATCGAAGTGGCTGGGGCGATGACACTTTCGTAACCGGGTTCGAGTCCTCTTGAGAAATTCCATTTCTCACCTCGGATTATTCTTCCGTATCGTCACCAAACCTTGACTGATCCGGTGGAGTGGAGCATGGATCCCCCAAACATGACGGACGTGTGGCGTGGGATGCAAGACGGCAGCTTTGGGACTTAGAGCGACCATCGCTCTGCACCTTTCGCATATTTCTTTTTGAGTTGGGCTTTGTCATTTAAATTTATACTTAGTATCTAGTATTTGGATCATGGCCCGACCATGAGCCTCCTTCGCTGTAATGCTGATATATATGTATATATATATATATATATATATATATATATATATATATATATATATATATATTATGAACTCGCATCGATGTAATGATTTGCTATATAATGCAATGTATTTGTGAATTATTATTTGTTTACCTTTCTCATGTTTTACGAATTTGGGTATGTATTTTATGTAACACACTCTTTCTCTAGCTATCTTCTCGCTCAAGGCTTTACTTTTCAAAATGCTGCTAAGCGACGACGTATTTCAAAGAAAAATCTTATCGTATTTTCCGCGTAACTTAATTTCAAGTGAAGTTTAGTTTTCTACGAGCATAAGTAACAACTAATAAAACGCCGTAATACGACTTAAGTGTAGTATGGGTTTATTAGAGTGTTACATACTTTATGATTTGGGTGCCTCGCATTCATTTATTTCTCACAATTGTGTGGCGGTTTTGTGATTGTCAATTTCTGAATTGCCTTATGATTTACTGGTTTCTACTCCCACCAATGAACCTGTTAAAACTAGTCAAATTTGTATCAATATTTCTCTTCAAATTGAGGGTAGAACCTTTGCAGCCAATTTGATTTGCCTCCCTCCCTCTAGACTTGACATAATTCTAGGCATGGACTGGCTTTCTGCCAATCGAGTCATGCTCAATTGTTCCGATAAGACGGTGGTATTCCCCTCTGTCTCATCTTCTGAACCCCAAGCTTCAACATTCTTCTACCTAAACTCTTTATTAGTAAACTATAGTAGGTCGAAGAGTCAAGGATACATCCTCCTGTCAGCCAATGTGATGGAAGTTGAACAGAGATTAGAGGAGATCCCGGTTGTTAAGGAATATCCTAATGTTTTTACAGAAGATATTCCTAAATTCCCTCCTGAAAGAGAAATCGAGTTCACCATCGAATTGGTTCCAAGTGCAGGCCCGATATCTATAGCTCCGTATCGAATGTCACCTTTGGAGCTGACCGAACTAAAGAGGCAGATCAAGGAGCTCTTGGAAAAAAGAATCATACGACCAAGTGCATCACCTTGGGGAGCTCCAGTCTTGTTAGTCAAGAAGAAAGATGGGAGCATGCGCCTATGCGTGGATTATAGACAGTTGAATAAAATGATGATCAAGAATAAATATCAACTGCCAAAGATTGATGATCTCATGGACTAGCTACAAGGTGCAACGGTATTCTCCAAGATCTATTTGCGCTCCGGATATCATCAAATTCGAGTTCGGGAACAAGATATCCCTAAGACAGCCTTTCGAACTCGTTATGGGCATTACGAGTACACCGTAATGTCGTTTGGGCTAACCAACGCACCAGCAGTATTCATGGATTATATGAATCGAATATTCCGCTCATATTTGGACAAGTTTGTAGTGGTTTTCATTGACGATATACTTGTTTACTCGAAGATGGAGCAAGAGCATGCGGAACACTTACAGCTGGTTCTGCAAATTTTGAGAGAAAAGAGACTTTATGCTAAGTTATCCAAATGCGAGTTTTGGATGAAAGAAGTAAAAATTCTCGGCCATGTAGTGTCTCAAGGGGGAATCTCAGTGGATCCCAGCAAAGTAGAAGCAGTTCTAAACTGGGAAAGGCCGACCACAATCACTGAAGTCAGGAGTTTTCTGGGCTTAGCTGGATATTACAGGCGATTCGTTAAGGATTTCTCTCGTATAGCCTTGCCCCTGACCAAGCTAACCAGGAAGAATGTCTCATTCGAGTGGACGCTGGAGTGTGAACAGAGTTTTCAAGACTTGAAGAGAAGGTTGACGACAACACCAGTATTGGCCTTACCAGACCCTCGTGGACCCTTTGAAGTCTACTGTGATGCGTCCAAGCAAGGATTAGGATGTGTGTTGATGCAAGCCAGAAACGTGGTTGCTTACGCCTCCAGACAATTAAAGCCAAATGAAAGGAATTATCCTACGCATGATCTTGAACTAGCTGCAGTTGTATTTGCCTTAAAGATATGGAGACATCACCTACATGGTGTAAGGTTCGAGGTTTTTTCTGATCATAAGAGTTTGAAATACCTCTGTGATCAGAAGGAATTAAATATGAGGCAACGGAGGTGGATGGAACTTCTTAAGGATTATGAATTTGAATTGAAGTATCACCCCGGCAAGGCAAATGTTGTGGTAGATGCTTTGAGTAGGAAATCTCTGACTGTAGCTTGGATGATGATCAAAGAGACGGAACTTATTGAAAGCTTCCGAAATCTTAATTTGGGAATCTTTATAACTCCCAAGACCCTTCAGCTACATCAAATTAAGATAACCAATAGCTTTAAGGAGCAGATTCGGCAAGCATAGCAGCAGGACACTAATTTTCAACACACAATTTATCTTGTACAATCAAGGAAACTAATGGGTTTTGCCCAAGATAAAGAAGGCATCTAGCGACATCATGATAGGGTATGTGTACCCGAAGGGAATGATCTCCAGAGAAGAATCTTGGAGGAAGCACATAAGGGTGAATTCACCATACATCCTGGCATTACTAAGATGTATCAAGATCTTAAGAAGATGTTTTGGTGGCCAGGCATGAAGTCAGACGTGGCAAGCTTCATGGGCAAATGCTTGGTCTGTCAAAAGGTGAAAGCGGACATCGGAAACCCTCCGGGATGCTTCAACCCTTGGGAATCCCTGAGTGGAAATGGGATAGTATCTCCATGGATTTTGTGATGGGATTGCCAAGAACGCCAATAGGATACGATGCCATATGGGTCATCGTCGATAGATTGACCAAGTCTGCTCACTTTCTACCCATCCGAGCGAATTATCCATTGGAGAAGTTGGCACAACTGTATATTCAAGAAATTATAAGGCTGCATGGAACCCTTTCAACCATTATCTCTGATCGGGACCCAAGGTTCACTTCACGGTTTTGGGGAGCCTTACAAAAGGCTTTTGGTGCTAAGTTGTGCCTAAGCACTGCATATCACCCCCAAACGGACGGCCAAACCGAAAGGACAATTCAAACCTTGGAAGATATGTTGCGACCCTATATACTGGAGCAACGCGGGAGTTGGGATCAATACTTACCGCTAGCCGAATTTGCATACAACAATAGCTATCACGCTAGCATTGGTATGGCTCCTTATGAAGCATTGTACGGACGGAAGTGCCAATCTCCTCTGTGTTGGTATGAAACAGGGGAATCAACTCTATTGGGGCCTGATTTAGTTGAATAGACCACTGAGCAGATTAAGAAAATACGGAGCAAGATGCTTACCGCTCAAAGCCGCCAAAAGAGTTACGCGGATACCAGGAGGAAGCCCCTGGAGTTTCAAGAAGGAGACCATGTATTTTTGAAGGTTACGCCTACAACGGGGATAGGTAGAGCCATTAAAGTCAAGAAGTTAAACCCTCACTTTATTGGTCCCTTCCAGATCTTGAGGCGAATCGAATCAGTTGCATATCAAGTCGCTTTGCCTCTACGATTGTCAAACCTTCATGATGTTTCCATGTTTCCCAACTTAGAAGATATCAGGCTGACCCTACACACGTCCTAGAACCTAAATCAATAAAGTTAAAGGAGGACCTGACTTTCCATGTTCAACCAGCACGAATTATAGACAGAAGCAGCAGACAACTTCGAAACAAATCCGTGCAACTAGTGAAGGTAGCATGGGGAAAAGAAGATGCTGAAGACTACACTTGGGAACTGGAATCAGACATGAGAAAAGAATATCCTAAATTATTCTCAGGTACTAAATTTTGAGGACAAAATTTTTTTTTAAGGAGGGTAGTAATGTAACGTCCCATTTCCGACATCCGACCTCGTCAATGAATTTTCAAAAATTTCCGATTTCCGATCTTACTAAGGCTCAAATGGATTGGCTTGGATTTTCCGATTTCCGACCTTATGGTGAATTAGAATGTATACGATATCCGACTTTCGGGTTTATCTGAATTGGTCTCCAAGTTCGGCCTAATTTTCCCGACTTCCGAATTCAAGGCTATTCCCAAGAGCTTTTCATTTCTATGATTTTTCCGATTTCCGAGATTAAGTTTTGAGTTCCGATCTCGAGCTTATTAGCAAGAGCTTTTCATTCCTCTAATTTCCTGAGTTCCGAGATCGAGTTGGAGTGCCGAGATCCTGTGAGTTCTGATTTCTTGGTACACAAGATTAATGTTTTGACTCCCGATAGCCTTGATCCATTCATCAGCTTTATCAGGGTTGTATGCCCCTTGGAAGCTGGGCAGATTCGCCTTTCTGAACTCAGTGAACTTAAGATAGTCTAGATTAGCCTCTGGGCCATGTGGGTTTCCTTCACAACTTGCCGCAGGTCGCCTACTTAGCTGATCCATCATCTGATGAGCTGCTGCGGCCTGTTCCCGCATTGCCTGAGCCATTTCTCATATCGTGTCCATAAGGTTGGCAGGATTTTCTTGAGCAGGTCTTGTGCGCAGTCTACTTCGCCTTCCGGAAGCCATTTAGTTCTGAGCATACAAAACAAAAGTTATTGAGTTGATTAGGCTCAACACTAAGTCTAATGTGCTAGTAAATAACAGCTCACACGGTCAGGCACTTGTTACACATGCACACCTATATCTCAACCGTATAGGCAAGATCTAGTGCATATCATCAGCTAGAAACATAGAATATGCGTGAAGCATAGTCAGTCCAATCCTCAGGCCTTAGCTAGGACGAATTGCTCTGATACCAAAAATGTAACACCCTACCAATTTAATGTTATGCTTAAGTCATAGCATGAAATTAAGTAAAATGTATTACCGTATTATTGCTTTGCTTACGTTTTGTTTATTTGTATCATTCTCTCTTTTTGTTTTTTTTTTTTTTTTGTAACGTAATAAATGGAACGCTGTATAATGAACGTGACAGAATTTAATTTATTATAACAGAAAAGATAAGAACAAATAACACATATGCCGTCAACTGTATATATATATATATATATACGAAACCACTGTTTCAGTTTATGTACAAGTCTCAAAACAGGATACATAAGTGGGGCCGTGTACCAAAAAAAGATGTAAGGCCCGTGTCAGTCAACATGATCCTATGTGGTCCTTAGAGGACATTTCAAAACCTATCACTAGGTCTATGACCCAAAGCTACATGCTGTCAAAAGAGGGTCACGCTATACTGCCTGTGGCTGACCTACTCAGTCAGATAGCCGTTGGCCATACCTGGCCCGGCTGGTGAGTAGTCAGTACTGGGTCCTGAGGAGGCAGAGGATGATGAGCTGGTGGCCTTAGAGGGGTCACTCTCGGAGCTGAGGGGCATATCTGGGACTATCTGCGGGGGCGACTCTGGTGCTGGGTCAACAGGAGCTGCAGGTGCTACGAGTGCGGGAGGTACTGGAGGTGGGTATGCCATATGCAGTGGAACCGCAACATATGGAGTAGCAGGATCAAAGGCAGGATGAAAAAGTGGGACGACAAAGTTCCTATTACTAAATAGGTAAAGGCGAAAGTGGCAGGAACCGGCTATATACAGAGAATCTAGGATAGGATCGTGGTTGATCTGCAGATCTGGAATCTCAATAAAGAGGGTGGCCATGGAGTCCATTGCCAGCATCTGAGAGTGATGCGGAAAATACAAAACGAGGTGAAAATTTAAGAAAATTCTCAGTAGGGTCGTGCATGACGTTTAACTGACGTCGCGTTCATTCTCAGTTGTCTTGGGTTTTATTTAATTATAAAAACATGAGATTAAACTTAACTATTCATATTCAATAAGGTTGGAAAAAATGTCTGGTCCGACACAGGGTCTAGTTTTACTTAAGACAATATAAGAAATAGAATAAACTAATATCAACAATAATGAACATACAGCAATAAGTGAGTGTAACAAACGAAATGCAAATGACTTATAATAACTATTCAATGTAATTATGCATTTAATGCAATCATGCAAAACTTGCTCTTGAACCTTTCTTCAAAAACTTTTCCATTTCCTCATAAACTTTTCCATTACTTTTCATCATTTTCCATCACTTGGTCCCCTAAGAGTTCTTGGCCATTTTAGACTCCTGGGTAATAGTCTGCTTTTCAGGATCAAGCTCGTTCCTATATAGGAATGCCAGGTATACTTTCCCTGGCTTCCTACCGATCTATTCCCCTTAACTTTATTCCAGGGATGACCCAAATATTATGGAACTTTCATCATAACATAATCTTTATATTTCTCGCAACATGACTTTCATAATTTTCTTGAAAATGCTCATGTATCTACATGTAAATCATAACTCATGCATATACTTTACCGCAATTTTGGCTGCATAACGGAACATGTTTGTTTCCCCATGAATAGTGCCTGTACTTAGCAGATCAACTTATCAAAGAAATCATCTCATTCCATTCATAATTCAACATATTTCATTCATGTTTCAATCATCAAATTTAAGGCACAAGTATTGCACTTTAAAACATGTTTACTGTCTCACTACTTGTATTCAACCCGGTTTTTACAAATCAATCCATAATTTCTATTTAACTCATTTGGACCTCAATTTTGATATGTTAAAGTGTTATGTGTCTATTTTCTAACCTCTTTGGTCCTATCTGATTTTGATAACCATAACTCAAGTTATTCAAGTTTTATCCTGGCCTGCCCTGTGGCTGGCTAGAATTGCCCACTCAAAAGTAAAAATCTACTAAAAATCGAAAATTGGCTCAAATTGCACGAAATTGGTCTCTTATGAAAGCTAATAGGACAAAATTTCATATACAAAAAGTTTCATTTCAATTGCCTTAGTAGGGCTCGAGTCATATGCCCCGAAACTTAACCTTTCTGAACTGCCCTGTTTTGGCCTGGTTTAGCCATAGGGTAACTTCTTCGAATCACTGGGAACAACTGAGATAATAACAAACTCAAAATTTCTTTGTATGATGTTCTCTTATGTGTAAGCTTTCCAAAAAAATTAGTTTCACTCAATTTGGAGCTGTATGGGGTGAGTTACACCCTTTTCAACCCATACTGCCCGGATGAGTGTCCTGATTTCTAGGTTAAACTTAAAAAATTCATATCTCTCTCAATATTAATCCAATGGTCTTATATGATATATGTATAGAAATCCCTAGCTAGTTTCAAATAAAAATGGTTTTATCAATTTTAAACGGTGAGAGGCGGAGCCGTACACTCCGCCGTACAGACTGCCGAGGGTTTTGAGTTTTCCAGCCTCTCAACTCTTCCTATCTTCGCCCTTTCTTGTTTCCAATTCAGTTTTAATCTCACAAACAGCCAATAAACTAGCCATATATCATCATATTAAATCAATCAACACATCAAAGATTAAGAAAATAAGCCGCCACCAATCATCCAAGAATCAGAAAATCAGGCAAGAAATGAACCTCTACCTTTTGTTATTAGGCTTGAGTTTGGAAATAGAGCTTAGTTGAACTTGAAGGTTGGATGGAGTAGGTGAGTGAAGAGAAAAGAGAGCTGAAGTGAGGAGGGGTAACGTAGAAGGGGGTTTGAATGAGAGGAGGAGAGTGTATTATATAAGCATGAGTGGTAGTTAACTTGGAAGGTTTTGATTAGCCTCAAGACACAAGGCTGAATTTCAGCCAACCTTTCCCTCTTTTTGTGACCAAAATGCTCTCCACATCGTCCTCTTTTGTGACAAAACTGCTCTCCATGTCGCCTAAAAGTGGAACTCGTTTCCATTGTATTCTAAAAAATGGCATCGGAACTCATACTCTTCTTAAAGTTAGAACTCGTGTACATCCACTCAGATTAAATCGGAACTCAGAATTATTGTCTGGTTTGTTCGAAACTCGAAAGCAAACTCGGATGTGAAACCAAACACTTAAACCCGGAAGTCGGGGACATTAGTAAACTTGAATTGATTTTAAGCATGACACCGGAGATCGGGATTCAAATCATTAATCCTATATTCCAGGAAATCGGAACTTATAGAATCTCAGGACTCCAAATTTGATCTCGGAAGTTTGTTATAGACAAACTCGAGAGCATCAATGGAAATGAAGAGCTCTTAGTAATAAACTCAGATATCGGAACTCGTGTAAATTTGGTCGAACTTGGAGACCAATTTAGAGACCTGAGCTCGCGTCCATTTCTAGTTGAGATCAACTCAAACGTCGGATTTTGTGTACATTCTAATTCACCTAAGGTCGAAAATCGTGTATACGTACATAAGGTCGGAACTCGGAAAACCAAGCCAGTCCCTAAGCCTTTGAGATTAAGTCGGAAATCGAAAAATCTGAGAAGGTATGAGGTCGGAAATCGGGACATTATAGAGGGTGTTACATGAGTGACGGGTTTACTTTCCCTGACCCTCACACTGGTCTATTCCCCTTAAATCTGGTCGAGGGCTAGCCCAAGTCTTAGACAGTACCGCTCTGGCCCACGCTAGCTGGGTCTATGCCATGCCTCACGTGGTAGCTTGGTACATCCCTCTTGCAAGTCCTTGTAATCTTTTACTACCTCTTGGATATGATTATGCACGTGAATGCTTTATGTGTTCATGCATATATCTCATATCATTCCTCAATCCTATTTGCATGCATGATTTTCATAGACATGACATTCATATGAACACATGTATCCTTATAATCTTAGCACAATTATTCATAATATAAGTCCTCATAAACTCCTGCCGAAAATTCGGCAAAGATAACATGAATGGACTCGCTTTCCTATGAATAGTGCAGTCACTGTAGGATCAATCAAGCAACAAAACCAACATAGAGCATCAAGTTTTATAACAATAATATCAATCATATAATATGTCAACATAAATACATAACTTAGGTTTTCTGCTCATTCTACTCAATTCTGCCCAATATTGTAAAATTCACCATAATTTCTATTCAATCCAGTTTGACCTAAATTTTAAATATGTTATAGTGCCATGTGTCTTGTAACACCCTAATAAACCCATACTATGCTTAAGTCGTATTACGGCTTTTATTAGTTGTTACTTATGCTCGTGGAAAACTAAACTTCATTTATAAGTTAAATTACGCAGAAAATACGGTAAAATTTTTTTTTTTGAAATAAATACGTCATCACTTTGCTGCGTTTTGGAAAGTAAAGCCTCGAGTGAGAAGATAGCTATAAACGAGCGTGTCGCATAAATACAAGTCGTAAAATAAAGGAACAATGGATAAGTAGAAATGTAATACATTCACTTTACTAAAACAACCATACGTAAATAAAGTCTCATAATATTCAACAATACATAAAAAGGAGACTCATGGTCATGCCATGGCCCCAAAATATCAAACATAAGCAAATATGACAAGGTTCGTTACAAAATGAAATACATAGGATGAAGAGCAATAATAAAATAGGCCCAAGTAGACACGTTCTAGCTTCCTTGCCCTTTCCGCGCCCCTCAATCGGATGAAAATAAGGTCCTTGAGTGCCTGGTTCCCCTCGCTCCTCGGCGTCAGGGAATGTGAGGAGTACGGATGATGCGAGGGTGCCTGCTGATCACCTCTATGCAACGAACACGACGGCCCAAAGTACAGCTGGCTACCGAAGAATGTTCCTCGGAGGGATCCTCCTCAAACGTGATGGGGTGATACTTAGGGAGTGGTGGCGAAGTTGTTGTGGTCCTCGAAGTGGCCGTGGAGCTCACGTCGACCACTGGAATCACCGGCTGTGGCACGAGCTCGGCTACGAGCAGGTTTGGAGACATTAGCTCCATCTCGATGTCCGGCAAAGGCTCAGGGGGAAAATCCTAAGGACCCAACGGCTGTCCAAGGTATGCAGAAGAAATGTCAACTAGGGCTGGCGGAAAGTCGGGCTCCTCTCCCTCATGTATACGACCAAGGTGAAAGTAGGTGTGGACTACTGTGGTGGTCGTAGCCATGATAGTTTGGGCATCAGCGTCGTAGATCCACTCATGGTGGGGAGGGTCCATGCTCCACTCCACCGAGTACGCCATAGGTACCTGGTGACGAGATAGAAAATAACTGGAGTGAGAAATAATGCCATAGGTATCTGGTGACGAGATAGAAAATAATTGGAGTGAGAAATAAGATTTCTCAGTAGGACTCGAACCCAACACTAAAGTGTTGTCGTCATCGTCCCAGCCACTTTGGTTTTATAAATGAAAACAGTGAGCATGCATAAGGTCCAATTCTTAGATTTTCGAGAACATGAATATCCGAAGCGGATTCAATTTTTAACATACCCTCTAATCATTTATATCATAATATATATGAGCACAAGTATAATTACATAAAACATGCGTGACTATGCTATAAGCTTCTCTTAACTTCTTCCTCTTTAAGGGTTTGGACCGAAGTCCCTTTTCTTTTCTTAACTTGACTTTATGTTAAGTCTTTTCTTTTTACCACTAAACATAAGTGGTAATGAGCTCATACCATGGCCGTTGCCACCATAGAATTTTGGTACTTACACTAGCTGGGTCATGCCATGCCTCATGCAAGCCTTATCCCCTATACTCACACTAGCTGGGTCATGCTATGCCTCATGTGAGCCGTGGGTGAGGGGAGCTTAAATTAGGTCACCTTCCCTTTTGAAGGATCACACATTTAATTAAATCTCTTCTTATTAAAGCTTATGATGCAAAATATTTCTTTGCAGAATTTCGGCAGCATAACGGCTAGACCGAAGCTTCCCAAAATTTTTGTCAAACAGAGAAATCCAATATCACATATCATTAAGCATCATATCATCAACATATCATGTTCATATCATCATCATCACTCATCATCATCGTAGCATCATACTTGCACATAAACATAGGCATATTCTCAAGTAAAATTTTATGAGCTTAGCTTAATAAATTTGGTGCAAGCATTTAAATGAGATTGTCTCTTGTGTAAACTCTTTTATTAGGCATAGGGCCAATTTCATCTATTATCCTTCTTAAAACTTTTAAGTTGAATTATGAAGGTTTTTCCAATGCTTAATGTAGGGGTCTTAAAGTCTTAAAGCTTATTTCTCATTATCCTTTAAATTTCACCATAACTAGTTTTTACTTTTACAGTGGGGCAGTAACTTCAAAAATTTACCATAATTTCACCTTTTATTCTTTTACTTTGAATTTTGGAATGGTTATACTTTTATGAGTCTATTTTTAAACAAAAGAAGTCCCACTCAAAAATACATTTTGTAACTTGAGATATATGCATTTTATTTTGACTGTTCAGACTTGAAAGTTCAACTCAGGTCAGTGGTTTGTCAACTCCACTGGGAGTTCCTCACATGGAATTTGACAAAACTGTTTAATGGGAGTGTTCCTATATGTCTTAGCTTTCTGAAAAACTTAGTCCCACTCAAAAATAATTTTTGTAGCTCCAGTTATAAGGATTTTAGTGCAGACTGCCCAAACAGAAATCCATCCTGGAATAACCAACTTTGAAAAATCATATCTCCCTCATTTTAAATCCAAATTTCACGTATTTTACATGTTTGGAAAGCTCTTTGAGTCTAATTTCACATAAAATTAGTTTCATTACGTTTTGAGTTTTGTAGAACAAGTTATAAAGTACGTATTACAGACTGCCAGAATTCCAGCTTAACTAGTTTTTATGTTTTACATATCAAACTTGTGGAGATGTTGCTACACCACTTCAAATCACCATTTTATGTTTTATCTCACCATCATACTCAAGATTTTAGTCACCAAATCAGTATTTTAAGACAAATAAAGCAAGATACATAAAAACCATCATGCCACATAATCTCATTTTAAGACAACATTTTCAACAAGACAAGAAAAATTCATAGAGCAAGATATGGTCATGAGACCTTGAAGCAAGTCCTAAAACCACCTAGCTATGAAGAGCTTAGGAGTTCTAGAGCTTGAAAAACACATGAAAAAGAAGGGTTAGAGTCACTACCAAAGAGAGCTTCATGAAGGATTTTGATTGTGGAGAAGATTGGAGAGAGCCTTCCTACTTGAAAGCTTGGAAATGGGGCTTGTGTATGGGTGATCTTGTTTCTCCAAAGACCAAAAATGGTGGTCTTGAAGGAATTGTGAGGGTGGTGATGGAAATGAGATAGGAAGTAGTAGGGAGATTGGAAGAAAAACAAGGAGGATTGGAAGAACAAGAGAGTAGGAATGGGACATGGAGAGAGGAGAGAGCTTTGTGTCTTGAGAGAGGAAATGAAAAATGAAATGAGGGGGGAGAGAGGGGGCTGATGGCGCAAATGAGGGGGGAAGGAGTGATGTGATTTTGCTTCTTACAACAAGCAAGAGAGTGGGGGAAAACTTTGGGGCAAAAGAGGGAGTTATGTTTCCTTTGAGTCAGTCTTGGTACTTGGGTAAGGACCATGTAGTGTTTTTGAAGTGATTAAAAGCATGACCTATCTTAGGATTGGCATTGGGTGAATATGATCATTCCAAGTGTCACAATCTTGATGGAGGAGAGTACATCTTTTTGTCTTGATTCAAGAAATCTACTAACATGGACTCTTCATCTAATGGTGTATGATGAGAAGGCAAATGGATGGTTGGATATGGCTCTTGCCTTGACCAAACTTTCAAACAATAATTAAAGGGAAGTTTCTAAATTTTAACAATTGTTACCATTATCTAAATTCTAATTAATTAAATTGATTTAATTACACTTTAACACATTTTCAATAAAAAGAATTTTCCTCATTAATTATGTAAAGAAGGTGTGAGGGTTAATTTTTCATGTGATTAAGATGTGATGCTTGTCATGCTCTTAGTTAATAAGGTTAGGTCACCTTGATTTTGTGTTCTAAATCATGAATTAGCAAAGATTAGGCAATTAGGCTTTTAGTTGTAACTTTTAATGTATTATGTTTCAATTGTTGACTTTCACTTATCTTGTTGACTTGCCTTTAATTTACTAAGCCCTTGCTTTCGAGATTAGCCAATTAGTTCTTAATTAATTGATAACCCCTCTAATTAGTTGGAGACACCGAGCTAATTAGCTTAGAAGAAAATGGGGATGTTATATGTCTAGTTTTCAAACCTGTTAGTCCCATCTCATTTTGATTTATGTATCTCAAGTTATTCAAAGTTTAATTTTGTCTGCCCTACAACTAGCCAGAATTGCACTCTTAGAAGTAAAAATTCATTAAAAATAGGAAGCTTGGTGAAATCATACGAAACTTATACCAAATTAAAGCTAATAGGACAAGCTTTTATTTGAAATAAGTTTTATCTCATTTACATAAGTATAGCTTGAGTTATAAGCCCTGTAAGTTGACCCTTCTAGACTGCCCTATTCTAGTCTGGTTTGGACTCTAGGCAACTTCGTCGAATTACTGGGAATAATTGGGATCAAATCAAACTTTGAAATTTTTATGGGATGCTTCCCTATATGTTGGGTTTCAAGGCCAATTGGTTGCACTCAATTTAGAGTTTTGTAGGATAAGTTACACCCCTCGAAACTCATACTACCCAGAAGAGAACCTATAATTACTCTTATTTTTCTGATAAATTGATTAGTAGCGCAAATCAATCGCACCATTTCTTTGAGCTATTATATTTTCGCTTTTTCATAAATCCTTTAGCATTTTCTGTTTAGTTTTCGTAACTAATGGCATTTTCATAAATTTGAGCAAGTCTAGGGGCACCCCATGTCATTTCACACTTGACTACTCCCGTGACTCAAACGCTCGAAACTTAAACTTCTACGATTTCACCATGTGATTCTGCTCCACTTAAAACCCTATTCTGCTAACTCTACAGATGAACGGACATAGATGTCATTTTCTAAAAAGATCTAGGGTCCTTATGGAAATGTGCTTGTGGGGTCAAAGTGAAATTTTTTAAAAGTCCTAGGCAACCCTACAAATAACAAAAGTTCACAAGGGTATCTTTGTAGTTTTCTAATTTTTAAGATATGGCAATGCCATATTCTTAATGACAGTGTTACGATACCCTATAGTTTCAAGTGTAAGGATTGTTAGGGTATAGCACTGCTAGAGAAATTCTCACATTGTCAAAGGAAAATAATTCAAGATTTCTATTATTCTTTATTTAAGAAAGTGGGGATGTTACAGTGTCACTTAGTGAAATGCATGGCTTGTCCGCTACACAGTAGGGCCCATGCACTCACTTGTTCATTTATTGCATATAACAACCATATAATTTACACATAGTGCATAGTTAAACAATTCATTGCCTTTCTAAAATTATATAGTGCACCATCAAGCATATATTGTGCCAAGGATTCTCATATCCATGCATTAAGGCATACATAACATATATTCTGCATATCCTGCTCTTAATTAAAGCAATTATAGTGAGCATACATGAATGCCATAAGATAACAATACTATTCACATATTATATTCGCATGAGTTGATAAAGCATGGGCACACACACACACATACACACTCACACACACACACACACATATTAAGGCAACTTCACATAATTCTTTAAAACAATCTCATTTTCAAAGCATAATTGATCCAAGTCATCAAATCATTTTTCAACTTACATAGAAAATGTAAAAAAATATGTACAATCACAACATGAAATACACCTGCCCCAAGTTAGAATGCAAACACAAATCAAACATAAGATAAATAATAGTTAAAAGTGATAATTTAAGGGAAAAACACTTGAACTATAGAAAATCACTTCAAGCAAGGAACTAGTTAGTGTATATGAAATTTCTAATAGGACATTAACTTAAAGATAAAGATTATTAGTGTGATTTGATGTGTATTTAAGTCCAATGGTCCATAGTCCAAAGTCCATTTCCATGTCCATAACAAAGGTATAACCATAAATGGTCTCAGATAAGTCCAAGTGAGTCTCAAAACCTCATAATAGTCCCAATATAGTCCATACAAGGTCCATAAGCATAGGTACATGTCCAAAAGATCACAAACTCCATAGCGCCATAGTTCGTTTTATCAAGTTTTAAGTGTCTTTTAGAAGCTTATTAAGTCTTAAGGATCCCAAAAAAAAACTATCACATAAACCAAGCTAATTCAAATATGATCAAAGGTTTGAAAACATATCATCATAACAAACCAAATAAAATAATTTCAGTGTTTCAAAGAGCTCATGGCCAAATGCATGATTAAGGCTAAAACTAAGCCATATTATTTCAAAATTTCTCAAACTTCTGCACAAAGTTTCATTAAGTTAAAAAACATTATTTGAGGCATCAAACCAAGTCTATAAAACATTTAAATAGGTGAAATAAGGATGAATGACCCATTGCTGAAAATAGAGCAGATTTGAAAGTAAACTTAATCACATAGCTAAAGTGCTCAATAAAAGAAAACAAGCATGTAACCACAAGATTCATGCCCTAAAGCCTTATCAAGTGAATGTTTATCATTCAAGACACTAAATCAACATTTTAAACACTTAATGCAAGTCAAATAAAATTAATTAAGGTGCTACCCAAAATAGGGCAGCTTTCAAACTCTACTTAAATCACTTAATTAATATACTAAACATAAGTAGAATTTGCATACAAGCATGTAGCATCAAAATATAGGTTTTATACCTTCAAAATAACATTTTTGCACACTTAATCTAGAATATTATAGTTAAAACAGGGTAGTAGATAGTATTCTAATAAAAATCACAAGTTTGATATCATAAATTGAAACCAATGAAGAATCAAATTTCCATAGGACAAGACCAACATGTTAATGAAGGTGGAAATAGCACGAGAAGAGGGGTTGAATCGTGCATTTTAAAACTTTTGAAACTTGAATACTTTAAACAAATTTTCTCAAGTATTTGGACTTGGATTGTGGAAGTGTTTAAGAGTTAGAAACTAAAGTTATTGTATTCACAACAACATTGTTGAATAGCAAAAGGAATAAGCACACAAAACTTAAAACAACAAAAAGGAAGGCAGAAAAATAGACATATAAATAGAGGATCACTCAAGAAGATTTACATTGGTTCGGCCAAATCACTTGCCTATGTCTAGTCCTCAACAACTAGTTGAGAATTTTATATCAACAAATATTCTTGTACAAGCTTCTCCAAGCTTATAGTAGAGTAGTCTTTTGTTAGCCTCTCCAAGCTAAACAAATCTAGTAGTATTGTCCTAGCCCCTCCAAGCTAATAACGACCGCTATTAGGTCATGTTACAATAGAAGATTTTAAGGTTTGTGTTTGATAAACACTCATACTAGAACACTTAGGCTGTATAAAACAATCTAATATAGTGGGAAGTGACATCTCACAAATCTTACTAAGAGAGTGTTTGCTATTACAATGCTATGAGAAGATTTTTCTCTTGAGAAGCTTTAGAAAGTAACTTTCTGGTTGTATAGAAGGATGAGAAAGATGAAAGCTTTTAAGATTTTCAATCAATAGTGTTTTCAACTACTTCTTCTTCATCTTCAAGACTTATATAGGCTTTAAAATCTAGCCATTATGACTTCAGGCCTTGACCCTAAAGCTTTTAGATCCAATGGTCTTAACTTGGAGAGAGAAGTAGGTTGATTTCTTTCTCAGCAAGTAAGTGCATCATCAAAGAGGAAAACTAGTTGTTTGAGTCAACTAACTTTTCAAAGTGTCAACGCTCCTTTTGGATCTCTGGCTTGTCACATTTGACATTTAGAAAATATCTATGAATCGTATAGGGCAAGTTTTTGAGTGAGGTCTTCTTCACTTATACCAACATTCTAGAGTTTACCTTTCTAGTTAAACCTTCAAGATAGATCATCCTTGTAATATGCTTGATGTGCCTTCTGGTGACTTGGTATCATTTTGATGATATAAAGATAACCTTCTAATGCTTCTAAATAGCTTTTTATGAGAGATAGGTATTTTAGAGCATAGATTCTTTTGCAAAAAGCTCTTTCCTTTTAGATTTCGATTGAGATGTAAAAGAACCATAGAGAATCTATTTGAAAATGAAATATTGCATGATCCAAATCCTTTAATTAAGCATATAGTGATCTTGTGCTAATCAAACCAAACACTCAAAGCAAATTGTTAGTCCGTACAAAAGATAGTAGGTTTGTTATCTATCAAAACCCTTAAAAGATGTATTTCAAAGACTACTTTGTGGCTTCTATGTGCATGCTTTTATTGTAGGTTTTGATGATGTCAAAAAGGGTGACGCATGGATGAAATCAAAGAGCCTGAAATTACTTGAAGACAAATGATTCCAAGAATACATGGTATAGATTCCTAGGACATAGTTTCTTCTTATTAAAATCTTTTCTTTTGATAATTCTCATGGCCAAGCTTTTGCAACATTAAGATTGTTTTTAACAAGATTGTTTTTGAAAAATGTTTCGAGTAAACTATCAATTTGGATATTGATTTCTGAAAATATGCTTTAAGCTCATAAATAATTTGTCTTAAAGTTAGTCAATCAATAATATGGTTTTAAAGTGAGAAAATACATGTTTTAGAAAGGTATAATCGATTACATAAAGTTTTCAATCGATTAAGTTCGTTAAAATTTTCAAAAAGTCGTTACGACCGTGTTTTCAAAGTATGTAATCGATTACCATCAGATTGTAATTGATTACCATTTATGGGTTTCACTCGTGGTCGATTGCTACATGGTGTAATCGATTACCATATTCGAAGTCTTGCCCAGAAAATTAGTTGTTTTGCCATGGTAATCAATTACCAAATTCTATAATCAATTACCACGAGCCTTAACTACAAAAACGGCTAGTTCTCAAAAGTCATGTTCGTTGGCTACTTCTCTCAAATGGCTAGAACGAAATTTGAGGCCTATAAATACCCATTCATAACAAGTTTTACATCAGAACAAAAAAAGGGAAACAACATTCTTAACCATTGTTTTCAACTCTTTGATTTCTATCTCAGTTCTGTGGCCAAAGAGAGTTATTATTAGAAAAGCTTCATAGTGCTTCAAGTTGTATTATTTCCTCTTATAGAGAGTGATGAATTTCTTTTTGTTCTCATTCAAATTGTAAGAGGGTTTGGCATCCCTCAAGTAAGAAAAGGGTGGGTATCCCTTTTGATTTGAGAAACTCAAACACTAGGGTGAGGGATCCCAAAAGTGTAAGTACTCAAGTATTGTAAAGGTTTTCAAAATCTTTTGATATAGTGGAAAATCTTGAGTTGATTCCTCGGGGACTAGACGTAGGCGATAGGGAATAACCGAATCTGGATAAATCTGAGTTTGTACTATCTCTTCCCTAATCTCTTTACTTTTTTGCATGTTAAATTCATCTTATACATCGTTGAAGCAGTTTAGAATTTGTATTTATTTCTTAATAGTGAATCTTTCAATCATTTATTCTCAACAAGATCATAAAAGAAAGGGATTTTGTGACAAGATTAAGAATAATTTTAGAGCTTAATTCACCCCCTTTTAAGTTCTTAAGGCCACTTGGTAACAAGTGGTACCAGAGCCCAATTCTTGTAAAGGCTTAACTACTTCAAGAGTAATGGCCTTATCAAACTCATTTTTGTTAGAAGGTACTTCCATAAATAGGCCACCTATTTTTAATGGGGATGGATATTCATATTAGAAAACCCATATAAGAATCTTTGTTGAAGCCATAGACTTAGATATTTGGGATGCTGTGGAGAAAGGGCCTTTTGCTCCAACAAAACTAGTTAAAGGAAAAATTGTTGAAAAGACTAGAAATAAATAAACTGATGAGGATAAAAAAAAAGGTTCAATATAATTTGAAAGTAAAGAATATCATTACCTTTGCTTTAGGACACAATGAATTCTTTAATGTGTCTAATTGTAAAATAGCCCAAGAAATGTGGGATACCTTACAAATTACTTGCAAAGGAACTAGTGAAGTTAAAAGGGCTAGAATTAACACTCTAACACATGAATATGAATTATTTAGAATGAATCAAAATAAGAGCTTTCAAGATATGCAAAAGAGATTCACACATATTGTTAATCATCTTGCTTCATTGGGAAAGACATTTCCAAATGAAGATTTAATTAACAAAGTTCTAAGATGATTGAATAGGCAATGGCAACCAAAGGTGATAGCAATATCAGAATCAAGGAACTTGGTTACAATGACTCTTGCTACTCTCTTTGGAAAACTTAAAAAGCATGAGTTGGAACTCAACAGGCTTAATCAACATGAGGAAAGTGATAAGAGGAAGAAAGGAATAGCCTTAAAAGCCACTTATTCCACTCATGAAGGAAGTGATGAAGATGAAAAAGACAATTTGGAAGGAGTAGAAGCAAATGATGAAAACTTTAGTCTCCTTGTGAAGAAATTTAGGAGATTCCTTAGAAAGAAAAGAAAACAAAGAAAAATCCCCTTTACACTAAAGAAGAATATCAACAAAGGAGAAGATACTTCATCCATTCCAAAATGTTATGAATGTGGTCAACCTGGCCATATGAAGATGGAGTGTCCAATCTATTTGAAGAAATTAGAGAAACTAGGGAAGAAATCAAACAAAGAAAAGAAAGGCAATAAAGCATATATAACTTGGGAGAAGAATGACACTGAATCATCTAGTGACTCCAAGAATGAAGTTGCTAACCTTAGTCTTATGGCTATAGATGGCGATAGTGATGAAGAGGTAACAACTTCTAATATTGATCTCTCTCCTTCATTTGATGAGTTATAAGATGCTTTTAATGATTTGCATGAAGAGTCTTTAAGACTTACTAAAATTGTTACTTCCTCTAAGAAAATCATTTTATCTTTGGAAGAAGAGATTACTAGGTTGAACAAAGAATTAGAGGAACTAAAAATTGAAAATGAAACACTTGGATTAATTGATGCAAATTCCACTTGCTCTAAATGTCTATCATATGAAAATACAACTACATCAATTTCATGCTCATCTTGTAAAAACCTTGAAAAAGAAATTATTGATTTGGAAAATGTGCTTGCTAAGTTCACATTTGGAAGAAATAATCTAGGCATATTGTTGGGAAAACAAAGATGTATGTTTGATAAGGCTGGATTAGGATATAATCCAAAAGAACAACAAAAGTATTATAAAAACTTCTTTTCTTTATCATCTATCTCTAGCTCCCCTTTCATAACATGCTTTTATTGTGGTAAGAAAGGGCATAGTGCATCAACATGTCATACTAGAAAGAATGGTTATGCAAGTGGAAGAATGATATAGGTTCCAAAGGGAATGTTGCCTAAGTCTAACAATCAAGGACCCAAGAAAATTTGGGTACCTAAATAAAAAATTTGAACTTGTGATGGAGGTATGCTTAAAGGTCAAGAGCTTAAATTGGTACTTGATAGTGGATGCTCTAAGCACATGACAGGAGATGTATCAAAATTCTCACATATAACTCCTAAGAAACATGGACATGTGGCCTATGGAGACAACAACAAAGGAAAAATACTTGGAGTTGGTAAAATTGGTAAAACTTTTTCTACTTCTATAGAAAATGTTTTATTTGTTGATAGCCTTAAACATAACTTACTTAGTATTAGCCAATTATGGGATAAAGGAAATAGAGTCTCATCTTTGATTCAAATTGTTGTATTATAGAAGGAATTAGTGATAAAAAGGTTAAGTTTGTTGGGCATAGAGTAGATATCTACATGATTAGTCTAGATGATATTCCATCAAATAATATTCAATGTCTTATGAGTAAGGAAGATGATTCATGGTTAAGGCATAGAAGAATTGTACACATTCACATGGATCACTTAAATAAGTTGGTTAAGAAAGAATTAGTGATTGGACTACAGAAACTCAGATTTGAAAAGGACAAACTTTGTGATGCTTGTCAAAAAGGTAAACAAGTAAGGGTGTCTTTTAAATCTAAGAATATTGTTTCAACCACTAGACCTTTGCAATTGTTGCACATGGATCTTTTTGGTCCTTCTAGAACTATTAGTTTTGGAGGAAATTACTATGCTTTAGTAATTGTGGATGATTATTCTAGGTTCACGTGGACATTGTTTCTAGCTCATAAAAGTGAGACATTTCGAGCATTTAGAAAACTTGCTAAGATTATCCAAAATGAGAAAAATCTCAACATTGCATCCATAAGAAGTGATCATGGTGGCGAGTTTGAAAATGAGTCTTTTGAGACCTTTTGTGATGAACATGGCATTGAACATAATTTTTCTACTTCAAGAACTCCATAGCAAAATGGAGTAGTTGAAAGAAAAAACCGATCTTTAGAAGAAATGGCAAGAACTATGTTAAATGAATTAAACCTTCCTAAGTGTTTTTGGGCAGATGCAGTACTTACTGCTTGTTATGTAATGAATAGAGCTCTAATAAGACCAATTTTAAATAAAACTCCCTATGAAAGGAAAGAAGCCTAATATATCCCACTTTCATATCTTTGGCTGTAAATGTTTTGTTCTAAATAATGGAAAGGATAACCTAGGCAAATTTGATGCTAAATCTGATGAAGGAATATTTTCTTAGTTACTCATTGTATAGTAAAGCATATAGGGTGTTCAATAAGAGAACTTTGACTGTGGAAGAATTTATTCATGTTGCTTTTGATGAGACTGACATCTTAGGCCCAAGAAAGGATACTATTGATGATGTTATAGAAGCTTTGGAAAACACTCACATCAATGACAAAGAAAAAGAGCAAAAGAAAGAGGAAGAAAGTGAGAAAGAAATTCCATCACAAGAGCAAACAAGGACAAATGATCTTCCAAAAGAGTGGAGGACTTCTAGACATCATCCACTTGACAATGTTATAGGTGAGATCTCTAAAGGGGTAACAACTCGAAACTCTCTTAGAAATACTTGTAATCACATGGCATTTGTCTCTCAAGTTGAACCTAAAAATATAGATGAAGCTATTATTGATGAACATTGGATTTTAGCCATTCAAGAAGAATTAAATCAATTTGAAAGAAATCAAGTTTGGGAACTTGTGCCAAGACCTAGTGATCATCCTATCATAGGCACCAAATTGGTTTTTAGGAACAAACTTAATGAAAATGGTGTCATAATAAGGATTAAAGCTAGATTAGTAGCTAAAGGATATAATCAAGAAGAAGAAATAGATTATGAAGAAACATATGCTCTTGTAGCCAGATTAGAAGCCATTAGAATGTTACTTGCATTTGCATCTACCATGGATTTCAAACTTTATCAAATGGATGTAAAAAGTGCATTTCTAAATGGTTATATACAAGAAGAAGTGTATGTTGATCAACCTCCAATTTTGAAAGTTTTGATTTACCCAATCATGTTTTCAAATTGAAAAAGGCTCTCTATGGGCTAAAACAAGCTCCTAGAGCTTGGTATGATAGATTGAGTAAATATCTTTTAGCAAAAGGTTCTTCAAGAGGAAAAGTTGACACTACACTATTTATTAAAAATAACAAGCATGATATTCTCTTGGTACAAATATATGTGGATGATATTATCTTTGGTGCCATTAATGATTCTTTGTGTCAAGAATTTTCTAAGATAATACATAGTGAATTTGAGATATCCATGATAGGAGAACTTGATTTCTTCCTTGGACTCCAAATTAAGCAAGCAAAAGATAGAATATTCATAAATCAATCAAAATATTGCAAGGAGTTGCTCAAAAGGTTTGGAATGGATAATGCAAAGGATGTTGCTACTCCTATGAGCACTTCCTATTACTTAGATAAGGATGATAAAGGTAAGTCTATAGAAGTAACAAAATGTAGAGGTATGATTGGCTCTCTTCTTTATGTTACTGCTAGTAGGCCTGATATAATGTTCAGTGTATGCATGTGTGATAGGTATCAAGCTAATCCTAAAGAATCTCATCTAAGTGCAGTAAAAAGAATTAATCAATCACATTGGAACAATTAATATAGCTTTATGGTATCCCAAGGGAACTTCATGCAGTTTAATTGGTTATTCTGATTCAGACTTTGCCGGTGGTAAAGTGAATAGAAAAAGCACTAGTGGAACATATCAGTTAATTGGTAGTGCTTTAGTTTCTTGGCATAGCAAGAAACAAAATAGTGTGGCATTATCTATTGCTGAGGCTGAGTATATAGCGGCTGGGAGTTGTTGTGCACAAATTCTTTGGATGAAGCAACAACTTTTAGACTATGGATTACACCTTGATCATATTCCTATAAGATGTGATAATACAAGTGCAATCAATCTATCTAAAAATCTTGTCTTACACTCTAGAACCAAACACATTGAAATTAAACATCAATTTTAAGAGATCATGTGCAAAAAGGTGACTGCATTTTAGAATTTGTGGAAACAAATAAACAATTAGCAGACATATTTACCAAACCTCTACCTAGGGAAAGTTTCTTTAATATTAGAAGAGAATTAGGAATAATTGATTTTTCACATATATGATCTCTCGTTATTTCTAAAATTTATTGCCTTTTGAATTTCCTTCTTTCTTGGATAATTACTAACTTGAGCATCAGAGTTTTCCTTAAATTTGTTTTGCAGGTACTCCGTCACTTGCTAAGTCCCCCAATGCTCATAATCCAAGATGAGAAATCTACTTGTGAAGTTTAAGCTATTATAATCAATTATGATGAGTAACGTAATCGATTAAATGCATCTGTGTTACCCTACGAATTAATTTTTTTTTTTTTTGGTGTAATCGATTACTGAAATTGGACAAAATACACTATAGTAATTGATTACACATTAATGTAATTGATTACCAAATTCTGGGCAATGGTAATCGATTACCACAAATTAGTAATCGATTACAAGAAGGTATTTTAAGGCCCTACGTCCTCTATCTCTCTCCTCATTTCAAACTTCATTTTTTCTCTCTTCGAACTCTCTCTCTAATGACGCCATCTCCTCATTTTACTCTTCACCTTCTCTCTATCATAACTCACTCATTTCTTTACGAAATCACTCCATTCCAACTTCAAAATTCTTTTCTTTTTCTCTACAAAGCCCAAACACCATCTATCCACAATAATCGAACTACATGGCTGAATCATCTAGGGCTCTTAGGAAGAGGAAAGCATCCTCCAAGAACATTGAAGCTACTACTTCCTCTCTTCCTTCTGTGGATTTGTCACGATTTTTCTCCTCAAAAAAGCAAATGGACTCCTATATTGCAAATTTCCAAACTAGAGAACTTGTCACTTCGAGGTATTTAGATTTTGACTTCTTCAATCAAACAAATTTAGGAGTTTTTGCTCTTCTGAATATATGAGAGTTGGTTAAGTTCCTTGCTATAAAAGACAAGGTGTGTCCTGAATTAGTTAAGGTGTTCTATTCAAACTTGAAGTATAAGGATGCATGCTTATTTTCTGAAGTGAAGAAGGTCCATATAGTCATTGATAGAGGATTGTTTTATCAATTCACTGGTCTATCTTTTGATGGGGAAACTTTACCTATGAAGGGCACTGTTCCTGATGATTGGAAGGAGGATTATAATCGTGACTTGGCATTAGCACAGTTCATAAAAAAGGGTGACACAACTAATAAGAGAACTTTAGTGGGTAGGCTCTCCTTAGAAGACCGTATCCTTCATTATATCCTTATGCGTGTCTTGATTCCTAGAGCTAGTAATTATGCTCAGATATCTTCTGATGATGTTCTAGTTATGTGAGCTATGACTACTGAGCGTCCAATTAACTGGGGATACTATATTATTCAACACATGTTAAAGGTTAAGAAGAAGGCTAGGTGTGCTTTATCTTATGGGATGCTAATTACTCAATTTCTTCAGCATTTTCGCGTACTTGTTAGTGGTGAGATCACCTTGGACGAGACTCCTCATTATCCCATTAATGAAGGGACACTGACCAAAACGGGATTCAAGAACTATGCTAGCTAATGGTATATTCCTAACAGGCCTGCAGGCAACATCCCTCCTCCTACCTATGCTCTTGCTTATGCTTTTACCTCTATTCCTCCACCTTCCTCAGATTATATGGAAGTGATGCTTAAGGAGTTCCGAGGCCTTCATACTTATGTTGGAGAGCGCTTTGATTGCCTTGAGACTTGTATGGCCCACTATGAGACTACCTTGGCTAGGTATGGGACTAGGATGGATAGTATGGAGAGTGATGTTCATGCCCTATGTTAACATTTTATCCTTTCTGGTTTTGCTTCTTCACCACCTCATTCTCCAGCTCACTTTACTCTGATCTCTCATGTGTCTCATTGTCCCTTTCCTGCAGCATCTGAGGATCATGAGACCTTAGGTAGTTGTGAAACTATTGACCCCTCCGATTTACTACCTCCTATAGGTCGCACTATACTTCAGCCTAGTGACTTGGATGATTCTGATACTTCTGATGACTCTGATGCTACTGAGACTGATGATATTGAGGATGATAGTGACTTTGATAGGGCTTAGCTCGTGATTGGATGCACTTCACTCTCCTTATTTTGTTTCTATTTGTTTTTAATACTTAGTAGTTATATTTCCTTGTATTTTCTTGTTTCTTTTCAATTTCTAGTTTTGCTCTGCCTGACTATATCATTCTTTGCTTTTAGCCTGACTATGGAATTTTGTTATGCCTATGTACCTTTGTTACTTATGCTTATGCTTTTACTTATGCCTCTGAACCGAGTTTATTTTTTGTTCGTTTTAGCTTATGCTTATGGCCTTTTTTATTATGCCAAAAAGGGGAGAGAATTGGTCATTGATGAGGAGTTATGCTATCATACATCATATCATCGCTGTCATCTCCAGTTTGCTTCAGTTTATTATGAAAAGGGTGAACATGTTATGTAAACTGTTTAATTTCTTATAGTTCGAAAATATACTATCCGAAGCAAAGTTCAGTTTTACTCATAGACTTGTTGTTTGGGAGAGCCCATATCACACCAATTTATGAACTATACTATAAATAATAACTGCATATATTAGAATACACATGGCATCAATATATTATGATCATAGCTTTTGCACATAACTTTACTTGTACTTGAACTTATGCATATACATAAAATTCGCTTCTCTTTCTTTATCTTCCTTTACTTGTTACACATATTCTACAGTATGATCGCCATGTCATACCCTATCGGGATGTGATCGCCATGTCACATTCCTTAGGAATATGTCCTTCCTGCCACATCCCAGAGTATGATCGTCATCTCATGCTCCATCAGAATGTGATCGCCATGTCATATTCCTTAGGGGGTGGGGTCATCATGCTATATTCCAGAGTATGATCGCCATGTCATACCCCGTCAGAGCGTGATTGCCATGTCACGTTCCTTAGGAATATAGGCTCATCATCATATCTTTACATGCCACATTCCAGAGTATGATCGCCATGTCATACTCCATCAGAGCGTGATCGCCATGTCACATTCCTTAGGAGTATGGGACCTTCATTCAATACTTACACTAGCTGGGTCGATGCCATGCCTCATGTGAGTGGGGTGCTTGCATATGCTTTAATCTCTTGTCTTTAGTCTTTAATCTTTAGCCTTTACTGCCCTTGGGTAGCCTGGCCTTAGAGTGAGCTTGTCAGCTCCACCTGTGACCTTTGTCACACCGACTCACCCACAAGGGGATTCACGTGCCTCTAGTCTTGGAGGGATCTCATTCTGATTACGTGCCTCTAAGGTAGAGGGTAGCTGCCTTCACAGAGGGAATTCAAAGTGCAATTGCCTCTAAGTGAAGGGACCCATATCTTTATCATTTAACTGCCTTCATAGGGAGGGATCTCAAATAACTGCCTCCAAGTGAAGGGACCCACATTCAATATATTCATATTTAATATACTCATGTCTTTTCATTCCTATACATGATCGTGTATAAACATGCTGAATGAACTCATATATATGCTTCATCATTTATTCTCATATATCTCATATTATACTACTTCTTGATTTATTCTTATATACCTCATATCATACTTATATCATTCTTGCATACAAACATTCCTAGTTTCATAGACTTCTGCAGTAAATCCGGCAGCATAACGGATCAATTCCGTTTCCCCATGAGTAGCGCCAGTTCTCACGGACAAACTAGCCATAGCAATATAATCAACTTAACATATCTATCAATATAAAACTTGCAATCCTCAACTCAAACCTTATATGTCCACTAACACTTGTGAAACCATCAATTTGGCCATTCTGCCAATTCTATTCAATTATGCCCGTATTTTTTTATAATCCACATTTACCTCTATTCAACTCCTTTAAACCTGAATTTTGGATATATCATAGATCTATATGTCTACTTTGTAGCCTCTTCAGTCCCATATCATTTTGATCTACATAACTCAGGATATTCAAATTTTATCTCAACTTGTTCAGTCACTGGCCCGAATTACACTCCTGGAAGTATAAATTCACTAAAAATCGAAACTAAGCTCAAATCATACAAAATTGGTCTCATATTGAAGCTAACAGGACAACCTTTCATTTTCCAGAAGTTTCATTCCATTTGCTTTAGTATAGCTCGAGTTATAAGTCCTGAAATTCCACCTTTCTGAACTACTCTGTCTTGGCTCGGTTTGGACATAGGGTAACTTCCTTGAATCACTGGGATCAATTGGGGTCATAAAAAACTCAGAATTTCTTATTGGGATGTTCCCCTATGTGTAAGATTTCTAACAAAATTAGTTTCACTCAATTTGGAGTTGTATAGGGTGAGTTATACCCTCCTCAAGTCACCCTGCCCAGATGAAAGTCTTGATTCTTAGGTTAAACTTCAAAAATTCATATCTCTCTCAATACTAATCCAATGACCTTATATGTACATGCTTGCAAAGCCCTGAATGTCTACTTTCATCTAAAAATAGTTTCATTGAATTTAACTAGTTGTAGGCGGCGCCGTACACTCCGTCGTACGGACTGCCGTGGACTTCCTCACTAAGACAGCATCCTACTTCTCCACTCCTTCTAATTTTCTCCTTCTAACCATAATTCTAACTCAAAATCTCCTATTAATCCTATCATAATCCATCATAATACATCCAATAATTCATCAAATATGTAATCATAGTGCAAGTAATTCAAGAATAGAAATAGAATCCTATCTCTTTGGAGTGTGATCTTGCTAAATTTGAATTTGGATGGATGGAACCTTGCTAAGCTTGAAGGAGTGATGGAGTTGGGTGAGTGAAGAAAAGAAAAAGAGAGCTGAAGTGGGGAAGAAGGCAGCGTAGAGATGGAGCTGAAGAGGAGAAAGAGATGAGTTTATAAGCCTGAGGTGGTAGTTAACTTGGAAGGCTTTGATTGGCCTAGAAACACAAGGTTGAATTTCAGCCAACCTTCCCCTCTTTTTGTGGCAAAATTGCTCTACACGTTGCCCTCAAAAATCTCTCCACGTCGCCTAAAAGTGGAACTCGTTTCCACTGTATTATGAAAATGACGTTGGAACTCGTACTCTACATGTGTAAAGTCGGAACCCACGTCCCTTTCATTTGAGCTTGAAGCTGAAGCCAGATGTTGGAACTCTTTCAATCCTTATTTGAGACTTGGAAGCAAGGTAGGATGTCGGAAGTCATGCAGCTTACCATAACATAATCTCAGAACTCCCATTCAAACTCGGGAACAACAATAGAAATGGGAAGCTTCTGGAAATAAACTCGGATATCGGAACTCGTGTATGACTTGGAAATCAGCTCAAAGATCCGAACTCGTGTCCATTCTAATTGAGTTCAACTATAAGGGGGGAACTCGTTATATTCAACTCAGAGGTCGGTACTTGCCCATTGTGTTAAACTATAATTTTGTAGGTCGGAAACCACGTACACTATTTTGAAATATGACGTTTGAGGTCGGAACTCGGGTACCTCAGCTAAAATTCGAGGCTGCATTATGAGACCGGAAATCAGTACATTTCCTTTGAAACATGAAGTTGGATATCGGTAATCCCGTCCATGTTGTTTGTACTTGAATATTAAGTCAGAAGTCGGGAATAATCCTCATTGGAGACCTAGACATAAGTTTGGAGATCGGAAATCATGTCCCGGTATACTTTAACTCGAAGTTGGCTATCGGAACTCGGAAGCCACACATTTAACTCGAAATTAGAACATGAAGTCGGAAATCGGGAATAATCAAAATTAGATGAAATCGGAAATCAAAAGGACATGAAGTCGGAAATTCTGTAAGACGAACTCGGAACTCGGAAATAATCCCATCTATCTAAAATTCGAAGATGGAGTCGGGAATGGGATTTGATCAAACCTGAGTGAAGTCGGAACTCGGAAATGGGGATGTTACAGTTTATTTTTTATAGTATAGCATATTTTTATGCACATATTTAGGGAGTTTATTCTTTTATTGTGTATTTGTGAATACTCTTAGGGGGAGTTTGTTCGTATTTTGTCATATCTATTTTGTCTCCTCACCTAAGATGTTTGTCATCATCAAAAAGGGGGAGAATGTGCATGCTTTTATTGCAGGTTTTGATGATGTTAAAAAGGGTGACGCATGGACAAAATCAAAGAGCCTGAAATTACTTGAAGACAAACAAGCCCAAGAATAAATGGTATAGATTCCAAGGACATAGTTTCTTCTTGTTAAAAGCTTTTCTTTTAATAATTCTCATGGCCAAGCTTTTGCAACATTAAGATTGTTTTTAACAAGATTGTTTTTGAAAAATGTTTTGAGTAAACTATCAATTTGGATATTGATTTTTGAAAATATGTTTTAAACTCAAATAATTTGTCTTAAAGTTAGTCTAGGGATAATATGGTTTTAAAGTGAGAAAATACATGTTTTAGAAAGGTATAATCGATTACATAAAGTTTTCAATCGATTAAGTTCGTTAGAATTTTCAAAAAGTTATTACAACCACGTTTTAAAAGTATGTAATCGATTACCATCAAACTATAATCGATTACCATTTCTAGGTTTCACTCGTAATCGATTACCATATTCAAAGTCTTGCCCAGAAACTTAGCTGTTTTTCCATGGTAATCGATTACCAAATTCTGTAATCGATTACCACTAGTCCTAACTACAACGACGGCTAGTACTTAAAAGTCATGTTCATTGGCTACTTCTGTCAAACGGCTAGAATGAAATTTGAGGCCTATAAATACCCATTCATAACAAGTTTTACATCAGAACAAAAAAAGGGAAACAACATTCTTAACCATTGTTTTCAACTCTGTGATTTCTAACTCAGTTCTGTGGCCAAAGAGAGTTATTATTAGAAGAGCTTCATATTGCTTCAAGTTGTATTATTTCCTCTTATAGAGAGTGATCAATTTCTTTTTGTTCTCTTTCAAATTGTAAGAGGGTGAGGCATCCCTCAAGTAAGAAAAAGGTGGGGTATTCCTTTTGATTTGAGAAACTCAAACACTAGGGTGAGGGATCCCAAAAGTGTGAGTACTCAAGTGTTATAAAGGTTTTCCAAACCTTGAAGAATCTGATACAGTGGAAAATCCTGAGTTGATTGCTCGAGGACTGGACGTAAGCCATAGGGACTAACCGAACCAAGATAAATCTGAGTTTGCACTATCTCTTCCCTAATCTCTTTACTTTGTTGCATGTTAAAATTCATCTTATACATTGTTGAAGCAGTTTAGAATTTGTATTTATTTCATAATAGTGAATCTTTCAATCATTTATTCTTAACAAGATCATAAAAGAAAGGGATTTTGCAAAAAGATTAAGAATAATTTTAGAGCTTAATTCACCCTCTCTTAAGTTCTTGAGGCCACTTGGTAACAAGTGGTATTAGAGCCCAATTCTTGTAAAGACTTAACCGCTTCAAGAGTAATGGCCTCATCAAACTCATTTTTGTCAGAAGGTACTTCCATAAATAGGCCACCTATTTTTAATGGGGATGGATATTCATATTGGAAAACCCGTATGAGAATCTTTGTTGAAGCCATGGACTTAGATGTTTGGGATGCTGTGGAGAAAGGGCCTTTTGTAGCCAAGCTTTTTCTCTTAATTTATTTTCTTATGCTTCCCTTCTAGCTCTTCTAATAAGCAAGGTAATGGAATCTTGTGAAGGTGCAATAGAAGCTTTCTTCTGCTTCTTTTTACATTTGCTAGCTAGAACTTTCTTGGGTGATAGCTTTTCTGGTGCAACCTCCCTAATAACAATCCCTCTCTCAGCAAAAGTAGATCTAGTAGCAGGAGGAGTAGAAGGGCTAGTAGGAGTAGTGGCAATATCAGTGACATTGATAGGCTCTATAGTAACTACAGACAACTCATCATTAGCTTTTGATGAGGAGGACTCCTTAGCAAGTTTTAGTAGCTTTCTCTTGTTTCTTCTTTCCTCTGGAATAGAAGAAAGGCTTCTTTCTCTCCTTGATTTCTTTTTCTTACCTTCTTCACAAGGTTTTGATTTGGTTTTCTTAGTGCTAGGCACCACAGTAGCAGCAATAGTAGTTTTCTTCTTTTTGCTCTCATTCTCTTTCTCTTTCTTTGGTCCTTAAGGCTTCAGACCAAGAGCTTAGAAGGTCTTCATTATGGTGGTTGGTCTCTTGTCATTAGACCTTTCACTAGCCAAAGGGAGCTGAGCCTTGTTGAAAACCTTGGTTAGAAACATGCCATAGGGTAGAGTTACATGTTTCCACTTTTCAACACCAATAGTAGCAATAATAAAATCTAGAATCAATCTCACAAGATTGATTTTTCTTCTGGTCATGAGACAGAACATGACCATTTGATCTACTTCACATATTACATATGTGTTGGCATTCCTTGGTAACCCAATGTGTTGGACCATAGAATACGCAGCCCTAACAAGAGTGAGTAAGTTAGAGGTTTGAATGTCTTTGACTCTCATACCTCTATTTGCCTTGAGATTCTCTGAAACATTAGCTTTAGTTACACTAATCTCTTCCTACCATCTTTCTCGTTATGCCCCATGCGATGTTTGGTGTACATGGTAAAGGAATTCATGAGTTCCTTTAGATACCTTCGTCTTTCCTTCCTCTCCATATTTTTTGCTCCTGTCTAGAACTGTAGTGATCATGTGAGAGTTTTGTTAGTAGGCAAAGAGGTTTTGTAGGGAGCTTTGGATCGCATCAACACATTCTCAGTTCCTCAAGCCTTCAATCACCAGTAGAGGTATGTCTTTTTCCTTTGTTTGGCTTTTTACATTCACGATTTCCTTTTGGTGGTGGGATAGGTTTCCAACCACCTTGTTTTTGTGCTTTTTGCCATCAGGGGGTGGTTACTACCCTTTACTTTTCATTTGCTTCCTCTTCCATCATTCACCGGTGGCCATGTTCCTTAGTGAGAAGCTACCGTAAGGCTCTTCTTTCTTTCTTTTTTATTTCATCCCTAGTTTTCTGACTTTGTTTTTTTTTTTCCTAATTTGTAATCTAAAGGTAGTTTTCTCTATAGGTTCACCCTAGAGCTCGAGATGGCAAAAAAGCAAAAAGATACTTGTATTCCCCCCATCAATTCACTAGATCTACCGATGGGTAGAACCTGAGGTCATAAGGATTCCATTAGTCATGACTCCCGAGTTCCTAGGTCATTTTAGGGAAGAGAATCTGATCATGCTAGAGGGCAAGTATGAGGAGGAATATGTCTTGAAGGCCCCCAGTCTAGACGAGAGGGTGAGTTACTATAACCACAGAAGTGGATCGAGTTGAATGTGGATATACGACATCCTTATTACCAAGTTGGGTGTCCAAATTCCCTTTACTCATTTCCCGTTCACCATTTTACAGCAGACCGAGGTCGTTCCTTCTCAGCTTCATCCTAATAGTTGGGCCATGATACGAGGCTTTGAGATTATCTGCAAATATCTTGAAGTATTGCCTTCCCTTGATACCTTTTTCTTCCTTTTTACTCTCACTCGCCCATCTGATGGTGGCCTTACCATGGGCTGGCTGTCATTTTGTGCCCATAAAAATCAGAAGGTGTTCCTTTGTCATAAAGAATCATTCCATCATTTTAAACCCATATACTTCAAGGTCTTCAAGGCTCTAGGCACGATTCCATTTTTGGAGACGTTGTAAGGCAAGCTTCGATTTAATTGCTATTAGTGTAAGTATTTCGACACACCACGGATAGATAAAGGCACCCTCAAGCTCGAGGAACAAGCCGTCGTACAATTTATTCTTCAAAGTTTTGCGAAGAATCATTTGAATCTGAAGAACATAGTCGATGTAAGTGCCATGGTGGCTAGGAGATACTTAGGTTTTCTGTAACATTCCCCGGAAATTTCTTTTCGTTTTTCGCCTAATTGTTTGGTTTTTATTGAATAATTATGATTAAATAAAAATCGAATAAATATTTATTTAGGATCAATTAATTAGCAACTAATTGAGTTTAGATATGAGGGAATTAGGTTAAAAGTATAGAAGATTTCATAAAAATTTTCTTGAAACTGATTTACCGATTTAAAGGGAATCGGAAAGATTACGGTATTTTAAACTATCGGAACTGAACCAATAGAATTACAAGCTTAAAACCCTAAGACCTAAGGCTAATTACTCAGCCACATTGACACATTAAAGTGGCGCCACTTTGGCCACAAAAACAAGGAGAGTTGGCTGAAATTCAGCCTTGCATTTTGAGCCAATCACAACCCTTCATTGCAACTACCACTTTAAGGCTTTTAAAACACAATTCTCCTCTTTTCATTCAGCCCATTTCTATGCTACTTTCTCCCCTTATTTTAGCTCTCTTCTTCTCTTCTCCATTCACCCAACTCCATCAAACCATCAAGCCCAACCAAGTTTTGATCATCCAAACTCCAAAATCAAGCCAAATCACACATAACAAGAGGTAGAGGTTTAATTCTTGTCTTGATTTTTTGATTGTGGGTGGCTGGTGGTGGTTTATTTTCTCAATTATTGATATGATGATTGAGTGAATATGATGATATTTGGCTGGCTTGTTGGCTGTTTGTGATGTTGAATTCGAATAAGAAGCAAGAAAGGATGAAAATAGGAACAACTGAGGGCTGGAGAACCAAAAACCCTCGGCAGTCCGTACGGCGGAGTGTACAGCTCCACTTACTACCATTTAAATTTGATCAAATTATTTTTAAATGAAACTAGACATTCAGGGCTTTCCACACATATATCATATAAGGCCATTGGGTTAGTATTGAGAGAGATATGAATTTTTTAAGTCCGACCTAGTTTTTGATTTTGATTCTGGGCAGACTAGGTTGTTCAAGGTAGAACTCGCCCTATACTACTTGGAATTGAATGAAACCAACTTTGTTAGAAAGCTTACACATAGGAGAATATCTCATAAAAATTTCAGAGTTAGATAAGATTCTGTTTGCTCCCAATGATCCAATAAATTTGCTTTATGTCTAAACTGGGCCAAAACAAGGTAGTTCAAGAAGGTTAGATTTCAAGGCTTATAACTCGAGCCCTACTAAGGCAAATGGAATGGAACTTTTTGAAAATGAAAGGTTGTCTTGTTAGCTTTAATATGAGACCAATTTCGTATGATTTCAATTAGTTTTCGATTTTTTATGGATTTTTACTTTTAAGTGTGTAATTTTGGCTAACTGCAGGGCAAGCCGGGATAAAACCTAAATATCTTAAGTTATATTTATCCAAATTAGTCAAGTCCAGATGAGTTAAATAGAAATTTTGGCTTGAGTTACGAAAATCGAGTTGAATGATTGTGCTAAGGCAGTAATTCTGTTTTAATGTAACTAATGTTCCTATGCGTTTAATGTTGAAATATGAATGAAGTGACATGATTTCTTTGATAAATTGGTGTTCTGAGTGCTGGAACTATTCCTGGAGAAGCGGACATGTTCCTTTATGCTGCCAAAATTTCGGTAAAGTCTATGTATGAGTTATGATATACATATAGATACATGTACATTTTCAAGAAAGTCATAAAGGTTATGTTATGATGAATATAAAGATTATGTTATTATGAAAGTTCCATGATACTTGGGCCAGCCCTAGATTAAAGTTAAGGGGAATAGATTGGTAGGAAGGTTGGGGAAAGTAAACCCACCATTCCTGTATAGGAACGAGCTCGATCCTGAAAAGCAGACTATTACCCAGGAGTCTAAAATGACCAAGAACTCCCAGAGGACCAAGTAAGGGAAAAGTTTATAAAGAAAGGTTCAAGAATAAGTTTTGCATGGTTGCATTAAATAGTCATTTTATGTTGTTTACAATTTGTCTGTCATGTTCACTTACTGCTGTATGTTCATTTATTCTGCTCATTATTCTATGTATTATTAATAGTTTATTCTATTTCTTATGCTGTCTTAAGTAAAACTGAATCTTGCCTCGGACCAGACATTTTCTTAAACTTATTGAATATGGATAGTTCAGTTTGATCCCATATTTTTATAATTAAATAAAAACTGAGGCAACTGAGAATGAATGTGACGTCAGTAAATACTGTACGCGAGCCCTACTGAGAATTTCTTCAAATTCTCATCTCGTTTTGCATTTCCGCATCATTCTCAGACACTGGTGATGGACTCGACGGCCATTCTTTTTATTAAGATCCCTGACCTGCAGCTCCACCAGGACCCCGAGTTGGACTCGCGGTACATAGCCGGCTCCTGCCATTTCCATCTCTACCTTTCAGCAATAGGAATTTTGCTGCTCCTATATTTCACCCGCTTTGAAACCTATATATATAAACTGAAGCATTGGCTTCCAACTCATATATGTATGTATATGACAGATGATATACTACCTGTCTTTATTCCTTTCTGTAGTGCTTTTATTTAAATTTTGTTACATTTTAAAATATTGATCACATTTATTATATACAGTGCGCCATTTCGTAGGTATATTCATCAAATATATATATATAAGAAAAAGCGAATATAAGATAATGAATATAGCTTTAGATAGAAAACTAACACGGTAATGCAACCTAACCAATTTCATGCTATGACTTAAGCATAACATTAAGTTGGTAGGGTGTTACATTTTCACTTCTCCCTTTGTTATCCATCTTCTTCTTTCAAGTTGCTATTATTGACTTCTATTCCTTTTTGCAGACGAAATGGCCCCGAAATCAGCTTTATCCGAGCTCTATCATTGTGTCCTTAAGAGGCTGCTCGAAAGGAATGGCAATAATAGTCTCGGATCCATAGGTTCTAAGGAGCCAGTGTTACCTTGGCTCTCGACTCTGCTACACCCGAGGTCTACCTTCCCAAAATGCTAAATGGAAAGAGGGTGGCAAAAGAGAAGAAAGCCATCCAAGTAGACCCTGAAGATTCTTCGAATTTGGAGGGGAAGTTGGAAGTCAGTGTGTTGGCCAAGGACTTTCCTTATCCGGAGTTGATGACTCTCGTCCTCCTTGACCAACTCTGGGGTGACGATCAGAAAAAATTTCAATGGATCGACTATGTGTTGCTGAAGTCGGCGACGGTAATTAGGTACTTGGAACCGGTGGTCTCTTCTGACGTTTGAGCTATCAGAGAAGTTAAAGACCTGAAAGAGTGGACAACTCTTCTTCAGAATGAGAAATTAGGCCTAGAGGAAGCTAAACAAGTCGAGGTCAAAGAGTTGAAAGGGCAACTGCAGTTGAAAGATTAGCAGTTGGAGAAGTCAAGGGCTCAAATATCGGAGCTTGAGAGGGCTTATATCGAGGAGTTCAATGTTGCTTCCAAATCGAAAGCTGAGGTCAAGTATGTAGAAAAGCAATAAGGGAAGTCAGCCGTCAAGATCAAGAACAATATCTTGGAGTAATATCGAGCCATCTGCCCGAAGGCCAACTTTAGTGAGGTCGAGCTTGACAAGTGCATCGTTGATAGGTGAATCAAGGTTGCTCTTGACGATGATGACGAGGAGGATCTCAAAGGTCCAGAATCTATGTTGGCCTATCCAATAGTTGACCTTTGAAGTTGCCTACCTTTTCCTTTTTCTTGGTAGTTTGTATTTGGTGCCCTTATATGGGCTTTATGTAATTTGACTTTTTCCTGGTTTTCAGGTTTATCTTATTTTTGCCAATTGATGTGCTTTTAATTTTTTGTCTAAGATAAATAACTTCAAGCAACTATTAGCGACATTCTAATTGGTGTAACAAATTATCCAAAGTTATCAAGGAAACCTAGTTTTTTCAAACTAGTTATAACCGAATTGGATTTTCCGAGGTAGTTAATAACTTGATTTTAATTTCACATGTTTGAAACCTAAGGAATATTAATTTCGCTTAAGTTAAAGTCAAAGGTTTAAACGATCTGAGGTGGAAACCTGGATTCTTCCAAGGCGATTACAAACCTGGATTAAATGTTCCACTTAAGTAACTACTTAAGGGTTGAATCATATTTATCCGAGTTGTTTATTAAATAGGATTTCATGCGCTTGTAGTTCCCAAGGTGTTGGACCCGGGTTATGTTTATCTCGGCTAAGGGATGATCAGTCCTTTAGGATAATTAACGAATAATAATGAGCTTGTTCAATAGGTAAAATAAAAATTGGAGAAACTTCATTATAAATGTGAATTGACATACAAATAAGATGTCTGTGACGTAAAAAAATTAGAAAATCAAATGGAGATATGTGAACACCATTAGGCCGACGAAAGTCTCGCCTTGTTAAAACCTTCTTAAGAAAGCCTAGTGGGACAAAACCCAAGGTAGGAAAAAAGAGTACGGTTGCATAGCGCGGTTTACATCAAATAACAAATCTCTGAAAGTTCGAGGACTTCCATGACCTCGGACCTGATAATGTAGAGAGGTTGTAAGCTCCCTTCCCCAAGACTTCAATGATTCTATGGGGGCCTTCCCAATTGGCTGCTAGCTTTCCTTGTCCGAGAAGAGGTGATCCGATGTTGGCACATCAGAGTACCAAGTCTCCCTTTTGTAATTTCCAAGGAACGACATTGATGTTGTATCTGTTAGCTATCTAATGTTTCAATGCCGCCCTTTCTTATATGTGTGCCATTTCTCTTGCTTTATTTACAAGACTGGCTTCCTCTCGGAAGGCTTATGAACTCATAGATTGTAAAATAACCAATGGACTGGGCTCTTCGACCTCAACTGGCATCATTGCATCTACCTTGTAGGTAAGCTTGAAAGGAGTTTTGCCCATTGTTGACTGTAGGGTTGTTCGATAGGACCATATGATGCTACTGAGTTCATCCACCCATGCCCTTTTCACCTCATCAAGTCTCTTCTTCAGTCCTTGGAGCACAACCTTGTTGGTTGCTTCGACTTGGCCGTTGGCTTGGAGGTGCTCAATGGAAGTGAAGTAATGCTTAACTTTGTAGCTCGCGAGGAAACATTGAAACTTTTGGTCAATGGATTGTGTTCCATTATCAATCTCCACGGAATCCGGTATCCCGAAGTGAGTGAAGATGTTCCACTAAATGAACTTTCGAGGTTGGGCAGTTGTGATAGTGGATAGTGGTTCTGATTCTACCTACTTAGTGAAATATTTGATTGTCACAATTAGGTATTTCACCAGTCTTAAGGCAAGTGGGAAAGGACCTAAGAGGTCGATTCCCCACTTGTTGAATGGCCAGGGGGACATGATTGAGGAAAGTTCATAAGCTGGAGGGAAATGGAAATGGGCGTTTATTTGACACTTCGAACACTTATTTACATAGTAAATTGAGTCCTTAGTTATAGAAGGCCAATAGTGGCCAGCTCATAAGACTTTCAAGGCTAGTGCTTTTCCTCAAAGATGATGTCCACAAGATCCTTCATGGACTTCTTTGAGTATAAAGGAAATCTGATCTAGACCTATGCACTTTAGTAGTGGTTAGGATAGACCTGTTCTATACAGTTGTCTATCAATCATAGCGAAATAAAAGGCTTACTTGGTCAATCTTTTTGCCTCCATGGGGTCTTTTGGCCTGGTTTTGATCCGCAAATACTGAATGATAGGGGTCATCTAGTTCAGGATCCCTTCAATGGCCAAGGTTGAGGAAAGTTCCGCTATAAAGGGAGACTTTAACGTTTCTTGGATCAAACTTTGGTTGTTTCCTTCGGGCTTCGTACTGGCCAATTTGGAAAGGATATCGACCTTCATGTTCTCTTCCCTTGGTACGTGTCGGGCATTGAGGGTGTTAAGTGCTCCTTCACTTTTGCTAGGTACTTTTGGAGCAATATATCCTTGGCTTGGTATGCCCCATTTATTTGCAATATCATGATCTAGGAGTCCCAGCAAATTGTGAGTTAGGAAGCTCCGACGCCATTGGCAAGCCTTAATCCTGCTATTAGGGCCTCATACTCAGCCTAATTGTTTGAAATTGGGAAATCGAAGTTTATGGACAACTCGACAATGATTTCCCTTTCCTTTTCCAATATTACTCCAACTTTGCTTCCTTTAGAGTTGGAGGCTCTATCTACATGCAGTGTCTATCTCGGCTCTTAAGGCTCTTTGTCCCCCACTATTTCAGCCAAAAAATGAGCTAAGGCTTGTGCCTTATGGCTATTCTCGGCTCATATTAGATGTCGAATTTTGAGAGTTTGACTGACCATGCCACCATCCTCCTAGCCAAGTCTAGCTTTTGTAAGATTTACCTAATTGGCTAGTCAGTCCTGACCACAACAGTGTGAGCTTGAAAATATTGGCGGAGCCATCATGCAAGGATAACTAGAGCCAAGGCAACTTTTTCTAACCTATGATATCTCACTTTAGGTCCCTATAGTACTTTGCTGATGAAGTACACAGGGTGCTGTTGGCAGGCATCTTTCGTTACTAAAGCATCGACTATGGCCATATTGCTTACAAAAAGGTATAGGAATAATGGCTTGCTCAATATTGGAGGGCAGAAAAGATATCTTTTAAATTCGATGAACATGGATTCATACTTTGGTGTCCACTCGAAGGTACTTTGTTTCTTTAAAAAAGAAAAGAATAGGAGAGCTTTCTGAGCCAATGTTGCCATAAATCTAGAAAGGGATGCGATCCTTCCAATTAGGCATTGTACTTCCTTTACAAAGGGCGGGCTCTTCATGTCAAGGATGGCTTGACACTTATCAGGGTTCGCTTTAATTCCCCAATGTGTGAGCATGAAACCCAAGAACTTCCCAGCCTCAATAGCGAATACACACTTTTGCGGGTTTAGCCTCATGTTGTGCTATTGTAAGCAACTAAAAACTACTTCTAGATCAAATAGGAGGCTATTTTCTTCTTTGGTCTTTACCAACATATCATCTATGTAGACTTGCATCAAGTTCTCGATGTGCTCTGAAAAAACTTTATTCATTAGTCTTTAGTATGTGGCTCCTGTATTCTTCAACTCGAATAGCATAACCTTGTAGCAATACTTTTCCATCGGTGTTTTGGATGTCATCTTTTCATCATCGAGGGGGTGCATTGGGATTTTGTTGTATCATGAGTAGACATCCATGGAGGAGAGAAATCAGAATCCTGAGGCAGCGTCCACTAACCCGCTTATACTCGGAAGTGGGTAGGGGTCTTCACCCTTCCCTCTGTCTTGCATCAAGGTCCACCATCATGACCTTCAACGAACTTGGAGGGTGGGCATTATCTCAAAGTTCCTCCTTTTAGTCTTTTGAACCTCTAGGCTAACATTATAGCAACAACGGGCAGGCTAATCCACTTTTATAGTGGCGATCTCTCCATTATTGGTGAAGAATTTCATTGTTAAGGATGCCATGGATATGATGGCACCAATCTTGTTCAATGTTGGCCTACCTAGGATGGCGTTGTAGGTCGAGAGGCAATCAACAACCAAAATATCAATTTACCGTTTAGGCCTAAGGTCGAGTTCCTAAGGTTAAATGAAGGGTGATGAACCCGTCTGGGTGGACCTTTTCCCAAGAGAAACCGATTAGCGCTTCTTTATGAGTCTGCAAGTCAGAATTCTTCAGTCCGACCTTGTTGAAGGCATCCTAGAAGATGATGTTTGTGGAGCTGCCTTAGTCCACGAAGACCTTTTTTTCCTCGACGTTGACCATCATTGCCGAGATGATCATAGGGTCATCGTATCCTGGGATAACACTTTCGAGGTCTGAGTCTAAGAAAATGATCTCAGTTATGGGCGACAGCTTCTATGTCTTCTTCATTTTTTAGGAGGACAAACTCAAAATGTCCTAGAGGTGCTTTTTGCAGGCCGGCTTTGTTGTGCCTCTGGCAATGACTTTGATGGTCTTGGTTATTGGTTTGTCTTCTTCATTTCCTCACCCCTTGAGAGGGATGCTCTTCTTTTCCTAAGGCTTCTTTGCTAAGCGATGTACTTCTCCAGTCTACCCTCCCTTATTAGCTGTTCCACCGTATCTCAAAGGTCGTAGCAATCCTCCGTCATATGCCTGAAACCATTGTGATACTTGATAACTCTCTTTGGTAAGTTATATTTTTAGTTAGTTTTTGTTTAATTTAAGTTGTGGTTATTTAATTTAGCTTTTGTTTTGTTTTATTTTAGTATATAGTTTAGGTTAATTGGTATTTTTAGTTTATGTTATTTTCTTATGTGATTGGATACTTATTTTGGTTTTTATTTGATTTGTTTTAGGTGCAAGCAGGCCCAGAAGAAGTTGAAAGAGGCTAAGGCATAAATTCAAACTCAACACCTTGCGCTATAGCACAAGGTAGTGCGCTATAGTGTGCTACCACAGAAGGAAGAAGTTAAAAATTTTGTGTTGCACTATAGCGCAACCTTTCACTGTAACATCCTCCCAAAATGCAGTACTATGCTTAAGTCATAGTACCACACTCTGGAGTTGTTGCTATCATTTAATCGGACCTTGTCTGGCAGCCACCTTCGGCCACCTTCAATATTACTAGTCAACTCCGCCTCGGAGGACCTCCATCGAAACTTCTGAACTATCTGGAGATAACATGGAAAGAAATATAGGAGTAAGAATTATAAATTCTCAGTAGGATTCATTAACTATTATACATACTGTCATCGTTTGTCATCTCCAGTTGCTTCGGTTTATTACGAAAAAGGTAAACATGTTATGTAAACTGTTTAATTTTATAGTTCGAAAATATATTATCCGAAGCAAAGTTCATTTTACTCATACACTTGGCATTTGGGAGAGCCCATACAAAACAAATTTATGAATTATGCTATGAATAATAACTACAACATATTAAAATACGATAACATCAATATACTAGAGACATAACATCTGCACATGCCCTTACTTGTACTTGAATTTACGCAGATATATAAAATTTACTTTTCTTTCTTTGTTTTCCTATAACATTTATCTTTATTTTGTTCATTCGACACACCTAGGTGTTATGTATTTGCCGTCCCTAGGGTGTCTGCATCTGCCTACACTTGAGCGTTATGTATTGTTGTCCTCAAGTGCAGCATTACTCATCTTCCCTTACTTGTCATACATATTCCAGAGTATGATCGACATGTCATACTCCATCAGGGTGTGATCACCATGTCACACTCCTTAGGAATATACTCTTCCTGCCACGTCCCAGAGTATGATTGTTATGTCATACCCCATTAGGTGTGATCGCCATGTCACATCCATTAGGGTGTGGAATCATTATGCCACATTCCAAAGTATGATTGCCATGTTATACCCCATCAGAGCGTGATCGTCATGTCACGTCTTTCGGAATATGGACTCATCATCATACCTTTCATTATAGAATCTTTATATGCCATACTCCAGAGTATGATCACCATCTCACACCCCATCAGAGCATGATCATCATGTCACGTTCCTTAGGAGGCACTTATCATGCCATCTTCTAGAGTACGATCGCCATGTCATACCCCATCAGAGCGTGATTGTCATGTCATGTCCCTTAGGAATATACGACCTTCATTATATCGTTTAACTGCCTTCACAGGAGGGATCCAAATAAATGCCTCCAAGTGAATGGATCTCATACATTTTTCCTTCATTTGTATGCAGATATGCATGTGCTCATAAGAATGATTCATGATCATGTCATCGTAATATATACATAATTGTATAGCTGTTCATATCATAAGTTTCTTGTAATATAAACATTCATAGTTTTCATAGACTTCTGCCGAAATCTGGCAACATAAGGGAATCGAGTCCGCTTCCCCATGAATAGTGCCAATTTCAGCAGACAGTCAGTTACAGTAAGAGATCAAATATAATGCATTAATCTTTCAAGCAGCAACATGGAATTGCAATACTTAGGCTTTACTTGAACTCATATGTGAATTAAGGTGCCAAATCCTTTAACTTTGGGAATCCTGCTCATGTTCTTCAACTCTGCCCGTTTTTAGAAATTAAGCCTTAAATTCATTTTAACTTATTTCGACCTGAATTTCGGATATGTCAAAGTGTTATGTGTCTATTTTCTAATCTCTTTGGTCCCATCTAGTTTTGATAACTATAACTCAAGTTATTTATGTTTTAACCCGGCCTGCCCTATGGCTGGCCAGAATTATGTATCTAAAAGTAAAAATCTAATAAAAATTGAAAACAAGTTCAAATCATATGAAATTGGTGTCATATCAAAGCTGACAGGACAAGCTTTCATTTGCAGTAAGTTTGATTTCATTTGCCTTAGTAGAACTCGAGTTATAAGTCCTGACATTCGACCTTCTTGAACTACCCTATTTTGGCCTGGTTTGGACATAGGGCAACTTCCTCAAACCACTGGGAATAAATGGGATTGTAACAAACTCGGAATTTCATTATGAATGGTCCCTTATGTGTAAGCTTTCTAACAAAGTTAGTTTCACTCAATTTGGAGTTGTGTAGGGTGAGTTACACCCTTCTCAATTCATACTGCCCGGATGAAAGTCCTGATTCCTAGGTCAAACTTCAAAAATTCATATCTCTCTCAATACTAATCCAATGGCCTTATATGTATATGTATGGAAATCCTTAAATGTCTAGTTTCATATAAAATTAGTTTCATTTTGTTTCAACTGCTATAGGCGGAGCTGTACACTCCGCCGTACGAATCACTGTAGGTTCTCCTAGGTTTTCAGTTTCTGGTTTGCTCCCTATCTTATGTTCCATGCAAGATTCAATCTTAATCCCTCCAAATACTTAATAAACTAGCCATAAATCATCATATTCATTCATTAATCACATCAAGAAGTGAGAAAATAAAATCAAAAGCAACCATCCACAATCAGAATAACAAGAACTAAATTGAACCTCTACCTCTTTGGAGTGTGATTTTGCTAGGTGTTGAGCTAAGTGTTGAAGTTTAAATTGATAAAACCTTGTCAAGCTTGAAGGAGTGATGGAGTTTGTTGAGAGGAGAAGAGAAGAAGAAGGCTGAAATCAGAAGAGAAAGTGGCATAGTCAGTATGGGAATAAGAGAAAAAAATCTGATTTAAGCATTAAAGAGGTAGTTGGCTTGGTGTGTTTTGATTGGTTGAAATTTTTGTGATTGAAGTTTAGCCATATATCCCTCTTTTGTCGCTAAATTATTCTCCACGTCGCCTAAAAGTTGAACTCGCTTCCATTCTATCTGAAATCGGAACTTGTATCTATTCTGTGTAAAGTCGGAGCTCGCGTCCATTTTATTTGAACTTGGAGCTGAAGTCGGATGTCAGAACTCGTGCCCACCTTATGTGAGACTTGGAAATAAATTCGGAGATAAGAAATAATTCATTTTTATTTGAAACTTGAAGGTGAGGTTGGAAATCGGAACTCATGGTGGATGTTACATTAACACCCTCCTTAAAAAAATTTTGTCCTCAAAATTTGATTATAAAACTAACTTGTTATAATCATAGCAATTTAAATAAGGTTCATATATAAGTACACAGTAGATGTAAAACCACTTAGCATAATAGGATCGACTAGAACTAAATTAGCCAATTCCTTATTCTGGTTTATTCCCAATTCTCGCTATGGCCCCTCCGAGGTGTCGCCTCCTCCACGTTTATAGTGAAAACTCTTCCCGAATGTTGCGGTTTAGGAGTCGGTGGTTAGTCTTCAAGGCATTCTCTGATCATATGTCCTGGCTTGTCACATCTGAAATACACATACTATTTAACTAGGCAAGGCTTATTTCCATGATTCTTTCTACACTTCGGACATCGTTGTTTGACCACCAATTCTTGCAGCTGCTTGCCCTCATATTCACTAAGATGAAATTGTTTCTTTGGTAGTGAGGCATATTCGAGTTCCTGGTTTTCAGGTGCAGGCCTCTTTCCATAAGTGTCAGACTGAGAAATCTAGAATTTCTTATTATAGTCTTCCACAAGTCTGCACTTGTTTACCAAGGTAGGAAAATCCCTGATCTCCATAGGGCCTATTGCTGCAAGGATATCTTCCCTCAATCCGCCTTCAAATTTGACGCACTTCCATGCCTCTTCTAGATTCTGCTGATAGATTGTGGAAAACTTACATAGTTCCTCAAACTTAGCAATGTACTCTGACATGCTACTACTTCCTTGGCAGAGTTGCATAAATTCCAACTCCTTGGCGTTCCGAACTGATGGAGGGAAGTATTTCTGGTAAAAAGCGTCCTTGAACACAGTCTAGGTGATCTCTGTTTGGGACTCTTCTAATAACTATTTCACACTATTCCACCAAAATTCTACATTTGCTTTGAGCATATAAGTGGCGAAGGCCACTTTTTGGTGGTCAGTGCAGTTCAAAATGGAAAAGACCTTCTCCATTGTCTTAATCCACTCGTCAGCCTTATCAGGATGAAATGCTCCTCTAAAATTGGGCGGGTTCACCTTTTGGAATTCTGCAAACTTGAGGCATTCCAGGTCCAGCCCTGAGTTATTCGGGTTTCCACTGTGACCGGCTCCAGGTTGTCTTCCTAGCTGGTCCATCATTTGGTGTGCTGCAGCAGCTTGTTCACGCATGGCATATGCCATTTCTCGTAGAGTGTCCATGAAATTAATAGGGTCTTCTGAAGTGGTGCAGTTTGTGGCCTACCATGCCCCCCGGAAGCCATTGGTTCTTGATCACACACAACAAAATATTGTGTTGCTCAGGCTCGATAATAAGTTAAGTGTGACAGTAACTAATAACAATCATAGTTAGGCGGTCATGCATATCTAATTCCCTATATCTTATGTGGGCAGATAAGATTTATCGCATGACATTTTCTAAGGATTCCAGAGTACACTGGAAATGTAATCAGTCCAAATCCTCAGGTCCGGGGAGGATCGAACTGCTCTAATACCATTTCGTAACATTCTCCCGAAATGTAGTACTATGCTTAAGTCATAGTACCATACTCTGGAGTTGTTGCTGTCACTTAATCGGATCTTGTCTGGCAGCCACCTTCGGCCACCTTCAATATTACTAGTCAACTTCGCCTCGAAGGACCTCCTTCGGAACTTCTGAACTATCTGGAGATAACACGGAAAGAAATATAGAAGTGAGAATTATAAATTCTCAGTAGGATTCATTAACTATTATACATACTATTGTCATTGTCGTCTCCAGTTGCTTCGGTTTATTATGAAAAAGGTGAACATGTTATGTAAACTGTTTAATTTTATAGTTCGAAAATATATTATCCGAAGCAAAGTTCATTTTACTCATACACTTGGCATTTGAGAGAGCCCAGACGAAACAAATTTATGAATTATGCTATGAATAATAACTGCAACATATTAAAATACGATAGCATCAATATACTAGAGACATAACATCTGCACATGCCTTTACTTGTACTTGAATTTATGCAGATACATAAAATTTACTTTTCTTTCTTTGTCTTCATATAACATTTATCTTTATTTTGTTCATTCGACACACCTAGGCGTTACGTATTCGCCGTCCCGAGGGTGTCTACATCTGCCTACACTTGAGCATTATGTATCGTCGTCCTCAAGTGCAACATTACTCTCCTTCCCTTCCTTGTCATACATATTCCAGAGTACGATCGCCATGTCATACTCCATCAGAGTGTGATCACCATGTCACATTCCTTAGGAATATACTCTTCCTACCACGTCCCATAGTATGATCGCCATGTCATACTCCATCAGGTGTGATCGCCATGTCACATCCCTTAGGGTATGGAATCATTATGCCACATTCCAGAATATGATTGCCATGTCATACCCCATCAGAGCATGATCGTCATGTCACGTCTTTTGGAATATGGACTCATCATCATACCTTTCATCATAGAATCTTTATATGCCACACTCCAGAGTATGATCACCATGTCATACCCCATCAGAACACGATCGTCATGTCATGTTCCTTAGGAGGTACTTATCATGCCATATTTCAGAGTATGATCGTCATGTTATACCCCATCAGAGAGTGATCGTCATGTCACGTCCCTTAGGAATATAGGACCTTCATTATATCGTTTAATTGCCTTCATAGGGTAGGACCCAAATAACTGCCTCCAAGTGAAAAGATCTCATACATTCTTCCTTCATTCATATGTAGATATGCATGTGCTCATAAGAATGATTCATGATCATGTCATCGTAATATATTCATAATTGTATAGATGTTCATATCATAAGTTTCTTGTAATATAAACATTCACAGTTTTCATAGACTTCTATCGAAATCTGGCAACATAAGGGAATGGAGTCCACTTCCCCATGAATAGTGCCAGTTTCAGGGACAATGATCGATTCTGATAGAGATCAAATATAATGCATTAATCTTTCAAGCAGCAACATGGAATTGCAATACTTAGGCTTTACTTGAACTCATATGTGAATTAAGGTGCCAAATCCTTTAACTTTGGGAATCCTGCTCATATTCTTCAACTCTGCCTGTTTTTAGAAATTAAGCCTTAAATTCATTTTAACTCATTTTGATTTGAATTTCGGATATGTCAAAGTGTTATGTGTCTATTTTCTAACCTCTTTGGTCCCATCTAGTTTTGATAACTATAACTCAAGTTATTTACGTTTTAACCCGGCCTGCCCTATGGCTGGCCAGAATTATGTATCTAAAAGTAAAAATCTAATAAAAATCGAAAACAAGTCCAAATTATACAAAATTGGTGTCATATCAAAGCTAACAGGACAAGCTTCATTTCCAAAAGTTTCATTTCATTTTCCTTATTAGAGCTCGAGTTATAAGTCCTGACATTCGACCTTCCTGAACTACCCTATTTTGGCTAGTTTGGACATAGGGCAACTTCCTCGAACCACTGGGAACAAATGGGATGGTAACAAACTCAAAATTTCATTATGAATGTTCCCCTATGTGTAAGCTATCTAGCAAAGTTGGTTTAACTCAATTTGGAGTTGTGTAGGGTGAGTTACACCCTTCTCAATTCACACTGCCTGGATGAAAGTCTTGATTCCCAGGTCAAACTTCAAAAATTCATATCTCTCTCAATACTAATTCAATGGCCTTATATATATATATATATATATATATATATATATATATATATATATATATATATATATATGTATGTATGTATGGAAAGCCTTGAATGTCTAATTTCATATAAAAATAGTTTCATTTTGTTTTAAAGGTCAGAAGTGAGTGTACACACTCACAAATGCAATGACCGTAGGTTCTCCTAGGTTTTCAGTTTCTGGTTTGCTCCCTATCTTATGTTCCATGCAAGATTCAATCTCAATCCCTCCAAATACTTAATAAACTAGCCATAAATCATCATATTCATTCATTAATCACATCAAGAAGTGAGAAAATAAAATCAAAAGCAACCATCTACAATTAGAATAACAAGAACTAAATTGAACCTCTACCTCTTTGGAGTGTAATTTTGCTAGGTGTTGAGCTAAGTGTTGAAGTTTGAATTGATAGAACCTTGTCAAGCTTGAAGGAGTGATGGAGTTTGTTGAGAGGAGAAGAGAAGAAGAAGGCTGAAATCAGAAGAGAAAGTGGCGTAGTCAGTATGGGAATAAGAGAGAAAAATCTGATTTAAGCATTAAAGAGGTAGTTGGCTTGGTGTGTTTTGATTGGTTAAAATTTTTGTGATTGAAGTTCAGCCATGTCTCCCTCTTTTGTGGCTAAATTATTCTCCACATTGCCTAAAAGTGAAACTCGCTTCCATTCTATCTGAAATCGGAACTTGTATCTATTCTGTGTAAAGTCGGAGCTCGTGTCCATTTTATTTGGACTTAGAGCTGAAGTCGGATGTCAGAACTCGTGCCCACCTTATGTGAGACTTGGAAATAAATTCGGAGATCAGAAATAATACATTTTTATTTCAAAACTTGAAGGTGAGGTCAAAAATCGGAACTCGTGGTGGATGTTACATGCACGTTATAGCAAACTACCATTTTGCCAACATTTTTTTGTTCGTTTTTCCTAAATGAGCGAAGAATTGGGCATTGCGCTATAGTGCAACCTCGTTTGCAGTAAATTAATAAGTCGAACTGAGATTTAAAAAGAAGGGGGTCCATTCACTATAAAAGGGAATAACACAAATCACAAAGAGATCTTTAAACACTCCTACACCCTTCCCAAGACAAAAGACTTCTTCCAAAGAGATTGAAGGCGAAGATTCAAAGATTCCAGAGCTTAACTGCAACATGGAGAGATCCACATTCTTCCAAATATCTTGATTCTAGCTTATATTCTTGATAGCTTTTTGTTCATTTGTCTTCTCATCTTCATACTTTTTCATTGTTTTCCTTTCTTTAGTCATGAACTAAGTTTCTTTTGTTAGGGCGTTAATGGACCCTTTTTGTATGATAATTTTACTTATAGATTAATGTCAATCTTGTTTCTATCTCTATTGCTTAGTGTTTTTGTTTGTGTCTAATGCCTTTGATTGCTTGATCACTGTAACACCCTACTAATTTAATGTTATGCTTAAGTCATAGCATGAAATTAAGTAGATTGTGTTACTGTATTAATGCTCCATTTACGTTCTCTTTTTTTTTTTTTTTTTTATAACATAGGAAATGGAACTCTGTATAATGAACGTGGCAGAATTTAATCTATCGCAACGGAAAAGATAAGAGCATTAATATATATATGCTGTCAACGATAAACATGTATACATATATATGTAAGAAGCCACTGTCTCGGTTTATGTACAAGTCTCAAAATAGGATACATAAGTGGGGCCGTGTACCAAAAAGACATAAGGCCCATGTCAGTCAACCTGATCCTATATGGTCCTCAGAGGACATTTCCAAAAGCCTACCACTAGGTCTATGACCCAAAGCTGCATGCTGCCAAAAGAGGGTCATGCTATACAATACTGCCTGTGGCTGACCTACTCAGTCAAGTAGCCATTGGCCATATCAGGCCCGGCTGGCGAGTAGTCGGTACTGGGTCCTGAGGAGGAGGAGGATGATGAGCCGGTGGCCTCTGAATGGTCGCTCTCGGAGCTGAGTGGGATGTCGGGTACTACCTGCGGAGGTGACTCTGGCACAGGATCGGCAGGAGCTACAGGTGCTGCAGGTGCTGGCGGGGGGTGTGCCACATGTAGCGAGACCTCAAAGTAAGGGGTGGTAGGATCGAAAGCAAGGTGGTGTAAAGGGACGGTAAAATCCCTATCACTAAAAAGATAAAGGCGGAATTGGCAAGAGCCGGCTATATACAACGAGCCTACTGCAGGGTCATGGTGGAGCTGCAAGTCTGGAACCTCAATAAAAGGGTAGTTGTCGTGTCCATCGTCCCCGTCTAAGAATGAGGTGAAAGTGCAAAATGAGGTGAGAATTTGAAGAAATTCTCAGTAGGGTTTGTGTGTGACATTTAGTTGACATCGCGTTCGCTCTTAGTTGCCTCGGGTTTTATTTAATTATAAAAACATGATATTGAACTTAACTATTCACATTTAAAAAGGTTGAGAAAAAGGTCTGGTCCGAGACAAGGTCCAGTTTTACTTAAGACAACATAAGGGACAGAATAAACTAATATCAACAATAAATCGAATAATGAGCATACAGCAGTAAATGAATTTAATAAACAAATTGTAAATGACTTATAATGACCATTCAATATGATTATGCATTTAATGCAATTATGGAAACTTGCTCTTGAGCCTTTCTTCATAAACTTTCTAATTCATCATAAACTTTTTTCCATTACTTGGTCCCCTGGGAGTTCTTGGCCATTTTAGACTCCTGGGTAATAGTCTGCTTTTCAGGATCGAGCTCGTTCCTATACGGGAATTGCCGGGTTTACTTTCCCCGACGTCCCCACCGATCTATTCCCCTTAACTTTTTATCCGGGGTTGGCCCAAGTATCATGGAACTTTTATCATAACATAATTTTCATAGCTTTCTTGATAAATGCACATGCCACTATATGTATATTATAGCTTATGCATATACTTTACTGAAATCTTGGCGGCATAACAGAACGTGTCCGCTTCCCCATGAATAGTGCCAGTACATCAGAATATCATTTTCTGAAATAAGTCACAATGTTGCATGCACAATTCATCATTGAACTCATAGAAGCATCAGTCTCCTTAAGGCAGAGTTACAGCCTCAACATAAATCATTCAACCTGGTTCTTGTAAATCATGCCATAATTTCTACTTAACTCATTTGGACCTCAATTTTAGTATGTTAAAGGATTATGTGTCTACTTTCTAACCTCTTTGGTCCCATCTAATTCTGATATCCATAGCTCAAGATATTTAGCTTTTATCCCGACCTGCCCAATGGTTGGCCAGAATCAGACATCTAAAAGTAAAAATCTACTAAAAATTGAAAACTAACTAAAATCATACAAAATTGGCTCTTATCAAATCTAACATGACAAAATTTCCTATGCAAAAAGTTCCATTGCATTTGCCTTAGTAGGGCTCGAGTTATAAGCCCCGAAACTTAACCTTCTTGAACTGCCCTGTTTTGGCCTGGTTTAGACATTGGGTAAATTCTTCAAATCACTGGAACAACTGGGATGCTAAAAAACTCAGAATTTCTTTGTATGATGTTCTCCTATGTGTAAGCTTTCCAACAAAATTAGTTTCACTCAATTTGGAGTTGTATAGGGTGAGTTACACCCTTTTTAACCCATACTGCCCGGGTGGATGTCCTGATCCCTAGGTCGAACTTCAAAAATTCATATCTCTCTCAATATTAATCCAATAGCCTTATATGATATATGTATAGAAGGCCCTAGGTGTCTAGTTTCACATAAAAATGGTTTCATCAATTTCAAATGGCAGGAGGCGGAGCCATACACTCCGCCGTACAGACTGCCGAGGGTTTTGAGTTTTCCAGCCTCTCAACTCCTTCATATCTTCATCCTTTCTTGTTTCCTATTCAATTTTAATCTCACAAATAGCCAATAAACCAGCCATAATTCATCATGATCACTCAGTCAATATATTAGAATTGAAGAGTTAAACCACCAATAATCATCCAAGAATCAGAAAAATCAAGACAAAAATTAAAACCTCTACCTCTTGCTTGAGTTTGGAAATAGGGCTTGGTTGATCTTGAAAGCTGGATGGACTGGGTGAGTGAAGAAAAGAAAAGAAAGCTGAAGTGAGGAAGAGAGGGCAACGTAAGGAATGAGCTGAAGAGGCAGGAGGGGAATATATAATCAAGGCTTTGAAGTGGTAGTTAGAATGAGTGGCTTTGATTGGGTGAAATTTCTGTGGGCAAAGTTCGTCCATGTCTTCCTCTTTTGTGACAAAATTGCTCTCCACATCACCTGAGAAGTGAAACTCGCTTCCAGCGTATCTTAACATGACATCGGAACTCGTGTACTTCCTAAAGTCGGAATTCGTCCACGATGAAGTCGGAACTCGGAATAATCGTCTTGGTTTATTCAAAACTCGAGAGTAAAGTCGGACGTCGGAATCGTAAGGTGCAATCACCTTCAAATCGAAGGTCAAGGGCCAGAAGGTGAAACCAAAACACTCGAACCCGGAAGTCGAGAGACATATGTAAACTCGAATCGATTCTAAAGATAACACCAGATATCAGGATTCAAAACATTAATCTTGTGTACCAAGAAATCGGAACTCACAGGATCTCGGCACTCCAACTCGATCTTGGAACTCGGGAAATTAGAGGAATGAAAAGCTCTTGCTAATAAACTCGAGATCGGAACTCAAAACTTAATCTCGAAAATCGAAAAAATCATAGAAATGAAAAGCTCTTGGGAATAGCCTGGAATTTGGAAGTCGGGAAAATTTGGCCGAACTTGGAGACCAATTCAGATAAACTCAGAAGTCGGATATTGTATACATTCTAATTCACCATAAGGTCAGAAATCGGAAAATCCAAGCCAATCCATTTGAGCCTTAGTAAGATCGGAAATCGGAAATTTTTGAAAATTCATTGACGAGGTCGGAAGTCGGAAATGGGACGTTACAATCACCAATTAATTGATCCAGGGATTTACAATAACTTGAAAGAGGGTTTGTGAATAGAGCCTCTTAGCAAAAACACCGTGAACTGAGCGAAAACTAGAGATAGACACACGTGGTTCATACGGTCAACATAGTAACCCATAGAGCTTTAACTTTTACCTAGATTAGTTTGTGCTAAGAGATTAGGCAATCAGTTTAGGATAAAAGAGTATTGTTTGACATCGAGAGAGGCTAGGAATAAATTAAGGGGAACCGACTATGAGTCAATTAGGATAGATACAGAATAACGGAAATTCATAGTAAATGTTGCAATAGGTGAAATTAATTAGCCTTAACATCCATCCCATTGCATTTGTTCACCCCTTCTGCATCCGGTTACATTACTATTTTTCTTGTTTATTTTCTTTGATTTTTATTTTAATTTCCTACATCCGTGAATTTATTCTTTCCAAATAGTTATCCCTTAGATTATCCGGTAATTGATCTATCCTCATAGGAACGATACTCTATTTATCACTTTATTACTTGTACAACTCAATATACTTGCCAAAGCCGCATCAAGTTTTTGGTGCCATTGCCGAGGATAGTATCAATATCATTCTTAGTAGACAGGATACTAGATTAGATTTTTATTTTTATTTTTATTTTATTTTATATTTGTTTTTGTCTTGTTTATCTTTTTATTATTTATTTTTCCTTTTATTTTTTTTATTTTTTTGTTATTTATTTTATTTAGCTTTGGTTTTATTTTATGTTATTCCTATTTTCACTTGTTTTTATGTTTTATTTTGCAGTTTATGTGAAGGAGCCAATCCGCAGGAGATTTATTCTTTGCTCTAGAGATCGAGCATTCTTTGTGTCAATTTAGAAAAGAACGAAGAACAGTTGAAAAAGTTTATGAAGCTACCATGGCTGATGAAAATGAGCAAAATAATAGGGCCATGAAGGATTATTTGGCACCCACTCTTCAAGGGTGTTTATCCAGTATTGTGAGGCCACCCGTCCAAGAAAACAAGTTTGAGCTGAATACGTCGCTCATTCAATTTATACAACAAAATTGCCAATTTGTTGGACAACCTAGTGAAGACCCTAATGAGCATCTTAGCAATTTTCTGGAAATCTGTGACACTATAAAAATTAACGGTGCCATGGATGATGCTATTCTACTGAGATTGTTTCACTTCTCATTGAGGGACAAAGCCAGAGCCTGGTTGAAGTCTCTACCATAGAGGACACTCACTACATAGGGTATGGTGGCCAGGAAATTCTTGGAGAAGTACTTTCATCCTGCCAAGTCTGCTAAGATGAGGAATGACATCACCTTCTTCACCTAGGCAGATAGTGTATCTTTTTATGAATCATGGTTGATGCAGCAACTGGTGGTTCTCTGAATAATAAGACACGAGCTATCTTGGGAGCTATTTGAAGTAATGGCAAACAACAACTATCAGAGGCCTAGTGAGAGAACTCAAAAGAGGGGAGTTCTGGAAGTAGACACTAACATCACCCTTTTGGTCCAGATGCAAGCCCTTTCTGTCCAAAATGCAGCCATTTAAAAGCAATTGGGCTTGCTCAACACTTCTTCACCAGCATCAGTCTTGCGATGTGACTTCTGCCATGGGAATCATGCTAATAGAAAGTGTGCTACAGAGCCTACACCAGATGAACAAGTGAATTATATGAATGCTCAGAGGCATCCCTTCCAGTCCAACAGCTATGATCCTAGATTTAGAGATCATGCCCACTGTGGTCAGCACTGCGGGAATCAGGGTGCGCCTAGGCACTCATATAACCTGCCAGCTCATGAGACAAAGCCCGACCTGGAAGACATGATCCAGCAATTCATGCAAACCCACTCCAATTTTGTGGATAAAATTGAGGTAAAATTCAAGCAATATGACGCCCACCTCAAGAATAATGAAGCCTCAATCAGGAACGTTGAGATTCAGTATGGACAAATCTCTAAGTAGCTATTTGAGTGACCACAAGGTTCCTTGCCTAGTAACATAGTTACAAATTGTAGAGAAGAAGTGAACGCAATTACTTTAAGAAGTGGGAAAGAGCTGGCAGAGCCTGAGAAGCCAACAAAAAATAAGCCATCTGTTGAGACTAAGGAACAGACAGCAAAAGGGGGAAAGTATGAGATCCCCATAAAGCGAAGTAAGGAGGTGAGAGATGAAGAGAAGAAGTCTACCTATGTGGCACCTTCTGCTTATGACCCTCCAATTCCATATCCACAGAAGGTGAAGCCAAAAAAGAAAAAGGAAACAGAGAGGCAATATTTCAAGTTCTTGGCGGTATTCAAGAGACTGAACATTAATATTCCCTTATTGGAAGCCCTCGAGCAAATACCGAGCTGTACTAGATTTATAAAGGATATCTTACCTCGAAGAAGGAAGCTCAAGCATGATGAGACTATAGTGCTTACTGAGTAGTGCAATGCAATTTTACAAAACAAGCTACCTCCAAAGCTAAAAGATCCAGGGAGTTTTACGATTCTATATGATATTGGTGATATTCATTTAGATAAAGCTCTTTGTGATTTAGGTGCTAGCGTTAATTTAATGCCTTTTCTGGTTTTAGGAAGCTTGGGATTGGAGAAGTGAAGCCCACAATCATGTTTCTGTGACTGGCAAATAGGTCCATCAAATATCCAAGGGATGTGTTGGAGAATGTGCTAGTGAATGTGGACAAATTCATCTTCCCAGTAGATTTCATTGTCTTGGATGCAATCCCACTAATCCTTGGAAGACTTTTTTTAGCTGCTGGAAGGGCATTAATTGATGTGGAAAAAGGGAAGCTTGAATTGGGAGTTCAAGAGGAGAAGGTGACATTCAAGGTGTTTGAAGCAACCACACCCCCTTTTGAAGCTAGCTCTTGCTTTTGGATTGATGTAGTGGAAGCTAATCTGAGCACCCCAACCCTTGAATCTTATGCCAATCCTCCTTGGAAGTCTAAACTGATGAAGATCAAGGTAAGGAAGAAAAAGAAAAGACTGGGGGATAATGATCTTAAGCCACCTGATAAGCAGCTAGAAGCTCTCCATTGCCACTCAAGCCTAATTCTATCTCATTGATCCTTGGGAAGAAGAGCTATTGTCTAGGTGACAAGTCACCAAAGAAGAGGAAGAAGAAGCCACCATGAGTGACAAGACCATGTCCAACTTAAGGACATTAAACCAAAGTGCTTGTTGGGAGACAACCCAACTTTTCTAACTCTTCTTTAGTTTTAATTTTAATTTTCCTCTTTTTAGTTTTTCTTTTGATTTAGGTAGAATTTTAGTTTTGAATAATTTTAATTTATTTAAATTTATTTGTTTTTGTTTTGTAGATTCATGGGAACAATTAGGAAGTACTCAAGTGGAGGAAGAAGCCACATTAGGCATGCAGCAGAGAAAGTGCAGAATTTGTAGCAGTAACAGCGTGCTATAGCAAGCTGCATTGTGCTATAGCATGCTATCGAGGAAGCGACACTAGTTTGAAAACTTGGCTACGCTATAGCATGCTGCTTTGCGCTATAGCATGTAACATTCCCATATAACATGATAGGAAATGATAAAAATGTCCTTTGACAAACTTTTGTTATTCACTACCTTGCCCCTGAACTTTTTAGAAAATGTATTCAGGTCCCTAGATCAATAGAATTAGTAGAAGAGGGTTTTAAGCGAAGCAGAACCACATAGTAGAAATGTAGAAACTAAATTCTTGGCCAATTGGGCCACGGAGGTTCCCACATGTGAAATGATGTGGGATGCCCCTAGACTTGCCCATAATTACGAAAATGCCATTAGTTGCGAAAACCAAACAGAAAATATTAAAGGATTTACGAAAAAGCAAAACGATAACAATCCCAAAAAAATAGTGCAATTGATTTGCACTGTTAATCAATTTATTAGAAAAATAAGAGTAATTAGGGATAACTTATAAATACTAGGGCTAAAGAAAATTTAGATTGTGGTGTAAAAGACTGTGAGAAGTTATTTAGTATAATGTCTGGAATTACGCTAAGTTTAATATATGTTATTAATCAATTTATTTGATTTTATTAAATGTGTAGAATTAATTAGAAGTTAATGACAAGTTAATTAGGAGTTAATTAAGTGTTAATTAGAGAAACTAGACTTAAGGGAATTAGAATAAACACATAGAAACTTTCACAAAAAGTTTCCCAAACTAGTTTGCCGATTTAAAGGAAATCGGTAAGATTTTGGTATTTCAAACTGTCGGAACCGAATCAATAGAAATTATACTGTGAGAACCCTGGGATGGATGGTCAAGATTTAGCCAAAACATCCCTACAAGTGGCCCTCAATCAACCATGAAAGAGGGCAGTCAAGTTGAGTTTGAATGTGAAATGAAATCCACCAATCACAATCTAACTTCCTTCAAAAGTCTTGACATAATTCCTTTCTTCTCCCCTTGAATTTTCGTCCATATAAGTTGCTGAGCTCTCATCCTTTTTCTCCTACTCACTCTCATCTTCACTTCATCTTCATCAACCCTTCAAGCTTCATCAAGAGTTTCTTCAATCCAAGACACCAATCCAACAAGATCTCACCTTAGAAAGGTAGGAATCCCACTTCTCCTCTTATTTTTCGTGATTTGGGGCTGCGTGGAGATCTTGATTTCCTCATGATATTAATGTGCTTTGGAGTGATGATGATGAATTATGGTTGATTTTGAATGTATATTGTGATTAGAATTGATATTGGGATGAAAGAACTTGAAGATAGAGAAGGATTCAAGAAGCTATTAGGGTTTTCACCCGACGGTCTGTATGGTGGAGTGTACGGCTCCGTATACAGCCGTTTAAATTTGATGAATCTATTTTTATATGAAACTAGACATTCAAGGATTTCCAACGTATAAAATATAAGGCCATTGGATTAGTAAGTTATGAATTTTTGAAGTTTGACCTAGAATTCTAGATTCTTATTTGGGCAGTATGAGTTGAGAATGGTGTAACTCACCCTACACAAATCTAAATTGAGTACAACTAATGCTTTTTGAAAGCTAAAATATAAGGGAACATCCCATAAAAATTTCAAAGTCTAATTCATTGCCAATTATTCCCAGCACATCAATGAAGTTACCTTAAGTTCAAACTGGACTGGAATAGGGTAGTCCAGTAGGGTTAAGTTTCGGGACTTATATCTTAAAATATACTCATCCAAATGATATGAAACTTACTTCATTTGAAATCTTATTCTGTCAGCTTTAATTTTATATAAATTTCGCATGATTTCACCTAGATTTCTATTTCTAGTGAATTTTCACTTATAAGAGTGCACTTCTAGCTAAGTACAGGGTAGTCTGAGGTAAAATGCTAATAACTTGAACTATACAAATCAAAATAAGATGGGACAAAAAGGGTTGGAAACTAGACACATAGAGCTATGACATATCAAAATTCAATTATAAGTGAGTTGAATAGAAGTAAAGGTGGATTTTACAAAATTCGGACAGAGGAGGGTAGAGTGAGCAAGAAACTCTGTTGATATGTCTATTGATTTTGACATACCATATAGTCAATAATGTTGCTATAACTTGCTATTTTACATTGAATTGCATACTTAATTGATTGTCCTGGTAGCCTGCCACTATTTACGGGGAAGTGGACTTGATCCGTCATGCTATTGAAGTTTCGGCAAAGCTTATGCATAGGTTATGAAATACACTCTGATACATATGCATTCATGATTATGATGAAAGCTATAATAAAGATTCTACGATGAAAGATATGATGATGAGTCCATATTCCGAAAGACGTGATATGGCGATCACGCTCTGATGGAATATGACATGGCAATCATGCTCTGGAATATGGCATAATGATCCCATACCCTAAGGGATGTGACATGGCATTCACACCCCGATAGAGTGTGAGATGGCGATCATACTCTGGGACGTGGCAGGATGAACATATTCCTAAGGAGTACGAGATGGTAATCACACCCCTACGGAGTATGACATAGTAATCGTACTTTAGAATATATATAACAAGTAAAGGAAGATAAAGGAAGAAAAGAAAATTATGTGTATTTGCATAAATTCAAGTACAAGTAAAGGCATGTGCAGATTTTATGAGTGGTAATATATTTTGATACGTTTCAGTTATTATTCATAGTATAACTCATGAATTTATTTTGTATTGGCTCACCCAAATGACAAGTGTATGAATAAAATGGACTCTGCTTCCAACAATATGTTTTCGAACTATAAAATTAAACAGTTTATATAACATGTCCACCTTTTTCATAATAAATCGAAGCAGCTGGAGATAATAACGATAACACGGTATGAAATTTCTTAGTAAATCCTACTGAGAATTTAAAATTCTCACTCCTGCTTCCATGTTATCTCCAGATAGTTCGAGAAGTTTCAAAGACGGCTGAAGTTGCTGTCAAATAAGGTCCGCTCAGGTAATAGTAACAACTCTAGAATGTGGCACTATGACTTAAATATAGTATTGTACAGAGGACGACGTTACATAGCGCAAGCCCAAATTTTGCAGTGTATGAAAAATAGGGAAACATGTGCTGGGGAGTAACTTTCCTTTCCTTTCTTTTTGGATTTTATTTTCATGCATTAAGGACAATGCATAATTTTAAGTTAGGGTTTAGGAAGTCCATTATTGCACTTTCTTATTTGTTCCTGTTTCCTTTTGTTAGTTTTGTTCATTAAGTTGTTAGTGTTTTTAGTTCAATTTTCTGCTAAAAAAAAAAAAACCAAAAAGATTTTTTGTTTTTAGTCCTTTTTTTTCTAGTTTTTGTTAGTCAACTGGTTGTTGTTAGCCTATGCTTGTGATATGAAATATTGCTCTATTTGTTAACTCTTAAGTAACTTTGGATCCTGGTTTGAGTCTTGAAAATCTTCTTATGCTTTTATTATTGAATTGGGAAGGATCATATTCTTGCACTTTGATGAGAGTTAGCAACTTAGGATTGGTAATCATTATGCTTTTATGCTTTATTTAGGTTGAGACATGCATTCTTGTTCATGTGAATCTTTCTTGAAATATATGTGAGTGGATCTTAGCCATAGAGATGATTTAGACCATGTTTGGTAGCCATAATTGAGCCTTATTGCCCACCCTTTATTATTGACCCTTAGTCACTCCATTTGAGCTTTAAAGCCTATTCTTGGACCGAACCACATTATGAGCTTAATGCCCTTCCTTTCTTTCCTCTCTTTGATACCTTGATTTACCTTCAAGCCTTAGCTTCTAAATTCATTTGAATAGGATAATACTTCCACTACTATAACCTCATGCTTGCTAAAGTCAAAAGGTGAAGTGAGAAAATATGGAAAAAAAAAAAGAGAAGAATGAAGGAAGAATGAAAAGTAAAAGAAAAAGAGAAAAGGATGAGAAAAATATAATGCCAAGGATCAAGAAGAAAAGCATGCTGGTCGCCAAGTAACTAAGTTGGGGGTACCCCAAAGAGAATGAATTAGGGGTGAGGATTCCTTAAGGGTAATATTGAGCTTAAATGACTATTCCATCATACCTTTTACCATGGCCTACCACTACAAGCTGATAAAAAGTCCTTTTGATCTTTGGATAAGTGACACTCATGTAGAAATAGAGAGAGAGAGAGAGGATTGTGAATATTGTGATATTTTTGTCTTTTTTTCAGCATTGCATAAGCATAGGGTGAGTCAATTCTTTGTTGCTTTTTCCTTATATACACACACTAGATCTATTCTTTTGACAATGTGGTTGTATAATTACATGGTCTTGGTACTTAGACTAGGATTCTTGGTAGCTTTTAAGTTAAGTTATAGAGTAGTGATGAGGAAGTCCACAGGCAGCAACTTCTATCTTGATTGTTTTGTTTAGTGAGTCCTTTTTGGTTAAGTGTTTTTGTTTGAGTCTTTTATTTTCTATTGTTAATCCTTGTTTTGAGTCTTGCTTGGGGACAAGCAAGTTCTTAAGTTGGGGGTTGTGATAACTCCCTTTGGTAAGTTATAGTTTTAGTTACTTTTGGTTTAATTTAAGTTATGGTTATTTATTTTAGCTTTTGTTTTGTTTTATTTTAGTATATAGTTTAGGTTAATTAGTATTTTTAGTTTTTATTATTTTCTTATGTGATTGGATACTTATTTTGGGTTTTATTTGATTTATTTTAGGTGCAAGCGGGTCCAGAAGAAGTTGGAAGAGGCTAAGACATAAATTCAGACTCAGCATCTTGCACTATAGCGTAAGGTAGTGCGATATAGTGCGCTGTCGCAGAAGGAAGAAGTTCAAAATTTTGTTGTGGGTATAGCATGCTGCCATTTCGCTAACATTTTTTTGTTGCACTATAGAATGCTACCATTTTTCGCAAATGAGCCAAGAATTGGGCATTGCCCTATAGCGCAACCTTTTGTGCTATAGTGCAAGCCTGTCCGCAGTAAATTAATAAGTCGGCTGAGATTTAAAAAGAAGGGGGTCCATGCACTTTAAAAGGCAGTAACACAGATCACAAAGAGATCCTAAGAGGCTCCTACACCCTTCCCAAGACAGAAGACTTCTTCCAGAGATATTGAAGGCAAAGATTCAAGGATTCCAGAGCTCAACTGTAACACGGAGAGATCCACATTCTTCCGATTATCTTGATTCTAGCTTACATTCTTGACGGCTTTTTATTCTTTTGTCTTCTCATTTTCATACTTTTCTGTTATTTTCTTTTCTTTAGTCATGAACTAAGTTTCTTTTGTTAAGGCATTAATAGACCCTTTTTGTATGACAATTTTACTTATGGATTAATGTTGATCTTATTTCTATCTCTATTGCTTAGTGTTTTTGTTTATGCCTAATGCCTTTGATTGTTTGATCACCAATTAATTGATCCGGGGATTTACAATAACTCGAGAGAGGGTTTGTGAATTGTAACATCCTCAATTTTATGTCATGCAAAATTACCTCAGTAACCCTGACTAATTAGGCACTTAATGAGAAATTATGAGATTAAGGCTTAATTAAGGGGTTAACTCGGATGAGAAGAGTCAAGAGAATACTTAATGGAGATTAGATAATCTCTAATTAAGCAAGTCAGAGCCTTTATAGCATAATTAAGCCCTAGTCGCCCTTAATTAGCTTAATCGAGTTTAATTAAGGTTAATTAAGCTTAATCGTAAGATTAATTTTTGTTAATCGTGTTCTTGTGTATTAATCACTTATCCTTGCTTAATCATCTTAATTAAGTTGTATGAGCATTTAATCACATGATTAAATTTAAATTTAGTCAACTAGACAATAAAGTAGAGAGTGATGTCATTAAAGCAAAAAGTATTAGACAAGACTACTTTATGTAAGAGTTTGACCATGCTTTGTCTCCCTATCATCCCATTTGTCCCCTTAATCACTAATTAACACAAAGTGAAGCAAAAATTATCTCTCCTTGTAACATCCTCAATTTCATGTCGTGCTAAATTACCGTAGTAACCCTGAGTAATTAGGCACTTAATGAGGAATTTCGAGATTAGGGCTTAATTAAGGGGTTGACTCGGACAAGAAGGGTCAAGAGAATGCCTAATCGAGGTTAGATAATCTCTAATTAAGCAAGTTAGAGCCCCTGTAGCTTACTTAAGCACTAATCGCCCTTAATTAGCTTACTCGAGTTTAATTAAAGTTAATTAAGCTTAATCGTGAGATTAATTTTTGTTAATCATGTTCTTGTGTGTTAATCACTAATTCTTGCTTAATCACCTTAATTAAGTTGTATGAGCACTTAATCACATGATTAAATTCAAATTTAGTCAACTAGACAATAAAGTAGAGAGTGATGTCATAAAAGCATAAAGCATTAGACAAGATTACTTTATGTAAGAGTTTGACCATGCTTTGTCTCCCCATCATCCCATTTGTCCCCTTAATCACTAATTAACACAAAATTAAGCAAAATATCTCACTCCCCCTCCCTTAATGTAGGGCCCAACTTTCTCACACACCCACACATTCACTTCATTTTCAACTTCTCATTCTCTCTCTAAAGTTCTCAAACTCTCCAACCTCTCTCTACATTCCTTCTTCTTCTTCTTCTTCATCTTCTTCATCATTTTCCACCTCCATAACCAAACCTTCCTCACTAAGCCCTTCAAAGATCACATCTTTGGGTCTTTGGAGACAAGATCAAAACACTACAAGACTCATTTTCAAGAGAACTCAAGAGTTCTCTCCTTGCTCATTCAAAACCGCCACCTTCATCATCAAGAGGAGTCATCATCTTCTTCTTCCATTTCTCTTGTTTTTGCGCCATCTTCAAGAAAGGTAGTGATCTTCATCTTTTTCATTTTGTTTGCTCAAGAAAGCTTGGAGCTTGGGTCTTTCATGACCAAGATCTCTAAGTGAAAACTTGAGAAGATCCTTCATATTCTTCATGTGTTCTTAAGTTTCCTCTTTTGGAAAAATATGTTCTTGATGTTCTTCATGTGTTCTTAAGTTTCCTCTTTTGGAAAAATATGTTCTTGATGTTCTTCATGTGTTCTTAAGTTTCCTCTTTTGGAAAAATGTGTTCTTCATGTTCTTCATGTGTTCTTAAGTTTCCTCTTTTAGAAAAATATGTTCTTGATGTTCTTCATGTGTTCTTAAGTTTCCTCTTTTAGAAAAATGTGTTCTTGATGTTCTTCATGTGTTCTTAAGTTTCCTCTTTTAGTAAAATATGTTCTTGATGTTCTTCATGTGTTCTTAAGTTTCTTCTTTTGGAAACCTATGTTCTCATTGATCTCTAGCTTAAAGTTGTTCCTTTCTCGTTATGATGAGTGAATGATTAGAAAAGCTTCACCTTTCTATGTTTCCATGATTTGATAAAACGATGAACCTTCTCAAAGTTTTAGACTTTTTATTCAAAAAGCTAGTAGCTTGTATCATTATTTCATAAAGATCCAATCTTAAGATAAGAGCTTAATGTCAAAGGCACTTACTTTCATAAAGAATAAGACTTTATGGCTACTTTATAAAGAATGACAACTTTAATAATGTTTAAGGCAAAACCTTGGTAGGTTATTAGTAAAAGTTTAAAACTTTGCAACTTGACTAAGTTAAAAGTCACCCTTGGTGATTAGTGAACATTGGTGTTGTTGGGTTCATGATGTGGTTATGCGTTGTCATGACCCAAGGATTAGAGGGATCTCGAACTCCTTGGGAATGTAAGTATGATTAGGGCCTCTAAGCATACCATGAACCTAGGAATCACTAAGTGCGCTATCTCAAGGAAAGGAAACAATCGCATAATTTAATTAATTTGAACAAGTGTTTCATAAGTCATGTACTTAAGTAAAGCATACTTTCATCCAAGGACCAAGTAACTAAAAGACTATAAACACATGTCCTAACTATGTGATTCTATCATGGGAAATCATGTGATGATTCATAATATTCTTCACAAAGAACAACACAACTATAAACCCCTTTAGGGTATGAATGTGTGATGCCACTTGGCATGATGAATGATGAGATTGATTGAGCTTTGTCTCATGATTGAATGATAAGTGTGATGATATGATATAGATATGATGAACTATTGGTTGAATGTTGATGATTGGCATTTTGGGGAAGCTCAGGTCTAGCGTTATCTTGCCGGATTTCCGTCAAAATTATGGACTTAGTCATATCATTGCATGCGTCTAGTCAAGGAGTTATGCATGTAAAGTATAAAGATAAGAAAAGAATCAATGGGGCGTGACCCTTCAATCACTTGTAAGGGAAGTGAGAGACGGCGATCCACAAGGAACCTCTATGAGGGAGGCAAGGGTGTTTTGGAGGACCCTCCAACTTAGAGGTAACCAATATCGGCTTAGTCTGATTTGGTTAGTCTGCTGCGTGATTGACGGTCACGGAATGAGCTCATGTCCAAAAGCAGTCTATTTCAAAGGAAAGTAAAGAATGTTAAGCACGTGCTAAAAATGAAAGTAAAGTCTAAGTATGACCATGGTTACATCCGTGATGATGCGTGTCTTTGCATGAAAGTATATGGCCCATTTGCATTATGGATGTTATTCTATGTTTTAGTACGGATGTTAGTCATGATGATGTGTTTATGATGTTAAGTTTAAAAGCAACCCGCTTGAGGTTTAAGTTTTCAAAACCATTAAAAATTGAACTTATATCATCCACCGCTTTTGTAATCAAACCCGAAGTGGTGGGACGATGACGAAGACACCGTGTTTGTCTAGTCAGCGATCCTCCGAGAAATTTAGTATTTCTCATTCCTACGTTCCATGTCGTCTTCGAGAGGATGTCGGCGTCGACACGGTGGTGATCTACATTGAGTTCCGGTGTGGCGTTGGCGCTTTGACCGGTCTTTGAGCATACCGATCTTTGTCGGCGGCGCGAAGCGATGAGGGTCTACATCTTCCACGACCGCCCGATTCAGGACTCCGTGATGAGCCCATTTTTCCGACCGCATCAGCCATTTGGCGAGGTTACTATGGATGACATTCGCCCTACTTTCAGCCACCGAGATACCCCATCGATGATGATGAGATCGGCTTCGGATACCCGTTTGACTCGACTATTTCACCGATTCCGATCCCTGAGCCGTCTTATCCGAAGCTTCCATGAGGAGACCGATCCATCCGAGCCCATCTATCCGACTCATTCTGGGGGTTCTCACCGTTCGGGTTCGTCGCAGCCTTAAGTGATTCGTCTATCTTCTGATTCTTCTGCTTCATCTGCTAGCCCATTTTCACCCCCGGTTCGCCGGCGTGGGTTCATTCGTACCGTACCGTGCCCGTGGGCGAGGGCGTGCTCGAGGAGGGGCGTGGTAGTACTTCTCCGGTGGATATGGGAACGATTTCCTCCGCCAGATGCTTGATGTGACGATCGCATGCGGGCCGAGCACGAGGATAGCCCCCTTTGGTAGTAGTTATAGGGTTATCATTACATTATGTGGCATGCTTGGGTAGTAGGATTCTCTGATGTATTTCCTTTTATTATGTATTGGTAGGCTTTTGTGTAGGGCCGACGATAGATATCGGACCCATTATTATCTTATGTATGAACTAGTACGACTCTTATTGTATTATCATGGTTGGCCGTGGAATGAATGTTACATTATTCTAAGAATTGTGGTTACTCTTATGGTCTCTATGCTTGTTAAATGCGATATATGTATGGGATAGCGGTGTTACTTTATATGTTCACGATGCGCTCATGGCTCTCGATTTCGAAAATGGTTTACTTGTTTTGTAGAAAAAATTTTACCCTTATTTTCGGTATAAAGTAATTTCCAAAAGGTAATGATAGTTCCGCGAGCAAAAGTAGCAACTAGTAATTCCACAATATGACTTAAGCATAGAATGGAACTACTAGGGTGTTACACTCCTCATGCCATTACAAGTTTCGGCCACTTCATGCACACACACACACATTCACTTCATTTTCAACTTCTCATTCTCTCTCTAAAGTTCTCAAACTCTCCAACCTCTCTCTACATTTCCTCTTCTTTTTCTTCATCTTCTTCATCATTCTCCACCTCCATAACCAAACCTTCCTCACTTAGCTGTTCAAAGACCTCATCTTTGGGTCTTTGGAGACAAGATCAAAACACTACAACCTCCATTTTCACAAGATCTCAAGAGCTTCTCCTTCCACCAAGCCAAACTACCACCATCTACAAGGAAAGGAACCACCATCATCTTCTTCTTCTACTCTAGTTTTTGCGTCATTTCTAAGAGAGGTAGTGATCCTCATCTTTTTCATTTTGTTTGCTCAAGAAAGCTTGGGGCTTGGTTCTTTCATGACCAAGATCTCTAAGTGAAAACTTGAGAAGATCCTTCATGCTCTTCAAGAGCAAAAGTTTCTATTTTTGGCAAAATATGTTCTTGTTGTTCTTCATGTTCTTCAAGTGTTCTCAAGTTTCTACTTCTAGAAAAATATGTTCTTGTTGTTCTTCAAGTGTTCTTAAGTTTCTACTTTTGGCAAAATATGTTCTTGAATGTTCTTGATGGTATCTTGCTTAAAGTTGTTCCTTTTTTTTTATGATAAGTTGATGATTAAAAAAGTTTCATTTTATTATGTTTTCATGATTTGATAAGACTATGAACATTCTAAAAGCTTTAAACTTTAAAAACTTTGCTTCTTCACGCACAAAAAGTGGCGCAAGTTTTAGTGCCATCATAAAGTCTTCTTTTGTTTTATTTTGGAGACAAAGATACATGTAAAAGTCTAAGCTTTTTAGAATAACAAGCCTTTTTGAGTTATAAAATGATATCTTGTTACTTTATGTCTTAGGAACCAAACCTTTAAGAAAAGACTTTTCATAAAGTTTCAAACTTTAACCAAGAATGAAACCTTTAAGTCATAAAAGTGTTGTTTTGTAGCATTTAATCCATAAAGTTTAGATCTTGAACCAAATAATGCCAAAAAGTGTTAACTTTTATAAAGATCAAGACTTTTAACCTTAAAGTTGATGTTTCATATCACTAGTTGATTAAGTGGGAACCTTTTTAATGTAGAGACAACTTTAAGTCATAAAGTTGAGACCTTGATGGTCTTAGAATAATTAAAAGAGTCAACTTTCTTAAAGAACAAGAATTTTTGGTTAAAAGGCTAGTAACTTGTATCATTATTACATAAAGATCTAAATTTTTAGACAAGAGCTTAATATTAAAGGCACTTACTTTCATAAAGAATAAAACTTTATGGCTACTTTATAAAGAATGATAACTTTAATAATGTTTAAGGTAAAACCTTAATATGTTATTAATGAAAGCTTAAAACTTCGTAAGTTGAATAAGTTAAAAATCACCCTTGGTGATTAGTGAACATTGGTGTTGTTGGGTTCATGATGTGGTTATGCGTTGTCATGACCCAAGGATTAGAGGGATCTCGAACTCCTTGGGAACAGAAGTATGATTAGAGCCTCTGAGCATACCATGAACCTAGGAATCACTAAGTGCACTATTTCAAGGAAAGGAAACAATCACATAACTTAATTAATTTGAACAAGTGTTCCATAAGATATATACTTAAGTAAAGAATATTTTCATACGAGGACTAGGCAACTAAAAGGCCACAAACACATATCCTAACTATGTGATTCTCTCATGGGTAACCACGAGAAATCATATGATGATTCATAAGATTCTTCACAAAGAATAACGCAACTATGAACCCGTTTTAGGGTATAAATGTATGATGCCATTCAGCATGATGAATGACAAGTTTGATTGAGCTTTGCCTCATGATTGAATGATAAGTGTGACAATATGATAAGATATGTGAACCATTGGTTGAAAGTTTATGATTGGCATTTTGGGGAAGCTCCAGTCTAGCCGTTATGCTGCCAGATTTTCGTCAAAATTATGGGCTTAGTCATGTCATTGCATGTGTCTAGTTAAAGAAGTATTATGCATGTAAAGTATAATGATAAGCAAAGAATCAATGAGACATGACCCTTCAATCACTTCGGTAAGGTAAGTGAAAGACGACAATCCATAAAGACTCAAGGAACCTCTATGAGGGAGGTAAGGGTGACATGGAGGACCCTCCAACTTAGAGGTAACGACTTAGTCTGATTTGGTTAGTACTGCGTGACAACAGTCACGGAATAAGCTCATGTCCAAAAGCAGTCTATTTAAAAGGAAAGTAAAGAATGTTAAGCACGTGCTAAAAATGAAAGTTAATGTAGGGCCATGAGCAAGTTAATGCATTGCATAGTCATGCATGCTATTATATTCCTCACATGCATTATGAATGTTTATTATGTATATTAGCCTGTATGCCTATGCGTGACACTATGGATATGATGATAAAGTTAAAAGTAACCCGCTTCAGGATTTATGTTTTCTGAAAACTATTAAAATTGAATCGATATCTGTCCACTATTTTTATATCAAACCCGAAGTGGCTGGGACGATGACGATAACACTATGTTTGTCTAGTCGCGATCCTACAGAGAAATTTAGTATTTCTCACCCCTACATTTCCATGTCATCTTTAGAGGATGTCGACGTCGGACATGGTGGTGATTTTTATTGAGTTTCCGGTGATGCATTGGCACTTCGACCCGGTGCTGAATGCATCTATGCTGACTGCTCAGGCAAGGATGCGGGTCTACATGTTCCATAGCTGCCAGTCCGTGCACCCGTGATGAGTCCATTTTTCCGCCCTCGTAAGCCATTCGAGGATATCGCTATGGATGACATTCGCCCGCCTTTCCATCCTCCGAGGTACCCCACTGACGGAGATTCTGACTCGGACACCTACCTGACACCGACAGTTTCATTGGATTCTAATCCTTTGGAAACTTCTTATCCGAGCTACTACGTGGAGATGGACCCATCTGAGCCTTCCTTCCCATCCGTGATTCGCCTGTCATCTGATTCGTCTTCTTCTCCAGCAACCCCTCGTTACACTCCACCCCTAGCTCGCAGTCGCGGGTTCATTCATACTCATGCTGTACCTCATGGGCATGGCCGTGCTCAAGGAGGAGGACGTGGTGATATTCCTCCTGGTGGATTTGGGAACGGCTACCTCCCGCCAGATGAGTGAGGTGTTGATTTGCATGTGGAGCTGAGCACAAGGATAACCCCTTTTTGGTTGTAGCGAGGGTTATTATTTTCTTTCAGCATGTATGGACGGATTGGGATTTCTTATGTATTTCCTTTTATCATGTATTTCGTTAGGTTATTTTGTAGGGCCGACAATAGGTATCGGACCCATTGTTATCATTGTGTGACTGCTGCTATTACTACTATTATATTAACTATGGGATGGCTATGGAATGAATGTTATCTTTATCTAAGAATGTGGTTATTCTCAATGCTTTCAATTATGTTAAATGTGATGTATGATTGAGATAGCAGCGTTTCTATTATATGTTCACGATGCACTCATGGCTCTCGATTTCAAAAACGGTTTACTTGTTTTGTTAAAAAAAAAAAAATCTACCCCTATTTTCGTTTAAAAAGTAATTGCTAAAAGGTAATGTTAGTTCGGCGAGGAAAAGTAGCAACTAATAATTCCACAATATGACTTAAGTATAGGATGGAACTATTAGGGTGTTACATTTTGGTATCAGAGCAGGCCGTCCTTGAAGAGCCTGGGGATGGACTGACTATGCTTCTAAGCATACGTGTTAGTTAAGTCATGCTTTGAGTCTCGTCTGTATCATGAGACGTAGGAGTTAGATGTGCATGATCGTCTATTCTGAATGTGATTAGTTGCTGGTTCAGTCAACATAAATGTTGAGCCTGATCAACTCAATGTCTTCTGTTTTGTGTACCAGGAACTAATGGCTTCAGGAAGACGTGGTAGGCCCCGTAACTAGCTAGAAGGTCCCGAGGAAGTCATAGGGACGCTTCGTGGAATGGCTACTGTCATGAGGGAGCAGGCTATTGCTGTCCAAATCATGATGGAGCGAATGGAGCAAAAGGATAAGGAGAATCCTGAAGAGCACAATGGAGGAGCTGAGGTAGATCTTGAGTACCTCAAGTTTGCTGAGTTCCAAAAGGCAAACCCGCCAAGTTTCAGAGGAACGTACAACCCCAATTGAGCTGATGAGTGGATCAAGGCCATTGAGAAGATTTTTATGATGTTGGCCTGCACCGAGGAGTAGAAGGTAGCCTTTGCTACCTATATGTTGGAAGCTGATGCCGAGTTCTGGTAGGTAGGCACAAAGAGGCTATTGGGAGGAACCCAAACCCACATCACCTGGGAGATTTTCAAGACGCACTTTTATGACAAGTATTTTCCCGCATCCGTGAGGAATGCAAAGGAGCTGGAGTTCATAAGTCTGCGTCAAGGGACCATGAATATTGCTGAGTATACGGCCAAGTTTGAGGAGCTGTGCAAGTTATCGACGATCTATCAAAGGACCCGGATGAGCGTTGGAAATGTGTGAAGTTTGAAAGGGGATTGCGTGAGGAGATATTGGCATCTGTAGGACCAATGGAGATCTGTGACTATTCTGCACTCGTCAACAAGTGCTGTTTGGTGGAGGATTGGAATCGCAAGCTGTCTGTGGCAAGGTCCAAAGCCTACAAGAAGAAGTTGGCACTGCAAGGACAGAAGTTCAAGCCCTAACCCCCGAGGAAATCATTTCAAGGCAGAGGTTTCAAAGGAAAGCAACCCCAGAAGCTTACTGGGAACCCACCCAAGCCGGCGAATGGTCAAGCTTGCCCTAAGTGTGGCAAACATCATGGAGGACGCCCTTGTTTAGTTGGCCAGAATGCTTGTTTCCGATGCGGGAAGCTTGGACATATGGCTAGAGACTGCATTGTCAAGCTGTTGTCCCTTACCAACAAGCCCCAACACCAAGGAAGGGTCTTTACCCTTAATGCTGAGTAAGCCACTCAATCCAACAATCTGATCCAAGGTAAGTGTGAGGTTAATGGTAGGACCTTAATTGTGCTATATGATTCTGGAGCTACACACTCCTTTATTTCTAATGATTGTGTAGAAAGATTAGGGTTGTCTGTGTCTGAATCGCCTTATATGTTAATTGTTTCTACTCCTTCTGGGAAACCAGTTAAGACTTGTCATTGTTGCTTGAGTTGTTGATTCCAAATTGATGGTAGGTCTTTCATAGCGAATTTGATTTGCTTGCCTTTGTCTGGTTTGGATTTGATTCTAAGCATGGATTAGCTTTCGGCTAACCATGCTATGATAAATTGCTCTAAAAAATCTATTGTCCTTCCCCCTATACCTGTTAAGCCCGTGGAGCCTGTTAGTTTGTTTTTAAACTCTGTTAAGATAGGAAGTAGTGAGTTGGATGATCAGGGATATGTTCTCTTTATGGCAAGTGAAGTGGAACTTGAGCAGGTATTGGATAAGATCCCCATAGCCGGAGAATACCTCGATGTGTTTCCTGATGACATACCCGAGTTTCCCTCGGAGAGGGAAATTGAGTTTTCTATAGAGTTAGTGCCGGGTGCTGGGCCAATCTCTATAGCACCCTATAGGATGTCCCCAATGGAGTTGTCAGAGTTGAAGGGACAATTAGAATAATTGTTGGAGAAGAAGTTCGTAAGACCTAGTGCCTTACCTTAGGGAGCCCCGGTATTATTTGTGAAAAATAAGGATGGTAGTATGAGGCTGTGTGTAGATTATAGGCAATTAAACAAAGTGACTGTTAAAAACAAGTATCCCTTGCCTAGGATAGATGACCTCATGGACCAACTGTGAGGTGCAGCTGTATTCTCTAAAATTGATATGAGGTCGGGTATCATCAGATAAGGGTGAAGGAGGAGGATATACCCAAGACAGTTTTTAGGATAAGGTATGGGCATTATGAGTTTACGGTGATGTCATTTGGATTGACTAATGCTCCTGCTGTTTTCATGGATTATATGAACAGGATCTTTAGACCCTGTTTGGACAAGTTTGTAGTTGTTTTCATAGATGATATTCTCATCTATTCGACAACAAAGGAGAAACATGAAGAACATTTGAGGGTTGTGTTAAGGATCTTGAGGGAAAAGAAGCTTTATGCTAAGTTATCTAAGTGTGAATTCTAGATGGACGAAGTAAAGTTCTTAGGGCATGTGGTGCCACAAGGGGGAATTGCTGTGGACCCAAGTAAGATTGAGGCTGTGATGAATTGGGAGAGGCTAACCTCAGTGACCGAGATATGGAGTTTCTTGGGTTTAGCTGGTTACTACCGCAGGTTTATAAAAGGATTTTCCCAGATATCTTTACTCTTAACCAAGTTGACGAGGAAGGATACCCCATTTGTGTGGACGATGGATTGTGAGAAGAGCTTTTAAGAGCTAAAAGGTAAGTTAACCTCAACCCCAGTATTAGTTTTGCCGGACCCTAGTGAACCATTTGAGGTTTACTGTGATGCCTCTAGGAGGGGTTTAGGTTGTGTCTTGATGCAGAATAAGAACGTGGTGGCCTATGCCTCTAGACAGTTGAAGCCTCACGAAGTGAACTACCCAACCCATGACTTGGAATTAGCAGCTGTAGTGTTTGCCCTGAAGATATGGAGGCATTATCTATATGGTGTGACGTTTGAGGTGTTCTCTGATCATAAGAGCTTGAAGTATCTCTTTGATCAAAAAGAGTTAAATATGAGGCAAAGAAGATGGATGGAGTTTCTAAAGGATTATGATTTTGGGTTGAGCTATCATCCTAGGAAAGCCAATGTGGTGGCTGACGCGTTAAGTCAGAAATCCTTGCATGCGTCATGGATGATGATCAAGGAGGATGAACTAGTAAGGAGCTTTAGAGACCTTAACCTTGGAGTTATGTTGACCCCCCATAGTTTAAGATTGAATCAGCTTAGGGTGACAAGTGATTTCAAGAGTCAAATTGCTCAAGCCCAAGGCGAGGAAGAGGAGTTCTTGAAAACCCTTGCATTGGTGAAAGAAGGAAAGTTGAAGGGTTTTGGGCAAAGTATAGATGGACTATGGAAATTTGAAGGAAGAGTCTGTGTACCTGCAAGTGGTGAACTCCGAAGAAGGATTTTGGAGGAAGCTCATAAGAGCCATTTCCCCATATACCTCGGTGTGACAAAGATGTATCAAGATGTTAAGAAGATGTTCTGGTGGCCAGGATCAAAGAGGGATGTTGCGGAGTTAGTAGGCAAGTGTTTAGTCTGCCAGAAAGTAAAGATTGAGCTCCAAAAGCCCTCTGGTATGTTGCAACCATTGGAGATCCCAGAATGGAACTGGGAAAGTATCTCTGTGGACTTTGTGATAGGTTTACCCGGAATGCAAGCTGGTTTCGATGCGATATGGGTAATTGTTGACAGATTAACCAAGTCTGCTCACTTTTTGCCCATTTGAGCTACTTATCCTTTGGAAAGGTTAGCCCAGCTGTATGTCCAAGAGATAGTAAGACTGCATGGTGTACCTTCAACCATAATCTCAGATAGGGACCCGAGGTTTACCTCTAGATTCTGGGGAGCCTTGCAAAGGGCATTTGGAACGAAGCTTTGTCTAAGTACAGCTTATCACCCCCAGATAGATGGATAGCCGAAGAGGACTATCCAAACTTTGGAGGATATGTTGAGAGCTTGTGTGTTGGACAACCGAGGAAGTTGGGATAAATACTTACCTTTAATTGAGTTTGCCTATAACAATAGCCATCATGCAAGTATTGGTATGGCACCCTATGAAGCTTTGTATAGAAGGAGGTGCCAATCTCCCCTGTGTTGGTTTGAACTAGGTGAGCAAAGCCTATTAGGACCTAATCTAGTGAGGCAGACCACAAAGCAAGTCAGAAGGATTAGGGATAGAATCCTTACAACCCAGAGCCATCAAAAGAGTTATGCGGAAAAGAGGAGAAAGCCTCTAGAGTTCCAAGAAGGAGAACATGTGTTCCTGAAAATCACTCCTACGACCGGTATAGGTAGTGTAACATCTTACCAGACAAAGTACTATGCTTAAGTCATAATAAATTATCTGATAAGTGATTACGTATAATACTGGTTAAATTCTATTTTCTGTATTAGTATTAATTCCTCGCATAAGAATACTTAATTGCATAACAAAATTTCCTGCGTGACGGCGGGATAAGTACTATTTAATCAGTATACACGTAATCGCTTATCAGATAATTTATTATGACTTAAGCATAGTACTTTGTTTGGTAAGATGTTACATTTTTGGTATCAGAGCTGCAAGTATTCTGCTACGGATCCTTTTGATTTGCTCTGTTGTCTGTCTGACTAGTTCCGGACCTAGGAGATTCTGTTCTCCTGATTCGTACCAACATAAAGAAGATTGATACTTCCGGCCATATAAAGCCTCATATGGAGCCATGCCAATGCTAGCATGGTAATTGTTGTTGTAGGCAAACTCGGCTAATGGTAAGTATCAATCCCAATTCCCCCGTTGTTCCAGAATGTATGCCCGCAACATATCTTCCAAAGTCTGAATCGTTCGTTCTATTTGACCATCTGATTGTGGATGATATGCAGTACTTAGACATAACCTAGTGTTGAATGCCTTCTGGAGTGCTCCCCAAAATCATGAGGTGAACCTTGGATCTCAATGGGAGATGATTGTTGAAGGAATACCATGTAACCGTACCACTTCTTGGATATATAGTTGAGCCAACTTTTCTAGAGGAAAATTCGCTCGAATGGGTAAAAAGTGAGCAGACTTAGTTAGTCTATCCACTATGACCCATATAGCATCATATCCTGAGGGGGTTCTTGGTAAACCTATCATGAAATCCATAGAAATGCTCTCCCATTTCCATTCCGGAATCTCTAAGGGTTGTAGTGTCCCTGTCGGCTTCTGATGCACTATTTTCACCTTCTGACAAGTCAAACATTTATTTACAAAATTGGCCACATCTGTCTTAAGGCCTGGCCACCAAAACATCTTCTTGAGATCTTGGTACATCTTGTTAATGCCGGGATGTATAGTAAACTTACTCTTGTGGGCTTCTTCTAAGACCTTTCTCCTGAGGTCGTTCACCTTAGGTACACATATTCTTCCATGATATCCCCACATTCCTTCTGCATCCTGAGAGAATCCTATTAGCTTGCCAGATTGCACCAGTCGTACTGTATGCTGGAAGTCATCGTTTCCTTATTGTGCTTGCTGGATTTGATCTTTGAAAGTGCTAGTTATCATAAGTTGGTGTAATTGAGCAGTCTTTGGGAGTTCTGAGAGATTCCCAAGTTGAGGGTTTGGAAGCTTTCTATAAGTTCTGTTTCTTTGATCATCATCCACGCTACTATTAAGGATTTTCTACTTAGGGCATCTGCCACCATGTTTGCCTTGCCTAGATGGTACTTTAGGTCGAACTCGTAATCTTTAAGAAACTCTATCCACCTTTGCTGCCTCATGTTCAATTCCTTTTGGTCAAAAAGGTATTTCAAGCTTTTGTGATCAGAAAATACTTCAAACTTCACTCCGTAGAGATAATGCCTCCACATCTTCAAGGCAAATACTGCCGCCGCTAGCTCGAGGTCATGTGTTGGATAATTTCTCTCATGAGTCTTCAATTGCCTGGAAGCATATGCTACAACATTCCTGTTCTGCATTAACACGCACCCTAATCCTTTCTTAGAAGCATCACAGTACACTTCAAATGATCCATGAGGATCCAGTTAAATAAGTACTGGGGCTGTTGTCAACTTTTCCTTTAATTCTTGGAAGCTCTGTTCGCACTCAGGTGTCCATTCAAATGAGGCATTCTTCCTGGTTAACTTTGTTAAGGGTAGGGCTATTTGAGAAAAGTTCTTAACAAATCTCCTGTAGTATCCTGCCAACCCTAAGAAGCTTCTGACTTCCGTAACTATTGTTGGTCGCTCCCAGTTTAATACTGCTTCTACCGTATTAAGGTCCACTGAAATTCCCCCATGGGATACCACATGGCCAAGAAATTTTACTTCTTCCATCGAAAATTCACATTTGGATAGCTTGGCGTAAAGTTTCTTTTCTCTCAGAATTTGCAGAACTAATCACAAATGTTCTACGTGCTCCTATTCTATCTTCGAGTAGACAAGTATGTCATCAATGAACACTACCACAAATTTATCAAGATATGGTTTGAATATTCGATTCATGTAATCCATGAATATCGCCGGTGCATTTGTCAATCCGAAGGACATCACAGTATATTCATAATGTCCATAACGAGTCTGAAATGCCGTCTTTGGAATATCGTCTTCTCGAACCCGAATCTGATGATATCCAGACCGTAGATCAATCTTGGAAAATACAGTAGCCCCTTGCGGTTGATCCATGAGATCATCAATTCTTAGCAACAGATACTTGTTCTTGATTGTCGCCTTATTCAACTGCCTATAATCTACGCATAGTCGCATGCCTCCATCTTTCTTCTTAACTAACAGGACTGGGGCTCCCTACGGTGATGCACTCGGCCTGATGAATTTCTTCTTCAGGAATTCTTCAATCTGTCCCTTAAGTTCAGTTAGTTCCAAGGGTGAGATGCGGTATGGAGCTAAAGATATTGGTCCCACTCCTGGCACCAACTCAATAGTGAACTCGATCTCTCTCTAAGGAGGGAACTCAGGAATATCTTCAGGGAACACATCAGGATATTCCCTAATAACTGGAATATTGTTTAACTCCTGATCAACCTCTACTACACTGGTTGATAAGAAAATATACCCTTGACTTTCATTTCCACAGTGGTGTACTATTAAGGAACTTAAATAAAGACTTACAGAGATTACTGATTTAGAAGATGAAACAGAGGGGAGTATAATGGATTTATCAAAGCAATTTAACAGGACTTGGTTGGCAGAAAGCCAATCCATACCCAAAATGATGTCAAGTCCGGACAAAGGAAGACAAATTAAATTAGCCGAAAAAGTTCGACCTCCTATCTGGCAAGGGACATTGATACAAATATGATTGGTTGTAACAGGCTTACTTGTAGGAGTAGAAACTAACAAGTCATAAGGTAACTCAGAAATAGGTAGCTGCAAGGCTATCATGCAATCATGAGAGATGAAGGAGTGAGATGCATCTGAATCGTATAAAACGGTTAAGGTCTTACCATTTACTTCACACGTATCTTGAATCAAATCCTTCGACTTGTTGACATCCTGTGCATCCATAGTAAAAACTCTCCCCTGGCGTTGTGGCTTAGGGGTCAGTTGAGGGTTCCTGGCAAGGCATTCATAGATTTTGTGGCCTAGTTTGCCACATCCAAAGCAGATATTTTGACCTACCAAGCAGGGGCGGTTGCCATGATTTCTGCCGCATTGGGTGCAAGTCTGGTTCCCGAAAGACCTCTGAGGTTGCTTGCCTCGGTTATTCATCGACTAAAACTTTCTCTGCTGCTATAGGTTGGGCTTGAACCTCGGGCCTTACGGAGCTAATCCCTTCTTGAAGTTATTGCCGAATGATTTAGCAGCAATTAGCTTCTTATTATAGTCCTCCACTAGGCGACACTTGTTCACCAAGGTAGAAAAGTCTCTGATTTCCATTGGTCCTATGGTGGCAAGAATGTCTTCTCTCAGTCCACCTTCAAATTTCATGCATTTCCATGCTTCATCAGGGCTCCGTTGATAAATAGTGGAGAATTTGCACAACTCCTCAAATTTAGCGATGTACTCCGACACGCTACTATTCCCTTGACGGAGGTGCATGAACTCCAACTCCTTGGCATTGCGGACAGATGCGGGGAAATACTTTTGGTAGAACGCATCTCTAAATACGTCCCAAGTGATATCTGTCTGGGATCCTTCTAATAATCGCTGTGCACCATTCCACCCAAATTCTGCATTGGCTTCTAACATATAGGTGGCAAAAGTCACCTTCTGGTGGTCTGTGCAATCTAGCACGGAGAAAATCTTTTCCATAGCTTTAACCCAATCATCTGCCTTATCTAGGTTAAAGGCTCCCCTAAAGCTGGGTGGGTTGGCCTTCCGAAACTCCGCAAACTTAAGATATTCCAGATCCATTCCAGGGCCATTATGGTTTCCACCACGACCTACCTCTGACTGCCTGTTCGCGCATAGCTTGCGCCATTTCTCGCATCGTATCCAGGAACTCTATAGATTCCTCCTGGGCTAGAGAAGTTTGCGACCTACCTCGCCTTCCCGAAGCCATCAAGTTCTGAACACACAAAACAAGAGTAATTGAGTTGATCAGGCTCAATACTAAGTTCGGTGTGCTAGTAAATAATAGCATACAGTTAGGCAAACTCCCTCACATATATCCTATCCATATGGACAAGACTTAGAACATAATAATATCTAAGGAATACAGAGCATATGCGAGCATAGTCAGTCCAATCCTCATGCCTATATTAGGACGTTATAGGTAGAGCCATGAAGGTCAAAAAGTTAAGCCCCAGTTTCCTAGGCCCTTTTCAAATTTTAAAACGAGTCAGGTCAGTTGCTTACCAAATGGCCTTACCTCCAAATTTGTCAAACCTTCACGATGTCTTACATGTGTCTCAATTGAGAAAATATCATTCCAATCCTAGTCATCTACTTGAGCCTGAAAGTGTACAGTTAAGGGAGGACCTAACTTTCAATCTACCGCCATCTCGGATCGTGGATCGTGGGGCAAAACAACTAAGGAGTAAGATGGTACCCTTGGTCAAGGTGACTTGGGGTAGAGGGAGTATAGAAGAATATACATGGGAGCTGGAGGCCGAACAAGTATCCGAATTTGTTTACAGGTAACGAATTTTGAGGGCAAAATTCTTTTTAAAGGTGGGGAGAAATGTAGCATCCTCAATTTCATGTCGTGCTAAATTACCTCAGTAACCCTAAGTAATTAGGCACTTAATGAGAAATTATGAGATTAAGGCTTAATTAAGGGGTTAACTTGGATGAGAAGAGTCAAGAGAATGCTTAATGGAGATTAGATGTAACACCTTACTAGACAAAGCACTATGCTTAAGTCATAATAAATTATCTGACAAGTGATTACATGTAATACTGGTTAAATTCTATTTTCTGTATTAGTATTATTTACGCGCATAAGAATACTTAATCGCATAACAAAATTTCCTGCGTGATGGCGAAATAAATACTAGTTAATTGGTATACTATAAATAACGTAACATAAACAAAAATACAATAAGAATAGAACTATTGCCAAGGCATCATAACCATATACATAGATATCTTATTTTAAAGTTTGTCAAAATGATACAAGGTGACAAAATGAGGCCGCTAATACAAAACAAAATGGCCAGTTTCTATGAACAGCACCCCAAGTGGTCCCCACAGGATGTTTCATGTACATCTCCTAACACCTACCCATCCACCCATGACCCAGACTGTCAAAAGAGGGTCATTCTATACATCTAACCCAACTACAGCATGCATGCTATCTAGACAGAATTGATGAAAGGAACCTGTTTGCCATGGCGGCATCCGCTGGAGGGTGTCCGACACTGGGAGCAGAGGATGATGAAGAAGAACTCGCTGCCTCAAACGGATCCTCCTCCGAGATTGAGGCTGACGACATCGGCTGCGGTGGTGAAGCGGGAGAAGCCATGGGAACTGGAGCTGCTAGTGCAGCTGGTGCTGCTGCTGGTGGTGGTGGAAATGGATGGGCCATGTGAAGGGGTATGGCTATGTAGGGGACAGCAAGATCAAAGAGGGGATGCATAAGCGGGACAGCGAAATCTCTCTGGAAAAAGAAGTAGAGGTGGAACTAACATCGGCCAAAGATATATATAGAATCCAAAAACGGATCAAGGTGTATATGTAGCTCAGGGAACTCAATGAATAGCACCCCGATCGCCGCGTGCTCCTTGGTCTGAGAATGACGCGGAACATACAATAGGGTGAGAAATGAATATTTCTCAGTAGAAATTCCTAGCTTCTATACATCTGTCATTGCTGTCATTCCCAGTTGTTTCGGTCGTACAATATTTTTCAAATAGTATCATTAAACGATAATATTCAACTTAAATACTTATTTGTAAAGCATACACCAAAACAAACCCAGTTTTAGTTAACAGATACACTAATGTACTCAAACAATAATCATGGAGGAACAATAGCATGTTAAGAAAGATAAATAGGGATCTAGAACAATCAATAGGGAAACATTACACTATACATATGCATGTGCAATTAGAAAATGCATCTTATTCTTGGAGGCTTTCGCCTATTAGAACTTATTTCCATCCTTGGTCCCCTGGGAGCCATTGGCCATATACTCTTGGGTAATAATCCGCTTTTTAAGACCGAGCTCGTTCCTATATAGGATAGCCGGGTTTACTTTCCCCGACCTTCCCACTGATCTATTCCCCTTATTCCGGGGCTGGCCCAAGTGATGTGGAATCCTTTATAATATCATGAAATGAATGCACGTCTAGCTTGATTATTTAAATATAATGTACTCAATCTATCATAAATTTTCACAACATATGAACTTCTTACCGAAATTTCAGTAGCGTCACAGATCGAGTCCACTTCCCCATGAATAGTGCCAGACAAACAGTACATTTGTGCAACTTGTAATTTCAGAATAGACCAGCAATTACATATATACATTCATAGCATCATTCAACAATTCCAAATCAAGCATCAATAAGGTTTCAGTTTGTTCCTCCCTGTTCTGCCCGAATTTGGCATGCCCCAATTTTTATTCAATTCAACTCATTTAAATCTAATTTTTGGATATGTCACACCCTCACGTGTCTAGTTTATAATCCTTTTAGTCCCATCTCATTTTGATGTGTATAACTCTAGATATAAACAATTTATCTCAGTATGTCCTGTTCTTAGCCAGAATTGGGTTCCTATAGAAGAAAATTCACTAAAAATCGAAAACTAGATGAAAACATGTGAATTTCATATCAAAATGAAGCTAACACCACAAAATTTAAAGTGAGTTAAGTTTCATGTCATTTGCCTAAGTAGATTATGAGTTATGAGTCTCGAAACATTACCCTACTGGGCTGCCCTGTTCTAGGCCAGTTTAACCCTAAGCCAACTTCATTGATGTGCTAGGAACAAATGACAATGAATTAAATTCTGAAATTTTTATGGAATGTTCTCCTATATATTGTCTTTGAAACAACTTTAGTTGCACTCAATTTGAAGTTGTATAGGGTGAGTTACACCCTTCTCAACTTATGCTGCCTGGGTAAGAACCTAGATTTCTAGGTCTAACTTCAAAAATTCATAACTAATTCTATACTAACCCAATGGTCTTATATGATATATGTGTGGAAAGCCCTAGATGTCTAGCTTCATTTAAAAATGGATTCATCCAATTTAAATGGCTATAGGCGAAGCCATACACTCCGCCGTACGGACTGCCGAGGGAAACCCTAACCTGCTTCTAGGTTTATCTTCTTGCTTCAAGCTATTTGCCCTCAATTCCAATTTTAATCACAACATACATGCAAAACCAGTCATAAAACATCATCATCACTCTATATAATATCAATATTTTGGATTGCACATACTCACCATGCAGCCCCAAATAAGAGAAACTAAGAAGAGAAGTAGGATTTCCTACCTTGTCTTATGAAATTTATGCTGATTTTGAGTCTTTGATGGTGGTGATTTGGGATGAGACTTGAAGATGGATGAGAATGGAGTGGAATTGAGAGTAGAGAGGAGAGAAAGAAAAGAGCTTCAGCAACTGGATGAGGGTGGCCGAAATTCATAAAGGGAGAGGAAAGAAAAGTAGAGATATTTGGGTGTTGATGCATGTGATTGGTGGATGTAACTTCTTCACGTAATTTGATTTAGCTTCCACCATCAAGGGCTGCCTTAGGCGTCACTTGGATGGATTATTTGGCTAAATCTTAGCCATTGATCCTAGGGCACTCATGGCATGATTTCAACTAATCCGGTTCCGACAGTTTAAAATTTCGAAATCTTACCGATTTCTCTTAAATTGGTAAATCGGTTTGAAATTTTTTCTGTGAGGTTTTCTACACTCCTAACCTAATTCCATCAAGCTTAATCCTTTCAATTCACCCTTAACTGGCTTTAAGTAAGTGTTTAATCAGATTCTGATTAAACCCACTTATTAGATAAAAACCGAATAACTCGGTTATTAAGGATAGAATTTCTCGGATGTTACATTAGATAATCTCTAATTAAGTATGTTAGAGCCTTTATAGCTTAATTAAGCCCTAATCGCCCTTAATTAGTTTAATCAAGTTTAATTAAGGTTAATTAAGCTTAATCATAAGATTAATTTTTGTTAATCATGTTCTTGTGTGTTAAGCACTAATTCTTGCTTAATCATCTTAATTAAGTTGTATGAGCACTTAATCACATGATTAAATTCAAATTTAGTCAACTAGACAATAAAGTAGAGAGTGATGTCATTAAAGCAAAAATCATTAGACAAGACTACTTTATGTAAGAGTTTGACCATACTTTGTCTCCCTATCATCCCATTTGTCCCCTTAATCACTAATTAACACAAAGTGAAGCAAAAATATCTGTCCTCATGCCATTACAAGTTTCGGCCACTTCATGCACACATACACACATTCACTTTATTTTCAACTTCTCATTCTTTCTCTAAAGTTCTCAAACTCTCTAACCTCTCTCTACATTTCCTCTTCTTCTTTTTCATCTTCTTCATCATTCTCGATCTCCATAACCAAACCGTCCTCACTTAGCCCTTCAAAGACCTCATCTTTGGGTCTTTGGAGACAAGATCAAAACACTACAATCTCCATTTTCACAAGATCTCAAGAGCTTCTCCTTCCACCAAGCCAAACCGCCACTATCTACAAGGAAAGGAACCACCATCATCTTCTTCTTCTTCTTTGTTTTTGTGCCATTTCTAAGAGAGCTAGTGATTCTCATCTTTTTCATTTTGTTTGCTCAAGAAAGCTTGGGGCTTGATTCTTTCATGATTAAGATCTCTAAGTGAAAATTTGAGAAGTTCCTTCATGCTCTTCAAGAGCAAAAGTTTCCATTTTTGGCAAAATATGTTCTTGTTGTTCTTCAAGTGTTCTCAAGTTTCTACTTTTAGGAAAATATGTTCTTGTTGTTCTTCAAGTGTTCTATGTTCTTGTTGTTCTTCAAGTGTTCTCAAGTTTCTACTTTTAGAAAAATATGTTCTTGTTGTTCTTCAAGTGTTCTTAAGTTTCTACTTTTGGCAAAATATGTTCTTGAATGTTCTTAATGGTATTCTGCGTAAAGTTGTGTCTTTTTTTTATGATGAGTTGATGATTAGAAAAGCTTCACTTTATTATGTTTTCATGATTTGATAAGACTATGAATATTCTAAAAGCTTTAAACTTTAAAAAGTTTGCTTCTTGATGCACAAAAAGTGGTGCAAGTTTTAGTGCCATCATAAAGTCTTCTTTTGTTTTATTTTGGAGACAAAGGTACATGTAAAAGTCTAAGCTTTTTAGAATAACAAGCTTTTTGAGTTATAAAATGATATCTTGTTACTTTATGTCTTAGGAATCAAACCTTTAAGAAAATACTGTTCATAAAGTTTTAAACTTTAATCAAGAATGAAACATTTAAGTCATAAAAGTGTTGTTTGTAGCATTTAATCCATAAAGTTTAGATCTTGAACCAAATAATGCCAAAAGATGTTAACTTTTATAAAGATCAAGACTTTTAACCTTAAAGTTGATGTTTCATATCACTAGTTGATTAAGTGGGAACCTTTTTAATGTAGAGACAACTTTAAGTCATAAAGTTGAGACCTTGATAGTCTTAGAATAATTAAAAGAGTCAACTTTCTTAAAGAACAAGAATTTTTGGTTAAAAGGCTAGTAACTTGTATCATTGTTACATAAAGATCAAAATTTTTATACAAGAGCTTAATATTAAAGGCACTTACTTTCATAAAGAATAAAACTTTATGGCTACTTTATAAAGAATGATAACTTTAATAATGTTTAAGGTAAAACCTTAATATGTTATTAATGAAAGCTTAAAACTTCGTAAGTTGAATAAGTTAAAAATCACCCTTGGTGATTAGTGAACATTGGTGTTGTTGGGTTCATTATATGGTTATGCATTGTCATGACCCAAGGATTAGAGGAATCTCGAACTCCTTCGAAACAGAAGTATGATTAGGGCCTCTGAGCATACCATGAACATAGGAATCACTAAATGCACTATCTCAAGAAAAGGAAACAATCACATAAGTTAATTAATTTAAACAAGTGTTTCATAAGACATATACTTAAGTAAAGAATATTTTCATACGAGGACTAGGCAACTAAAAGGCCACAAACACATATCCTAACTATGTGATTCTCTCATGGGTAACCACAAGAAATCATATGACGATTCAGAAGATTCTTCACAAAGAATAACACAACAATGAACCCGTTTTAGGGTATAAATGTATGATGCCATTTAGCATGATGAATGACAAGTTTGATTGAGCTTTGCCTCATGATTGAATGAGGAGTGTGACGATATGATAAGAAATGATAAACCATTGGTTGAAAGTTTATGATTGGCATTTTGGGGAAGCTGATATGTTGTTAAACAACCAAATTAAAAACCTTTGCTTGGTTTAAGAAAAATTAGTTTAGTAATGAGCAAAGGGTCGATCCATGAGTAATTGAATTAATTTAATTATTTAGCTTATTTTAGATTCTGATTCTAATAAACTCTAAAAAGACAAAGTAACACAAAATTGGGGGGGGGTTGTTGTTTCTATAAATCAAACAAAAATTATATGAAAAAAATAACACGAAAATTAAAAAAAATAAACAAGAGTAAATGATGCTGTTTTGTTGAAATCAATTTAAACTGGTTATGGGATCCCTTTTCCCCACCAAATTATATAATGCAATTAGTTCTCAATTTCAGCCTCCAATTCTCCTTTTATAGTTACCAATCTTAGGCAATGAAACATTCTATTACCTACCTTCTTTTAAATAGATTAAGGAACATCCATTAACCTATTCTAATCACTAATTGACATAGGGAACATCCACTAAGTTCAATTAACAATTGCAACTAGAAGGACAGATTGATCTAAGTGTTGGTCTCTAACATAGGATTAAGTGACTTAGGTTATATTCTCCCTTGCATACAATCAAAACTTGACCATTAAGTTTGCACACAAGTTACTACATATGGATAAAGGATAATGAACATCATAATCCTAAATCTAGCAATCAGCCATAACATGAAATATAAGGGTGGCCAATCCAAACATGTCACATTACTACCATAATCATGAAGTGAGTAGGAGAATATAATCAACTCTCAAGAAAATGGAGGTCTAAAAATCAATTTAATTATATGATAATTTAGGGTTCAAAGTTCACCCATAACCATAAAAATAACTTAGCCTAACATTCTAAAGAAAACCATATCACAAATTGAAGAATACATGACATGAGTTAAGAAAGAAAGAAAACATGTGCAGACTAAAAGGTGAAAGCAAAGTTGCCCAAACTCTAATCTTCAGCACCTATCTCTTCTTCTTGTTCTCAATTAAATCCCTCAAGAGCAGCAAAAAGTGATGTCCACAGCTACAAGCTTGATGAAAATGTCACTTCTCCAACTCCAATATTGTAACTATGGTTTCTAAGGATGAGTGGCTGAAACCTCCTTCTCTCCCCACAAAAATTTCTCTCTCTAGCCAGAGCCAAAATGCTCATCTGTTACTCCTCTCCCTTGTGGTTGCTGGTCTCTTGTCAAAATATAATCTCAGCCTTCCAAATTGTAACTGCTCCAAGTGTAACTCCACATTAAACTAGCTTCATAGGTTACATTCTCACAAAACATTGGTGATTATCAGAAATAATTCTGATAATTAAGTTCTTAACAGCCTATAATCAGACAATGAAAACCCACAAATGAATTGAACTCAATTGGCCCACCATTCATTAATTAAAATTGATAGTTTCGATTTTTTTTCTGGCAGCTTTGCTTCACACATAAATTTCATTGACCAAATGGACTTGGATGAGAGTAATTCGACCACCATTGGAAAGTTAACATCTCGGGCTTCATTTTTGGCTCTGGAATCATCCCATTTGGACTTATATCAAGGGAGAACTGAATTGAGCAAAACTGCATTGAATGCAGTGATGGGTTAGCATCAGGCCCAACTTTGGCAGCTTCAATCTTTCTGGTCCATTGGAATTTTTCAGTGATCTTGGTGTCAAATTAAAGCTCTGGATGTCTACTTTCATTTCCAAGTAGAATCATGTCATTTTGACTTCGGACCAAAAAGTTATGCCCTTGGAAAGACATACTGCTCATGCTATCCAGCATTCATTTCTTAGCATTTTCTTGAATTAGCTCCAAATTGAGTCATTTTACTCTTGTTCAGCTCAAAAATCATCCTTAAGCTTTATTTTCCTACAAGACACAAATAATAAAATAAAAGCATTATACTTACAAGATTAAAGCTATGAACAAGCATAGAAAAGAATATAAAATAAGTGAATAAAATGCACTTATCAATTTCCCCTACACTTGAACCTTGCTTGTCCTCAAGCAAGACTAAAATAAAACCTAAGCTAATCCACTTTCGTAGGAAATCATGATTGCATTTAGCATATGCAACAAGCCTTTAAACCTCTAGGTGGCCCATAGAGGATGAGTTATAGTCTCGTGAGGGCTTCCAGCGATGATACCCACAAACACCTATTATTTCCAGCATTTTTCAGAGAACTAGAAATACACAACTTTAAAATCAAACAAGAAAAATGTTATCATCAACCATTCTCAAGATAATGCATCCAATGAACATCATACTCAAGTAAATGAAACAACTAAGCTAATGGTGAAAAAAAACTATGCAACACTTTAAACAGGCCTCACTCTTTCCATCTCCACAATTCAAGCTTTCAATTTTCATGCAATCATGTCAAGCATCAAATTCTCTTAATTCATGCAAATGTCAAATCATCATCAAAACACCACAATGGAATCAAAAGGTCTTTTCTTTGGTTGTAGTGGGGTCGATGGGGGTTGTAATGTATCTTAAGAAACAAAGGGAAAAGGAAATACACAAGAGTTTCTTTGAATTCCTAGAAACAGAGACATGAAAATGATAATGCAACCATGTTTAAGTCAAAACTCCATAGAACAAACATGAGGGTCAATTTTTTTAGTGTGGACCCTTCTTCCACCTTTCTTTACTCTTGTAACACTGTAACATACTTTGAACTTCAATTGAGTTTATTGAACACTCTTTTTTTTTCTTTTCTTCTTCTTCTTCTTTTTTTTTTCATTCCACTAATTGTTGAAAGATAGCAAATTCCCCAACACTTCTCATCTTTACCATACTTGAATTACCAATACCTTGCACATTAATCAAGTCTCTAACTCTATTCCATCAAAGAAACAAAAGTTAGGACAAAAATTTATATCAAGCTAGGTAAAGAAGATAAGGGTGCCAAAGAAAATAAGACTAAATTCTATGAAGGCTCAAATTGGCTCACTAAGGATTTGTGTTCACTTTGGAACATCAAAATGTAGGGAACAGGTCCATTTGGCCATGATGTTAGACAACAAAATGCCTTAATCATTTTCCAAAGTGGCAGAAATCAGTTTCAAATCCAAAAGCACTTCAAAAGAGAATTTTCAACTCAGCAATCAAATAATAAAATCTAATGACTATCCAAGTGTAAATTTCAAGAATGCAAGCAAGGTTAAAGTATGCATTATAACTGTACCAAAAGCAAAGTAAGTAACATTTAAAAGAGTATAACATCATAAAAATGCATTAACAAGAGAATGAAGTCAAATCTAACTCTAAACTTGTCATCAATCACAGCTATGAATAAATGCTCAAAATCTCATCATTTTGCTAGAAAGAATCAAAAAAACCTAAAACTAGGCTTAAAAACAAAATTATGAAAAAAAAAAAACTAGAATTTTTTTTTTTTAAGTTTGATTTTTTTTTTTATAAACAAGAAATTATCCTAAACCATTCCCCCCACACTTAATCCTTACATTGTCCTCAATGTAAGACCAAAAATATGAATTAAAGTGAAAGGGAAAAAGAAAAATAACAAACTACAAAAGCAAACAAAATAAAGGAGTAAAATGATAAAGAAGAAGAGAGATCAAATCTGATTTCCAAATCTCTCCATCCATTGGGTTGCCTCCCAAAAGCGCTTGGTTTATTGTCCTCAGCCTGACTTTTCCTCAGAAGATCAGAGATGGTCATAAGAAGGCTCTTCCAACTTTATCTCCTCAATCTCATCAAAACTAAAAGATGGTAAATCACAATAAGGCTTCAATCTATGACCATTAACCTTGAATACTTTCCCTGTATCTAAAGCCTTAATTTCAACTGCACCATGGGGAAATATGTTAGTGACAACAAAAGGACCAATCCACCTTGATCTTAACTTACCAGGAAACAGTTTTAGCTTTGAATGAAAAAGAAGAACTTTTTGACCATTGGAAAAATCCTTCCTCAAAATCATCTTGTCATGGAACATCTTTGTTTTCTCCTTATAGATTCTTGCATTATCATATGCATTGTTCCTGATTTCTTCAAGTTCTTGCAATTGTAACTTTCTATGAATTCCAACTTCATCTAAATTCATGTTACATTGCTTAATAGCCCAATAAGCTTTATGTTCAAGCTCTACAGGTAAATGACAAGGTTTACTATAAAGCAACCTGTATGGAGACATTCCCAAAGGCGTTTTATAGGCTGTCCTATAAGCCCACAATGCATCGTCAAGCCTTAAGCTCCAATCCTTTAAATTTGGATTCACTATTTTCTCCAAGATGGATTTCACCTCTCTATTTGACAATTCAGCTTGTCCACTTGTTTGCGGATGATATGCAATGGAAATTCTATGGACAACATTATACTTCTTCAAGAGAGCTTAAAAAGACCTGTTACAAAAATGAGTACCCCTATCGCTAATAATAGCTTTAGGAGTGCCAAATCTTGCAAAGATATCAGTTCTCACAAAATTACAAACAGTTTTAGCATCATTCAACCTAGTGGCCTTAGCCTCAATCCACTTAGGGACATAGTCAACTTACCAAAGGAAGAAACAAATGGTCCCATAAAATCAATTCCCCAAACATAAAAAATTTCAACAACAAGTATGGGTGATTAGGGCATTTGGTTTTTAGGGCTTAAATTACCAACACGTTGGCATCTATCACATGCTTTGCAAAACAAATATGCATCCTTAAACAAAGAAAGCCAATAAAAACCAAATTCAAGCACTTTAAGAGCTGTTCTCTTTGGTCCAAAATGGCCACCACAAGCATAAGCATGACAGAAACTTAAAATTGAGTTAAACTCAGATTCAGGGACACACCTTCTTATTACCTGATCAGAACAATGCTTCCATAGTTAAGGATCATCCCAAATATAATACTTGGAGTCACTCTTAATCTTGTCCTTCTAAGCTCGAGTTAAATCCTTTGGTAGCTCCTTTGTGACCTTAAAATTGACAATATCAGCATACCAAGGAACACTGACATTAATGGCAAAGAGTTGCTCATCAGGGAACTTCTCTTCCAAAGGTAAGGCATCCTTTTCAAGAGCCAAGCGACTAAGATGATCAGCCACTAAGTTTTCACTTCCCTTCTTGTCTTTGATCTCAATGTCAAATTCCTGCAATAAAAGAATCCACCTGATCAATCTAGGCTTTGCATCTTTCTTAGAAAGCAAATACTTAAGTGCTGCATGATCACTATAAACAACAACTTTAGATCCAACCAAATAAGATCTAAACTTCTCCAAAGCAAAGATTACAGCAAGTAATTCTTTTTCAGTGGTAGAATAGTTTAGTTGTGCATCATTTAGAGTACGAGAAGCATAATAAATGACATGAGGTAACTTCCCTTTTCGCTGACCCAAAACAGCACTAATAGCAAAATCACTTGCACCACACATAACCTCAAAAGGTAAGCTCTAGTCAGGTGACTGAATAATGGGAGTTGAAGTGAGAAGCTCTTTAAGCTTGTTGAATGCCATCGTGCACTCTTTATTGAAATCAAACACCACTTCATTTTGCAGCAACTTGCAGAGAAGATGAGAAATCTTTGAAAAATCCTTGATAAATCTTCTGTAGAAACCTACATGTCCAAGAAAGGAACGAACCTCCCTCACCGAAGTGGGGTATGGTAAGGATTTAACAAGGTCTACTTTAGCTTTATCTACCTCAATTCTTTTAGCTGGAATCACATGTCCCAAAACAATTCCTTGATCAACCATAAAATGGCATTTTTCCCAATTTAAAACAAGATTTGTTTCTAAGCATCTTTCCAAAACAAGAGACAAATTATCAAGGCAATTATCAAAAGAATTACCATAAACAGAGAAATCATCCATAAATACCTCAATAATGCTTTCAATGTAATCAGAAAAGATACTTACCATGCACCTTTGAAAAGTAGAAGGGGCATTACATAAACCAAAGGGCATTCTTCTATAAGCATAGACACCATAAGGACATGTGAATGTGGTCTTTTCTTGATCTTCTAAAGCAATCACAATTTGGTTGTATCCTGAATAACCATCAAGGAAGCAAAAGTGAGAGTGTCTAGCCAATCTTTCCAGCATTTGATCCATGAAAGGAAGAGGAAAATGATCCTTCCTTGTGGCTGAATTAAGCTTCCTATAATCAAGCTTCCTATAATCAATACACATTCTCCAACCAGTTTGCACCCTTGTTGGAACCAACTCATTGTCTTCATTCTTGATTGCTGTGATGCCAGATTTCTTGGGAACCACTTGCACAGGGCTTACCCATTTTGAATCAGAGATGGCATAGATGATACTAGCATCAAGCAATTTTTGAATTTCCTTTTTCACAACCTCCATCATGTTAGGATTAAGTCTTCTTTGAGGTTCTCTACTTGGCTTTGCTCCATCTTCAATTAAGATCCTATGCATACACATAGAAGGGCTAATTCCCTTTGTATCTGCAATTGACAATGCAATGGCTCTCTTGTGGTCTCTAAGGACTCTAATAAGCCTTTCTTCTTGGGATGGTGTCAGATTGTTAGCAATGATCATAGGAAGTGTTTCTTTCTCTCCCAAGAATGCATATTTGAGATGACCTAGTAAAGGCTTCAATTCAAGCTTAGGTGCCTTAATAATGGATGGGGAAAGCTTCTCTTTAAGTATAGGAAGCTCAAGGTATGACCCCATGTGTACAAGAATAGGAGACATGGCTTCCAAGGCAACAACCTCTTCAATGATGTCATCTTGCAATTCTAGCTCCCACTTTGGCTTATTAAGCTTCTTTAACTCAAGATTGTTGACAAGAGCCACTTCCAAGCTATCTTCCTTCCCTAATTCAAACACTTGCTGCGCTAATAAGTCAATTGCATCAATAACTTCAATGGAACATAAAGAAGATGAATCACAAGGGTATTTCATTGTATCAAACAAACTAAATTTAATGACATGCCCATCAAATTCTATAGAAAGAGTTCCTTCACACATATCAATCTTAGTTCTAGCAGTCATTAAAAATGGTCTTCCGAGCAAAATAGGAGTAGGGTTAAGTGCACCCTCATCCTCCATATCTAGAACATAAAAATCAACAGGAAAAACAAGTTCATTCACTTTCACAAGAATATCTTCAACAACTCCTTTAGGATATGCATGAGATCTATCAGCTAATTGAATTATGATGCCAGTTTCTTCTAATGGACCAAGATTCAAGGATTTGTAAATAGAAAAAGGCATTACACTAATAGAAGCACCTAGATCTAACATGCATCTCTCAAAAATTTTATCACCAATGATGCAAGGAATTGTAAATGAACCAGGATCTTTACATTTTGGAGGAAATTTCTTTTGAAAAATAGCAGAAACTTGTTCTCCCATGCAAACCTTTTCATTTCCTTTTAACTTCGTCTTGTTTGTGCACAAATCCTTCAAAAATTTGGCATACCTGGGAACTTGCTTAATAGCTTCAAGCAATGGAATATTGATCTTCACCTTCTTAAAAGTGTCCAAAATCTCCTTTTCTTGTTCCTCTTTTTTGGACTTTGCAAGCCTTTGAGGGAAAAGTGGAGGATGCACATAAATGTCAAGTGTTGGAGATGCATGCTTCCTTGGAGATTGGGTGGAATCATGAGTTTCTTTGGCAACTACCACTTCCTGTTCTTCATCATTCCTCAATGTTTTGGGTGCTAGATTTGTAAGCTCTTTTTCACTCCTCAAAGTGATGGCATTAGCATTTTGAACATTAGGATTCACTATAGTTTGAGAAGGAATTTTGTTTGACACTTTAGCCTCCAAATTGCTTAAAGATGTTGCAAGTTGTTCAATCTGATTCTCCATATTCTTCATGCTAGATTGCATTTGAGAAATAGTTTGTTGCAATTGGATTGTATTTGAAGCAAGAGTCTTCATCATCTCCTTCATTTCATCATTAGAACCTTGTTGCTCTTGAGGTCTTTGTTGGAAATGTGCTAGCTTTTGAAAAAAACCAGGTGGTTTGTTGAATATTGCATGAGGTTGTTGACTTCCTCCAGAACTAAAACCTTGCTGATTATTCCGACCTCCATATTGAGGACGTTGTGGCTGTCCTTGAAATCCTCCAATTGCATTGCAATCTTCTTCTTGAAGTGTGGGGCACATATCAGTAGGATGCCCAAGATTTGAACAAATTCCACAAGCCTTCACTTGCTGCACATTACCAACCATGAGTTGTTACATTAAGGTTGCCAAATTTGAAATTTGTTGAGTGTTGGCAGAAATTTGTTGCTCCAAGGAAGATGATGACACTTCATTAACCCTCCTCATATCTTGTTTAGTGCCAAATTGTTGAGTATTGGCTGCCATGTTGGTAATCAAATCTTTTACTTCTTGAGGAGTCTTGTTCATCAAAGCACCGCCACTAGCTGCATCAATCATACTCCTATCCATCGGAGTGAGTCCCTCATAAAAATATTGAATAAGCAGTTGCTCACTAATTTGATGATTAGGACAACTAGCACAAAGACGTTTAAACCTCTCCCAATATTCATGTAATGTTTCCCCATTCATCTGTTTAATACCACAGATTTCCTTCCTTATGTTGGCTGCCTTGGATGCAGGGAAATATCTTTCAAAGAAACTTCTTTTCAGTTCAACCCAAGAACCAATTGAGCCTGGAGGTAAGCAGTAGAGCCAATCTTTTGCAGCACCATCCAAAGAGAATGGAAATGCTCTCAGCTTCACTTGTTCTTCTGAGATGTTTGAAGGTCTCATGGTAGAGCAAACAACTTGAAATTCCTTAAGGTACTTATTTGGGTCTTCTCCTGCAAGACCATTAAACTTTGGAAGCAAATGGATCATCCCAGACTTCAACTCAAATCCACCTTCAATGACTGGAAATTCTATGCACAAGGGTTGTTGATCAAGATTAGGAGCAGCAAGCTCCCTCAAGGTTTGATTTCCAGCCATCACCTCTTCTTCTTCTGAAAATTCCGATGTTGAACTTGAAAGGGCAATGTTGATGGCTTGTTCAATTTGGGATGGTGAAAAGCCTAAAGATGATGAGGATGGAGAATGTAGCGATGGTGGTGGTATTGGTGCAAAAATGTGTCTTCCAGCTTCAAAGAAATTGTTGAGTCTTCTATTTCTCTCAATATAGAAATTGTTCTCCGACATGCACCTAAAGAACACCAAGAAAGCAAAACTCCAACAAAATGATTAGACAAATACAAATTCAAGAACAATCTAAGTAAAACTTAATGAAACAAAGAAAAACACAAAAACAAACAAGACTAAACCAGAACTTAAAAATAATAAAGAACACCAACAAAATAGAACAGAACCTAAATGAACAAAATAATCCAATTAATGTCAATTCCCTGGCAACGGCGCCAAAATTTGATATGTCATTAAACTACCAAATTAAAAACCTTTGCTTGGTTTAAGAAAAATTAGTTTAGTAATGAGCAAAGGGTTGATCCACGAGGAATTGAATTAATTTAATTATTTAGCTTATTTTAGATTCTGATTCTAATAAACTCTAAAAAGACAAAGTAACTCAAAATTGGGGGGGGGGGTTGGAGTGTCTATAAATCAAACAAAAATTATATGAAAAAAATAACACGAAAATAAAAAAAATAAACAAGAGCAAATGATGCTGTTTTGTTGAAATCAATTAAAACTAGTTATGGGACCCCTTTTCCCCACCAAATTATATCATGCAATTAGCTCTCAATTTCAGCCTCTAATTCTCCTTTTATAGTTACCAATCTTAGGCAATAAAACATTCTATTACCTACCTTCTTTTAAATAGATTAAGGAACATCCATTAACCTATTCTAATCACTAATTGACATAGGGAACATCCACTAAGTTCAATTAACAATTGCAACTAGAATGACAGATTGATCTAAGTGTTGGTCTCTAACATAGGACTAAGTGACTTAGGTTATATTCTCCCTTGCATACAATCAAAACTTGACCATTAAGTTTGCACACGAGTTACTACATATGGATAAAGGATAATGAACATCATAATCCTAAATCTAGCAATCAGCAATAACATGAAATATAAGGGTGGCCAATCCAAACATGTCACATTACTACCATAATCATGAAGTGAGTAGAAGAATATAATCAACTCTCAAGAAAATGGAGGTCTAAAAATCAATTTAATTACATGATAATTTAGGGTTCAAAGTTCACCCATAACCATAAAAATAACTTAGCCTAACATTCTAAAGAAAACCATATCACAAATTGAAGAATACATGACATGAGTTAAGAAAGAAAGAAAACATGCGCAGACTAAAGGGTGAAAGCAAAGTTGCCCAAACTCTAATCTTCAGCACCTATCTCTTCTTCTTATTCTCAATTAAATCACTCAAGAGTAGCAAAAAGTGATGTCCACAGCTACAAGCTTGATGAAAATGTCACTTCTCCAACTCCAATATTGTAACTATGGTTTCTAAGGATGAGTGGCTGAAACCTCCTTCTCTCCCCACAAAAATTTCTCTTTCTAGCCAGAGCCAAAATGCTCATCTATTACTCCTCTCCCTTGTGGCTGCTGGTCTCTTGTCAAAATGTAATCTCAGCCTTCCAAATTGTAACTGCTCCAAGTGTAACTCCACATTAAACTAGCTTCATAGGTTACATTCTCACCAAGCATTAGTGATTATCAGAAATAATTCTGATAATTAAGTTCTTAACAGCCTATAATCAGACAATGAAAACCCACAAATGAATTGAACTCAATTGGCCCACCATTCATTAATTAAAATTGACAATTTCAATTTTTTTTTCTGGCAGCTTTGCTTCACACGTAAATTTCATTGACCAAATGGACTTGGATAAGAGTAATTCGACTACCATTGGAAAGTTAACATCTTGGGCTTCATTTTTGGCTCTAGAATCATCCCATTTGGACTTATATCAAGGGAGAACTGAATTGAGCAAAACTGCATTGAATGAAGTGATGGGTCAGCATTAGGCCCAACTTTGGCAGCTTCAATCTTTCTAAGCCATTGGAATTTTTAAGTGATCTTGGTGTCAAATTAAAGCTCTAGATGTCTACTTTCATTTCCAAGTGGAATCATGTCATTTTGACTTCAGACCAAAAAGTTATGCCCTTGGAAAGACATACTACTCATGCTGTCTAGCATTCAATTCTTAGCATTTTCTTGAATTAGCTCCAAATTGAGTCATTTTACTCTTGTTCAACTCAAAAATCATCCTTAAGCTTTATTTTCCTACAAAACACAAATAGTAAAATAAAAGCATTATGCTTACAAGATTAAAGCTATGAACAAGCATAGAAAAGAATATAAAATAAGTGAATAAAATGCACTTATCAGAAGCTCCGGTCTAGCCGTTATGCTGCCGGATTTCTGTCAAAATTATGAACTCATATCATTGCATGTGTCTAATTAAAGAAGTATTATGCATGTAAAGTATAACGATAAGCAAAGAATCAATGGGACAGGACCTTTCAATCACTTCGGTAAGGTAAGTGAAAGACGGCGATCCATAAAGACTCAAGGAACCTCTATGAGGGAGACAAGGGTGACATGGAGGGCCCTCCAACTTAGAGGTAACAACTTAGTCTGATTTGGTTAGTACTACGTGACGACTGTCACGGAGTGAGCTCATGTCCAAAAGCAGTCTATTTCAAAGGAAAGTAAAGAATGTTAAGCACATGCTAAAATGAAAGTTAATGTAGGGCCATGGTCAAGTTGATGAGTTGCATAGTCATGCATGCTATTATATTCCTCACGTGAGTTATAAATGTTTATTATGTATATTAGCCTGCATGCCTATGTATGACACTATGGATATGATGATAAAGTTAAAAGTAACCCGCTTCGGGATTTATGTTTTCTGAAAACTATTAAAATTGTACCGATATTTGTCCACTATTTTTATATTAAACTCGAAGTGGCTGGGACGATGACGATGACACTGTGTTTGTCTAGTCGCGATCCTATTGAGAAATTTAGTATTTCTCACTCCTACATTTCCATGTTATCTTTAGAGGATGCCGGTGTCGGGCACGGTGTTGATTTTCATTGAGTTTCCGGTGATGCATTGGCACTTCAACCCGGTGCTGAATGCATCTATGCTGACTGCTCAGGCAAGGATGCGGGTCTACATGTTCCATAGCTGCCAGTCCGTGCACCCGTGATGAGTCCATTTTTCCGCCCTCGTAAGCCATTCGAGGATATCGCTATGGATGACATTCGCCCGCCTTTCCATCCTCCGAGGTACCCCATTGACAAAGATTCTGACTCGGACACCTGCTTGACACCGACAGTTTCGTTGGATTCTAATCCTTCGGAAACTTCTTATCCGAGCTACTGCATGGAGACGGACCCATCTGAGCCTTCCTTCCCATCCGTGATTCGCCTGTCATCTGATTCGTCTTCTTCTCCAGCAAACCCTCGTTACATTCCACCCCCAGCTCGCAGTCGCGGGTTCATTCATACTCGTGTTGTACCTCGTGGGCGTGGCCGTGCTCGAGGAGGAGGACGTGGTGATATTCCTCCTGGTGGATTCGGGAACAGCTACCTCCCGCCAGATGAGTGAGGTGTTGATTTGCATGCGGAGCTGAGCACAAGGATAACCCCTTTTTGGTTGTAGCGAGGGTTATTATTTTCTTTCGGCATGTATGGACGGATTGAGATTTCTTATGTATTTCCTTTTATCATGTATTTCGTTAGGTTATTTTGTAGGGTCGACAGTAGGTATCGAACCCATTGTTATCATTGTGTATGACTGCTGCTATTACTACTATTATATTAACTATAGGATGGCTATGAAGTGAATGTTATCTTTATCTAAGATTGTGGTTATTCTCAATGCTTTCAGTTATGTTAAATGCGATGTATGATTGAGATAGCAACATTTGTATTATATGTTCACGATGCGCTCATGGCTTTCGATTTCAAAACGGTTTACTTGTTTTGTTTTAAAAAAAAAATCTACCCCTATTTTCGTTTAAAAAGTAATTACTTAAAGGTAATGTTAGTTCTGCGAGCAAAAGTAGCAACTGATAATTCCACAATATGACTTAAGCATAGGATAGAACTATTACGGTGTTACATGAATAGAGCCTCTTAACAGAAACACTGTGAGCTGACCGAAAACTAGATAAATGTGGTTCATGCGGTCAACATAGGAACACATAGAGCTTCAACCTTTACCTAGTTTAGTTTATGCTAAGAGATTAGGCAATCAGTTTAGAATAAAAGAGTATTGTTTGACCTCGAGAAAGGCTAGCAATAAATTAAAGGGAACCGATCGTGAGTTAATTAGGATAGAAATGGATTAATGGAAATTCATGGTAAATGCGTCTGCAATAGGTGAAATTAATTAGTCTTAACATCCATCCCATTGCATTTGTTCACCCCTTTTGCATCTGGTTACATTACTATTTTTCTTGTTTATTTTCTTTGATTTTAATTTTAATTTCCTACATCCGTGAATTTATTCTTTCCAGATAGTCATCCCTTAGACTATCCGATAACTGATCTATCCTCGTGGGAATGATACTCTATCACTTTTTTACTTGTATGACTCGGTATACTTACCGGAGCTGCATCAATACTCACAAAACAAAGACCTATTGGTGCTAGCCCTTGTCTTGAAGGCTTTCGATTTGGGGAACTTTTCCACTTGTTCGACTTCATTATATAAGTCAGTAAGGGAGACATTGAGCTAAGTATACTCATGGTATCTTCCAACCGTCATGTGCGCTATTCGGACATTCTTCATTAGACTTTTTCTCAGTCTGGTTCCTTCCTGAGTTAGCAGTGGCCCTTTTTGTTTCCTCAAGGAAGATGAACTTCTTGGCCCTTATCTAGATTTCTTTAGGGGTCTTAGCCGATCGTTTTGACAACGAGCTTTTGAAGGCTTGGCTTGTAGCCTATTAAGTAAAGTGAGGACTACTACCTAGGTTTGTAATTCTTCTACGAGCAACATCTCAGCGTTATATCACTTGAGAAAGTCTCATAGCGACTCGCCTTGTGATTGAGATATCCAAATCAGACTGGAAACTGGTTTTAGCTTAAATTTTTGGGTTGTTAAATAAGCCAGGAATAGTGATAAGACGTTAGGGAATCTGTTGATGGACCTCTGAAGAAGAGAATTAAACCACTTGATTGTGGCTTTCTTCAACGTGACTAGGAAAACTCAACACTTAATGGGGTCTAATGCCCCAGCTAAGGCCATTTTTGACTTGAAGGCGTCCATGTGCTCCTAGGGGTTAGTACTCCCATCATAGGGCTCCATGTTGGTCAAGGGCTTGAAGCCCTTAGGAGGTTGAACCCTCATAATATATCCGAGAATAGCATCTCATCCTCGTCCTTGAAGTCCTCATATTGCTATGAGTAATGCCCTCAAGAAGGTCTGGACTCAAAGCACTCTGTGCGATGGCTCACTGTTTGATTTGAGGTTTTTCTCAAGCATTTTCAACGTTTCGATATTAATGATCGTCCCAACGTCATGGTTCCATACTATGGTTGGGCTCCCTATGACATCAGGGCTTACTGTTGTCTTGGCTCCTTCGATGTCGGCGATGCCACTCATGACGTTACCTCTCATTAGCATCCCACATTCGTTCCATATTACACTCTAATTCTTGAATGCGGGTAGATTGTTCTTGCATCAAGGTCACCATCTTGGCAAGCAGGTCAGGGTTCCCCTAGGGGTGAAGCTCTACCCTAGAAACCAAGGTATTACCAGTGGCCAAGATCAAAGAGCAATGCATTGTCGAGTTCTATGCATTGTGTCGATCTCCAGTATCTAATGCTTATTTGAAAGCCATTCGACCATCCACCTACTCCAAGTAGTGGGGCTACTGGTTGTTCATGAGGCCATGTGTCGCTGCATGCTCGGGTTTGAGTTAGATGGACATTGGGTTTGAAACATCATGGAGTAGCGAGAAGCAACAATGGTTCCTTACAGATAGTGCCAATGTTCAGAAGTAGGTTACTTGGAAAAGGTTTCGAACTGAAATTTGGGCACCCGTTGCTCCAATTTGGACTCTAGCAAGCTAAAGTTGGATCTGCATGGTGGTAAGGATGGTACCTGCAAGGACTCCGATGCTCAAGTTGACGAGGGATGTCCCAAGATTCTAGGAAGTGTCTCAAGAATTCCAACGGCTTAGTGATCGTTGGCAGGTTTAGAGTGAGTGGCAGCATGTTAGATGAGTACTGTTCTGGTTTGATCACAGACATCATTTCAATGACCCTATCCTTCTACGAGGTCCTCGGAGTTAGGCATTGGATAAGGGCGAATTTGAGTCCAAGTTAGGCTTCTTGACATGGGTTATGTTGGGCCTCTTGGACTTAGTCTAGAATAATAACCCATGTGAATCTTGAGAAGTTATTCATAATGGCTAAACCATATTTCTTACCACCTAGACTGGCAGTTCTAGTTAGTCCAAACAAATCAAGATGCAAAAGCTCAAATGGTTTAGTAGTTAATACTACATTCTTATTGTGGAAAGAATTCTCAATCTATTTGCTCTTTAGCAAAACTCACAAGTTGAGCCATTGTCAAAATTAATCTTGAATAAACCTTTGACAAGCTCCTTTTGAGAAATCTCAAAGATTAATCTCATATAAGCATGACCAAGTTTCTTATGCCACATCCACTTCTCATCCACAAAGGATGCAAAGCTTTTTACATTTTGATTTAGAATGTCATCTAGATATAATACAAAGGTATTATCACGCCTTCTAGTAGTAAGAATAATTTTATCTGATATAGAGTCTTTTATTATGTAGTGAAATAGTTCAAATACAACTCTGTAGCCTTAGTCACAAAACTGACTAATGCTCAGAAGGTTATGAGTCAGTCTCTCAACTAACATAACATCAGTAATCAAGTCAAAGTTGTTCTTACCAACATTACCTATACCAATAATCTTGGACTTGATACCATCAACAAACTTCACAATTCCTCCATCTTTGGGTCTATGGTTTCTGAACCAAAACTTGTTTCCAATCATATATCTGGAGTAGCCACTATCCAGATACCACTTCATCTCTTTCTGGTGGTGTAATTTAAGGCACACCTGCGTCAGAGACAATCTTTACTTTAGGTACCCACATCTTTTTGGGTCGTTTTGGGTTAGTAGACATTTTGGGCTTTTTCACCTTCTGTCCTTTTTCTTTTCTTCCTGAAAAGCACATTTTAGAAGAGTGTCCCTTCTTAAAGCAGTAGATATAGGTAGGAATTTTGCTTTGAGAATTTTTGGTTGATTTCTCATCCTTCTCAAATCCAAGTCCCATTTTCTCAAAATATAGCCTTTGGCTACGAAGCATCAAGTCTAGATTTTTGGAGCCATTTACCATCTTCTCAAGATATGATTTAAGAAGCCTAATTGTTTTTTGAAGTTTAGAAACTTCAGAAGATCTATTTTGAGTAGCTTTAGAAACTTCAGTCCTTAGGGCACTTACATCCTTCTGAAGAAGGGTGTTTTCTTTTAAAAGCTAAGCTTTTTCGTGGCCCGGCTTCTCTTTCCATTTTTCAAGTTTTCATATTCAAGGAACAATTTTTGAAATTTTTTTTTAATAAAGCATAATGAGAAGCAAGTGTTCGACAGTCATCCAAAAGTTCATCATATGTTTTTTGAAGATCATCATATGAGAATTTAGATTTAGAATCTAGTACCTCGGTCTCTTCCTCGGAGACTATGTCTATCATGAAGCAGAGATTAGTAACCATCTCCTCCTCATCTTGAGATTCTATGCCTTCTTGCTCCTCGTCTAGGTCTTCCCATGTAGCCATCATGGCTTTCTTCTTGGGTGCCTTCTTCTTGGAGCTTTTCTTTAGCTTTGAACATTCTAATCTCAGATTTCGTAATTCCTTGCACTTAAAGTAGATGATTTGACTTTACTTTGCCTTTCCCTTTTTGTCCTTCTTGGGGACAAATCCTTTCTTCTTTTTTCTTCTGATCCAAGCTTTGGATATCCATTTAACTAGATGAGAAATTTCATCTTTCTCATCATCATTATCATCAGAAGGATTTTCTTCTTCTGATTCTTCTATAGCCTTCATGGCTTTAGAAGAGCTAGATCTTCCTTGAGTGGACTTCAAGGCAATGGATTTGCCTCTTCTATTGGATTCCTCGGAAGTTTCATTTAGCACGATCTCATGAGTCTTCAAGGATCCAATGAGAGCATCAAGACTTAGCACATTTAAGTCTTTAGCTTCTTGAATGACTGTCACCTTGTGGGGCAAGCCTTTGATAGGCTTTTGAGAATTTTTCTCATCATTTCAGCATTAGTATATCTCTTGCTGAATGCTTTCAACTAATTTATGATATGCATAAATTTAGTTGTCATTTCATCAATATTTTCATGTTTTAGCATCTTGAACATCTCATATTGATGTACCAACATACTTATCTTGGTTTCTTTGACTTGATCAAATCCTTCATGCAATGTTTGGAGTCTATCCTAGATCTCCTTTGCAAAGTCATAGGAGATAATCTTGTCATATTTGCTCTCGCTCAAAGAATATGTGAAAAGATATTTTGCTTTGGTGTTCTTTGTTGATCTTCTACATATCATTGTTGGCAGACTCAATGCAGAGTCTTATCCTATCCTTCTAGTAGGGATAGTCTTCACCATTGAATTATAGAAAACAGTTGATGGAGTGTCCTTCAGTAATATGATTGATCTGTTGTGCAATTCTCAAGATCATCCATTTGAAATAACTTAAAACCTTTGTAAGATGCATAGGCAAGTAACATTCTGATGGCTTCTAATCTTGTAACCCAAGCAAAAGCTTCATCATAATATATGCCTTCTTGCTGATTATAACCTTGAGCCACTACTCTTGCTTTGTTTTTGACAACCTTTCCATCCTTATCAAGCTTGTTTTTGAATACCCATTTCGTTCCAATGGCGGATTGTCCTTTAGACAGTGGTACCAAGGTCCAGACTTTGTTTTTCTCAAACTGAGATAACTCCTCTTTCATAGCTTCAATCGAGTATTGATCCATAAGGGTTTCTTCGATATTTTCTGGTTGAATCTCAAAGATAAGAGTGAGATTTGAATCGTTTCTAAGTGAGGATCCTGTTCTAATTCCATGAGAAGGTTCACCAATAATTTAGTTTTGAGAGATAGTTTTCAAGCCTCTTACACCTGAGTACTTTCTCCTCAAAGGAGTACTTTCTGGTTCTTTAGAAGCATCATCAGAAACATGTTGATGTGAAGGAACTTCAGAAACATTTTCATCATCATCTCTAGTGGTCATTTGAAGGTTCTATTAGGCGTAGGAGTCTTCATTTAATGACATACTTTCTATTTCTACTTCCAGATCAGCAACCCTCTGATTTAGGTCATTTTTCTTTTCTATGAAGCTTATGTGGATAGTTTTTTCTATAGATTGAGACCTTTTGTTGAACATCCTATAAACTTTTGACATAGAAGAATATCCTAGAAAAATTCCAAGATTAGATTTAGGATCAAACTTTGACAACTTGTCGTTGGTGCTTAGTATAAAAATTTGGATCCAAAAATATGAAAATAGGAAATGTTGGGTTTTCTTCCTTTCCATAATTCATATGGAGTTTTCTTGAGAATTGGCCTCAAGAAAATATGATTTTGACTATACAGGAATGTTAATAGCTTCTGCCAAAAACCTTTTGATAAGCCACTTTCAAGAACCATAGTTCTGGCCATTTCTTGCAGAGATCTATTCTTCCTTTCCACTACCCCATTTTGTTGAGGAGTTCTAGGAGAAGAGAAATTATGAGAAATGCCATTTTCTTCACAAAAGTTTTCGAAAGCATGATTTTCAAATTCTCCACCATGATCTGATCTGATGTAAGTGATGCAAAAACTTTTTTCATTTTGAATTCTTTTTGAAAAGGATTTGAAGACCTCAAAAGCATTATCCTTATGGATTAGGAACATAACCCATGTAAATCTTGAAAAATCATCGACAATGACTAAACCATGTCTCTTACCTCCTAGACTGGCAGTTCTAATTGGTCCAAAGAGATCAAGATGTAAAAGTTCATTTATCAGGTTCGAATTGTTCTTACCAACATTACCTATACCAACGACTTTGGATTTGATTCCGTAGGCAAATTTGACTATTCCACCATCCTTGGGTTTGAGTTTTCTGAACCAGGATTTATTTCCAGTCATGTGTCTGGAGCATCCACAGTCTACATACCACTTCTTTTCCTTTTGATGAATTGATTTAAGGCATACCTACATCAGAAGCAATTTTGACTTTAGGTACCCATATTTTCTTGGGTCCTTTTGGGTTAGCAGGTTTCTTGGCCTTTTTCACTATCTGTTATTTTGCTCTCCTTCTGGAGAAGCATCTTTCAAAAGTGTGACCCCTTTTGAAGCAGTAGATAAAATTTGGAATTAAACTTGAAATTTCCTTAGATGATTTTTCATCATCTTCCTTCTCTTAGCCTAAACTAGTTTTATCAAGGTAAGGTTTCTGATCGCCAAGCATCAAGTCCAGATTTTTGGAGCCATTAACCATTTTCTCAATATCAGATTTGAGAAGTTTGACTAATTTTTGAAGCTCAGAAACATTAGAAGATGTCCTATCTTGAGTTTCAAAAACTATACCTTTTAGGGCTGCTACTTCCTTCTGAAGAGCAAAATTTTCATTCTGTATTTCATTTTTTTATGCCCAACCTTCTCATTCACAGTCTTGAGTTTTTCATGCTCTAAAGACAGTTTTCGAAAATTTTTTCTCAAAGATGCATAACGAGAAGCAAGAGACTTGGAATTATCCAAGAGTTCATCATAAGCTTTTTAATAAAAGTAAGTTTAGGTTCAGACTCACGTACCTCAGTTTCTTCATCTGAGATGATATCGGCCATGAAACAAAGGTTGGCAACAATCTCTTCTTCCTCTTAAGATTCATCATTTTCTTGCTCTCCATCTAGATCTTCCCATGTGGTTATCATAGCCTTTTTCTTTGGAGTCTTTTTCTTTCCAGGTTTCTTTAGTCTGGGACTTTCTGACCTGATATGCCCAGGTTCCTTGCACTCAAAGCATATTACTTTATTTGCTTTGACTTTGCTCTTCTTGTCCCTTTTTGGAGCAAAGTTCTTCTTTTTTCTTCAGAGCCATGCTTTTGAGATTCTTCTAGCCAGGTAAGCTATTTCATCATTTTCATCATCAAAATCAGGATTAGAGGAACTTTCATCTTCTTCATCCGATTCTTCTAAGGCCTTCATGGCTTTGGAGGAGCTGAATCCCTTCTAAGTAGTCTTAAGGGCAATGGACTTTCCCTTCTTGCTAGATTCCTTAGAAATTTCTTTCAGTTCAATCTCATGAGTCTTTAAGGACCTAATGAGAGCATCCAAGCTGAGTACGTTCAAATCTTTAGCTTCTTGGATGGCAATAACTTTAGGAAGCTAGGCCTTTGAAAGACTCCTTAAGATTTTTCTTACCATTTCTACATTTGAGTACCTTTTACCTAAAGCTTTCACTTGATTTATGATATGCATAAATCTGGTAGTCATTTCGTCAATATTCTCATGCTCTAGCATATTGAACATTTCATATTTATGAACAAGCATGCTAATTTTTTGTTTCTTTAACTTAATCTGTTCCTTCGTGCACTTGGAGTCTATCCCAGATTTCTTAGGCAGAATCACAGGATATAATTTTGTCGTATTTACTTTTGCTCAAGGCACACATGAGCAAGTATTTTGCCTTGCCATTCATTTGAACTTACATTTTCTGCTGATCAATTCATTCACTTTTGGGAATGATTCTGACTACAACTAGTGGAGGATGTTCTGGATCAGCTACTACTTGTGGTGCTAGTTCTTCCATAGTGGGTACATAATCACCATTCTCTATTATTTCCCACATATCCAGACTTGTGGACTCAATGAAGAGTCACATTCTATCCTTCCAATATGGATAGTCTTCACCATTGAAATAGGGAGGATGATTTATGGAGTGACCTTCTGCTATGTGATGAATTTGTTGGGCCATTTGATGGGATCTTTAACCTTTACAATTGTTAGGAAGCTCAACCCTAGAGTTAGGCTTTGATGCCAATTGTTAGAAGAGATAACACGAGAAGGGGGTTGAATCGTGTTGTTTCAAACTTAAGAGTGACCTGAAACTTTGAAATGAAAGTCTATCTCAAGTCCTAGACTTGGATTGCGGAAGCTTTATGTTAGTTAAAGAAGGCTTGTATGTTTATAATTGTTTAAATGATGAGCAGATTGAAAATAAAACACGTTGATAGAATAACTTACGCGATCAAGTTAGAAAGCTACGTAGATATAGAAGAACTACACAAGAAAAATTTTATACTAGTTCGGCTAACGACTTGCCTACTTCCAGTCCCCAACACTTTGTTGAGATTTTATATAAACCTGAATATTCTTTGTTCAAGCTTCTCCAAGCTTCTTATACTAGAGTAGTCTTTTCTCAACCTTCTCCAAGGTTTAACTCAAGTATTCTTTATCCTAGCTTCTTCAAGCTTTTTCTGACCACTACTGGGTTTGTGTACAAGTTTTGAGATTTGAAAAATAGTTTGTAAACACTCACACTAACTCTCTTTGTAGAGGATAAATAATAACTTTTTTAGTGTGTGTGACTTCTCTAAATTCTCAAAAAGAGAATCTTATCAAAATACAAAGCAGAAGAAAAGATTTTCTATTTAACAAAAGTTAAAAAAGGTAACTTTCTAGTTATTCAGAAGGTTGAGAAAGTTGACAATGAAGCTCTACAAGCGAAGAAGATATTCGGTTGTTCTAACATTCTTTCTTTGACATCCAGCCTTTTATAGACATTTGAAATATATTTGTTGAAGCTTTCAGTTCTTAACTTTTGAAGTTCTCTTTGAACTGCTGGTCTAAGACTGGATAGAGAAGCAATAATTTTTCCTTTTCCTTATTCTTCGAAGCTTGTGCAGAGATAGGAAAGTAGTCATTTGTAGATATACCAACTGTGCAGACTTGTGAACGCTTCTTCTGCTTCTTGTCAAATCATCTTTTTAACTTTTTGAATTTGTGTATGAAGCGTGCTGAGGAAGCTTTGAAGGTATGACAAATATGAGATGTTTCTAGTGATATCCCTTGTAGATAGGATCATCTTTCTGTACAGATCATCTTTTTGAATTGGCATATTTTAGCTTTCTAGGCTTGTCTTTCCTTTCTGAAGTGTAGCTTCTGTAACACCCTAATAATGCCATACTATGCTTAAGTCATTTTAGGGAATCATTAGTTGTTACTCTTAACTAGCGGAAGTTCTTATCGTTGAAATTAGCATAATATACGAAAATATCATGTAATTTTTTTTTTGTAACACCTTTATGCTTGAAAACTGAGCCTTTAAGTGCTTACATACTCGTATACATATGAACGTTGTTCTTTATATCACTGAGTTACTAATAATACATATGACAAAATGGAAATAACATAACACAATACATTAAGTCAAGAATATAATCATAGATAATCAAGGTCATCATTACACTTTATAAATATCACATATATAATAGGTCAAATTAAGCAGCATGACTTCCTACATGCTCTTAAGAAAATGAAAATACTATGCTACTATCTCGATCATCCTTAGCTAGGTGAAGAAACATGGTAGCTCCTCGTCTTATCCAGTCAAGTACCATCAGAAGTGTTACCATGGATGCCATCAGCTCCATCTAAAGACGACACAAAAACGTAAGAGTAAAAAATACAAGATTTCTCAATAGGATTGTGACTAGACAAACATGGTGTCATCATCATCGTCCCAGCCACTTCAGGTTTGATTATAAAAATAGTGGACAGATATAGGTTCAATTTTAACGATTTCCAAAGATATAAATCCCGAAGTTTGCTTTTACGTTTATCATCATATGCATAGCATCATACATAGGCATACATACTAACACATGGGATAAACACTCATAATACGCATGAGAAATATAGAAGCATGCATGACTATGCAACTCATCAACTTGACCATGGTTTTATTTTGACTTTATTTTCATTTTTAGCACGTGCTTAACATTCTTTAGTTTCCTTTAAAATAGACTGCTTTTGGACATGAGCTCATTCCGTGACCGTCGTCATGTAGTACTAACCAAATCAGACAAAGCCGATATTGGTTACCTCTAAGTTGGAGGGTCCTCCATATCACCCTTGCCTCCCCCATAGAGGTTCCTTGTGGATCATCGTCTCTCACTTCCCAGAAGTGGTCGAAGGGTCAGGTCCCATTATTCTTTTCTTATCATTATACCTTACATGCATAATACTTCTTTGACTAGACACCTACAATGATATGACTAAGTCCATAATTTTGACGAAAATCTAGTAGCATAATGACTAGACCGGAGCTCTTCCCAAAATGCCAATCATAAGCTTTCAACCAACAGTTTATCACGTCACAATAACCAATCAATCATGAGACAAAGCTCAATCAAACTCATCATTCATCATGTCGAATGGCATCACACATTCATACCATAAAGGGGGTTTATAGTTGTGCTATTCTTCGTGAAGGGTCTTATGAATCATCACATGATTTGCCGTGGTTACCCATCTGAGAATCACATAGTTAGATATATGTACGTGATCTTTTAGTGGCTTAGTTCTCATGAAATTATTCTTTGCTTGAGTTCATGTCTTATGAAACACTTGTTCGAATCAATTAAGTTAAGTGATTGTTTTCTTTCCTTGAGATAGTGCACTTAGTGATTCCTAGGTTCATGGTATGCTCAAAGGCCCTAATCATACTTCTATTCCCAAGGAGTTCGAGATCCCTCTAATCCTTGGGTCATGACAATGCATAACCACATCATGAACCCAACAATACCATGCTCACTAAACACCAAGGGTGATTTTTAACTTAACCAAGTTACAAAGTTTCAAGCTTTTATCACTAATATAACAAGATCTTACCTAAAGTATTATAAAAGTTATCATTCTTTATAAAGTAGTCATAAAGTTTTATTCTTTGTGAAAGTAAGTGCCTTTAAAATTAAGCTCTTATCTTAAAGATTAGATCCTCATGAAATAATGATACAAATTACTAGCTTCTTAATTAAAAAGTCTTGTTCTTTATGAAAATTGATTCTTTTAATTATTCTAAGACTATCAAGTTTCTCAACTTTATGATTTAAAGTTGTCTCTAAATTAAAAAGGTTCCTACTTATGAACTAATGACATAAAACATTAGCTTTAGAGTTATAAAGTCTTGATCTTTATAAAGGTTAACACTTCTATGACTCAAAAATGCTATTTTTGCTTAAAGCTTGGAACTTTACTAATATATTTAGTTCAAGATTCCACCTTTACAAGATTTAGTATGCAAGCTTATAACTTTATGACTTAAAGTCACCTTCTTGATTAAAGCTTAAAATTTTATGAAAGGATTTACATCCAAAAATCAATCTTTACAACATCAAGCGACAAAATACCATTTTTATAACTCAAGGAGGCTTAATATTCCAAAAAGCTTAAACTTTTACATGTAGTCTTAACCTTAAAACAAAACAAAATAAGACCTTTATGAAGGCACCAAACTTGCGCCACTTTTTATGCATCAAGAAGCAAACTTTTTAAAGCTTTAAACTTTTAGGAGGCTCATAGTCTTATTAAATCATAAAAAGCATGTAAAGATGAAACTTTTCTAATCATAAACTCATCATAAGAAAAGAACCACTTTAAGAAAAATACCACCCAAAACATCAAGAACATTCAAGAATAAGAACATGAATGTATTTTTCCAAAAGTAGAAATATCAAGAACACTTGAAGAACAACAAGAACATATTTTGTCAAAAATGGAAACTTTTGCTCATGAAGAGCATGAAGGATCTTCTCAAGTTTCCACTTAAAGATCTTGGTCATGAAAACAATCAAGCTTCAAGCTTTCTTGAGCAAACAAAATAAAAGATAAATATCACTACCTCTTCTTGAAGATGGCGCAAAACAAGAGAAGAGAAAGAAGAAGATGATGGCTCCCCTTAACGATGATGGTGGCGGTTTGCAAGAAGGAAGGAGAAGCTCTTGAGTTCTCTTGAAAATGAAGCTTGTAGTGTTTGAATCTCTTCTTCAAAGAACAAAAATGTGATATTTGAAGGGCTAAGTGAAGAAGGTTTGGTTATGGAGGTAGAGAATGGAGAAGGAGATGAAGAAGAAGAAGAGAGAATTTCAAAGAGAAATTGGAGGAGTAGGAAACTTAGAGAGAGAATAGAAGTTGAAAAATGAAAAGTGAAGGTGTGTGTTTGTGTGATGTTGGCTGTAACGTCCGAAAAATTTTATCGTTAACAACTGAGTTGTTCGATTTTTATCGAATAAGTGAGTTTAATCAGAATTCAATTAAGCATCGACTTAAAGCCAATTAAGTGTGATTTAAAAGGATTAGGCTTGATGAAATTAGATTAGGAACATAGGAAACCTCACAAAAAATTTCAAACCAATTTACCAATTTAAGAGAAATCGGTAAGGTTTCGGTATTTTATATTGTTGGAACCGGACCAATAGAAATTTTTCTATGAGTGCCTTAGGATCAATGGGTAAGATTTAGCCAAACTACCCCCTCATGTGGCACCTTGATCAGCCATTGAGGGAGGGAAGCTAAGCAAAATTGGATGATGAAGTGAAATCCACCAATCATCATGCATCTTGCTTTTAAAAATCTCCACCTTTTTCTTTCCTTCTCTTTTATAAAAATTTGGCCACCCCACTTGCTGAAACTCCTTTCATTTCTCTTCTCCTCACTCTCATCTTCACTCCATTTCCATCTTTTCTTCAAGTCCCAACACAAGTTGTTTCCATCAAAGCCACTTAATCAACTCAAATTCAACTAGATAAGGTAGGAAATCCTACTTCTCTTCTTATTTTCTTTTATTTAAGGCTGCATGGTGGTCATGTATAACCTAAGATATTGATGTTATGTAGAGTGATGATGATGGTTTATGACTAATTTTACATGTATATTGTGATTAAAAGTGGAATTGATAACAAATAGCTTGAAGAATAGAGAACAAGTTAAGAAACTGTTAGGGTTCTCCTTAGCAGTCCATACGGCAGAGTGTACGACTCTACCTACAGCCAACTAAAGTTGATTAATCTATTTTTATATGAAACTAGACATGCAGGGCTTTCCATACATATATAATATAAGGCCATGGGATTAGTAAAATGGAAGTTATGAATTTTTGAAGTTTAACCTAGAAATCAGGACTTTCATCCGAATAGTATGAGTTGAGAAGGGTGTAACTCACCCTATACAACTCCAAATTGAGTGAAACTAACTTTGTTAGAAAGCTTACACATAGGAGAATTCTCCATAAAAATTTTCGAATTTGATAAGGTCCCGTTGGTTCCCAGTGAGTCTAGAAAGTTGCCCTATGTCCAATCCGGATTAGAACAGGGTAGTCCAGTAGGGTCAAGTTTCAGAGCTTATATCTCAAATTATACTCATTCAAATGATATGAAACTTATTCATTTGAAAGCTTGTCCTATTATATAAATTTCACATGATTTCACCTAGATTTCTATTTTTAGTGAATTCTTCCTCATAAGGGTGCAATTCTAGCTAGAAGTAGGACAAGTCTGAGATAAGACACAAACTATTTGAGTTAATGTCGGAAGTCAGGATTTAGCAAACAGGGAGCTAGTCGGTACACTTAAAGTTGAACTCTAAACTTAGTAAATAAGGGACTAGGTTGGGAATACTCGAGGTTGAAGTCGGAAATCAGTAAAATAGAAGGCTAGGTCGGGAATATTTAAGATTGAACTCGGAAAGGTACACTTAAGGATAAACCCGGAAATGTATACTTAAGGTTTAACTCGGAACTTTGTAGAGAAAGCTAGATCGGGTATATTTGATGTTGAACTCGAGACTGAGCATATAGGAAACTAGTCGAGCATAGTAATGTCGTAACTCAAAAATTAGGGAGGACGAGGTATGTTTAATGTCGGAAAGCAGGACGTAGAAAAACATTCATAAGTCTTGGAAGACCATATTAAGGTCGGAAATCGAACACAACCCCGGAAGTCGGGAATTATATAATCTCGGGAAACCGAACATAATGTAAGGAAGTCGGAACTTGTATAAGATCGGAACTCGGAACCCATTAAATCTTGAAAGTTGAACTCGGGAACCTTAATAGAAATTAAAAGCTTGCAAGATAGATTGATACTTGAGATTCTAAGTCTTGCACTTATCAATATTGTTATATTCTTGGTATGAATATGATGTTTTGTATTGAGTTTACTATTTGACTAAAATGTTCTGGTTGTCTAGCACTATTCATGGGAAAGCAGACATGATCTGTTATGCTGCTAAGATTTCGGTAGAAAATGCAATTAATGTGAATTTACAAGTTATGCATGCATTGGTCAAAGTATTAGACAAGCAATGCTACCCTATAAGCATGAGAAAGGATTTCCATGTGACTTGGGCCAGCCCCTGAACAAAGTTAAGGGGAATAGATCAGTGGAGAAGTCGGGGAAAGCAAACCCGGCGACGCTGTATAGGAACGAGCTCAATCCTGAAAAGCGGACTATTACCCAAGAGTCTTATGGCCAATATACTCCCAAAGGACCAAGTATGGAGAATATGAGTCAAGATCAAGTGCATCATCTTTCATGCATATCCATAATTTCAGTTTTTATGCATTGAGTTAAATTGCACCATTGGATGTTATATACATATTATTGCTCACCTTATAGCTGTCATTTATCTATATCAATACACAGATCTGGTTGTTTATTCTCTATTTAATTTCTTTTATTTCTTTAAGTAAAATAAAGCCATGTTTCGGGCTATGAATTACATACTAATTGAGTAGAGAGTAGGACATCCTGGCGATGTAACATTTTCTCCTAATTAACCAAAAATCCAAAACACCTGAGAATGATAATGATGACAGATATGCATAGATTTAGGAATTCCTACTGAGAAATCTTTATTTCTCACCCTATTATATATTCTCGCATCATTCTCAGATCATGGAGAACACGACAACCGGCATCCTGTTCATTGAGTTTCCAAAGCTCCGCATCCATCTCGACCCGCTCATAGATTCCGTGTACATATCTGGTAGATACTAGTTTCACCTTTACTCCTTTTTCCGGAGAGATTTTGCCGTACCCCTTACGCACCCATTTTTTGACCCTGTTGTCCCTTACATCGCCATCCCTCTCTACATGGCTCATCCCTTTCCATCTCCACCCGCCACAGCAGCACCAGCCATGGCTTTGCCAGTCGCACCACCGCAGCCGATCCCCTCTACCTCTATGTCTGAAGAGGATCCATCGGAGGCAGCGAGCTCGTCATCCTCATCTTCTGCCCCGAGTATAGACTATACCCCTGCTAACATCGGTATGGCGAATGGATTCCTTTCTTCGGAGTCCATCTAGATTACCCATTATAGCAGCAGTAGATGTACAGGATGACCCTCTTTTGGCAGTTAGGTTATAGGCATATGGGTAGGAGTTAGTAGTTGTACATGAAATGTCCCATGGGGACCAGTAGGGAGATGTTCATATTGTCAGGCTGATTTATTTTGTGTCAGTGGCCTCATTTCTATTACCCAGTACTATATTGTATTTCTTTTGATAACCTTGAAAACAAAGGTATAAGCATGTACATATGTATATATGATGCAGTTTGTTTATTTCGCAATTTTGTTTGTATTACTTTATTTTCGATACAATGATTGTTTAGTGTATATCTTGCTGCCAAACCGAAATTGATTAAAATGAATAGTTAACTCTTAGTGCACCCCACCTAATAACTTATCAGGTAATATATTATAACTTAAGCATAGTATTTTGTCTAGTAAGGTGTTGCATTGGCCGTAAGTTTCAAAGGGAGGAAGGGAGATATTTTTGTGTTATTTTGTGTTAATTAGTGATTAAGGAGACAAAGTGGATGATGGGGAGACAAAGCATGGTCAAACTCTTACATAAAGCACTCTTGTCTAATGTTTTATACTTTTATGACATCACCTTTTATTTTATTGTCTAGTTGACTAAATTTGAATTTAATTATGTGATTAAGTGCTTTTGTAACTTAATTAACAGGATTAAGCAAGGATTAATGATTAACACACAAGAACATAATTAACAAGAATTAATATTGTGATTAAGCTTAATTAACCTTAATTAAACTCGATTAAGCTAATTAAGGGCGATTAGTGCTTAATTAAGCTATAAAGGCTCTAACTTGCTTAATTAGAGATTATCTAATCTCAATTAAGCATTCTCTTGATTGTTCTCATCCGAGTTAACCCGTAAACTATTCGTTAACCCCTTAATTAAGCCTTAATCTCATAATTTCTCATTAAGTGTCTAATTACTCAGGGTTACTGAGATAATTTAGCACGACAAGAAATTGAGGATCTTACAGCTTCAACCTTCTGAAATTCTTCTATTATGTTTCTACACAAAATAGCTCGAGAGACACAAAGCATATATTCCAAATAAAGTATATTATAGTATAAAGTTATGGATAAAGATGCTTTGAAGGCTTTTTGAGCACTTAAGTTATTTGTTGAATTTCATTTTTATAGAAGAATTTGTTATTCGAATTTGCCTTTTCTTGATCAAAAAGATTTGCTTGTATTCTGATTTGGTTTTCATCAAAACCCTTAGAAAACAATTCATTTCATAGCCTCAGAATAGCTTCTGATAGGCATTGGAGCTAACACCAACAAGCAATTATATCCATCTCACATCATCATACCAATCATCCACAATCATTCAATCACGAGTCAATGCTCAATCAAATTGATCATACATCATGCTCAAAGGCATCATACCTTCATCCCCTAAAGGGAGTTTGCAATTGGGTTATTCTTTGTGGAAAGTCTTATGAGCCATAATATGGTTCTTCATGTCTACTCATGAGAGAACCACATAATTAAAATAAATGTGTGTAGTCTTTTGGTTACATAGTCCTTATGTGAAATTACTTTTTACTTGAGTATATGTCTTATGGAACACTTGTTCAAGTTAACTAAGTTAGGTAATTATTTCCTTTCCTTGAGACAGTGCACTTAGTGATTCCTAGGTTTATGATATGCTCAGATGCCCTAATCATACTTCTGTTCCCAAGGATTTCAAGATCTCTCTATTCCTTGGGTCCTAACAACGCATAACCACACTCATGAACCCAATAACACCATGTTCATCAATCACCAAGGGATAGCTTTTATTTTAAGAAGTTATAAGATTCAAACTTTAGTAATTAGAATAGCAAGATTTCACCTTTATGATTATAAGGTTGCATGCTTTGTGAAAGTGATTATAAAGTTTTATCCTTTATGAAAGTGTAAGTCTCTAAAATTTTATTCTTCTCTTAAAGATTCAACCTTTATAAGGAGATGACACAAGATGCTAGCTTTTTGACTTAAAAGTCTTATTCTTTAAGAAAGTTGACACTTTTAATCATTATAAGACCATCAAGATTCCAACTTTATAATTTAAAGTTGTCCTAAAGTCTAAAAGATTCTTTCCTGAAGAAAGAATAATACTTTTAATCATGATTTGACTAAAGATTCAATCTTTGCAAGTTAGAGGTTGCAAGTCAACATTTTTATGACTTAAAAGTTATATTTTTTATTGAAGTTTGAAACTTTATGAATGATCTTGTCTTCAAGATTCAATCTTTAAGACATAAAGTGACAAGTTCTCATTTTTATGACTTAAAAGCTTCATGTTCTAAAAAATTTGGACCTTTATACTTATCCTTGTTTTCAAAAAGAACAAAATGAAACTTTTATGAAGCATGAATGGAGTGCCACTTTTATACATCAAGAAGCAAACTTTTTAAAGTTTTATGCTTTTAGGAATATTCATAGTCTTGTCAAGTCATGAAAAACATGTAAAAATGAGAATTTTTCCAATCATAAGCTCATTATAAGAGAATAAACAAACTTTTAACCAAATACCATCAAGAACATCATTCTTTTTCAATAACACACAAGAAAATATTAAGAAACACATACATCAAGAAAGAAAATGGAACTTTAAAGCATTCAAAGAGAGAAACTTTCAATAAACAAGAATAACTCATGAACAAAATCAAGAACATATTTTGCTAAAAATAGAAACTATTAGGGCCTTTATGAAGAAAACTCAAGGCATCCACATGAACACTCATGAACAAGGTTCAAGAAGCAAACTTTTTTCAAAAAGGAAACTTTCTCAAGTTCTTACTTAAAGATCTTAGCCATGGTGAGAGCCAAGCTTCAAGCTTTCTTTAGTAAATAAAAGAGAAGAGTAAGGATCACTACCTAAGGGAAAAAGTGGTGTCCTTGAACAAGAAAAAGAAGATGAAGAAGACTCCTCCTTTGGTGATGGTGGTGGCAATTTTGAATGAGGAAGAAAAGAGGTCTTGAGTTCTTGATGAAATGGAGTTTGTAGTGTGTAGATCTTGTCTCTGAAGACCAAAAGATGTGATCTTTGAAGGGTTTAGTGAGAGTTTTTGGTTATGATGATGGTAGAGAAAGGAAGAAGAATATGAAGAAGAATGAAGAAGGTGTAGAGAGAAGTTGGAAAGTTTGAGAGTTTAGAGAGAGATTAGAAGTTGAAAAATGAAGTGAATGTGTGTGTATGTGTTGTTGTTAGTCGTAAGTTTCAAGGGGTGGGGGGAGAGATATTTTTGTGTCATTTTATGTTAACACCCTACCAGATATAATATTATGCTTAAGTCATAATAATTACCCGGCAGTCTATTATGTGTGATTATCTCTTGAATATATAAATCTTAATTCATTGACATTGCATCATTTCAATGTCAAAATCATTATTATTACTATATTATATATATATATATATATATATATATATATATATATATATATATAGTTAATTTATTTATTATTATTTTCTTGTTGCTATTTGTGAATGCTATAAACACCTTCAGTGAGGTGTAGCGTGTAACATCCTATTTCCGAGTTCCGAGTTAGTCTTGCACAATTTTCGACTTTATATCCTGTCCGATTTCCGATTTCATCTAATTTTGATTATTCTTGATTTCTGACTTCATGTTCTAGTTTCAAGTTAAATGGGTGGCTTCCGAATTCCAATGTCCGACTTCGGGTTAAAGTATACTGGGACATTATTTCCGATCTCCAAACTGATGTACAGGTCTCCAATGAGGATCATTCCCGATTTCCTCGTTCGTGTTCAACTTTCAGCATAATTTCCGATTTCCGACCTTCAAGTACAAAGAACACGGACATGATTACCGATATCCGACTTCATGTTTCAAAGAAGATGTACCGATTTCCGGTCTCTTAACATTGCCTCCAGTTTCAGCCGAAGTACCCGAGTTCCGACCTAAACCTCATGTTTCAAAATAGTGTATGTGGTTTCTGACCTCAGAAGTTATAGTTTAACACAATGGTACAAGTACCGAACTTCGAGTTTAATGTAACGAGTTCCGACCTTAGAGTTGAACTCAATTAGCATGGACACGAGTTCATATCTTTAAGCTAATTTCCAAGTTATACACGAGTTCCGATGTCCTAGTTTATTCCCAGGAGCCTTCCATTTCGGTTGGTGTTCCCGAGTTTGAATTTGGAGTTCCGAGATTATGTGATTGTAAGCTATCGACTTCCGACATCCGACCTTGCTTCCAAGTCTCGAATAAACCAGACAAAATTTCCTTAAGTCACAAACAAGATGGGACGAGTTCCGACATCAGAATCGAGACGAGTTCCGATTTCAGATGAATGGAAACGAGTTCACTTTTAGGCGACGTAGAGAGCAATTCTGTAAGAGGGCGACGTGGAGAGCAAATTGAGGGGAAGGTTGGCTGAAATTCAGCCTTGTGTTTTAGGCCAATCAAAGCCCTCCAAGTTAACTACCACCTCAAGCTTATAAACTCATCTCTTTCTCTCCTTCAGCCTCATCTCTACGCTGCCTTCTTCCCCACTTCAACTCTCTTTTTCTCTTCTCCTCTCACCCAACTCCATCACTTTTTCAAGCTTAGCAAGGTTCTATCAACTCAAGCTTCAACACTTAGCTCAAATCACACTCCAAAGAGGTAGGATTCTACTTCTATTCTTGAATTCCTTGCACTATAGTTGTATTAAATTGTACTCTTCTTCATATTTTGGATGATATATTGGATGTATATGATGGATTATGATAGGATTAATAGGAAATCTTGAGTTGAAATTATGGTTAGAAGAAGAAAATTAGAAGGAGAGAAGAATCAGGATGCTGTCTTGGTGGAGATTCCCTGGCAGTCCGTACGGCGGAGTGTACAGCTCCGCCTAAAACTGGTTAAATCCAGTAAAACTATTTTTAGATGAAAGTAGACATTCAAGGCTTTTCATACATATATCATATAAGGATATTAGATTAGTATTGAGAGATATATGAATTTTTGAAGTTTGACCTAGGAACCAGGATTTTCATCCGGGCAGGGTGACTTGAGGAGGGTATAACTCACCCTATACAACTCCAAATTGAGTGAAACTAACTTTGTTAGAAAGCTTACACATAGGGGAACATCCCAATATGAAATTTCGAGTTTTTTATGATCCTAATTGGTCCCAGTGATTCGAAGAAGTTACCCTATGTCCAAACTGAGCCAAAACAGGGTAGTTCAAGAAGGTCAGCTTTTAGGACTTATAACTCGAGCTATACTAAAGCAAATGGAATGAACCTTGTGGTAAACGAAATTTTGTCCTGTTAGCTTCAATATGTGACCAATTTTGTGTGATTTGAGTTTAGTTTCGATTTTTAGTGAATTTACACTTCCAAGAGTGTAATTCGGGCCAGTGACTGAACAAGCTAAAGTAAAACTTGAATATCTTGAGTTATATAAATCAAAATGACATGGGACCAAAGAGGTTAGAAAGCAAACATATAGAACTATGACATAACCAAAATTTAGGTTTAAATGAGTTGAATAGAGATAAAGGTGGATTATACAAAATTTGAGCAAAACTGAATAGAATTGGCAAAATGGCCAAATTGATGGTTTCACAAGTATTAGTGGACATATAAGGTTTGAGTTGAGGATTGACAGTTTTACATTGATACATATGCTAAATTGATTATATTGGCATGATTGAATTGTCTGTGAGAACTGGCACTATTCATGGAGAAACGAAACTGATCCGTTATGCTGCCGAATTTACAGCAGAAGTCTATGAAACTAGAAATGTTTGTATGCAAGAATGATATAAGTATGATATGAAGTATATAAGAATAAATCAAGAAGCAGTATGATATGAGGTATATGAGAATAAATGATGAAGCGTATATTTGAGTTCATTCAGCATGTTTATACATGATCATGTATAAGAATGAAAAGACATGAGTATATTAAATGTGAATATATTGAATGTGGGTCCCTTCACTTGGAGGCAGTTATTTGAGATCCCTCCCTGTGAAGGCAGTTACATGAAAGATATGGGTCCCTTCACTTGGAGGCAGTTGCACTTTGAATTCCCCCTGTGAAGGCAACTACCCTCTACCTTAGAGGCACGTAATCAGAATGAGATCCCTCCAAGACTAGAGGCACGTGAATTTCCTTGTGGGTGAGTCGGTGTGACGAAGGCCACGGGTGGAGCTGACAAGCTCACTCCAAGACTAGGCCACCCAAAGGCAGTAAAGGCTAAAGACTAAAGACTAAAGACAAAGTATTAACGCATATGCAAGCACCCCACTCACATGAGGCATGGCATCGACCCAGCTAGTGTGAGTATAGGGGATAGGACTTACATGAGGCATGGCATGACCCAACTAGTATAAGTACCGAATGAAGGTCCCATATTCCTAAGGAATATGACACGGCAATCACGCTCTGACGGAGTATGACATGGCGATCATACTCTGGAATGTGGCATGTAAAGATATGATGATGAGCCTATATTCCTAAGGAACGTGACATGGTGATCACGCTTTGACGGGGTATGACATGGCAATCATACTCTAGAATATAGCATGATGACCCCACCCCCTAAGGAATGTGACATGGTGATCACATTCTGATGGAGCATGACATGGCGATCATACTCTGGGATGTGGCAGGACAGACATATTCCTAAGAAATGTGACATGGCGATCACATCCCGATGGGGTATGACATGGCGATCATACTCTGGAATATGTGTAACAAGTAAAGGAAGATAAAGAAATAGAAGCGAATTTTATGTATATGCATAAGTTCAAATAAAGGCATGAGCAGATACTATGTGTAGTTTAATATGTTATAGTTATAATTCATGGTATCATTCATGAATTGATTTTTTATGGGTTCTCCCGAATGCTAAGTGTATGATTAAAATAAGCTTTGCTTCGGACATTATATTTTCGAACTATAAGATTAAACAGTTTGTAAAGCATGTTCACCTTTTTCAAAATAAACCGAAGCAAACTGGAGATGACAACGATGATATGATGTATGATAATTAGAGAATCCTACTGAGAATTTATAATTCTCACTCCTATTTCTGTGTTGTCTCCAGATAGTTTCAGAGGTCTCCGAAGACGGCTGAAACAAGGTCCGCTCAGGTAATAGTAACAACTCCAGGGTGTGGTACTATGACTTAAGCATAGTGCTGTGCTTGGGAGGGTGTTACATAGCGTATTAATAGAAAATAGATAAGTCAGATAGAAAACAGTATCATACATTCTTGGAACCTTCCTTAGCATATGTACATAAGTGTTGAGTTTAAAGTCATAGCTACATAAACACTGTAGGTACAATAATGTTGGGCCATTACACAAAATCAATCGACCCATACTCATCACCATCAAAAAAAGGTCACATTGTAAACGTGTATCTGCTGCTGGATGGATCCCGTCTACCAGACTCCAAAGAAAGGAATCCGTTGGCCATGCCAAGGCTGGTCGGGGCATAGCTGTCGCCATTTGAACCTAAAGAAGAGGGTGAGGAAGCTGTCTCCTCAGACAAATTGCTATCGAATGAGATAACGGGTAACATCTGTGGTGGCAGTGAAGCAGGTGCTGGCAGGGGTGCTAGTGCTAGTGCTAGAGCTGGCTGAGCCATGTATAAAGGGATGGCTATGTAGGGTGTGGATGGATCAAATATCAGGTGGTGGAGAGGAACAGTGAAGTCCTTATGAGAGAACATACACAGGCGAAAATGACAGGTACCGGCTATGTATATAGAATCAAGCAGGGGGTCATAGTGAGTTTGGAGATCAGGTAGCTTGACGAAGAGGATAAAGGTCGCCTCCGAGTTCATGGTCTGAGAATGAGGCGGAAACATACAATAACATGAGAATTTGATGAAATTCTCAGTAGGATTCTAAACTATACTACGTTGACGTCACCATCATCCTCAGTTGCTTCGGCTTTTATTTAAATTAAAACAAGTGTAGAATAGCTATGATATTCTATTCAATTAATGTTAAGAGAAGGCATAACCCGAAGCAAGACTTAATTTTACTTTAATTAACAAGAAGTAGAAATAGATAAATATTTCTAATAGGCTTTGTGTACTACCAAACTATAAATAAGAATATAAGCACAAGAGATATACAAATAATGATGCATTTAGCTCAGGATTAATAAACAGAACCATGTGAAAAACATGAATGGAAGTGAAATGCACTTAGCTTTAGTGATCCCTTAACTCATATGATTTGCACTTTTCCACACTTGGTCCCTTGGGAGTTTTTGGCTGTATAATTCCTGGGTAATAGTCTACTTCTCATGATCGAGCTCATTCCTATACAAGAATATTGGGTTTACTTTCCCCAAACTTCCCACCGATATATTCCCCTTAACTTTAATCTGGAGCTGGCCCAAGTATTATGGAACTTTCCTCATAACATAATTCTTATAAGTTTCATGCAAGTATGCACATGTATCAATGTGTGTCTCATAATTTACATATAATCTTTGCAAAAATTTCTACAGCATGACGGATCATGTCCACTTCTCATGACTAGTGCCAATACTCAAACAGCCAATTATTTAGAGAAACCACAATAGCACATTCATTTCTCAACATCATTCAATAACATAGCCAAAGACTCAATATTTACACCTAAGTATAAGTTTCTGCTTATATTATTCATTCTTGCCCAATTATTTTAATATAAGCCATAATTTCTATTTAACTCCTTTAGACCTAAATTTTGGATATGTTGGAGTGTTATGTGTCTATTTCTAACCTCTTTGGTCCCATTTAATTTTGATAAGTGTAGCTTAAATTATTAGAGTTCTATCTCGGCCTGCCCTGTAGCTGGCTAAAATTGCAGAGTCAAAAGTAAAAATTCACTAAAAATTGAAACTTACTTGGATTCTTACCAAACCTATGTCGATTTAAATACCCAAAAAGTTTCACTTTGTTTGACTAATGATAGCTCAAGTTATGAGCTCACAAAGTTGATAGACTCGAATTGCCCTGCCTCTGTTCCAATAGAACAAAAGGCAACTTCAATAATTTACTAGGAATTATAGAAAACAAATTTTGTAACATCCTCAATTTTATGTCGTGCTAAATTACCTCAGTAACCTTGAGTAATTAGGCACTTAATGAGAAATTATGAGATTAAGGCTTAATTAAGGAGTTAACTCGGATGAGAAGAGTCAAGAGAATACTTAATGGAGATTAGATAATCTCTAATTAAGCAAATCAGAGCCTTTATAGCTTAATTAAGCCTTAATCGCCCTTAATTAGCTTAATCGAGTTTAATTAAGGTTAATTAAGCTTAATTGTAAGATTAATTTTTGTTAATCGTGTTCTTGTGTGTTAATCACTAATCCTTGCTTAATCATCTTAATTAAGTTGTATGAGCACCTAATCACATGATTAAATTCAAATTTAGTCAACTAGACAATAAAGTAGAGAGTGATATCATTAAAGCAAAAAGCATTAGATAAGACTACTTTATGTAAGAGTTTGACCATGCTTCATCTCCCTATCATCCCATTTGTCCCTTTAATCACTAATTAACACAAAGTGAAGCAAAAATATTTGTCCTCATGCTATTACAAGTTTTGGCCACTTCATGCACACACACACACATTCACTTCATTTTCAACTTCTCATTCTCTCTCTAAAGTTCTCAAACTCTCCAACCTCTCTCTACATTTCCTCTTCTTCTTCTTCATCTTCTTCATCATTCTCCACCTCCATAACCAAACCTTCCTCACTTAGCCCTTCATAGACCTCATCTTTTGGTCTTTGGAGACAAGATCAAAACGTTACAACCTCCATTTTCACAAGATCTCAAGAGCTTTTCCTTCCACCAAGCCAAACTACCACCATTTACAAGGAAAGGAACCACCATCATCTTCTTCTTCTTCTCTAGTTTTTGTGCCATTTCTAAGAGAGGTATTGATCCTCATCTTTTTCATTTTGTTTACTCAAGAAAGTTTGGGGCTTGGTTCTTTCATGACCAAGATCTCTAAGTGAAAACTTGAAAAGATCCTTCATACTCTTCAAGAGCAAAAGTTTCCATTTTTGGCAAAATATGTTCTTGTTGTTCTTCAAGTGTTCTTAAGTTTCTACTTTTAGAAAAATATGTTCTTGTTGTTCTTCAAGTGTTCTTAAGTTTCTACTTTTGGCAAAATATGTTCTTGAATGTTCTTGATGACATCTTGCTTAAAGTTGTTCCTTTTTTTTTATGATGAGTTGATGATTAGAAAAGTTTCATCTTATTATGTTTTCATGATTTGATAAGACTATAAATATTCTAAAAGCTTTAAACTTTAAAAAGTTTGCTTCTTAATGCACAAAAAGTGGGGCAAGTTTTAGTGCCATCATAAAGTCTTCTTTTGTTTTATTTTGGAGACAAAGATACATGTAAAAGTCTAAGCTTTTTAGAATAACAAGCCTTTTTTAGTTATAAAATGATATCTTATTACTTTATGTCTTAGGAATCAAACCTTTGAGAAAAGACTTTTCATAAAGTTTCAAACTTTAATCAAGAATGAAATCTTTAAGTCATAAAAGTGTTGTTTTGTAGCATTTAATTCATAAAGTTTAGATCTTGAACCAAATAATGCCAAAAGGTGTTAATTTTTATAAAGATCAAGACTTTTAACCTTAAAGTTGATGTATCATATCACTAGTTGATTAAGTGGAAACTTTTTTAATGTGGAGACAACTTTAAGTCATAAAGTTGAGACCTTGATGGTCTTAGAATAATTAAAAGAGTCAACTTTCTTAAAGAACAAGAATTTTTGGTGAAAAAGCTAGTAATTTGTATCATTATTACATAAAGATCTAAATTTTTAGACAAGAGCTATGATGAGCAATTTGTTGATACTTGATTAACCCTCATATTTAGTTTATTGAACCTCTTTTGTGCTTAATTGAATAATATTGGACACATTTTATAAGTTTGGACTCTAATTGGGCTCAATTGTATTTTTCAGCATTATTTTTAATTTTTACTATTTTTGTATTATGGCTGCATCTTGAGTTTTAGATATCTAAAATTACAAATTTTATATTGCAGGAAAGCTGAGAGAAAGATCTACAACTTTGATGAAGAAGTCAAAAACTAATTCAGATGTCTAGTGGGTTGAATTGGGCCACGAAGTTAGAACAGGGCTTTTACGCTAGAACCTGATCAGTGTGCACTAATTGGGCCATAACGTGAGTTGTAGACATTGGATTAAGGTGAAATTGGTGCCATTTGAAAGCTAAGATATAAAGCTTCAATTCATATGACAGTACTCTACAAAATAATGACATCTTGATAGACTTATTGGCTGTTGAATTTGACTAACGCGGATAGAGATACAACCTAGACATGCTATAAAGATTGGGCCATAACTCTCTCATTTTAAGTCCAAATTAAGCAAATTGGGTGTCCACTTAAAGCTAAGAGGTAGAGGACTAAGTTGGGCTCAAGTGTATTTTTGAATTTTGAGATTGGAGGTCTGATAAGAAGAGAGAAAACCGAGACGCAAAAGGGAGGACTCATATCCAATATTTTTCATTTTTTCTTTCTTCTCTTCTCCTCTCCTCTTCTTTTCTTTTTCTTTTCCTTTCATTTTGTAAGATACTTGTTTTGGGTTCAAACCTAGGCTAATACAATTGGGGCTAGAAATCAACATAGGTTAATTTGAGTTGAGGTCTCAATTATCTAATCAATTATGTGTTGGTTGAATTCCTAGAGTTCTCTAGGTAGAATTATGGGGCTGTTAGTAGAGATCTCTCTAATAGCTCAAATTAGTCGCACTCTATGTGTTGGATATATTGTGCGTTAATGATTGATTCACCTTATACCTAAGGAACTCTTTGAACTAATATTTTTATTTTCATCTAATTTTCTTTTATAGCTTATTGACTGCATGTTTGCACATACCCCCTTGTTACTTAACTAAATAGTAAGAACATCCTTGTGAGACGACCTTGGCTGCACTATACTTCAAATTTAGTGTAATTAAATATTTTAAAATTGTAATTTGGAGCAGGCTGCGACACTTGCTGCCAAGCTTAATATTAAAGGCACTTACTTTCATAAAGAATAAAACTTTATGGCTACTTTATAAAGAATGATAACTTTAATAATGTTTAAGGTAAAACATTAATATGTTATTAATGAAAGCTTAAAACTTCGTAAATTGAATAAGTTAAAAATCACCCTTGGTGATTAGTGAACATTGATGTTGTTGGGTTCATGATGTGGTTATGCATTGTCATGACCCAAGGATTAGAGGGATCTTAAACTCCTTGGGAACAGAAGTATGATTAGGGCCTCTGAGCATACCATGAACCTAGGAATCACTAAGTGCACTATCTCAAGGAAAGAAAACAATCACATAACTTAATTAATTTGAACAAGTGTTCCATAAGACATGTACTTAAGTAAAGAATATTTTCATATGAGGACTAGGCAACTAAAAGACCACAAACACATATCCTAACTATGTGATTCTCTCATGGGTAACCACGAGAAATCATATGACAATTCATAAGATTCTTCACAAAGAATAACGCAATATGAACCCGTTTTAGGGTATAAATGTATGATGCTATTCGGCATGATGAATGACAAGTTTGATTGAGCTTTGCCTCATGATTGAATGATGAGTGTGACAATATGATATAGATATGATGAGCTGTTGGTTGAAAATTTATGATTGGCATTTTGGGGAAGCTCCGGTCTAGCTATTATGCTGCCGGATTTCCGTCAAAATTATGGACTTAGTCACTTCATTGCATGTGTCTAGTTAAAGAAGTATTATGCATGTAAAGTATAATGATAAGCAAAGAATCAATGGGACATGACCCTTCAATCACTTCGGTAAGGGAAGTGAGAGACGGCGATCCATAAAGACTCAAGGAACCTCTATGAGGGAGGTAAGGGTGACATGGAGGACCCTCCAACTTAGAGGTAACCAATATCGGCTTAGTCTGATTTGGTTAGTACTGCGTGACGACGGTCACAGAATGAGCTTATGTCCAAAAGCGGTCTATTTCAAAGGAAAGTAAAGAAAGTTAAACACGTGCTAAAAATAAAAGTTAATGCAGGGCCATGGTCAAGTTGATGAGTTGCATAGTCATGCATGCTATTATATTCCTCACGTGCATTATGAATGTTTATTATGTATATTAGCCTGTATGCCTATCTATGACACTATGGATATGATGATAAAGTTAAAAGTAACCAGACTTCGGGATTTACATTTTCTGAAAACTATTAAAATTGAACCGATATCTGTCTACTATTTTTATATTAAACTCAAAGTGGCTAGGACGATGAGATGACACTGTGTTTGTCTAGTCGCGATCCTACTGAGAAATTTAGTATTTCTCACTCCTACGTTTCTGTGTCGTCTTCAGAGGATGCCGGCGTCGGGCATAGTGGTGATTTTCATTAAGTTTCCGGTGATGCATTGGCATTTCGACCCGGTGCTGAATGCATCTGTGCTGACTGCTCAGGCAGTGATGCGGGTCTACATGTTCCATAGCCACCAGTTCCATGCACCCATGATGAGTCCATTTTTCCGCCCTCATGAGCCATTCGAAGACATCACTATAGATGACGTTTGCCCGCCTTTCCATCCTCCAAGGTACCCCACTGACGGAGATTCCAACTCGGACACCCGCCTGACACTGACAGTTTCATTGGATTTTCATCCTTTGGAACCGTTTTATTCGAGCTACCGCGTGGAGACAGACCTATCTGAGCCTTCCTTCTCGTCCGTGATTCGCCTGTTATTCGATTCGTCTTCTTCTTCAGCAGCCCCTCATCACACTCCACCCCCGGTTCGCGGTCGCGGGTTCATTCGTACTTGTGCTATACCTCGTGGGCGTGGCCATGCTCGTGGAAGAGGATGTGGTGATATTCCTCCCAGTGGATTTGGGAACGGCTACCTCCCGCCAGATGAGTGAGATGTTGATTTGCATGTGGAGCTGAGCACGAGGATAACCCATTTTTGGTTGTAGCGAGGGTTATTATTTTCTTTCGGCATGTATGGACGGATTGGGATTTCTTATGTATTTCCTTTTATCATATATTTCATTAGGTTAATTTGTAGGGCCGACAGTAGGTATCGAACCCATTGTTATCATTGTGTATTAACTATGGGATGGCTATGGAATGAATGTTATCTTTATCTAAGATTGTGGTTATTCTCAATGCTTTCAGTTATGTTAAATGCAATGTATGATTGAGATAGCAACGTTTGTATTATATGTTCACGATGCACTCATGGCTCTCGATTTCAAAAACGGTTTACTTGTTTTGTTTAAAAAAAAAAAAATCTACCCCTATTTTCGTTTAAAAAGTAATTGCTAAAAGGTAATGTTACTTTCGCGAGCAAAAATAGCAACTAATAATTCCACAATATAACTTAAGAATAGGATGGAACTATTAGGGTATTACAAATTTGACCATAAAATTTTTATAGAATGTTCTCCTATGTCTTACCTTTCTACCAAAGTTTGTTGCACTCCATTCCAAGTTGTAAAGGGCAAGTTTTGCCCTGAACAACCTTCCTTGCTCAAAATCAAACTCAAAACCTAGGGCAAACTTCCAAAATTCATATCTCCCTAAATACTAACCCAATGGCCTTATAATTTATATGTATGGAAAGCCCTAGAAATCTAGTATCATCTACAAATAGTTTCATCTCAGTTTAAAGTCTATAGGCAAGTCCGTACAATACGCAAGTATAGACGCTGTAAGGATTTTGAGAAAAACCTAGTTCTATTTGGTTCTTTCTAGTAATTATCATTTAATCTTCAAGTTAACCTAAACAAAACCATACCAAATGATGTGATCAAGGAAGATAAAGTAGACTCAAGAAAGCCAAGGAGGAGATCCTTTGAAAGGACTTGGTGGACCAATGACTAGATCCAAATCAAAGAGAGCTAAGAAAGCTTTGGGCCAAATGATTTCAAGTTTGTTTGAGGCAAAGCCCATTCAAGAAGATAAAGACTCAAGACTAGTCCATTGCATTCACGTGGCTGAACAAGCATAGTTATATCTTTGGGCTTGTTAATTTTAAGTTAGTAATAATGTAATTGGGCTTGTATGTAGCCCATCACTTGTTTTTAGCTATTTAGTCTTTTACTCATTTTTAATAAGTTTAGATTTTAATCTTGGGCTAAGTTTTGCAGCCCACTTGCTAAACTTTAGTTTATTTTGTAAACCTTGTAAGCACCTTTTGAAGGGGATTTTTCACAAATTGAAATCAGAATACTTTTTAGTAAGAGTGTCTCTTTGGTTCTTGCTTGGAACCGTAGGTCTTATCAAGAGTTTCAAATTGCTCTTGTGGCGATCACCCTTGGTTTATCAATCATCCTTGATTGTGGTGCCCTCTAATCCATTCCATTTCTTGTCTCTTCCATATTTTGTGATTTTTATTTCTCCTTGATTGAATTATAACCAAAATACACTAGAAATTAGGGTTTATGGATAATGGATCATAACATTTGGTAATCAGAGCCAGCTTCTTCGAGTTGCAGAATTGGTCAGTTTTCTTTGGTTCATATCTTGAGTTTTGCACATCATATTTCGGTGTTTCTTGGGTTTTTTCTGAAGTTCAGCATCTCATCTTTCATCTCGTTTTTGAATCGTTGAAATCTGAATTTTCTAACTTGAGATACAGCGAATTCTTTTTACGAACTCATTCTTGTACAATCTTGCAATTTGTTTTTTTTTTTTTTTCCTCCCTTGTTTGATTCATCTTTTGCTTAATTTCATGATGCTCTTTTAATTTCCATTTCTTTCTTTGTTTGATGTTACATTTGATCAGTGGCTGGAAAAAAAAAAAAAGAAAGGTGCAAGTTGTTCATCATGTGTTCTTGATGTTCTTGGGAATTGTTTCATTTTAATCTTTCCAAGCTTTGTTAGTTTGATGTTTAGTTGTTAAATATGTGCTTATTTTGATGTGATTCCTTTTGGTCTATTCATCTACAATCATCAAGAACAGAAAAAAAAAAAAAAGAAATAGAATTAAAAAAATGCAAAATTTGAAAAACAAAAAAAAAGGTCAAAACAGTAGCTTGTTTCTTATTGTTCTTCAAACCTTTATCTTGTTCTTGTCTTGTTTGGCCTCTGATATGAGTGTGCTTATCCTTGTTTAGTTTTTTTTGCTTGTCTCTTTTGGATCTTAAAAGTTTTATCTTAGAGTTTTCTTTTGTTTGACCTCTTGTTTGTTTTGTGATTTAACATAAGGGTTTTTTGGAGTTTCTCTTTGAATTGACCTGTGATTCCATTTCAAAACCTACAAAAGCACTTGAGTGGTAAAAGGCAAGAGAGTACATTACATAAAAGCCAATTTTGAGTGCAACAAACACGAGTGATATGTCCTTAAGAGTGTAAACACGTGAGAAGTGTGGTGAGGTCCTATTGCTTTCACTTTTGTTTTCTTTTTACTTGAATTATGCAGGAACAGGTGGTGATGGTAACCCTCATCCTGAGGGAAACAACAGATTGTTAGTGGAGGCTATTACAGCTCAAATGCAAAGGATGATGAGGGAGCATACAGAGGAGTTATATGAGAGAATTAAGCCGTTAGAAAGTCAGGGACATCATGATGATGATGGAGATAGAAGGAGGCTTGATGGAAAAAGAAGAAGAGATCATGAAGTAGATCCAAGAGAGGACCAAATTGAGGGAGTGAAGCTTAATATCCCACCTTTCAAAGGGAAAAGTGATCCAGAGGCTTATCTTAAGTAGGAGATGAAAATTGAGCAGTTATTCTCATGCCACAATTACACTGAAGAAAAAAAAGTAAAGGTGGCAGCCATGGAGTTTACTAATTATGCACTTATTTAGTGGGATCAAGTACAAAAAGATAGGTTGAGATATAAAGAACCATTGGTGGATAGTTGGGTAGAGATGAAGAGGCTAATGAGGAGGAGATTTGTCCCTTCCTATAATCATAAGGACCTTCATAACAAGCTTTAAAGACTCACACAAGATAGTAGGAGTGTTGATGAATATTACAAGGAGATGGATGTGTCTTTGATTAGAGCCAATGTGAATGAAGATAGGGAGGCTACTACGGCATGCTTTTTGAATGGGCTGAATAATGACATTAGAGATGTGGTTGAGCTACAAAATTATGTGGAGTTGGAGGACTTGGTACATCAAGCTACCAAAGTAGAGCAGCAACTTAATAGAAAAGGTACATTGAAGAGGAGTTCTTCTAATTTAAACTCTTCAAATTAGAAGGAAAGAAATAAGAATGAGGGTGGTACCTCTTCTAGTAATACCACGGCTGCACCTCAAAGGACTCAATTCAAGTCCAATGAGACCCCTAAAAAGACAAGAAGTAATTAGATAAAATGCTTCAAGTGTTTGGGAAGAGGACACATAGCATCCAAATGCCCAACCAAGAAGACTATGCTTCTCAAAGATAATGGAGAAATCACAAGTGAGTCCTCATTCGAATCTGCCCTAACTAGTGAGGATGAGTATGAGGAGGAGATAGCACCTGAAGGAGATTTATTCATGGTAAGGAGCTTGTTGGGCAGCCATGCAACGGATTTGGATGAAAGCCAAAGGGAAAATATTTTCCAAACAAGATGTGTCATCCAAGGGAAGGTTTGTTCTTTAATTATTGATGGAGGGAGCTGCACTAATGTTGCTAGTGCAAGGATGCTCTCAAAACTGAATTTGGAGGCTAAACCACACCCATGGCAATATAAGCTTCAACGGCTTAGTGAGGATGGTGAAATGATTGTAAGTAATCAAGTGGAGGTGGAATTCTCCATAAGGAACTATGATGATGCAATTTTGTGTGATGTGGTGCCTATGAAAGCTTGCCATTTGCTTCTTGGTAGGCCTTGACAGTATGATAAGAAAGCTCTACATGATGGGTTCACAAATAAATTTTCATTTGTATATAAAGAGTGCAAGACTATTCTTGCCCCTTTGTCTCCAAGAGAGGTTGGTGAGGATCAATCCAAAATGAGAGATAAAAGAAAACAAGAAAGAAAAGAAAAAGAGAGTAAAAAGAAAAGGAAAAAGGAATTGAAAAGAAAAAAGAAAAAGAGAGTGGAAAAATAGAGGAAAAATTGCAAAATCTGTTTATTAAAGAAAAAGAGGTGAAAAAGGCTATGCTCATGAAAAAGCCAATGCTTTTACTTTTGAGTAAGAAAAGTAAATCAAATGAAGTGGGTACTACTAACTTTATTTCTTGTGAAGTTTCTTCTTAATTGCACGAATTTGAAGATATCTTTCCCAAGAAGGTATCCCATGGCCTACCACCCTTGAGAGGCATAGAACATCAAATTGATCTCATTCCAGGGGCTTCATTGCCTAATAAGCCAGCTTTTAGGAGTAAACCCCAAGAGACCAAGGAGATTCAAAAGCAAGTTGAAGACTTGATGCAAAAGGGGTGGGTGCAAGAAAGTTTAAGTCCATATGCAGTTTTAGTCATTCTAGTGCCTAGGAAAGATGGAACTTGAAGGATGTGCACTGATTGTAGAGCCATCAATAACATCACGATAAAGTATAGACATCCCATTCCTAGATTAAATGATTTGTTGGATGAATTGCATGGTGCCTGTTTGTTTTCTAGAATTCATCTTAAAAACAAATATCATCAGATTAAGATTAGAGAAAGGGATGAATGGAAAACTGCTTTTAAAACCAAATATGGATTATATGAATGGTTGGTCATGCCCTTTGGATTAACAAATGCTCCTAGTACCTTCATGAGATTAATGAATCATGTGTTAAGGGAATTCCTAGGAAAGTTTGTTGTGGTTTATTTTGATGACATTTTGATTTATAGCAAATCCTATGATGATCATCATGTGCATTTGAAGAGTGCATTGGAAGCTCTTAGGCGTGAGAAATTGTATGCCAACATGGAAAAATGTATTTTTTGTATAGACCATGTAGTTTTTCTTGGTTTTGTTGTTAACTCACAAGGAGTGCAGATTGATCAAGAGAAGGTGAAAGCTATTCAAGAGTAGCCAACTCCTAAGAATGTTAGTGAGGTAAGAAGCTTTTATGGTTTAGCTAGTTTCTATAGGAGCTTTGTTGAAGATTTTAGTACATTAGCTGCACCTTTGAATGAAGTGATTAAAAAGCATGTGGGATTTAAATAGAGTGAAAAACAAGAGCAAGCCTTTGCTGCCCTCAAAGATAAATTAATTCATGCACCTATTCTTGTATTGCCTAATTTTGCTAAATCTTTTGAGATTGAATGTGATGCATCCAGTGTGGGAATAGGGGTTGTTTTGATGCAAGAAGGGCACCCAATTGCTTATTTTAGTGAAAAATTAAATGGTGTTGTTCTTAACTATCCCACATATGATAAAGAGTTGTATGCATTAGTAAGGGCATTACAAACATGGCAGCATTACCTATTACTTAAGGAATTTGTGATTCATAGTGACCATGAGTCCTTGAAGTATCTAAAGGGACAAGGTAAGCTGAATAAGAGGCATGCTAAGTGGGTTGAGTTCCTTGAGCAATTTCCCTATGTGATTAAGCATAAGAAAGGTAAGGCTAATGTGGTTACTGATGCACTTTCAGGAAGGTATGCTCTCTTCTTTACTCTTGAAACTAAATTCATTGGTTTTGAGCATATAAAGGAATTGCGTAACATCCTCAATTTTTGTCTAAGCTAATTAGTTCAATGATCCTGGCTAATTAGAGAGGTTAACGATTAACTGAGAATTAATCGACTAATCTCGATGAGTAATAGCTTAGTGAATTGAGTCAAGTCAATAATTGAATCATAATGTACTAAATGGTTTAATTAAAACCTAATTATTCAAACCTCGTTAATTCGTAACTTAGAAATGTAATTAAGCTAATCCAATTTTATTAATTAAGTACAAGACAATTGTTCTACTTTACCAATTGAGATAGATTAATTCTAAACCCTAATTACATAATTCATAAGATCAATTCTTTTAAGAGGAAAAATGTCTTAAAGATGTAATAAACCGAAATCGGATAAAGAGCAATTTAAACCAATTGAATTAATTAACATTTAGATAATTGTAACAATTATAAAGATGTAGAAACTTCCCTTTAATTATTGTTTGAAAGTTTGGTCAAAGCAAGAGCCATATCCAACCATCCATTTACTTTCTCATCATACACCACAAGATCAAGAGTCCATATTAGTAGATCCCTTAAGTCATGACAAGAGTTGTACTCTTCTTCATCAAGATAATGACACTTGGTGTGATCCTAGCCATCCAAGCCAAATCCTAAGAGAGCTCATACTTTTAACCACTTGACAAAAACACTACATAGTCTTTACCCAATTTCCGAGACTCAAAGGAAACACAACACCCTCTTTTGTCCCAAGGTTTTTCCCACTCCCTAGCTTGTGTAAGAAGTAAAAATCACATCACTCTCTCCCCTCATTTGTGCGCCATTCAGCCTCTCCTCTCTCCCCCTCACTTCATTTTTCATTTCCTCACCCAAAGACACAAAGCTCTCTCCTCTCTCCAAGTTCCTTTCCTACTCTCTTGTTCTTTCAATCTTCCTTGTTCTTCCTCCAATCTCTCTACTACTCCTCACCCCATTTCCATCACCACCATCACTATCCCTTCAAGGACTACCATTTTTGGTCCTTGGAGAAACAAAGCCACTCATACACAAGCCTCACTATCAAGCTCAAGGAGAAGGAGGCCATCTCCAACATCTTTCTTTCTTTTCAAGCTTTCAAGAAATCCAATTGGTAGTGACTCTAACCCTTTTTTCTTCCATGTTTTTCAAGCTCTATAACTCCTAAGCTCTTCATAGCTAGGTGGTTTTAGGACTTGCCTCAAGGTCTCATGACCATTTCTTGCTCTATGAGTTTTCTTGTCTTTTTGAAAAATGTTATCTTGAAGTGAGAATATGTGGCTTGATGGTTTTATGTATCTTGCTTTATTTTGGTTCAAAATACTGATTTGGTGACTCAAACTTTGAATATGATGAAGAGATAAAACATAAAAATGGTGATTTGAAGTGGTATAACAACATCTCTATAAGTTTGATATGTAAAACTCAAAAACGAGTTAAGCTGAAATTCTAGCAGTATATGATGCGTATGGTATAACTCATTCTACAAAACTCAAAATGCAACGAAACTAATTTTCTATGAAAGTAGACTCAAAGAGCTTTTCATACATATAAAATATGTGAGATTTGGCCTTAAAAAGAGAGAGATATGAATTTTCAAAGTTTGCTGTTCCTGGATGGGTTTCTGTCCGGGCAGTGGGTAATAAAATGTGCATAACTCAAGTTATACATAACATTTTTGAGTGGGACGAAGTTTGTTAGAAAGCTAAGACACAGAATAACACTCCCATAAAACAGTTTTATCAGATTTCATGTGTGGAACTCCCAGTGAAGTGGACAAGCCACTGACCCGAGATGAACTTTCAATCCTGAACAGTCAGAATAAAATGTGCATAACTCAAGATACAAAATGAATTTTTAAGTGGGGTTTATTTTGTTTAAAAATAGACTCAGAGAAGTACATCCACACAAAAATTCGAAATAAAAGAGTAAAAGATGAAATTATGGTGAATTTTCAAAGTTACTGCCCCACCGTAAAAGTAAAAACTGGTTATGGTAAAATTTAAAGGTTAATGAGAAATAAGCTTTAAAACATTAAGACCCTCATATTAAGTATTGGAAAACCCTCATAATTCAACTTAAAAGTTTCAAAAAGGATAATGGATGAAAGTGGCCCTATGCCCAATAAGAGAATTTATACAAGAGTAGCATCAATTAAAAGCTTACACTAAATTTACTAAGCTAAGCTCATAAAACTTTGCTTGAGAATATGCCTTATGTTTATGTGCAAGCATGATGCTATGATGATGATGAATAATGATGATGATATGATATGATGATGATCATGATGATGATGATGTGATATGATGATGATTATGATAGTGATACGATGATGATATAAGAATGATAATGATATGATGACGATATGATAATGAATGATAATGATATGCATATGATATGTTGATGATATGATGCTTAATGATATACATGAAAAGATTAATAAATATGAACACCTTGGGGATGGCGATACGTAACGCCTAAATATGGAAAAGAATTAAAATAATTTTACATCATAAACTTTAATAAGAAGAGAAAGTAAACTAAGGGTGTGATCCTTCAAAAGGGAAGGTGACCCAAAGTAAGCTCCCCTCACCCACGACTCACATGAGGCATGGCATGACCCATCTAGTGTGAGTATAAGGGATAGGTCTTACATGAGGCATGGCATGACCCAGCTAGTGTAAGTACCGAAATTCTATGGTGGCGGTGGCCACGGTATGAGCTCATTACCACTTATGTTTAGTGGGTGAAAAGATAAAGTCAAGTTAAGAAAAGAAAAGGGACTTCGGTCCAAACCCTAAAAAGGGAAGAAGTTAAGAAAAAAACCTATAGCACAATCATGCATTTTTATATGATTATACTTATGCCCATGTATGATATGATATAAGTGATTAGAGATTATGTTAAAATTGAATCAGCTTCGGATATTCATGATTTCGAAAACCCAAGAATTGAACCTTATGCATGCTCACTATTTTCATTAATAAAACCGAAGTGGCTGGGACGATGACGATGACACTTTCATGTCGGGTTCGAGTCCTACTGAGAAATTCCATTTCTCACCCTATTTATTGTCCCGTATCGTCACCAGATCGCGATGGCGCATCCGGTGGAGCAGAGCATGGATCCCCAACACTGTGAGCGGGCGTATGACGTGGGATGTCAAACGGTTGCTGATGTGGACTTGTCGTCGTCATAGCTCTGCATCTTCATTCATCTCTTTTGTGACGAACAATGTCGATTTTAGTTTGTATCTAGTATTTGGATCATGGCACGACCATGAGCCTCTTTTGATGTAATGCTGATATATATGTATGTATATATATTATGAACCCATATCGATGTAATGATTTTGCTATATAATGCAATGTATTTGTGAATTACTATTCATTTACCTTTCTCTTGTTTTATGATATTGGAGTACGTATTGTATGCGACACGCTCTTTCTCTGTCTAGCTTCTCGTTCAAGGCTTTACTTTTCAAAATGCTGCAAAGCGACGACGTATTTCAAAGAAAAATCTTATCGTATTTTCCACGTAACTTAATTTCAAGCAAAGATTAGTTTTCCATGAGCATAAGTAACAATTAATAAAACGCCGTAATACGACTTAAGCGTAGTATGGGTTTATTAAGGTGTTACAAATTGTATGAGCATGATCCAAATTTTTCTCAAATTTGTAAGAATTGTGTGCATGCTGTCCAAAAAGGGTACTTTAGGCATAAGGATTATTTGTTTAAAGAGAAAAGGTTAGGCATAAGAATTATTTGTTTAAAGAGAAAAGGTTGTGTGTGCCTAAAGTTCCATTAGAGAGTTGCCTGTAAGAGAGGCACATGAAGGGGGTTTAATGGGGCATTTTGGTGTCCAAAAGACTTTAGACATATTGCATGAACATTTTTATTGGCCACACATGAAACATAATGTGCATAAATTTTGTGAAAGATGTATTGTTTGTATCAAGTCTAAGTCAAAGGTAATAGCTCATGGACTCTATACTCTTTTGCCAATTCCTGATTTTCCTTGGATTGATTTATCTATGGACTTTGTTTTAGGACTACCTTGGACAAAGAACGGCAAGGATTCCATTTTTGTGGTGGTGGATAGGTTCTCCAAGATGGCTCATTTCATACCATGCAAGAAGGTGGATGATGCTTGTCATGTGGCTGACTTGTTTTTCAAAGAGGTAGTGAGGCTTCATGGATTACCTAAGAGCATTGTGAGTGATAAGGAAACCAAGTTCCTAAGTCACTTTTAGAGGGCACTATGGGGTAAGATTGGTACTAAATTGCTTTTCTCAACTACTTGTCATCCCCAAACTGATAAGCAAACTGAGGTAGTTTATAGAACTCATTTTACTCTCCTTAGGGTTGTTATAAAGAAGAATATTAAGTCATGGGAAGAGTGTTTGCCTCATGTAGAATTTGCATATAATAGCTATCCATAGCACTACTAATTGTTCTCCTTTTGAGATAGTGTATGGATTTAACCCCTTGACTCCTCTTGATTTACTGCTGCTCCAAATTACAATTTTAAAATACTTAATTACACTAATTTTGAAGTATAGTGCAACCAAGGTCGTCTCACAAGGATGTTATTGCTATCTAGTTAAGTAACAAGGGAGTATGTGTAAACATGTACTAAATAAGCTATAAAAGAAAATTAGATGAAAATAAAAACACTAGTTCAAAGAGTTCCTTAAGTATAAGGTGAATCAATCATTAACACATAATATATCAAACACATGGAGTGCAGCTAATTGGAACTATTAGAGAGACCTCTACTAATAATCCCACAATTCTACCTAGAGAACTCTAGGAATTAAACCAACACATAATTGATTAGATAATTGAGACCTCAACTCTAATTAACCTATGTTGATTTCTAGCCCCAATTATATTAGCCTAGGTTTGAACCCAAACCCAATTTCTAATTCTTTAACTAATCAAGTTCATACCAATTGATCAATTAGCAATCACCCAACTAATTCCTCATGCATAAACCCACATATCAATACCATTCAATGCAAGTTTACAAATAAAAGAGGGCAAAGAATCAAAAAAATAAACATGATTAAAATTCAAGCATAGGGTTTCAAGATTACAACCCATAGGGTTTCAAGATTACAACCATAATACCCTTGTAGTCTCCTTGAACTAGCTTGAAGTCCTACTCCTCCATTGCAATGAAGGTTACAAACTAGAACCCAAAACAAGTATCTTCCAAAATAAAAGGAAAAGAAAAGAAGAGGAGAGGAGAAAAGAAGAGAAGAGAGAAAAATGAAAAAAAAAGTTGGATATGAGTCCCCTTCGCGTCTCAATTTTCTCTCTTCTTATCAGGCCTCAAATGTCAAAGTACAAAAATACCCTTCAGCCCAACTTAATCCTCTGCCTCTTAGCTTTAAGTGGACACCCAATTTGCTTTATTTGGACTTAAAATGAGAGAGTTATGGCCCAATCTTTATAGCATGTTTAGGTTGTATCTCTATCCATGTTAGTCAAATTCAACAGCCAATAAGTCTATCAAGATGTCATTATTTTGGAGAGTGCTCTTCATATGAATTGAAGCTTTATATCTTAGCTTTCAAATGGCACCAGTTTCACCTCAATCCAACGTCTACAACTCACGTTATGGCCCAATTAGTGCGCACTAATCAGGTTCCAGTGTAACAGCCCTGTTCTGACTTCGTGGTCCAATTCAACCCATTAGGCATCTGAATTAGTTATTGACTTCTTCATCAAAGTTGTAGATCTTTCTTTCATATTTTCTACAATATAAAATTTGTAATTTTTAGATGTCTAGAACTCAAAATACGCCCAGAATACAAAAATAGTATAAATTTGTAATAATGCTAAAAAAATATAGTTAGGCCCAATTAGAGTTCAAACTTATAAAATGAGTCTAATATTGCTCAATTAAGCACAAAAGAGGTTCAATAAACTAAATATGAGGGTTAATCAATGTATCAAAATGTTGCTGCTTAACAGCCTATGCCTAACATTTCTGTTTTTAAGCATAAAGATGCGCAGGCTAAGGCTAACTTTGTGAAGAAGCTGTATAAGCAAATAAAAGCCCAAATTGAGAAGAAAATGGATAGTTATGCAAAGCAAGCCAATAAGGGCAGAAAGAAGGTTGTATTTGAACTCGGTGACTGGGTTTGGGAACACACGAGAAAGGAGAGATTTCCATCTCAAAGGAAATCCAAACTCCAACTTAGGGGTGATGGACCCTTCCAAGTCTTAGAGAAAATAAATGACAATGTCTACAAGATTGACTTACCTAGTGAATATGGGATAAGTGATACTTTTAATGTTGTTGACTTGTCCTTATTTGATGTAGGTAATGAGGATCTAAATTCGAGGACGAATTCTCTTGAAGAAGGAGGGGATGATGTGATCAAGGAAGATAAAGTAGACTCAAGAAAGCAAAGGCAAGGAGGAGATCCTTTGGAAGGACTTGGTGGACCAATGACTAGATCCAAATCAAAGAGAGCTAAGGAAGCTTTGGGCCAAATAATTTCAAGTTTGTTTGAGGCAAAGCCCATTCAAGAAGATAAAGACTCAAGAATAGTCCATTACATTCACATGGCTAAACAAGCTTAGTTATATCTTTGGGCTTATTAATTTTAAGTTAGTAATAATGTAATTGGGCTTGTAATTTTATATAGCCCATCACTTGTTTTTAGCTATTTAGTCTTTTACTCATTTTTAATAAGTTTAGGTTTTAATCTTGGGCTAAGTGTTGCAGCCCACTTGCTAAACTTTAGTTTATTTTATAAACCTTGTAAACACCTTTTGAAGGGGATTTTTGGCAATTTGAAATCAGAATACTTTTTGGTAAGAGTGTCTCTCTGGTTCTTGCTTAGAACCCTAGGTCTTATCAAGAGTTTCCAATTAATCTTGTAGCGATCACCCTTGGCTTATCAATCATCCTTGATTGTGGCGCCGTCCAATCCTTTCCATTCCTTGTCTCTTCCATCTTTTGTGATTTTTATTTCACCTTGATTGAATTACAACCAAAATACACCAGAAATTAGGGTTCATGGATAATGGATCATAACACCAAATCATCCTTAAATCACCCAATAAACATCATACAATATCACCTTCATAAAAAATAAAAAAAAAAAGATCAACCACAGCCACCAAGTCAAGAACAATAATCAAATCAAGAGGATCCTACCTTGATCTAGTGGAGTAACTAGTAAGGAAAGGGATTCTTGAGGAATTTAGATGGTTGCAAGAGTAAGATGAAATATAGATAGCTGAGTTCCTCATCCTTTTCCTTTCTTGAACGTAGTATTAAGGGGCAAAGGAGCAGAATCTATTGTTAATAATAATGGTGGTTGAAGGCTTGGATTCCTATTGGTTGATTCTTCAAGTGGCTCAGAAATGAGCCAATAAAGACTATAATTGTGTCCCTGCATTGCGCCACTTTTAAGTGGTTATGTGGCTGAATTTTCAGCCATTAAACATAGGGTTTTGAGTGTATAATTCTATTGATTCAGTTTTGACAATTTAAAATATCAAATCTCTACCGATTTCCTTTAAATCGGCAAAACGGTTTTTGAAAAATTTTGTGAAGCTTTCTATGTTGCTATTCAAATTATTCATAAGCCTAATCTTTCTAATTGATACTTAATTGGCCTTAAATAAATACTTAATCAATTTCTAATCAATTTCACTGATTCATTAAAACTAAACAAATCGATTAAAATGATAAAAATCTTTCGGATGTTACATTACTACCCTCCTCAAAAAAATTTTGTCCTCAAAATTTAGTACCTGATAGTTCAGGATACTCTTTCCTTATATCTGATTCTAATTCCCATGTGTAATCTTCTGTGCCTTCATTTCCCCATGCTACCTTTACTAATTATATGACCTTATTGCGAAGTTGCCTACTGCTTCTATCTACGATCTGTGGTTGTGGTATGCGAAAGGTCAAGTCCTTTTTTAACCGTATTGACTCAAGTTCTAAGAAATGTGTAGGGTCAGGTTGACATCTTCTGCGTTGAGAAACATGAAAAACATCGTGAAGGTTTGACAAATGTAGAAGTAAAGCAACTCGATTTGCAACCGGCCCGATTCGCTTCAAGATTTGGAAAGGGCCAATAAAGCAAGGGCTTAGCTTTTTAACCTTAATGGCTCTACCTATTCCGGTAGTGGGCATGATCTTCAGAAACATGTGGTCCCCCTCTTGAAATTCTAGGGGTTTTCTCCTGTATCCACGTAACTCTTTTGATGGCTTTGAGCAACGAGCATCTTACTTCGAATTTTCTTGATCTACTCAGTAGTTTGTCTAACTAAATTAGGCCCCAAAAAACTTGATTCTCCTTATTCATACCAACATAGTGGAGATTGGCACTTCCGTTTGTACAATGCTTCGTAAAGAGCCATGACGATACTAGCATGATAGCTGCTGTTGTATGCAAATGCTAATAGTGGTAAGTATCGATCCCAAATCCCACGTTGCTCCATTATGTATGCTCGGAACATATCTTCTAAGGTCTAAATTGTCCTTTCCATTTTACTATCCGTTTGTGGATGATATGCAGTGCTTAGACATAACTAAGTACCAAATGCCTTCTGTAAGGCTCCCTATAATCGCGAAGTGAATCTTAGGTCTCGATCAGAGATAATGGTTGAAGGGATCCCATGTAGTCTTATAATCTCTTGAATATACAGTTGCGCTAATTTCTCCAAGGGACAATTTGCTTGAATGGGTAGAAAGTGAGCAGATTTGGTTAGTGATGTGGAACCCCATGGATATAAAGATCCAAAAACCCCAGGCACTCACTTTGATAGAAAACAAGATTTAGAATAAAGACCCCCCTACTAAACCCTCAAGAAACCTGTACTTGGAAACGTAAATAATAGGAAAAAGATAGAACATAAATTGATTGAATATAATAAGGAATTTACCTTAGGGTGAATTCTCTCAATTTCTTGATGTAACAAGCAAAGCAAATCACTCACCTTACTTGCACACAAAAGCACTATTTTCTTGAAAGAAAAAAAATTAGAATTTTAATTAATCAAAAACTACTAAACAATGTGTCCCATGATGTATTTATAACCTCTTACATTAGGTTAAACACTTAAACTAAGTCCAAGCCCAATAAGAAGTGTTCTGATGCTAAATAATAAGGATTGTGCTGGATAAAACATAAAACATAAAACTTGGGCTAAATAAAATAACTAAAAATTTAGATGTCCTAAATATTTAAACTACCTAAGCTAAACAAGACCAAAATAAGAGAATGGCCTAATATGGCCAGAATAAGCTTCTAAGCCCAATTCATAGCAAATAACAAGATGTTGGCTTGTCCATTAGTATGAGTTGGCATCTTGGTCTCCTTGGCCCATTCTTGATACATCTCTTCCACAATTGCTTTAGCCAAGTTCCCAAAGTTTTCCCTTAACCTCTTTGCTCTTGCTCGTGTGATTAGCCCTACAGGCATATTAAAATCTCTATCTTACCCCCGTGGGCTAGAATGTCCAATTTGTCCTCCGGAGCACGTATTAGTTAGTCTATCCACTATGACCCATAAAGCATCATATCCTGTCGGCGTTCTTGGTAATCCCATTACAAAATCCATAGAGATACTCTCCTATTTCCATTCAGGGATTTCCAGAGGTTGTAGCATCCCCGAGGGTCTTTGATGTTCTACTTTCACCTTCTGATAGACGAAACATTTGTTTATGAAGCTCACCACATCTGACTTCATGCCTGGCCACCAAAACATTTTCTTGAGGTCCTGATACATTTTAGTAATGCCAGGATGTACGGTAAATTCACCTTTATGTGCTTCCTCCAAGATTCTTCTTCAGAGATCACTTCCCTCGGGTACACATACTCTGTCTTCATGCCGCCATATGCCCTCCTTATCTTGAGCAATATTTGTTAATTTCCCTTATTGCACGAGATTGATTGTATGCTAAAAGCTGGTATCCTGCTGTTGTGCTTACCAAATTTACTCCTTAAAGCTACTGGTAATCTTGATTTGGTGTAACCGAATGGCCTTAGGAGTCATAGAGATCCCCAAATCAAGGTCTTGAAAACTCTCTATGAGTTCCACTTCTTTAATCATCATCCAGGCTACATTCAAAGATTTCCTGCTCAAGGCACTTGCTACAATATTTGCCTTACCTGGATGATATTTTAATTCAAATTCATAATCTTTGAGAAGTTGCATCCACCGCTGCTGCCTCATATTTAATTCCTTCTGATCAAAGAGGTACTTCAAACTCTTGTGATCAAAAAAGACTTCAAATCTTACCCCATAAAGGTGGTGTCTCCATATCTTTAAAGCAAACACAACCGCTGCTAATTCAAGATCGTGTGTTGGGTAATTCCTTTCATGTGGTTTTAGTTGTCTAGAGCCATACGCGACCACATTCCTATTCTACATTAGCACACATCCCAATCCTTACTTGGAAGCATCACAATAGACCTCAAACGGTCCACGAGGATTTGGTAGAGTCAGCATTGGTGTTGTCACTAACTTTCTCTTTAATTCTTGGAAACTCCACATGCACTCTGGTGTCCATTCAAATGGAACATTCTTTCTGGTTAATTTCATTAAGGACAAAGCTATCCGAGAAAAATCCTTGACGAATCATCTATAATATTCGGCTAAGCCCAGAAAACTCTTGACTTCAGTAATTATAGTCGGTCTTTCCTAGTTTAGTATCGGTTCCACTTTGCTAGGGTCTACAGAGACTCCCCCTTGGGATACTACATGCCCAAGGAACTACACCTCAGCCATCCAGAACTGACACTTAGATAGCTTAGCATAGAGCTTCCTTTCTATTAAAATCTGCAATATCGGTCTTAAATGCTCAGCATATTCTTACTCGGCCTTTGAGTAAACAAGTATGTCATCAATAAAAACCAGTACAAATTTATCTAAGTATAGTCGAAATATCCGATTCATGTAATCCATGAATACTGTCGATGCATTTGTCAATCCAAAAGACATCACGATATATTCGTAGTGCCCATAACGAGTTCGAAAGGCCGTCTTAGGGATGCCCTGTTCTGGGACCCGAATTTGTTGATATCTGTAATGCAAGTCAATTATGGAAAATACAATTGCTCCTTGCAGCTGATCCATGAGGTCATCAATCCTTGGCAGTGGATACTTATTCTTAATCATCACTTTATTCAGTTGTCTATAATCCACGCATAGGCGCATCCCCCATCTTTCTTTTTGACCAAAAAACTGGAGCTCTCCATGGTGATGCATTTGATCGCATGAGTCCTTTTTCCAAAAGTTCTTCAATCTGCCTTTTGAGTTTTGTTAACTCCATAGGTGACATCCAGTACGAAGCTATGGATATTGGTTCCGTTCTTGGCATGAATTCGATGGTGAACTCAATTTCCCTTTCAGGAGGGAATTCGGGAATATCTTTAGGGAAAATATCGGGATATTCCTTAACAACTGGGATCTCTTCTAATTTCTGTTCAACTTCCATCACATTAGCTGACAAGAGAATGTATCCTTGACTCCCTAACCCCCGACACTTTGCTACTAAAGAGTTCAAATAGAAGTATGTCGAAGCTTGGGGTTCAGAAGATGAGATAGAGGAGAATACTACCGTCTTATAGGAACAATTGAGCATGACTCGATTAGCGGAAAGCCACTCCATGCCCAAAATTATATCAAGTCCAGATAGAGGGAGACAAATCAGATTGGCTACAAAGGTCTTACCCTCAAGTTGAAGAGGAACATTTGTACATATTTGACTAGTTTTGATAAGTTCATTGGTAGAAGTAGAAACCAATAGATCATAAGGCAACTCGGAAATCGATAGTTGTAAAACAGTCACGTAGTTATGAAAAATAAACGAATGCAAGGCACCCGAATCATAGAATACAATTAAACTCATCATTCACTTCACAGGTACCTTGAATTAGTCCTTTAGATTTGTCGACTTCTTCTGCATTCATCGTGAAGACTCGTCCTTAAGTTGAGGTCTAAAAGTTTGTGGTGGATTCCTAGTTGGACACTCGTAAATTTTGTGACCTAGTTTGTTGCACCCAAAGCAAACATTCTGGCCTGCTAAACACGGCCGATCACCATGATTCTTGCTGCATTTTGTGCAAGTCTAATTTGTAAAGGGTCTTTGAAGCTGCTTGCCTTTATTGCCCACTGGTTGAAACCTTCTTTGCTATTGAAAGTTGGTCTTAAATCTTGGGCCCTGCAGTGCCAACCCCTTCTTGAAGCTGCCACTAGATGCCTTGGCCGTTGCTAGTTTCAGGTTACAATCTTTGACAAGTCCGCATTTATTTACCAATGTGGGGAAGTCTTTAATCTCCATTGGTCCCACTGCTACGAGAATATCTTCTCATAATCCTCCCTCAAATTTGACACACTTCTAAGCCTCATCAGGGTTTCTTTGGTAAATTATAGAAAACTTACACAGTTCCTCAAATTTAGCGATGTATTCTGAAATGGTCCTATTCCCCTAACGGAGTTGCATAAATTCGAATTCTTTAGCATTTTGAACAGGTGGGGAAAAGTATTTCTGGTAAAATGCATCCGTAAATATAGCCCAAGTGATCTCAGTCTAAGATTCTTCCAGCAAGCGCCTCACACCATTCCACCAGAATTTTGCATCCGCTTCAAGCATAAAAGTGGCAAAGTTCACTTTCTGGCGGTCAGTGCAATCCAGAATGGCGAGGATTTCTCCAGTGCTTTAATCTACATATTGACTTTATAAGGGTCAAACATTCCCCTGAAGCTAGGCGGATTCACTTTTCTAAACTTAGCAAACTTAGGGTAGTCCAGGTTTACCCTTGGGCCATGTGGATTTCCCCCATGGCTGGCTTCAGACTGCCTACCTAACTGGTCCATCATCTGATGGGCTGCAGCGGCCTGCTCCCGCATTGTACAAGCCATTTCTTGCATTGTATCCATGAACTCATCAGGTTCTTCTTGAGCAGGCGTCATTCATGGCCTACCTCGCCTTCTGAAAGCCATCAAGTTTTGAACACACAAAACAAAAGTTATTGAGTTGATCAAGCTCAACACTAAGTTTAGTGTGCTAGTAAATAATAGCTCACACAATAAGGTAATTAATATACATGCATTCCTATATCTTCCCCAAACAAACAAGATTCAATACATGCTATTATCTAAAAATACAGAGTGTACACAAAGCATAGTCAATCCAATCCTCATGCCTTGCCTAGGATGAACTGCTCTGATACCAAAATGTAACACCCTACCAGATATAATACCATGCTTAAGTCATAATATTTTACCCGATAGTCTGTTACGTGTGATTATCTCTTGAATATATAAATCTTAATTCATTGATGTTACACCATTTTGATGTCAAAATCTTTAATGTTACTATATTATATATATAGTTAATTTATTTATTATTATTTTCTTGCTACTATTCGTGAATGCTATAAACACCTTCAGTGAGGTGCAGCGTACTAATAGAAAATAGATAATTCAAATAGAAAATAGTATCACACATTCATGGAACCTTCCTTAGCATATGTACATAAGTGTTGAGTTTAAAGTCAAAGCTACATAAACACTGTAGGTACAATAATGTTGGGCCATTACACAAAATGAATCGACCCGTGTTCATGAAATGTCGACCTATATAACTCTAAAAGAAACCTAGATCTGTGGCCCAAGTCTCATCGCCATCAAAAATGGGTCACACTGTACAAGTGTATCTGCTGGTGAATGGATCCCGTCTATCCGAACTCTGAAGAAAGGAATTTGTTGGCCATGCCAAGGTTGGCCGAGGCATAACTAATGCCATCTGAACCTGAAAAAGAAGGTGAGGAAGCCATCTCCTCAGATGGATCACTGTCGGATGAGATAACGGGTACCACCTTTGGTGGCGGTGAAGCAGATGCTGGCAGGGGTACTGGAGCTGGAGCTGGCTGAGCCATGTGTAGGGGGATGGCTATGTAGAGTGTGGATGGATCAAACATCGAGTGGTGGAGAGGAACAGCAAAGTCCCTATGAGAGAACATATACAAGCGGAAATGACAGGTGGCAGCAAGTGTCGCAGCCTGCTCCAAATTACAATTTTAAAATACTTAATTACACTAAATTTGAAGTATAGTGCAACCAAGGTCGTCTCACAAAGATGTTGTTGCTATCTAGTTAAGTAACAAGGGGGTATGTGCAAACATGCAATCAATAAGCTATAAAAGAAAATTAGATGAAAATAAAAACACTAGTTCAAAGAGTTCCTTAGGCATAAGGTGAATCAATTATTAACGCACAATATATCAAACACATAGAGTGTGACTAATTTGAGCTATTAGAGAGACCTCTACTAACAACCCCACAATTCTACCTAGAGAACACTAGGAATTCAACCAACACATAATTGATTAGATAATTGAGACCTCAACTCTAATTAACCTATGTTGATTGCTATCCCCAATTGTATTATCCTAGGTTTGAACCCAAACCCAATTCCTAATTCTTTAACTAATCAAGTTCATACCAATTGACCAATTAGCAATCACCCAACTAATTCCTCATTCATAAACTCACATATCAATATCATTCAATACAAATTTACAAATAAAAGAAGACAAAGAATCAAGAAAACAAACATGATTGAAATTCAAGGATAGAGTTTCAAGATTACAACCATAATACCCTTGGAGTCTCCTTGAACTAGCTTGAAATCCTACTCCTCCATAGCAATGAAGGTTACAAAATAGAACCCAAACAAGTATCTTACAAAATGAAAGGAAAAGAAAAAAAAAGAAGAGGAGAGGAGAAGAGAAGAAAGAAAAAATGAAAAAAATGTTGGAGAGATGAATCCCCTTTCACGTCTCTCTTTTCTCTCTTCTTATCAGGCCTCAAATGTCAAAATTCAAAAATACCCTTGAGCCCAACTTAATCCTCTGCCTCTTAGCTTTAAGTAGACACCCAATTTGCTTAATTTGGACTTCAAATGAGAGAGTTATGGCCCAATCTTTATAGCATATTCAGGTTGTACGTGTATTCGCGTCAGTCCATTTTAACAGCCAATAAATCCATGAAGATATCATTATTTTGGAGAGTGATCTTCATATGAATTGAAGCTTTATGTCTCAGCTTTCAAATGGCACTAGTTTTGCCCCAATCCAATGTCTACAACTCACGTTATGGCCCAATTAGTGCACACTACTCCGGTTCCAACGTAACTGCCCTGTTCTGACTTCGTGGCCCAATTCGACCCACTAGACATCTGAATTTGTTGTTGACTTCTTCATCAATATTGTAGATCTTTCTCTCAGCTTTCCTACAATATAAAATTTGTAATTTTTAGATATCTACAACTCAAGATACAGCATAATACAAAAATAGTATAAATTTGTAATAATGCTGAAAAATACAATTAAGCCCAATTAGAGTCCAAACTTATAAAATGTGTCAAATATTATTCAATTAAGCACAAAAGAGGTTCAATAAACTAAATATGAGGGTTAATCAATGTATCAAAATATTGCTTATCAACAGGTACTGGCTATGTATATAGAATGAAGCAAGGGGTCATAGTGAGTTTGGAGATTAGGTAGCTTGACAAAGAGGGTAAAGGTCGCCTCCGAGTTCATGGTCCAAGAGTGAGGCGGAAATAGACAATAACATGAAAATTTGATGAAATTCTCAGTAGGATTCTAAACTATACTATGCTGACGTTGCCATCATCCTCAGTTGCTTCGGCTTTTATTTAAATTAAAACAAGTGTAGCATAGCTATGATATTCTATTCAATTAATGCTAAGAGAAGGCATAACCCAAAGCAAGACTTAATTTTACTTTAATTAACAAGAAGTAGAAACAGATACATATTTCTAACAAGATTTGTGTACTACCAAAATATAAATAAGAATATAAGCACAAGAGATATACAGATAATGATGCATTTAGCTCAGGATTAATAAATAGAACCATGTGAAATGCACTTAGCTTTAGTGATCCTTTAACTCATATGATTTACACTTTTCCCTACTTTGTCCCCTGCGAGTTTTTGGCTGTATAACTCCTAGGTATTAGTCTACTTCTCAAGATCGAGCTCGTTCCTATACAGGAATGTTGGGTTTACTTTCCGCAACCTTTCCACTGATCCCCTTAACTTTAATCCGGGGTTGGCCTAAGTATTATGGAACTTTCCTCATAACATATTTCTTATAAGTTTCATGCAAGTATGCACATGTATCAATGTGTGTCTCATAATTTATATATAATCTTTGCCAAAATTTCGGTAGCATTACAGATTGTGTCCATTTCTCCGTGAATAGTGCCAGTACTCAGATAATCAACTATTCAGAGAAACCATAATAGTACATTCATTTCTAAACATCATTCAATAACATTGCCAAAGACTCAATATCTACACCTAAGTATAAGTTTCTGCTTATATTATTCATTCCTGCCTTATTTTTTTAAAATAAGCCATAATTTCTATTTAACTCCTTTTGACCTAACTTTTGGATATATTAGAGTTTTATATGTCTATTTTCTAACCTCTTTAGTCCCATTTAATTTTGATAAGTGTAGCTCAAGTTGTTAGGGTTCTATCTTAGCCTGCCTTATAGCTGGCCAGAATTGCACACTTAAAAGTAAAAATTCACTAAACATCGAAACTTACTTGGATTCTTACCAAACCTATGTCGATTTAAAGCTTATTGATCAAATTTTCATAGCCAAAAATTTTCAATTAGTTTGACTAAGGAGAGCTCAAGCTCACAAAAAGTTGATAGACTCGGATTGCCCTGTCTCTGTTCCAACAGAACAAAGGGCAACTTCAATAATTTATTAGGAATTATAGAAAATGAATTTGACCATAAAATTTTTCTAGCATGTTCTCCTCTGTCTTGCCTTTCAACTAAATTTTGTTGCACTCCATTCCAAGTTGTATAGGGCAAGTTTTACCCTGAACAACCTCCCATGCTCAGAATCAAACTCAAAAACCTAGGGCAAACTTCCAAAATTCATATCTCCATCAATACTAACCCAATGGCCTTATAATTGATATGTATGGAAAGCCCTAGAAATATAGTATCATCTAAAAATAGTTTCATCTCAGTTGAAGTCTATAGGTGAGTCCATACAGTGCGCAAGTACGGACGCCGTAGGGATTTTGAGAAAAACTTAGTTCTATTTGGTTCTTTCTAGTAATTATCATTTAAGCTTCAAGTTAACCCAAACAAAACCATGCCAAATCATCCTTAAATCACCCAATAAACATCATACAATATCACTTTCATAAAAAAAATAGATCAACCACGGCCATCAAGTCAAGAACAATAATCAAATCAAGAGGATCCTACCTTGATCTAGTAGAGTAACTAGTAAGGAAAGGGATTCTTGAGAAATTTAGATGGTTGCAAGAACAAGATGAACGAGAGACAGCTGAGTTCCTCCTCCTTTTCCTGTCTTGAATGTAGCATTAAGGGGCAAAGGAGCAGAATACAATGTTAATAACGATGGTGGTTGAAGGCTTAGATTCCAATTGGTTGATTCTTCAAGTAGCTCACAAATGAGCCAACAAAGCCTATAATTGTGTGGCTGCATTGCACCACTTTTAACTGGTTGTGTGGCTAAATTTTCAGCCATTAAACATAGGGTTTTGAGTGTGTAATTCTATTGATTCGGTTTTGACAGTTTAAAGTATCAAATCTCTACCGATTTCTTTCAAATCGGCAAAACGGTTTTTGAAAAATTTTATGAAGCTTTCTATGTTGCTATTCAAATTATTCATAAGCCTAATCTTTCTAATTGACACTTAATTGGCCTTAAATAAATACTTAATCGATTTCTAATAAATTTAACTAATTCGTGAAAATTAAACAAATCGGTTAAAATGATAAAAATCTTTCGAATGTCACAATAACACAAGGAAATACTTCATAAAAAAAGAGTATGGTTATGAGACCTTAGAGCAAGTCCTAGAACCACCTAGCTATAAGAAGCTTAGGAGTTCTAGTACTTGAAAACACACATGAAGAAAAGTTAGAGTCACTTCCACAAGGATGTTTTTGAAATGTTGAAAAGTAGAAAGGTTGAAGATGGCCTCCTTCCTTTAAAGCTTTGAAAATGGGGTTGTTGTGCATTTAAGTATAATCTTCAAGGCCCAAAGAAGATGGTCTTCGAAGCTTGTGAGATTGCTGATGGGAAATGAGGTTAGTTGGAGTAGGGAATGTAGGAAGAACAAGAGGAATAGAAATACAAGAAGAGGATAATGTGGAGTTTTAGAGAGAAGTAAGAGCTTTTGTGTTTTAGTGAGAGAATGGAAGTTGCATAATGAGAAATAGGGGGTGATTAGCACAAATGCATGGCCCTTGGGCTGATTAGTTTGTTGCTTCTTTCATTTAAGAGTAGACTTAGTGACCATGGGGTAAAAGAGTGGTTGTTTCACTCTTAAGTCTCGATGCATGGCTTAAACCCTCTTTTGTGTTTTCTAAGGTGGTTAATGGCTAACTCCATGCCTTTAATGGGTTGATCTACTTTGATGGGTTATATTCAAGTGTGAACCATGTGTAGGATTATCCCATTTTTGGTTAATCAATCTTTAAGTTAATTAACCACACTAAGCCTTGATCTAATGATGTAAGATTAAGAGAAAATGGATGGTGGATGATGGGCTTGCCTTGGCTGAATTTTCCAAGAATGATTAAGGGGATAATTTTGAATTTTCATCATTATTAAAACTATTTAAGTGTTAATAAATTAGATTAGTTTAATTTCTATTTAAATAATTTTGATTAATTACACCTTTAAGACCTTTTTCTCTAAAAAGAATTGCTCTCAGTCATTATGTATTTAGGGTGTAAGGATTAAATTATCACATTTGATTAAGGTAGAACATTTTTCATGCACTTAATTAATAAGATCATATTTCCTTAATTATGTTCTTAATGATGAATTAGCAAGATTTGGATGATTAGGCTTTAATTAAATCATTTAGTGTGTCATTATTCAATTGTTAACTTTTCTTATTGATCATTAACTTTTAGTTGACTTGTTGACTTTTCCCAAATTATTAAGCTTTTGCTCTTAAGATTAGTTGATTAATCATTGACTATTCACTAACCTCGCTAATTAGCCAGTAACACTGAGCTAATTAGCTTAGGTAGAATTAGGGATGTTATAAGCAGTGTTCCTACTACTTCTTCTTCATCTTCAAGACTTATATAGGCTTCAAAATTTAATCGTGTGGCTTTAGATCATGAGCCTAGAGCTTTTAGATCCAATAGTCTTAGCCTGGAGAGAAAAGTACGTTGCTTTCTTTTTTGGCAAGAAAGTACATTATTAAAGAGGAAACCTAGCCATTTGAGTTAACCAGCTTCTCAGAATGTTAGTGCTTCTTTTGGATCTCTATCTTGTCATGTTTGACCTTCAAAAAATATATATAAATCATGCAAGGTAAGTTTTTGAGTAAGGTCCTCTTCACTAAGACCAACATTTTGAACATTACCCTTTGGGTCAAGCTTTCTGAACATATCATCTTTCTGATATGCTTGATGAGCCTTTTGGTGAGTTAGTATCCTTCTGATGATATAAAGATAACTTTCTAATGCTTCTAAATAGCTTTTTATGAGAGATAAGGTTTTTAGAGCATAGATTCTTTTGTGAAAAGCTCTTTCCTTTTAGATTTTGTTCAAGATGTGAAAGAACCATAAAGAATCCTACTTGAAAAAGAAATATTGCGTAATCTAATTCTCTCAATTGAGTATATAGTGATCTTGTGCTAATCAAACCAAATACTCAAAGCAAACCATTAGTACATACAAAAGATTTTCATAAAAGTTGGTTTGTTATCCATCAAAACCCTTAAAAGATGTATTTCAAAGACCACTTAGTGGATGTTGAAAGGTGTTGGAGCTTACAGTGAAGTCCTCCCATCTTGATATGACCTATACCGGGTCGGCCCTAATATTGTACCTCACAGTGTTGCAAACATCAATGAGGGCAATGTTGGGACAACATGATGAAATTGAGAGGAAAGAAAACACCATTTACTAGTTGAGCAAGAAGTTTAATGATTGTGAATCTTGCTATATGGCTATTGAAAGAACATGTTATGCTTTAGTTTGGACATCCAAAAGGATAAGGCAGTATATGTTGTATTATACCACCTAGCTAATTTCAGGGATAGATCCGACAAAGTATATTTTTGAAAGCCCTCACGTCTCCACACGAGTCTCGAAGTGGCAAGTTATCCTCTCTAAGTTTGATATAAAATATATAACTTGGAGCTCCATCAAAGGGAGTGCAATTGCATATCATTTATTAGAGGACCCACTAGATGATACTCAACATGTGATCTCTAAATTCCCTTATGGAGACATTATGGCAATCAAAGAGGAAAAGGTCGATAAGGAAGACACATGGAAAATGTACTTTGTGGTGCAATCAATTTGCACTAGAATGGCATTAGGGTAGTGGTCATCTCTCCTTGTAAGAAGTAGTACCCTATCACTATAAAGCTAGAATTTGATTATATTAATAACATCGTAGAGTATAAGGCATGTGCTCAGGGACTACAAGTTGTCACAGAATTAGAGGTGAAACAACTTGAGGTGTATGGGGATGCAACCCTCATAATGTATCAAATAAATGGACAATGGCAACCCAAGGACCCAAAGTTGGTTTTATACTAAAAGTACTTGTCATAACTAATCAAGAAGTTCGAAAAAGTTACTTTTTCACACTTGACTCAAGACAAGAATCAATTTGTCAAGGCTTTAGCTATTTTGGCTATCGTGACCTATAACGTCCCATTTCCGATTTCCGACCTCACCAGTAAAGGTTAAAAAAAAAATTTCCCAATTTCCAATTTCAATAAATGGACTGCTGGATTTTTCTGATTTTCGACCTTATGCAACACGATTTTCGACTTAGCACGAAATCCGACATCCAAGTTGATCTCAACCAGAAATGGACATGAGATCAGATCTCTGAATTGGTCTCCAAGTTCGAGCAAAATTTGCATGAGTTCCGATCTCGAGCTCATTACCTAGAGCTTTTCATTTCTCTATTTTCCCGAGTTCCGAGATCGAGTTTGGAGTGCCAAGTCTTATAAGTTTCGATTTCCTGGTACACAAGATTAGTGTTTTGAATCCCGATATCCAGTGTTATGCTTAAAATCGATTCAAGTTTACATAATTCCCCCGACTTCCGGGTTTGAGTGTTTTGGTTTCACATTCTGGCCCTTGACTTTCGATTTTAAGGTGATTGTGCCTTACGATTTCCGAAGTCCGACTTTACTCTTAAGTTTTGAATAAACCAGACGATAATTCCGAGTTCCGACTTCATCTGATAGATATACACGAATTCTGATTTTAAGAAGTGTACGAGTTTCGATGTTATGTTCAGATGTGCTGGAAGCAAGTTTCACTTCTTAGGCGACGTGGAGAGCAATTTTCTCACAAAAGAGGGAGACATGGCTGAACTTTGCCCACAAAAATTTCACCCAATCAAAGCCACCCATTCTAACTACCACTTCAAAGCCTTGTTTATATATTCTCCTTTTGCCTCTTTAGCCCCATTTCTTATGTTGCCTTCTCTTCCTCACTTCAGCTCTCTTTTCTCTTCTCCACTCACCCACTCCATCCAACTTTCAAATTCAGCCAAGTTCCAGCTACAAACTCAAGCCTAACCAGATAATAAGAGGTAGAGGTGCATGTTTTGCTTGATTTTCTGATTCTTGGATGATTGGTGGTGGCTTATTTTCTTAATCTTTGATGTGTTAATTGGTTGAATATGATGATATATGGCTGGTTTATTGGCTGTTGTGAGATTAAAACTGAATTGGAAGTAAGAAAGGATGAAGATAGGAAGAGTTGAGAGGCTGGAAAACCCAAAACCCTCGGCAGTCCATACAGCGGAGTGTATGGCTCCGTCTCTCACCATTTAAAATTGATGAAACCATTTTATGTGAAACTAGACATCTAGGGCTTTCTATACATATATCATATAAGGCCATTGGATTAATATTGAGAAAGATAGGAATTTTTGAAGTTTGACCTAGGAATCAGGACACTCACCCGGGCAGTATAGGTTGAAAAGAGTGTAACTCACCCTACACAACTCCAAATTAAGTGAAACCAATTTTTTTGGAAAGCTTACACATAGGAGAACATCATACAAAGAAATTTTGAGTTTGTTATCATCTCAATTGTTCCCAGTGATTCGAAGAATTTACCCTATGTCTAAACTAGGCCAAAACAGGGCAGTTTAGGAAGGTTAAGTTTCGAGGCTTATAACTCGAGCCTTGCTAATTCAATTGAAATGGAACTTTTTCCATATAAAGATTTGTCCTGTTAGCTTTGATAAGAGACCAATTTTGTGTAATTTGAGCCAGTTTTCAATTTTTAGTGGATTTTTACTTATGAGTGGGCAATTCTGGCCAGCCACAGGGCAGGCCGGGATAAAACCTGAATAACTTGAGTTATGGTTATCGAAATTGGATGGGATCAAAGAGGTTAGAAAATAGATACATAATACTTTAACATATCTGAAATTAAGGTCCAAATGAATTAAATAGAAATTATGGGATGATTTACAAAAATCGGGTTGAATACAAGTAGTGAGATAGTAAACATGTTTTAAAGTGCAATACTTGTGCCTTAAATTTGATGCTTGAGACATGAATGAAATATGTTGAATTATGAATAGAATGAGATGATTTTTTGATAAGTTGATATGCTAAGTACTGGCATTATTCATGGGGAAGCGGACACGTTCTGTTATGCTGCCAAAATTGCGGTCAAGTATATGCATAAGTTATGAAATACATATAGATGCATGTGCATTTTCAAGAAAGCTATGAAAGTTATGTTATGATGAACTCAAAGAATATGTTATGATGAAAGTTCCATGATACTTAGGCCAGCCCTGGATAAAAAGTTAAGGGGAATAGATTGGTGGGAACGTCAGGGAAAGTAAACCTGGCAATTCCTGTATAGGAACGAGCTCGATCCTGAAAAGTAGACTATTACCCAGAAGTCTAAAGTGGCCAAGAACTCCCAAGGGACCAAGTAATGGAAAAGTTTATGAGAAATGAGAAAGTTTATGAAGAAAGGTTCAAGAGCAAGTTGCATGATTGCATTAAATGCATAATTGCAATGACTGGTCATTATAAGTCATTTACAGTTTACTTGTTACATTCGTTTACTACCGTATGCTCATTATTCTGTGTACTGTTGATATTAATTTATTCTGTTCCTTATGATGTCTTAAGTAAAACTGGACCCTATCTCGGACCAGACATTTTTCCCAACCTTGTTAAATAAGAATAGTTAAGTTTAATCTCATGTTTTTATAATTAAATAAAACCCGAGGCAGCTAAGAATGAATGCGACGCCAATTAAACGTCATACTCGAACCCTACTGAGAATTTCTTTAAATTCTCACCTCGTTTTGCATTTCCGCCTTATTCTCAAACATGGACGATGGACACAACAGCTACCCTTTTCATTGAGGTTCCAGACTTGCAGCTCCACCATGACCTGCAGTAGGCTCACTGTATATAGCCAACTCTTGCCAATTCCGTCTTTACCTTTTTAGTGATAGGAATTTTACCGTCCCTTTACACTGTCCTGCTTTTGATCCTACCACCCCATACTTTGAGGTCCCGCTACACATGGCACACCCTCCGCCAGCACCTCCTGCACCTGCAGCACCTATAGCCCCTGCTGACCCTGCACCAGAGTCACCTCCGCAGGTGGTACCTGACATCCCGCTCAGCTCTGAAAGTGACCCTTCAGAGGCTACCAGCTCATCATCCTCCTCCTCAGGACCCAGTACTGACTACTCACCCGCCGGGCCTAACATGACCAATGGCTACCTGACTGAGTAGGTTAGCCACAGGCAGTATTGTACAGCATGACCCTCTTTTGGTAGCATGCAGCTTTGGGTCATAAACCTAATGGTAGGCTTTTGAAATGTCCTCTGAGGACCACATAGGATCAAGTTGAATGACATGGGCCTTATGTCTTTTTGGTACACGGCCCCACTTATGTATCCTATTTCAAAACTTGTACATAAACTGAAACAATAGCTTTTTATATATCTATATATACATATATACAGTTGACGGCATGTGTGTTATTTGTTCTCATCTTTTCTGTTGTGATAAATTAAACTCCGTCATGTTCATTATACAACGCTCCATTTCTTCTGTTACAAAAAAAAAAAAAGAAACAAAAATGATACAGATAAACGAAACATAATCAGAGTATTAACACAGTAACACAATCTACTTAATTTTATGCTATGGCTTAAGCATAACATTAAATTAGTATGGTGTTACATGACCAAGTTGGACATTTATACTAATGTCTAGCCCATTCAGATAGGGGTATAGAGAGAGCTTGTTTACTGCTCTAACATGGAAGGTGAAGCAAGTGGACAACCATGGTTCCATAATATTAAGCAGTATATAAAGTGCAAAGAATATCCAATTTGTAACATCCCACTTACACGGTGCATTTGAGTTGCACTGGTATTTAATTTATTTCATTTCATTAGAGAAATACACTTAATTAGGATTGAAATGTGAATGTTAGGGCTAGAAAAAATTTGAATTTGTTATGTAGAAAATTAATGAGAACCAGTAGCAACGTTTTGCCAATCTAAGAGGAATCAATTAAATTTTAGTATTGTATAATGCAAGAACTAGGTCAGTAAAAATTTATACTCTGTGACCCTAACTTGAATGGCCATGATTTAGCCATTTATCTCCCCTTGGTGGTGTAACGTCCGAAAAATTTTATCGTTAACAACTGAGTTGTTCGGTTTTTATCGAATAGGTGAGTTTAATCAGAATTCAATTAAGCATCGACTTAAAGCCAATTAAGTGTGATTTAAAAGGATTAGGCTTGATGGAATTAGATTAGGAACATAGGGAACCTCATAGAAAATTTCAAACCGATTTACCGATTTAAGAGAAATCGGTAAGGTTTCGGTATTTTAAAGTGTCAGAACCGGACCAATCGAAATTTTTCTATGAGTGCCCTAGGATCAATGGCTAAGATTTAGCCAAACTACCCCTCATGCGGCGCCTTGATCAGCCATTGAGGGAGGGATGCTAAGCAAAATTGGATGATGAAGTGAAATCCACCAATCATCATGCATCTTGCTTCTTAAAATCTCCACCTTTTTCTTTCCTTCTCTTTTAGAATAATTCGGCCACCCACTTGCTAAAACTCCTTTCATTTCTCTTCTCCTCATTCTCATCTTCACTCCATTTCCATCTTTTCTTCAAGTCTCAACACAAGTTGTTTGCATCAAAGCCACTTAATCAACTCAAATTCAACTAGATAAGGTAGGAATCCTACTTCTCTTCTTATTTTCCTTTATTTGGATTTGTGTGTTGGTCTTGTATACTTTGTGCTAATGATAATATGTCGAGTGATGATGATATTTTATGGCTGATTTTGCATGTGTGTTATGATTGGAAATAGAATTGGTATGAAATAACTTGAAGAAAGGAGAAAACTCAAGAAGCTAGTAGGATTTTTCCTTGGTGGTCCGTATGGCGGAGTGTATGGCTCCGCCTATAGCCGTTTAAACTCCATGAATCTATTGTTATATGAAATTAGACATTTAGGGATTTCCATAAATAGATAATAAGGCCATTGGAACAATATAGAGATAGATATGAATTTTTGAAGTTTGACCGGGAAATCAGGACTTTCATCCGAGCAATATGAGTTGAGAAGGGTATAACTCACCCTACACAACTCCAAATTGAGTGAAACTAACTTTGTTAGAAAGCTTACACATAGGAGTATATCCCATACAAATTTTTGAATTTGATGAGGTCCCGTTTGTTCCCAGTGAGTTGAGAAAGTTGCCCTATGTTTAATCCAGGTTAGAACAGGGTAGTCCAGTAAGGTCAAGTTTCAGAGCTTATATCTCAAATTATACTCATTCAAATGATATGAAACTTCATTCATTTGAAAGCTTGTTCTGTTAACTGTACATGGATATAAATTTTGCATGATTTCACTCAGATTTCTATTTTTAGTGAATTTTTCCTCATAAGGGTGCAATTCTGGCTAGAAGTAGGACAAGTCTGGGATAAGACACAAACTATTTGAGTTAATGTTGGAAGTCGGGATTTAGCAAATAGGAAGCTAGGTCGGTACACTTAAAGTTGAACTCTAAACTTAGTAAATAAAGAATTAGGTCGAGAATACTCGATGTTGAAGTCAGGACTCAGTAAAACAGAAGGCTAGGTCAGACATATTTAAGGTTGAACTCGGAAGAGTACACTTAAGGATGAACCCGGAAGGGTATACTTAAGGTTTAACTCGAAACTTAGTAGGGAGAGCTAGATCAGGTATATTTGATGTTGAACTCAGGACTGAGCATATAGGAAAACTAGTGGTACATAGGAATTTCGTAACTCGAAAATTAGGGAGGACAGGGTATGGTTAATGTCGGAAGGCGAGAAGTATGAAAACATTCATAAGTCTTGGAAGACCATATTAAGGTCGGAAATCAAATACAACCCCCAGAAATTGGGAATTATAATCTCAGGAGACCAAATGCAATGTAGGGAAGTCAGAACTTGTATAAGATCGGAACTCGGAACCCATTAAATCTTGAAAGTCGAACTCGGGAACCTTAATAGAAATTAAAAGCTTGCAAGATAGATTGACACTAGAGATTCTACGTCTTGTACTTATCAATATTGCTATATTCTTGGTACAAATATGATGTTTGGTATTGAGTTTACTATTTGACTAAAATGTTCTGGTTGTCTGGCACTATTCATGGGGAAGTGGACATGATCCGTTATGCTGCTGAGATTTTAGCAGAAAATGCAATTAAAGTGAATTTACAAGTTATGCATGCATTGGTCAAAGTGTTAGACAAGCAATGCTACTCTATAAGCATGAGGAAGGATTTCCATGTGACTTGGGCCAGCCCCTGAACAAAGTTAAGGGGAATAGATCAGTAGGGAAATCGGGGAAAGCAAATCCGGCGACCCTGTATAGGAACGAGCTTGATCCTGAAAAGTGGACTATTACCTAGGAGTCTTATGGCCAATATACTCCCAGGGGACCAAGTATGGAAAAATATGCGTTAAGATCAAGTGCATCATCTTTCATGCATATCCATAATTTCAGTTTTCATGCATTAAGTTAAATTGCACTATTGGATGTTATATATATATTATTGCTCATGTATAGCTATCGCTTATTTATGTCAATACATAGATCGGGTTGTTTATTTTCTATTTAATTTCCTTTGTTTCCTCAAGTAAAACAAAGCTGTGTTTCGGGCTATGATTTACATAACTAATTGAGTAAAAAGTAGGACCTCCTAGTGAGGTAACATTTTATCCTAATTAACCAAAAATCCGAAACACCTGAGAATGATAGTGATGACAGATATGCATAGATTTAGGAATTCCTACTGAGAAATCTTTATTTCTCACCCTATTATATACTCCCGCATCATTCTCAGATCATGGAGAAAGCGGCAACCTGCATCTTGTTCATTGAGTTTCTAGAGCTCCACATCCATCTCGATCCGTTCATAGATTCTGTGTACATATCTGGTAGATGCCAGTTTCGTCTTTACTTCTTTTTCCGGAGAGATTTTGCTGTACTTCTTATGCACCCGCTTTTTGACCCTACCGTCCATTACACCGCCATCCCTTTCCACGTGGCTCATCCTTTTCCACCTCCACCTGCAACAGCAGCACCAGCCATGGCTCCACCAGTCGCACCACCACAGTCGATCCCCTCTGCCTCTATGTCTGAGGAGGATCCATCGGAGGCAGTGAGCTCGTCATCCTCATCTTCTGCCCCGAGCATAGACTATACCCCTGCTGATGTTGGTATGGCGAATGGATTCCTCTCTTCAGAGTCCATCTAGAGTACCTGCCATAGCCGCAGTAGATGTACAGGATGAACCTCTTTTGGCAGTTTGGGTCATAGGCATACGGGTAGGAGTTAGTAGTTGTACATGAAATGCCCCATGAGGACCAGTAGGGGGGATGTTCATACAGTCAAGCCGATTTATTTTGTGTTAGCAGCCTCATTTCTTTTACCCTATACTGTATTGTATTTCTTTTGACAACTTTGAAAGCAAAGGTATAAGCATGTACATATATATATGATGCAGTCTGTTTATTTCGAAATTCTGTTTGTGTTACTTTATTTTCCGATACAATGACTGTTTAGTATATATCTCGCTGTCAAACCAAAATTAATTAAAGTGGATAGTTAATTCTTAGTTCACCACACGTATTAACTTATCAGTTAATATACTATGACTTAAGTATAGTATTTTATCTGGTAAGGTGTTACAGGTGGCACCATCCTAGCCCTTGAAAGTAGGCAACCCTAGCAAAATCTAAAGGGCATTGAAATCCACCAATAATAACACCATAAGTCATTGTCTTTCATTATGACTCAAAACACTCAAAATCCACAAAATCTCCTTCTTATTTTTGGCCATAAGGACTGAGTTCTCTCCTACATTTTGTTCTTCATTTCATCCTCTTATCCTTTCTTTTTGACCCAGCATAAATCTTCTTCACCCTAAGATTGCATCAAACTAGCTCAACCTTCAATTTAAGGTAGGATTCTTGAGTTTTTCTTGCTATTAGTGTTTGGTGGTTAATTTAGAGTTTTTACATTTCTCTTTATTATGGTGATATACGATGATCATGTAGCTTGTTACAGTTGATTGGACATGGAAAGGGTTGGAAAAGTAGTGAAAAACTCAAAAGAAAACTCAGATAGATTTGCTGAAAACTAAACCTTAGGATATGTCAATATAGTGAAGTGTAGATTCTTCTGTGGACCTCAAAATTTAATGAAACTATTTTTAATGAAACTAGTTATTCAGATCTTTCCAACCATATAAATTATAAGCCCATTAGATTTAAAATGAAGAAGTTATGAATTTTTGAAGAACATCCTTGAATTCTATCTCGTGTTCTAACCCATGTAGGTTGTGAAGGATATAACTCATCCAATATAACTTCAAATTTAGTGTAACTAATTTTGTTAGAAATTTTACACAAATATGTTCATGCCATAAAAATTTCAGAGTCATATCTTGAGTACATTGCTCCCAAAAATTCTTCAAAGTTGCCCTATGTCCTGTCTAGAGTGAAATAAGGCAAGTCCTTTTAGTCAAATTTGAGAGCTCATAACTTGAGCTCTACTTACCCAAACAAAATGAAACTTATCGGGAATGAAATATGGTTCAGTAAACTTCATTTAGATATAAATTTTATGTAAAACTAATAAATATTGGATTTTTAGTGAATTTTTACATTGAAGTGCTCAAATCTGTCCAACTATAGGGCAACCTTGAGTAAACTCTCAATAACTCAACTTATACTCATCAAAACTTAATGGGACGAAAAAGAATTAAAAGTAGACAAATAATGGCACAACATATTAAAATTTCAGACTTAGATAAGTTAAAATGAAATTATGGTACAATTTACAAAATAAAGCAGATTTAAGAATATGGGGGGTGCATGGCCAACTTCAAGAGGTTGAAAGCTCTTAAAACTATAAATTTCAAATTTATTTAGATTATTTGTGCATAATCTGTATTAAATTGTTGAGATGATGATATATGCTTATGATGTCTCTGTTGTTTCGACTAGCTGGTTGAAATCACTCTGTTACACTTTTAGGGAAGCAGATTTTAAGTGGTTATGCTGTCGAATTTTTTACAGAAATACATGAATCATGCCTTACGATTTTGAGTCTCTCGAATATGTGCATTCAAGAATAAACTATCCAAGATGTAATTATGATGTCCATATGACTTGGGTCAACCTCTGATCAGATTTAAGAGGAATAGATCGGTGGGAGAGTCAGGGAAAGTAAACTCGGCGATCCTGTATAGAAGTGAGCTCAATCCCGAGAAACAGACTATTATCCAAGAACTACATGGCCAAATGCTCCCAAGGGACCAAGTATGGATGAAAGATAAGAAAAGACACCCTAGGGATAGCGATACATAACGCCGAGGTGTGTTAAGTAAGAAAAGGGAAATTAGAATTCAAGAACATTAAAGTTTCATGGGTCAGCATGTGCATTTACATATGCATACTGCATTGTTGTTATCTTTATTAGCATGGTTATAGTTATCTGATGCTATTTTTATATCTACTTTAGTTTATTTGTTACTATTTTAATATCTGCTCTAGAAGCCTCTAAGTGATTGTTAAAAGAAATATGCTTTAGGAGAATATGTTTTCTATACTTAATAAATGAATTTGTATATATGTGCATAAAACCAATTTTTAAATAAATCGAAGCAGCTGGGATAGCGATGATGACATGAATTATCAGGTAATTTAGGAATCCTATTAAGAATAAAAGTCCTCATGCCTACGTGTTTCCCATGTTGTCTTCAGAGAATCCAAGGGAGCTCAATGAAAGCCTAGCTCAACAGAATTCAACTATAGTTGAACAATTGTTGAAGACACATTAATGAACACATCCTCATATACTAGTACTAGCAAATTGTTTTATTAGCTGAAACTTCTAGTAATCTCGCTTATGTACCTGAGAAGAACCGTATTATAATATACCTATCTGTAAAATACAAGAAAGGTTGTATTTTCTCAAAACTTGAGGCAGAAAATAAATCAAGGTCCATTTAATTGATGGTAACAACTCCTAATATAATGTTATGACTAAAACATAATATTATAATTTGGAGGGTGTTACACAACTGGAGCAAAACGAGACAAATAAGAAAACCATTTGTCGGTTCTCAATGGCTTTTTTTGAGCAGAGAAATCTTATATAAGAGAAATTATGATGGCACACTCCTAAGATGTGTAGATGCCAAAGAAGCTCAAGCCATTTTGACAGAAGTCTATGAAGGAATTTGTGGGATGCATGCAAACAGTCTCAAAATGGCTTAGCAAATTCTGAGAAGTGGTTATTATTGTTCAAAAATGGAATCAGATTGTACAAGCTATATGCGCAAGTGCTATAAATGCCAAATGTATGCTGATTGCATCAATGCCCCTCCAATTCCACTACACAGCATGGTGGCACCATGGCCATTTTCATTGCAGGATAGATATTATCAGCCTGATCAATCCAAAGGCTCCCAATGGTCATCAGTTCATCTTAGTGGCAATTGATTACTTCACCAAGTGGATAGAGGCAATTTCCTATGCTAAAGTTACTCAAAAAGTAGTTCTTCGGCTTTTGAAGGCAAACATTATTTGTTGATATGGAATCATGTAACACCCTCCCAAGTACATTACTATGTTTAAGTCATAGTACCACACCCTGGAGATGTTATGGTTACCTGAGCGGACCTCATCTGACAGCAACTTCAGCCGTCTTTGGAAACTTCTGAAACTATCTGGAGACAACACGGAAATAGGAGTGAGAATTATAAATTCTCAGTAGGATTCTCTAAATGTAATGTCATCGTTGTCATCTCCAGTTTGCTTTGGTTTATCTTGAAAAAGGTGAACATGCTTTACAAATTGTTTAATTTTATAGTTCGAAAATGTAATATCCGAAGCAAAGTTTATTTTAGTTATACACTTGGCATTTGAGAAAAACCCATAAAAATCAATTCATAAGTGATATCATGGAGAATAATTGCAACATTTTATAACATACATAGCATTCATATACTGGGAACATAACATCTGCACATAGCTTAACTTGTACGTGAATTCATGCATATATATAAAATTTACTTTTCTTTCTTCATCTTTCTTTTTCATCATAAAGTCTTTACATGCCTCATTCCAGAGTATGATCACCATGTCATACCCCATCAGAGCGTGATCGCCATGTCACGTGCCTTAGGAATATGGGATCTTCCTTTGGTACTTACACTAGCTAGGTCATGCCATGCCTCGTGTAAGTCCTGACCCCTAAACTCACACTAGCTGGGTCGATACCATGTCTCATGTGAGTGGGGTGCTTGCATATACTTTAATCTTTTAGTCTTTAGTCTTTAATATTTAGCTTTTACTTGGCACACCTAGGCGTTACATATCGCTGTCCCTAGGGTGCTGTTACTGCCGTTGGGTAGCCTGGCCTTGGAGGGAGCTCGTCAACTCAGCTCATGACCGTCGTCACACCGACTCACCCACAAGGGGACCCACGTGCCTCTAGTCTTGGAGGGATCTCATTCTGGCCACGTGCCTCTAATTGAAGGGATCTCTTCTAGTCACGTGCCTCAAAATCGAGGGATCTCATCTGACCATGTGCCTTCAATATAGAGGGATCTCATCTGACCACGTGCCTTCAAGGTAGAGGGATCTCATAGTTTTAGCTGCCTTCACAAGAAGGGATTCAAAGTGCACTGCCTCCAAGTGAAAGGATTTATATCTTTATCTTTTAACTGCCTTCACAGGGAGGTATCTCAATTAACTGCCTCCGAGTGAAGGGATTTACATTCTTTATACTCATGCTTTGTCATTCTTACATATGGTCATGCATAGGCATGCTGAATGTACTCATACATATGCTTCCTTCTTTATTTTCATATACGTCATAACTCGTATCACATTTAAATTTACCCTTGCATATAAACATTCCTAGTTCCATAAACTTCTGCCGTAAGTCCGGCAGCATAACGGATCAGTTTCGTCCCCCCATGAATAGTGCCAGTTCATAGACAATTCAGTCATAGCAATATAATCCATCTAACATATATATATATATAGATATATATATATATATATATATATATATATATATATATATATATATATATATATATATATATATATATATCAATGTAAAACTAGCAATCCTCAACTCAAACCTTATGTATCCATTGACACTTGTGTAACCATCAATTTGGCCATTCTGCCAATCTTACTTAGTTCTGCCCGAATTTTATATAATTTGCCTTTATCCCTATTCAACTCATTTAAATTTGAAATTTGGATATGTCATAGCTCTATGTGTCTATTTTCTAACCTCTTTGGTCCCATATCATTTTGATTTATAATACTCAAGATATTTAACTTTTGCCTCAGCCTGTTCAGTCACTGGCCCGAATTACACTCTTGGAAGTATAAATTCACTAAAAATCGAATCTAACCTCAAATCATATGAAATTGGTACCATATCAAAGCTAACAGGACAACCTTTTATTTTCCACAAGTTTCATTCCATTTGCTTTAGTATAGCTCGAGTTATAAGTCCTAAAAATTGACCTTCCTGAACTACCCTGTTTTGGCCTGAATTGAACATAGGGTAACTTTCCCGAATCACTGGGAACAATTGGGACCATAAAAAACTCAGAAATTCATATTGGGATGTTGCCCTATGTGTAAGCTTTCTAACAAAGTTAATTTCGCTCAATTTGGAGTTGTATAGGATGAGTTATACCCTCCTCAAATCACCCTGCCTGGATGAAAATCCTGATTCCTAGGTCAAACTTCAAAAATTCATATCTCTCTCAATACTACTCCAATAACCATATATGATATATCTATAGAAATCCCTGAATGTCTACTTTCATCTAAAAATAGTTCCATCAGATTTTACCAGTTGTAGGCAGAGCCGTACACTCCGCCGTACAGACTACCATGGAATTCCTCAACTAGACAGCATTCTAAACTTTCACTTCTCATAGTTTTCTTCCTCTAACCTTAACTCCAACTCAAAATTCCATATTAATCCAATCATAATCCATCATAATATATTTCATAACTCATCAAATACATGAAGAAGAATACAAGTTCATACAGCCATAGGGCAAATAATTCAAGAATAGAAGTAGAATCCTACCTCTTTGGAGTGTGATCCTGCTGAATTTGAGTTTGGATTGATGAAACCTTGATAAATCTTGGAGATTTGATAGAGTAGATTGAGAGGGAGAAAGGAAGAAGAAAGCTAGAGCAAGAGGAAGAGAAGGAGGCATAAATCAGCTGAGAATGAGGAAGGAAGTCTGACCTAAATACATGAGAGTTGTGGTGTTGATTGGTTGGAGTTTTGTGGTTAAAGTTCGGCCATGTCTCTCACTTTTGTGGCCAAATTGCTCTCCACGTCGTCGCCAAAGTGAGACTCGCTTCCACTCTATCTGAGCTCGAAACTCGTCTCCAACATGCTTGAGATCGGAACTCATGCCATTTAACTTGAGCTTGGAGCTGAAGCCAGATGTCAGAACTCATCCCATCTTGTTTGTGACTTGAAGGAACCTTGTCTGGTTTATTCGAAACTTGGAAGCAAGGTCGGAGGTCAGAAGTCATAAGCTCGCAACCATATAATCTCGGAACTCCCTATTTGAACTCAGGAACGTCAATGCTGGATATAAACTCGAATATCGGGACTCGAGTATGACTAGAAATCAATTCAAAGATTTGAACTCATGTCCATTGAGCTCAACTCTAAGGCCGGAACTCGTTAGATTAAACACGGAGGTCGGTACTTGCATTATTGTGTTAACCTATAACTTCTGAGGTCGGAAACCACGTAGTCTGAGGTAGGAACTCGAGAACCTCTATCTGAAACTTGAAGCTATACTATGAGACCAGAAATCAGGTACACTTTCTTTGAAACATGAAATTGGATATCGGTAATAACGTCTGTGTCATTTATACTTGAAAGTTAAGATCGGAAGTCGGAAATTATGCTGAAAGGTGAAGACAAACGCGGAAATCGGGAATGGTCTTCATTGGGGACCTGGACATTAGTTTGGAGATCAGAAATCATGTCCGTTTTATTTGAACCTTGGAAGTAAAGTATGAGGTCGGGACCCCTATAAATTTTGGTCGAACTTGGAGATCAACTCAGAGATCCGATCTCACGTCCATTAACTCGTAGGTTGGGAATCGTGTGTCATTCCAGTTTGAACAATCAACCATGAAGTTGGAAATCGTATCCCTTTGTGTTTGAAGCATAAGATCGGAAATCGTAAGTTATGCCATTTCATTTGGGATTTGGAGATGAAGTCGGAGGCCGGAGCTGTGACCATTTCGGTGAGATTAGGTCGGAAGTCGGTAAAGTTAAGCCAGTGAATTAACAAAGTCGGAAATCAGAAAATGTGTGTAAGGAGGTCGGAAGCCGGGACGTTACAAATCACAGAAAGGATCATTACAAATAATGCCCTTAATCTTAATAGTGCAAAAAATTAAAAGTTATGCAAAAGTTTTAAAATCAAGCACCATTACAAACACCAACCGATGCAGTAGAAGCAATAAACAAGATCATTAAGAAAATAGTAGCCAAGACAGTTATCAACCATAAAGACTAGCATGAGATGCTGCCATATATGCCCTTCATGCCTATAGGACTAACATTCCATCTAGCATTAGGGCAATGTCTTACTCCTTGGTGTATAGGATAGAAGTAGTTACCCCAATAAAGGTTGAAAACCCTTCATTAAGGGTGCTAATGGAAGTAAAGCTAGAGGAATCAGAATGGGTAATGACTCGATACAAGCAATTGAACTTGATTTAAGAAAAATGGTTAGTAGCCATTTGCCAAGGACAATTATACCAAAAAAGGATGGCTAGAGCCTTTAACAAGAAAGTACGCCCCAGATAGCTTCAAGCAGGTGACTTAGTCTTAAAGAAAATACTTATGAACCAAGAAGACAATCGAGGGAAATGGCCACCAAATTATGAGGGAGCATACATTGTTAAGCAGGCATTCTTAGGTGGAGCTTTGATCTTAACAGATATGGAAGGATAAGGACTACCAAAACCAATGAACATTAATACTGTCAAAAAGTTATATGCCAAAAGCAAAAAACAAAAAACAAAAAAAAAAAGAGAAAGAAGAAAAAGAAAGAGAAATGGCTTGTTAAGTCGAAAACCCTTGAGGGTGACCTAGGCAAAAGTTAGAACAATTAAATTAGGCAAGGGCAAAAAGTCACCCTAAAGCATAAGCATGAAAAACTAATACTTAGGCAATTTTTTTTGGCAATGGTCAGGATACTTGTCCAAATACCTCAAAGAGAGCTTACACTGGGGCAATTATTTTTTTGAAAATTGACACTAGGTAGATTTTGGGTAAGGAAAAGGAACATGCACCACATCAAGGATTAATGGCTATGATGACCATTTATTAATTGGGATCAATCCAATGAGGGTTTTGAAAGCTTGGTTGTAGCAATTTTTTGTACACCTTTTCTTAACCATTTGAAGTTTGTATCACCTTTGACTTAACTATTAAATAAAATAGCCTTTCCCCAATTAAATTCCTTCTATCATGTTTAAAGATTATGCATGTTTGTTACCTAATGCTTCAAATAAGGTTGAAGTTTAACATCATGGTTTAATAATTCAATGGCAATCTTTCAAATAATGCATTAGATTCAAAATGGCTTGGTGTAAAAAGGACTTATTCGATAAAGACAGCAGAGTTTTGTCATTTTAAGAAAGAAAATTGGTTAGCCCACAAAAACAAAAATGGGGATAACAAGAAGAAAGTTGGCCCATTAGATTAGAACAAATCCATTATCAGCCGAGGAGTCTTAGTTCGCACTTAAGTATGGGTTTGATGGATGAAGTTTTGAGGAAGTAGTCCGTTCAAAGTTCTACTTGCAAGTTTTGAGGCATCATAAGACAAATCCATATCCAACAGACTTGCAACTTGTTTCTTCTTTTTCAAAGTGTTACTTTTCCTTATCATTTGCAAACCTATATCAAGTTGGTTTGCAATTTTTTACCTTCCTGCTATTTACAAACCCATATCGAGTCAATTTGCAAATCTTTACCTTGCCTATCATTTGTGAACCCATATCAAATTGGTTTGCAAACTTTTACCTTTTCTGTGATTTATGAACCCATATCGAGTCAATTTGTAAATCTTTACCTTTCCTATCATTTGTGAATTGATATCAAGTCGGTTTGTAAATTTTTTTTACCTTCCCTATCATTTTAGAACCCATATCAAGTCGATTTGCAAATCTTTATCTCTTTTGTCATTTTCGAACCCATATCGAGTTGGTTTGCAAATTTTTACCCTTTTTTTGTCATTTGCGAGCCAATATCGAGTTGGTTTGCAAATTTTACCTTTCCATTTGTAGAATAGAAAAGAGAGAAAGAGAAGGGGGGAAGTAAGTCATCAACATACGCTTGAATTCATGTCTACATTGAGTTGCATCTACCTTTTTCTTCATGCCTTCCAGACAAAATAGTTGTTCATATCTTTACTCATTTCTTAAAACGATAATATGAAAAACTAACGTCATTCATATTTTCTAATAAGAAATGAGTAACGAGGGGCAACTGTGAGCCCCCAATTTTATTCGAGTCATTTAAAGAAAAAATAAACCTTCTTTTTACCCAAATTATTTTCTTCAATTACAAACAAAAAACTGATTAGCCAATGTTTTAAACTCACTTTTACTTTGACCTCCTTTACTTGCTTGTTGCCCTTTTTCTTAATTTTTCAAGTGACAAAAATAGGAACATCAGTTGAAAAAAGAAATAGAAACAAGAGAACTTGAGCCCATTTGTCCAAAAACATCCTAAGTCCATTGTTTATTTTGTCTTCATTCCTTTCTTTGTGATGTTTCGTCCACACAAAATGATCTCATAACCAAAAATCGGTTAATGGTCCTTTATTTTATTATTATCATTATTATTAAAGAGAAAACACACCAAAAAAAAGAAAAAAAAAAGAGAACAGATTTCAAAGGCAAAGGCATCGAGCGATGTTGGATTTCGTGTTAGGAAAGGAATACACTCTGAAAAGATTGACAAAGGTTGAATAAAAGTTGAAAGACAGCTGAACTTTTCTAAAAAATGGTAAACAAACAAAGAAGAAGAAGAGAAAAGGTTGAATCACAAAGAGGGAATTGACATCAAACAGAAGCAACCTATTCTCTGTTACCTTAGTTTGAACCATTGACCAAGTTTCTCTATAAATTCGCACACAGCAAAAAAGGGGGACTAAGAAAAATTGAGAGGGGTGAGAGTGTTAAAAAGAACAGAGAATGTTAAAAAAGGAGACAAATTGAAGGTGTTAAGGAAAATGAAAAAGTCTTGAGAAAAAAAAATTAGTGTTCTGGTTTTCCTAAAACAGAAAGTGAAGAGACAAGTTAATGAAAACATCCAAAGAAAAATGGGGGATTCAAGAGCAAAGGAAAGAAGGTCTTTAGCTAGTATCATCAACCATATACTTTGAAAAGAAGGTATAAATCTTAACAACACATACATATGTTTTATTATTCTCTATTATTGAAGTGTGATCTTAAGAACATGAATACTCTTTCCCTTTAGCATCTTCATCATCATTCATCACAACCCAAATTCACTCAATCTCCATCTCACATTTAAACCCACATTGCCCATAACACCAAACAATATGTAACCCCAAAAATAGAGACAAATCACCACCATTAACAGGTTCAGAAGTAGCCAAAAACCCAAATCAAACCTTAGCCAAAAATAAATCCCCTTCCCAGAAAATACAATACCAACAACACCTATGAACCAAAAATAAAAAGAAAAGAACAAAACAACAAAAAAGGAAAAATCCAGCCACCATCACTTAACCCGTGAGCCACTATCACAGTCCTCAGCCTCTACCACGAACTGCCATCACCGCCGTTAAAGGAACCCAAACCACCATTGTAGCCTCAGCCACCGTGAACCACCACACCTAGCCACCACTGCTAATCGACACCCGTGCACCTTTGAGCTACCGTCGCCATCACTATTCTACTCTAACCGCATTGCACCGCTGTTGTCCTCCTTAGCTTCCCATTTTATGCAATTTATTATGCACTATGCACTAATCTTCTTTTTGTTTAGAGTTTTTTTTGTTCCTTTAGTTGTAAAAGAGTTGAGCTGAGAATGGTGTTAGGCCCCAGTTGTTTGCCCTTTTTGTTTTGTCTTTTTTTTTTTTTTAGTTATTTCTTCTTCTATGTTCAAGAGAGTCAAGTTGAGTGGGTATTTTGGGTCTGTTTCCTCTTTTGGGTGGTCCTGAATTGGGCTTGAGCCTTAAGCTTTCTTTATTTGGTCTAATTGGTTTTGGACTTTTTGAATCTTGAGGATACCACTTGTTTTTTCCCTTCTTTAAAAAAGAAACAAAGAAATAAAAATATCATTTTGTTTGACCTTTTTTCAAAAAATTAAAATAAAAATAGAGTTAACTGAGCCGCAACGACTTGTTAGCTCTGCATTTTAGAACATTTGAGTGTGATAACTTGATATTCTAATACTTTTTTTATAACCTTTTTTCATAAAAAAAAGAAAATCAATCAACACACAATTATTTTCCAAAGAACTACATGGCTTTAAGTTTCTCATTGTACTAGAAGATACGTAAGGGCACAAGTCAACCAAAAATTAATTTTTTGTAATTTTATTTTGCTCGTAAGTAATTTCTTTTTTCCTCTCTTTTCTCTTAATCAAGTTTTTTCTTTTTTTTTTCAAAAAAATGTATGTTAGCCTAGTTAATAAATTGTTGAACTTTGTTTTCAATAATAAGGATGTTAATTGAGTTGCAACGACTTTTTAACTTTGTGCTTTTAGAGCATCTAAGTTGTGATAACTTGAGCCTGGAAAGTTTTCTAATTGAGCTCTTTTTGCAGTTATAAATAATTTGCACAATCAATTAAGGTAACTTTATTAGTATGGATGTATTAGGGGTGCTGCATAATTAAGTTTTTACCATTTTTTATGCATAATCGACTCCCAAATTCGAACTCTTGTTTTCTTAAAAGGCTATTTTTTTTCTCTAAATAAAAAAGTTTTTTCAATTTTTCCTAATTTAAATAAAATTCGTGGCAACTCCATTTGATTTATCTATTTGAAAAATCTATTTTCTTTTTTCATCATGCCATCACGATCAGGTTTATGACAGTTAGTCTGTTAGTTTTAGTTAAAAGCCTATGCCTAGGTCAATTAACTATGCCTCCTTCACCTAAAACGCTAAGTGCCCGTGTGAATTATCGTGAATTCAACCCATTAAGAACAATTGTCAAGCATTTGCTATGCAAAGCTAATGGGTATGTTTCCATCCTATTAACTAATCAACACATCTAAGCCAATTAAGTGTGATTGAACAAGCATTACCCAAAACCATGTGGTCCAAATTCCCTATTCCTATGTCTAGTTCAAGAGAATCACCCAAATCAACTTCAATGGTGGCCAATCATAAAAGAGCATTAAGAATAAAAATAGGTAAACAAAACAAAACTCATCAACAATTACTCAAAGATAATCAATAAGCACCCAAGATCCATAAAGGGGTCCAAAGGTACCCCTAGCTATAAGTATAGCTATCCATGAACAAAACAAAGCAACTAACAAGCTCAAAACCCATAGTGAATACAAGAAGAACTAAGATGGACAAGAAGATATGAACAACATTACAGAACTTTTGAGTAGTAGAATCTTCCTAAAGCTTTGAATCCTCAAGCATCCAAGATGAATTTCTCTCTCAAGTCTCCAAACCCTAAGAACCTCTATTTTTCACTTTTTAGTCTCTCTTTGTAGTGCCTAAGGTCTCTCCTAAAAGTGGAAAAAAGTTCTATTTACAATAGAGTGACATAAGTGTTATGCACAGGAAATATTCAGGTGTTGAACTTAAGTGCTCAAGCGCTTACTTGGCAGAGAGCAATTTTTTTATTTCTAGTAGGTGCTTAGGTGCTAGTGATGGGTGCTTAGGCGTTGTACAGCAGGATCAAATTCTTTAAGTTTTAGGCTCTAAGCTCTCCCATGCCCCAATACTTCTCCTTTCTTAGCTCCAATTGATGTACCTTTGCATTCGAAATCTCCAAACATCAAAGTGGAAATTCACCAATGAGACTTTTGATCAAAATTTTACATTTCAACTCACCTAAATCATGGATTTTTGGCAATTTGCAATCAAGGTAGTTATAAGACTAGATTAACCCATATTTTTGTTCATTTAAAAATGTTTCACTTATAAAATCATAGACTAGGTATGTAAATAAAGCCCAGTTGAGAGCTAGATAACTCAAATTCATAAAGTTATCACTAAGCCTTAGGATCCTCAACATGGATTCCTTTAGAAACGCTCATACCGAGCACTTCCAAGTTGTGATGCAAATCCCTAAATTCGAACCTGCCAATAGAAACATTATGATTTAAGAACGTTCTAAGGATTGCAGAACCATTTGTGAGATCTACTGAACAGAATCTTACTATCTCCACTTTAAATATTATTCATCTCTAAATACTAGGTACAACTTACATGCCCATCACCCATATTCCGTCATCCCTATATTAACTTGAGTGCGTTAGAATCTTTTTGCAGGTCTTTACTAGTGTCATCCCAAGCTTGGAGAAGGAGATTGATGTCAATCTCAAGACCTTTGGTAAGAACAGTTAATTTTTTTTTTTCCACAAGTATCCTTCCACTAGAAACAATATTGTTCGAGTAATGTCGGGCACTTAAATGTGGACGATTCCCCCAACTAAGATTATTCCAATTAATCTATAATTAATAAGTTTTGCCATAATTATTTTTTTAGATTTTTTATTTTGATTAGAATTATATGTAATAGTGAAAGAATAATATTATTTTATATAATACAACATATATTCAATGACATATTATACATTGCATAAATATTAAAATCTTATCACATTCTATACCAATAGAAATATTTAAAACAATTACACTTATAAAATAAAAAGTATTTAAATAAGAATATTCACTTATGTACCGAAAAAATAACAATATTTATTTATTAATTTGAATTAATAAAAAATACTATTTTTTGATAAGAATTATTTATAATAATAAAAACTATAAGACTTTTATTGGCACCAAATGCATTAGTAAATATTATCGGTCGAGGAAAAAACATAGCCGAAATCAACTCAGGCCATCATTCTTGCATTGGCCAAGTCACAGCTAAAGAGCCAAAGAGTGAAGTATTAATATATTAAGAGAGGTTACTACCCATATTATAGTTGAAGACACATGGCAATATCACCAAGTTTTTTTTGCCTAAATGGCCATCCAATGGTCCAAGAAGAAGACTAAGGGCAATTCAGAAGGTTACAAAAGGGCAGTTTAGGAATAGGTTTTGCCTATAAATAGGGGAAAACCCAATTATTGCAAAGGATCTCCGAATCAACAGGACACCAACTTATCTACTTGTTCATTTTAGTTTCTAGTTTTTAAGCCATTTAGTCATTTAGCATTTTAGCCTTTAAGTCTTTTACCTTTTAACTTTTATTCGCATGTACTTTGTGTTACTTCACCAAACCTTCCATACGGGATTCCAATTAGATCCTATGGAAGTTCTATTTGTAATTGGTTTGAATATCAACACAAGTTTTGTAGATTACATTCTAGTTTGATTTGCCTTTGGTTTTGGTTATTCTCTGATTGATATTAGTCAAGTATTTACCATTAAGTAACTTAAGAATCCATATCCAAAGAATAAATTTCTCTCATTGGAGTAATCGTTTCACACTTGAAACTGAGGGCTTTGGCTATCTGATTTCAAGGTGAGGCATGCCTAACACCTAACTTAATACAAGCATAGTCAAAAATAGTCTAACAACTTTATACAAGAATTTAATTTTGATCCATTATCAGTGTAAAAATATTTTACACAAATATTTAATTATATGTTGCCATATCAGCAAAAATGTTTGACTTAACCATCTACTATGTTAAAAATCTTGCAAATAAAAATGTCTAATTGGATGACATCATGCTTTTAAATTAATCTCTTTATACAATACTATACCAAATATTACACAATATTAAATTCCCTTTGTAACAACCTCTATCATATAAGTCATGCTCGAGTCATGGAGTTATATTAAAAGGTTGTCACTGTGCTAAGAAATCTTTAAAATATGGAAAATATAATACATGGCCCTTTAACTGCTCACTTTATTACTAACTAATAGTTCATAATTTTGTCATCTCTGATATACAGAGAACAAAATTATTACAATTTAAAAGAAATTGTGACTGACATAACACACAACATTTGCTTCCGACTAGTCGTTAGCTAGCTTTAATAGTCTCTTGGTCTGGTTTATGCTCGGGTCTTGCTCAGTGAATGGCCCTATACTTCACCTCGCACTTGATTTCCAACTTGGGTGCTGGAATGTTTGAGAAAAAGAAAAACATACAAGCAGGCAGTGAGAACCTAAAGTTCTCAGTAGATAAACTCAAACCAATCTTATAGTGTCATCATAAATATTCCAACAACTTCGGTTAATTATGAAAATATGAGCACATATACGCAAATAGTGGTTCAATTTTAAGTTGAAAACACCTTTCTCGAAGCGGGTTATATTTTGACAACCACTTGCCATATCATATGACAAACGTAGAAATACGAATAGTATAATATGCTTCAACAAGAATCATAATAGCATTATAACTTAACGAGATAATTAAATATGCACATATAGATGCTTATACTTGACTGTATGCAAGTGCACTTGACTTAATTCATATCTTTCTTTAACTTGCAACTTAACTTTGCTCTTCTGTACTTGATCCCCCGGAGGTGAATGGCCTCTCTCACCCTTGGGTAATAGCCTGCTTTTCAGGTCCTAGCCCATACCTATACATGAGTGACGGGTTTACTTTCCCTGACCCTCATACCGGTCTATTCCCATTAAATCTGGTCGAGGGCTGGCCCAAGTCTTAGACAGTACCGCTCTAGTCCACGCTAGTTGGGCCTATGCCAGGTCTCACATGGTAGCTTAATACGTCCCTCTTGCAAGTTCTTATTATCTTTTTCCTTTCCATATCTTATCATGCGTGCGGATGCTTTGTGCATTCATGGATGTGTCTCACACCTTATTTCTCATATCATATTCTTATTTCTCATATCATATTCTAATTATGCTTGCATGCATGACATACATGAACATGACATGTAAATGTAAATATATCCAAAGTATAATCACCTATAGCATAAGTTCTCATAAACTCCTGCCAAAAATTCGGCAACATAACGGATCGAGTCTGCTTTCCCATGAATAGTGCCAAACTACCAGTAAAATCATTCAAACATGCAAATCAATATGGAACAACAATTATATATTCACAATATCATTCATTAAATTCAATACAACCCTCAATAGAATTATCTGCTTACTTCATCCTATTCTGCCCGAATTTTGTATAATCCACCTTTAGTCCAATCCAACTTATTTAAACCTAAATTTTGGATGTGTCATAGCTTTATGTGTCTAGTTTCCAACCTTTTGGTCCCATCTCATTTTGATTTGTATAACTTAAGTTATTAATATTTTACCTACGACTGCCTTATACTTTGCCAAAAATGCACCCTTATAAGTGAAAATTCACTAAAAATAGAAATCTTGGTGAAATTATGTGAAATTTATGTCAATTTAAAGCTAACAGAACAAGCTTTCAAATGAAATAACCTTCATATCATTTACATGAGTATATTTTGAGATATAAGCCCCGTAACTTAACCCTACTAGACTACCCTGTTCCAGCCCGGTTTGAACTTAAGGTAACTTCATTAATGTGCTGGGAATAATTGGCAGCGCATCTGACTCTGAATTTTTTATGGGATGTTCCTTTATATGTTAACTTTCAAACAACGTTAGTTTCATTAATTTAGAGTTGTGTAGGGTGAGTTACACTCTCTCAACTCATACATACCTAGATGAGAATCCAAATTTCTAGGTCAAACTTCAAAAATTCATAACTAACTCTATATTAATCTAATGGCCTTATATTTTATACGTATGGAAAGCCCTGAATGTCTAGTTTCATAAAAAATTAGTTTCATTTTGTTTCAATGACTGTAGGCGGAGCTATACACTCCGCCGTATAGACCGCCGTAGGTTCTCCTAGGTTTTCATATTCTAGTTTGCTCTCTATCTTATGTTCCATGCAAGATTCAATCTCAATCCCTCCAAATACTTAATAAACCAGCCATAAACCATCACACACATCAAGTATATCATCAAAGAAGTGAAGAGAGTTGAACTCTCATACAGCTTTAATCCATGAAAACAAGAAGCAAAAAATAGAAATCCTACCCTTATTTGGATGCAAAACTAGCTAATCTTGAGTGCTAGTGAAAGATATGGGTACAAGAGACTTGAGGGAGGCTGAAAATGGAAGAAGGAGATGAAGAAGATGAAGAGAAGAAGGACAGAAGCCTGCTAAAAGAGGAGGACAAAAATGGGTGCATAAAAAGAATTAAAGCAAGCAGAATTTTGTGGTAGTTGGAAGGAAAGCACCCCATTGGTCTTTAGCATAAGTGGATAAGAAGGAGCCAACTCTCTTCCACTCTTGTGGCTGTCTTGCACCCCTCTTAATAGGTTAAGTGGCTAAGTTTTAAGCCACTTGATTTAGGGTTTTGAGTGTATAATTCTGTTGATTCGGTTCTGACAATTTAAAATACCGAATTTTTACTAATTTCCTTCAAATCAACAAAACGATTTTGAAGAATTTTGTGAGGTTTTCTATGTTTCTATTCTAATTGTTTCTAATCCTAATCTCTCTAATTAATACCAAATTGGCTTTAATTAAATGCTTAATTGATTTCTAATTAATCTCACTTATGCGATAAAATCGAATAAATCGATTAACGTCATAATTTAAACATTTTACAAATTTAGAACTTTACTGTTTTCTGTTTTCCATAGCTAATGACATTTCCGTAATTCTAAGCAAGTCCAGGGGCACCCCCTGTCAGTTCACACCAGACTGCCTCCATAGCCTAATCAGCAGATATTTAAACTTCTACGGTTTCACCACGCAATTCTGCTATGTTTAAAATCTCATTCTGCTAATTCTATATATGTGGGAACATGAAGGTCATTTCATGAAAAGTTCTAGGTTATTGTGGGAATAAGTCTTTGGGGTCAAAATATAATTTCTAAAAATCCTGGGCATCACTGCAATTAACAAAAGTTTACAGAGGCACTTTTGTCATTTCCTAATTTTTAACATATGGCAGTGCTATATTTTCAATGGCAGTGTTACACTATCCTATAATTCCAAGTGTGAGGATTGTCATGGCATAGCACTGCCTAAGAAATTCTCACACTGCCTAAGGGAAATAATTCAAAGTTTTCATTACGTTCTGTTTACAAAAGTAGGGATGTTACACCTTTTAATTTCTTAGCATTACAAAAAATCCTAATCCTTATTTTCTCTCCTATTTTTCTCTAATCTTCTATTGTGAGAGTGTTATTTAGGGGCTGCTATCTTTCTTTTTTAGTGGCAACCCTCCGTTTTCATTTTATTTTTCTTTTTAGTTGTTTGGATTTTGTATCTTTTGTTTTATTTTTATTGTCTCCTTTGTGATATTTTTGTTGTTCCCTTTGCAAGTGTTTTGATCCCCCTTTGTGAGTTTTTTGGTTTTACCTTATGGGTATTTCTATTTTGACGATCTTAAAAATGATAGAGACATTAAAATCTATTTTCAAATAAGGTGTAATATATTTTGCAGCACTATTTGTGTTAGTCTCTGATGTAAAAGATACTTACACATTGATAATCTTCGAACAAAGAGTAGAGCCACAAATCATTAGTTAGTTTAGAATGTAGAATATATTTATTTCTTATTAAATTTGGATAAAGTGAAATACACTTAGTATCTTGAGATATTAAGAAATTACACTGCTCTGCATTTGTTTACAAAATATACACTCTGCCCATAATTCACTAAGAGTGCGTTTGGTTGGCTTTTATTTAAAAAAAAAACATTTTTTTTCTAAAAAAGTTTTATAAGTTTTTAAATGTATTTGGATATAATTATTTTAAAAAAAAAACTGTTTATAGCAAAAAAAAAAGTTAACTTGCCACTTTTTTCAAAAATTGGTAATACACAACTTCTAAAAAAAGCAAAAACAAAAGTAATTTTTAATAAAGGGCTTGTTAAGTTAAAATTTTAAAAGAAGTACTTATTTAGAATCAAAAGTAAAAGCAACACTAGAAACAGAAGCAGATAAATGTTTTACATTTGAATTTATAATTATATAAGTACTTTTTATCAAAATTAGAAGTTATTAAACTATATAAATATGATAAATATAGAGGTACAACTTTCTGATAAAAATATAATTAAAAGATACAGAGAGAGAGAGAGCGAGTGAGTGAGTGAGAACGAGAGTGAAAATGGAGTGCTTCCTAAATTCAAAGAATAAAATTCTTTCTCTTTTACTACTTCTTCTTTTTAGATAAATAGCTCCTTGTTTATTTATCAAAAAAGCAAAAAACTAATTATTTTCTACTTCCACTTTTTTTTAAGAAGCACAAACAAATAATATAAAAAATTTTATAAGTAATTTTTTTGAAAACTTCTAGAATAAAAAGTATTTTTTGTGCTAAAAGTATAAACAAATGCATCAAAAATTATCTTTCAAAAGCCACTTTTGCTTATACTTTTTTTAAACGACGGTATTATTAACTCTTATAAAAAAGGGTAAATTGACTTTTTTCTGCAAGTATTTTTTTTTAAGTTGTATCTAAATACATTTTTTAAAATTTATAAAAGCGATTTTAAAAGAAAAAACTTAAAATGTGATTTTTCCCTAACAAAAATATCTAAACATCTCTCAAGTGAAGGGATGAAGTGTATATTTTATAAATAAATGGAATAAAGTGTTATTTTTTAATACTTCAAGGAGGTTAAATATGTTTTACTCATTTCTATATGATATTTTTTTTGCGATTTGTAATTGTTGTTAGACTTGCTTATAAATAAAATTCTCTTTCTCATGAAAAGAATTCCTTTTAGATCCTATGAAATTTAGATTTAATTTGTATATATTGATAATATAAAATTTTTTTATATAAATATCTAATCATATAATGTAATATTGATAAAAGTTGTTCGGAAGTGAGTTACCTGAGTAGTTTCCGAACTAAGAATGGGATCTCAAGCTGCTCCGACTGAGTGTTTCCACGGTGATGAAGGGTGTACCTGCAAGGACTCCAATGCTCAAGTCAGTGAGTGCAGGAAACTATGAGAAGTAGGTCAGAAAAGGTACCTAACGCTCGAAGTTGGACCCATATTTATACAGGTAAGTAGTTGAGAAGCAAGGGGGACTTGACCCCGCCTTTATAGGGGAGAACCCTGGACGTCCGTTATCTTGGGGATATCGGATGGGTCCGAGTTTTCCGGCCATACGAGAGAAGGTCGTTCCACGATGTTAGGGAACAAAGGGCTTAACTCAAGTTTGGGCCCTAACTCGGATCAATGACTCGGGATAGGCTCGGACTGTTAACAAATCTGAGATCTATTTGGGCCCAGTCATTGGGCCAAGTTGGGCTCTTATATTACTGTCCAGAACAGTGCACCCAACACTCGGTATCCGATGTGGCTTTTTCGGATGCCGAGTTCTTCGTGAATCTCTGAGTTAACATGCTGCATTCTGACATCGGATTGCCATTTAAGTGATTTGACATTTACTTGTGGCAATGTCCTGAGCCTTCGTGAACCAGTGACATCCTTTCATCTCATAAGTCATGCCTAATAACCCCGAGCAGACACGTGCTGTTTAAGCGCCTCATCATTTGGATTGGGGCATTATTTCCATTTTTGCCCCCATTCCTTTTATGCAAAAAGATGGGTTGCGCCCTTGGTGACGTTTGGGTTGCGCGATAAAGGGCGTTTTCGTTCCTATAAGAGCGGTTTTGTGTCTTTGCTACCTATTTTTCTCGCCTTGCCCAAAAGAGTTCGCCTTGAAGGAGAAACAAAAGAGCGGTGTAGGAACGCAATCGTTTGTGCCACCATTGCCTCGCTAGTAACAGGTATGCTTTATCCCTTTCATTTTCTGCTTCTGTAACTTGTATTGTTTCGTTGGATGGTATATTAGTGGCGGTTTGGCTTCCACTAATCCATTTTTGCTTCGTACTTTGGGGCGGTTTCGATCCCTACTTCGCTTGGTTTTTGCTTTCACCGCCCATCGGCGGCCTTTCGTATAGAGGGAAATCATCAGAGGGAGCCAGTCTTTTCAGTTCCTATTTTATCTCTCGGGGTTTCCGACTTAGGATTTTCCTGAGTTTGTGATGTAGGGGTGGTTTCCTGTGTAAATTGTCTAGGATCACGAAAATGGCCAAAAAGAGAGCTCTAACTTTTCCTCCCAATATCAACTTCATCTATCGGTGGGTCGATCCTGAGGTCCTGGGGACTCCCACGGTCATAATCCCGGAGTTCCTTACTCATTTCAGAAAGGAGAACCTTATCTCGTTGGAGGGAGAGTATGAGGAGGAATATTATTTGGAGGCTCCAAGTTTGAGCGAGAGAGTGGGTGACTTTAATCTTGAAGGGAGGCCTTGGTGGATGTGGTGTTACGATATCCTTATCTCCAAGCTAGGAGTTAGGATTCCGTTTACCCATTTCAAATGGAGATCTTGCGCTAGACTGAGGCTGCTCCTTCTCAACTGCATCCAAATAACTGGGCGATGATTCGGGGTTTCGAGATCATTTGCAAATATCTCGAATTAATGCCATCCCCGGAAGCTTTCTTTTTCCTGTTCACTCTGACCCGACCTGCCGGTGGTGGATTAACCTCGAGATGGTTATCCTTCCAAGCTGACGCCAATCGAAAGATATTCCTTCTATACGAGGAATCTTTCCATAATTTCAAGCCTGTTTTCTTCAAGGTTTTCGGGTGTCCGAACTCGATTCCTTTTTGGGAGACCTTGGAGGGGGAGCTTCATTTTAATGTCTTTTGGTGTAAGCATTTTAGCGCTCCCAGATAGAGGAGAGTTCCCTTAAGCCCGAGGAGAAACCATTGTTGACTTCTTTTTCAAATCTTTGGGAAGAATCATCTGAACCTAAAGAACATAGTTGGCGTAGATCTTGGGGAGGCCAAGTGGTATTTAGGTTATTGTTTTTCTGTTATTGCTCGCATATCTTATGCCCCCCTTTTTTATCGGATGCTTATTGTTGATGTCTCTTTTGTAGATGAGATGTCTCCGAAGTTCGCCCTCGCTGAGTTTCGCCGGAGGATATTGAAGAGGTCACACGAGGGGGATGGGAGTAACAGCCCGAAATCGGTGGGGTCCGGAGATCCAGTGTTCACTTCTGTTCCTGATAAGGCCGCTCCAGAGGCCCAACCTTCCAAGAAACAAAAGTCAAAGAAAGCGGCTAAAAGGAAGTCCGTGGCTACCAACCCTGAGGGTCTTCCCTCATCGAAGGAGCGGTCCGACGTCCATATTATGGATAAGGAAATCCTTATCCCGACTTCATGGATAAGGAGTTGATGGTCCCCGCCCTTCTCAAGTGCTTACAGGGTGACGACGAGAACTTGGCTACAAATTCCAATGGGCGGGGCGTGCCATGCTAAAGTCGACAGCCTTACTCAGATACTTGGAACCGGTTATTATCTCCAGTGTCCAAGCTATGGAGGAGGTGAAGGTCTTGAAGTCCCAGCTCTCCCTTCTTCAAGATGAGAAGTTGGCTTTGGAGAAGGCTAAGGAAGATGAGATCAGTAGGTTGAAGGAGGCGTTTGAGTCAAGGGACCAGCAATTGGAGGATTCTCGTTTTCGGGTGTCGGAACTCCAGAGGGATTACGCCAATTTTTCGAAGGCTGCTGCGAGAGCGGGGGAGGAGGTGGCTCGGGTGGAGCAGCTATGGGCGAGGTCGACCGGAGAGATTAAGGAGTCCTTTCTGGAGCAGTGCCAGATTATTTGTCCTGACGCTGATTTCAGCAAGGTCGGTCTGGACAAAATTGTAATTGATGGCCACATCGTGGTCGCTCTAGTTGAAGCTAGTCCGAAGGACTAGACTTCCGACCGTTGACGTGTTTGTATTTTTGTTGTATTGCCCTGTTAGGTTTAGGGGCTCTTTTTGAATATTCGTCCGATGTCGAAACCTTTTGTAATGAAATTCGTTGCGATGTTGTTGTTTTATTTGTTGCCTGCTTTGTTAATTGATGCGCTAGTTATTCTCCTAAGTTAAACCTTGAAGGGAATATTGGCGGCACCTTTATTGTTAACTGATGCGCCAGTTATTCGCCTAAGTTAAACCTTGAAGGGAATATTGGCGGCACCTTTATTGCTTTACCGAACTGGATGTTGTCCGAGTTGGATTTAGCTAGAACTTAAGGTTTTGTTTGCTCAAGTTAGCGCGGTATAACTAACCCGAGGTTTGACTCCAGACTTTAATCGTATTCGAGATTACGTGTTCGAGTTATCATACTGGGATCCATTTTCCACGACTAAGGGGTGATCAATCCCTTAGGAGAATTAAGGCAGGTTGAAATCGTCAACCATGATGTGTAATAAAAATAATAGAAGCAGAATAATGGAAGTGAAAGAAAGTGTTAACAACATGAAAATAATGAAGTAATGTTAAATCAAACAAAATAAAGGTAACATGTAATATCAAATACTGATAAAAGTTTGCTAGTTACTACTCGGCCCACAGAGTTCCACCTCGTTAAAACCTCCTCGAGAAAACCCAGTGGGACAAAACCTGAGGTAGGAAAAAGAGTACGACTATCTCACGTGGTATATACATCAGATAAAAAATTTTCGAAGGTTGGAAGAGTTCCATGACCTCGGAATCTATGTGCCCGATAATGTGGAGAGTTTGTATGCCCCCTTTCCTAAGACGTCAATAACTCTGTATGGGCCTTCTCAGTTTGCAGCTAATTTCCCATGGCCCATGGGAGGTTTTCTGATGTCAGCTCGTCGGAGAACCAATTATCCTTTGTCGAAAGTCTGGGGTACCACTTTGGCGTTGTATCTTTGGGAGATTCGATGTTTGAGCTCATTCTCCCTTAGGTGAGCCATTTCCTTTGCTTCGTTTGACAGATCGGACTCCTTCCAAAGTGCGTGGTGCTCTATAGGTTGGAACATGATGCTGGGTTTATCTCCTCGACTTCAATCAGTATCATCGCGTCCACCCCGTAAGTCAGCTTGAAAGAAGTTTCTCCTGTTGTTGAATGCGGGTTGGTTCTATAGGACCATAGAACGCTCCCGAGTTCATCGGCTCATGCCCCCTTTACCTCGTTGAGTCTCTTCTTCAATTCTCAGAGGATGACTTTGTTGGCAACTTAGCTTGGTCGTTTGCTTGGGTGTTCGACTGAGGTAAAGTGGTGCTTGACCTTGTGGCTGGAGAGAAATCCTCGGAACTTCTGATCTATGAACTGGGTTCCATTGTCCATAATGATCGAGTCAGATATTCCGAAGCGAGTGAAGATATTCCTCCATACGAATTTCTGAGCTTGGGCAATAGTGATGGTGGAGAGCGGCTCTGCTTCTATCCACTTCATGAAATAATCTATTGCCACAATTAGGTACTTCATTTGTCCCAAGGCGAGTGGGAAGGGACCTAGGAGGTCGAGCCCCCACTTGTTGAAGGGCTAGGGGGACATAATCGACGTTAGTTCGTCGGAAGGGGCGAGGTGGAAAGTGGCATGTTTTTGGCAGTTGGAGCACTTTCGTGCATACTCTATTGAGTCCTTCATCATCGACGGCCAATAGAATCCAGCTCGTAAAACTTTTAATGCGAGCGACTTTTCTCCGAGGTGATGGCCGCAAGATCCTGCGTGAACTTCCTCCAGAATGGCGGGAACCCAATCTGGTCCACACACCTTAGCAGTGGTTGGGACAGTCCCCTTCTGAATAGTTGATCATTGATGAAAGGGTAATAGGAGGCTTCTCTGGCTAGTCTTTTGGCGTCGACGGGATTTTCTGGTCTGGTGCTATTCCCTAAGTACTGAACAATAGGAGTCATCCAGTTCAGAATTCCGTTGACGGATAAGGGCGGAAGGGTATCTGTTATTGAGGGAAGCATCAAAGTCTCTTAGATCAAACTTTGATTATTTCCTCCAGGCTTAGTGCTTGCCAGCTTGGAGAGGATGTCGGCTCTGACGTTTTCTTCCCTTGGAACATGCCGGAACTCTACCTTCGGAAATCTTTCCTCGAGTTCCTTTGCTTTGGTCAGGTATTTCTACAGTAGAACATCTTTAGCTTGGTATGCCCCAGTGACTTGGGATGTCACGACTTGAGAGTCACTGCACACCAAAAGTCGGGATACGCCAACATCAATTGCTAGCTTGAGACCTGCGATGAGGGCTTCGTATTCGGCCTTATTATTGGAGACCGAGAAGTCGAATTTAATAGAGAGCTCGAGGATTATTTCACCTTCCTTTTCAAGAATCGCCCCAGCTCCATTCTCCTTCGAGCTGGAAGCTCCGTCCACGTGTAGCGTCCATCCCAATTCCGGGGTATCCACCTTGTCCACCATTTCGGCCAAGAAGTCTGCCAATGCTTGAGATTTAATGGCGATCCTTGGTTCGTATTGGATGTCGAACTCCGAAAGTACCACAGACCATGATACCATTCTTCCTGCCAAGTCCGATTTTTGTAGGATTTTCCGGATTGGCTGGTCAATTCGGACAATGATGGTATGGGCTTGAAAATACTAGCGAAGCTTTCATTCTGCAATGACTAGGGCCAAGGTGACTTTTTCAATCTTCCGATATCTAGTCTCCGATCCTTGAAATACTTTGCTAATAAAGTATACCAGTGTCTTTGTTGTCGAATCCTCCTGACCAAAGGTGCCCTAATAGCAAGGCTACTAACTGATAGATATAGGAACAACGGTTTTCCGACTTCTGGTTTGCTTAGTATAGGCGAGCAGGATAGATAGTCTTTGAAGTCGATGAAAGCGGCTTCATATTCCGGCGTCCATTCAAAAGTATTCCCCTTTTTTAAGAGAGAAAAGAGGGAGATAGCTTTTCTGGTCGACGCAGCTATGAATCTCGAAAAAGAAGCAATTCTTCCCGTGAGGCATTGTACTTCTTTTATTGTCATCGGACTTTTCATTTCAAGTATTGCTCGGCATTGGTCGGGGTTTACTTCAATCCCCCGATGTGTAAGCATGAAGCCTAGAAATTTTCCGGCTTCTATAGCAAAAGCGCACTTGTGTGGGTTAAGTCTCATGTTGTGCTGTCGAACTCGATCAAATACGACCTTGAGGTCGGATAGGAGATTTTCTTCTTTGCGAGACTTGACCAACATATTATCGATATACACTTCCATCAAATCTCCGGCCAGCTCTACGAACACCTTATTCATAAGCCTCTGGTATGTTGCTCTAGCGTTCTTCAATCCGAAAGGCATGACCTTGTAGCAGTAATTGGCTATTGGGGTTATGAATGCCTTTTTTTCTTCGTCGAGCTTGAACATCGGGATTTGATTATATCCCAAGTAAGCGTCCATGAAAGTGAGCAGTCTGAAACCGGAAGCAGAGTCTACTAACCCATTAATGCTTGGTAAGGGATACGGGTCCTTTGGGCAGGCTTTGTTCAAGTCGGTGTAGTCAATGCACATTCGCCATTTCCCATTGGACTTTTTTACCATCACGACATTGGACAACCATGTCGGGTACTAGATCTCGCGTATGAAACTGGCTTCCAAGAGGCTCTGAACTTGCTCTTGGACCGTGAGGGCTCTATTTGGGCTCATTCTCCTTCTCTTCTGAGTAACCGATTTTGAACCGGGGAAGACAGAGAGTCAATGGGAGACGAATTCCGGGTTAATTCCCAGCATGTCGGCGGCAGACCATGCGAACAAATCTACATTGGACTTGAAGAGTGTAACTAAGCCTTGTTTCAGTGAGATCAAAAGTTTTTTGTTAATCCAAGTTACTTTCCAGTTTTCATTCCCGATTTGGATTTTTTCTAACTCGCCATCTGGCTCTGGTCTCTCTCCTTCAATTTTCCTTGCGTCCAAGTCTATCATCATGACTTTCGAAGAATTGGGGGGTCGGGCATCGGCCTGGGACACCTCCTTTTGTTGCTTTTGTATTTCCAGGCTGGCGTTATAGCATCACCGAGCCGCGGCCTGGTCAGCTTTCACAGTGGCAATTTCCCCTTGGTCGGTAAGGAACTTCATGGTCAGGGATGCCGTTGAGATAATGGCGTTTATCTTGTTCAACGTCGGTCACCAAGTATGGCGTTGTAGGCCGAGGGGCAGTCGACAACTAGGAAGTTGACTTTTATCGTCCGGGTTTTAGGTCGAGACCCCAAGGTTAGGTAAAGGGTGACGTAACCTTGGGGGTGGACTTTTTCCTTGGAAAACCCGATGAGCTCCTCCACATGTGTTTGGGGGTCGGCGTTTCTTAATCCAAGCTTATCAAACGCATCTCGGAATAGAATATCGGCGGAGCTTCCTTGATCGACGAGTACCCTCTTTGCCTCTTGACCATGGCTACGGATATCACCATTGGGTTGTCGTGTCTCCAGATCGCGCCCTCAAAGTCGGAGCTTGAGAAGACGATATTCGGTATTGGCTGAGATGTCGGTGCTGGCTTTTTTTATTTTCCCAGAGGAAACATTGAGGACTTCTTGTAAATGTTTTTTTCGGGCTGACTTTGTGGTTCCGCCACTTGCAAAACCTCCAGCGATGATGTTGATAGTCCTTGTGATCTGTTCTCCGTCATTGCCTTCATTTCCTTCCGGCTCCGAGGTTCTTTGGCTCCTCAGATCCCTTCTTTCTTCATCCCTATGATCGAGGGCTCGCCTTCTTCGTGGACTTCTTTGGGAAGCCACGTACTTTGCCAATCTGCCTTCCCTTATCAACTGTTCCACGGCATCTCGGAGGTCGTAACAATCTTCGGTTTTGTGTCTAAAACCGTTGTAATACTCGCAAAACAAGGACTTGTTTGTGTTGGCGAGGACCTTTGGCTTGGGGAACCTTTCGACTTGGCCAACCTCTCGGAACAGCTTGGATAGGGATACGTTGAGGGGGGGTGTAGTCATTGTATCTACCGGCCCTGGAACTACATCCTTCCTCGGGTGTTCATCTTGGCCGCCGATTTTTCTGTCAGGTTGGTGCCTCCCGGGGTTGGTTGTGGCCTTCTCCGTTTCTTCAAGAAAGATATACTTCTTGGCCCGTGTTTGTATTTCCTATAGGGATTCTAGTGGTCTTTTGGATAGCGAAGTTTTAAACGGTCCCAGGTCGTAATTCGTTTAGTAGCGTCAGAATTGCCACCTATGTCTGCACCTCATTAACAAGCAAAGATTCGGTGTTGTATCGCTCGAGATCTCGGAGCAACTCGTTTTGCCGCTGGTGAATTCTGAGGAGGCTGGAGACTGGCTTTGGCTTGAACTTCTTGGTAGTGAAGTGGGCCAGGAAAGTTGAAGCAAGGTTGGAAAATCGATTGATCGACCTAGGAGGAAGAGAGTTGAACCATTTCAACACGGCTTTCTTTAGAGTTATGGGGAAGGCTTGGCATTTGACGGGATCCGAAACCCCGGCTAACACCATTCTTGACTTGAAGGCGTTCATATGTTCCTGGGGGTCAGTACTCCCATCGTATGGCTCCATGTCGGATGGGGGCTTGAAACCTTTGGGTGGCTGCGTTCCCATAATGAAGTAGGAGAACGGCGTGTCATTGCTGTCTATGGGTCCTCGTACCGTTCGGAGCCGCACCTAGCATGCCTGTCATTGTATCGACGATGGGATCGGATGTCGGAAGGTTCATTGTGACGGCGGGTGCTTCCCACTCGAGGTTCTTTATGGCTATGGGCTGCACTCCCCCGTGGTGAATCTCCATGGTGGCGACGCTTCATGCTGCGACTACATCATCTTGGACTTCGACCTTTATGGTAGTCTAGACTCCTATCGTGATGGCGTCGATGTCGCTCCCGACGTCGCTTTCGATTTGATTCCTTCATTTGGTCCAGATTTTGTTCCAGCTTCTGAATGCGGGTGGCTTGGTCGCACATCAGGGTTAGCATTTCAACGAGCGGGTCAGCATTGGCCTGAGGGAGGATTTCAACTCGAGAGGCGACCACGTTTCCCGCGGTTCGGACGATAGAGCGGTGAGCCACTGAGTTATGCCCGTGATGTCGTTCTCCGACATGTGAAGCCGAGTTAGAAGCAGTTCGTCTTTCCATTAGTGGTTGGTTATTGCTCACAGGGGTGTGCCCAGCCGTGCGTTCTCTCCTTGGGAGGGAAGACACTCTTGCAATCACAGCCGTGGTATGGTGGCGAGCAGCGTGAGTTCCCCACAGATGGCACCAATGTTTGGAAGTGGGTTATCTGAGTAGTTTCCAAACTAAGAATGGGATATCAAGCTGCTCCGACTGAGTGTTTCCACGGCGGCGAAGGGTGTACTTGCAAGGACTCCGACACTCAAGTTAGTAAGTGTAGGAAAGTATGAGAAGTAGGTCAGAAAAGGTACCTAAAGCTCGAAGTTGGACCCATATTCATACGGGTAAGTAGTTGAGAAGCAAGGAGGATTTGATCCCACCTTTATAGGGGATAACCCTGGACGTCTGTTACTTTGGGGATATCGGATGGGTCTGAGTTTTCCGGCCATACGAGAGAAGGTCGTTCCGCGATATCAGGGAACAAAGGGCTTAACTCAAGTTTGGGCCCTAACTCGGATTAATGACCCGGGATAGGATCGACCATCGTTAACAACCGAGATCTATTTCGCCACTATCGTAGAGTTGGGCTCTTATATTACTGTTCGGAATAAAAGTATTTGACTTAATCATCTACTATATTAAAAATTTTATAAATATAAATATCTAATTAAATAATTGTATAAATTTCTTTTTACATTATAACTATATCAAAATTAATATCATGTAATTTTACCGTGTCAAACATGACACACACATAATAAAATCTCCACATTTAATATTCGATGGCGAAATGCAACGAGGGCAGAAGCATGATAGAAACTAGGAATAACCAAACCAAAATCTGAAAGAAAGAAATAAAGTCGTATCTCATCTGTAATCGTATTCGTATAATCATTACAAATACTCTTCTATAGTTCTTTCTCTCTCTCTCTCCTTCGCCTCCCGAATAGGGAAGAAAAAAATGAAGTACAAAGCGATTACTTCCAATTCCTCTGTAAAACCCTAAAATCATCGATCCTTCCCCTCTGTTTCTTCGCGTCTCTCTCTCTCTCTCTCTCTCTATCTCTCTCTCTCTAGAAACTTCGATCCCTCGCGCTCCGATTGCCCAAACCCGAACCCAACCAAACCAAAACCTTTGTCGCGAGATCCATCTTCTGGTGCTGCCTTTGGCTTTCGATTTCCTCCTCAAGGGTGTTCGATTCGGGTCGGTCAAGGCTGGCGGGTATCCGGGTGAGGTAAATGGCGGATCCGCCAGGTATCCGCTCCTATAATAATAGCGAAGCAAGCAGAGTCGTCGTTGTGGTGGTGATAGGGTTACAGGGTTGTGACGGTTGTGGTTGTTGTTGTTATAGAAAAGAGTGAAGGAAGTATGCTGAACGTGCTGCGCGTGCACCTGCCCTCGGACATTCCCATTGTAGGCTGCGAGCTCACGCCGTACGTGCTCCTGCGGCGACCCGACAAGACTCTCGCCACCGATGATGTTCCCGAGACCGCCCCTTTAGATGGCCATTTCTTGCGATACAAGTGGTAAGCGTTCTCTTTTTCTTTTCTTTTACTTGGTCTTCTTGTTTCAACTGTATGATTGAATTGCTGCCAAGAAAGCGCAAACAAGGGGCATGAAGATGCACATGAATGAATGAAAAAAATAGACCTGCCTAAAGAAGATGAATTAGAGAGTTAATTAGATCAGCTTAAGTAGGATGTTTATTTATTTATTTATTTTTTTGGGTTGACATGATTAGCCTGACAGTTAATTATCCTTTAAATAAATTCTAGTTTTTCTTCTTCGTTAAAGAAATGTTTGAATTTTGGTTCTTTGTTTGTGTACTTTGTAATTTGAACATATATGAATTGAAGTTCATATTTGGATAATGCATTCTCTAAATAGTCAAATTAAGCTCCTGTGTTTCTTTGTTCTAATGATTAAAACACTTTCTGTATGTTAAATGTTAAATGTTAAAGAAACAATTTGGGGATATGATGAAAGCTCATGCCACACATTGTGAATTGACTTAAGTGAATGAAGTATTATAATATGTATGTGTGGTAAGAGCATGCAGTGTTTCATTACCAAAAGAATCTCTTCAGATTGTACTGCATCGATTACATTTCCAGGCATCAGGATGCTATAGAATGTGGAAGAATAATTGTGCATTCTGTGATTCATTTGCTTCTATTTTATGTTTTTTCTTTTATAAATTATTTTGAAGGCTCAGTATTGCTAATTTGTGTGATTATTCAAATATTATCATGCCTGTAAATTGCCAATAGTAGATTGCACTAATTATTAAGCAGTGATTCATGGCCCTATTTAATTTTTCATTTCATGCCCTAACCTGCACAAATCTGTAACATGTTATGACTATCAATAGATCAAACCACATATAAAATTTTGTTCATAAGCTTTAAATGCAGGGTCACGGGATTTGTCTTCCACTAATAATTTTTAGATGATTTAGCATTGAATTTAAATGCATATGTGGGAATAATAGTTTGACAAAATTTTTTGAGTAATTTTATTTGATAATGATGTGAAGGGTGTGTTCGGTAGATCATCATCCTTATGTTGGGATATGAGATACTCTGTTTTCCGATTCCCATGTTTGGTATGGCAATCAGTAGTAACTAAAATATTTACAGAATACCCAATAACAGAGACACATCTTTGATTCCTTGGCAACATTAACATGATCTGGCATCATAAGTTGGCATCCAGGATATTGGGGTATCTTACATGGTTGTGTGAAGGGGCGGACAGACCAACTCCCTCTGATGAAGCAAAGGTGGAATTGCATATATTGTGTCTAGTCTGGTTATTATGTTTGTGGCAAATTTTATGTGGAATGTGCTTTGTATTTAATTCATGATTTATTATGATTTGTAGTGCATGTGGGAGTTAAGCTCTACATACAATCTGAGTATATCTATCTGCATAATTTTACAGTTATATTATGTAAAATTTAAAGTCTGATCTTGTTGAGGAGACTCTGTTACTACCTACTAATACAACTGGTTGTGATATTTTGGTTTTCCCTATTGGGGGACAACACCAGTATCAATTGTTTTTGAAATTCTTTTGGTTCCTGGTGTATGCCCTTTTCTTCAAATATATACAATTAGAGGCTGCTCAATATTTTCAGTATATTAGGTAATAATCGTAGTATTTTTTGTTTTGCATGCTATCATGGTTAATTTGCATGCATTCGCTTCGTCAAGTGGAAACAGATATGACTTCAATGTTGTGAGTCTTGAGTGCAATATCTGTAAATGTCTAATGCATGCTGGGGTGGTGTCTTTGGATGCATTCGGTAACTATAATTTAGATTTTAGAAATTGTTTGTTTATTATAGGTTATGCTTGTAATAATAGTTATATTTGCTTGAATTTAATATTGAATTGTTATTTATATTATGACATACTCAAATATTGGACCCCAATGCTTTTGGGTGAGATTAAATACAATGATCATTTTTGTTACTGCATACTAATGAATTGGGTTGTTATGTCAGTGCACGACACTTGATTCCTGTGTGCACATATATTGGGGGTTTAGTGATAGGCGGTTGAGGTCTAATGGAGAGGATAAATTCCATACTATTGCAGTATTGCTCTTGCTCCAGTATACTCTTCTCTAACCAACTTGAAATTTGTCTATAACTTGATACAAGGGATAGGATCTATGTGAACAAAAACAATTAGATATTAATTTTGCCCCTTCCTCGCCGGTTCCTCTCTCTGTATTCAACCCCTTTGTTTCATGTCCAGGGCTGGTAAGTTCATGTTGAGGGTTGGTAAGTTTGGATTTCTTAATTTGTCACTTATGAATTATGCGCATATTTGTTAGCTAATGGTTATATTGAATAGATTAACTATGAAATTGTTCCCAAACAGTTTGCCTTTACGTACCTTTCTATTGAACTGATTAGGAACTAGAATTTCCGCATTGTTTGATTGGCTGTCATTTTTGTCAGGTATCGTGTACAGAGTGATAAAAAGGTTGCTGTTTGTAGCATACATCCATCTGAGCAGGCCACACTCCAGTGCCTAGGTTGTGTTAAAGCCAAACTACCTGTTGCCAAAAGTTACCATTGCACCCCAAGGTGTTTTTCAGATGCATGGCAGCATCATCGTGTCTTACATGACCGTGCTACAAATGCAGTTAATGAAAATGGAAATGAGGAGGAGGAGCTATTTGGCCGCTTTAATAGTTCTGCATCCGGGGCAGTCAATTCCAGTTTATCTTCCTCTGCATCAAGTGCTAGCTTGTCGAATGGGTCTGCAGCACCTTTGTATCCACCAACTATCACACAAAGAAGTGGTGGTGAAACTTGGTTTGAAGTTTCGCGAGCTAAAACTTATACCCCTACAGCTGATGACATTGGCCATGTCCTTAAATTTGAGTGTGTTGTAGTTGATACAGAGACAAAATTGCCTGTAGGGCATGTTAGCACTATACTAACTTCCCGTGTCATTCCTGCTCCCTCACCTATTCCACGGCGACCGATACCCGTTGATAGGGTGGGGCATTTAGATGCAGATGGGCGAATAACATCATTGGGATCTTTTACTGTTTTATCATACAATATACTGTGTGAAACATATGCCTCAAATGATCTGTACAATTACTGCCCTCCATGGGCTCTTTCTTGGCCTTACCGCAGGCAAAATTTGTTACGAGAAATTGTTGGTTACCGTGCAGACATTATTTGTCTACAGGAGGTACATATACATGCATACACTTGGTTATGGTTTTGGTGGTTGAACTAGATTTCATAACGTGGCTGATCAACTTTTTTTTTTTTTTCAAGATTTTTTTATTAGATTGTTAAATTATTTTGTTTTACACAGTTTTGAAGTCCTGTTTGAAGTTCAATTACGGTTGGTTTTTCGTGAAATTGGAGGCACCAAAACTATCTGCCACTGGTGGCTTTTTCTAATATTTCAAAGCTTGAATTGCCACCAGTTGTAGGTGATTAGAATATTTTTAATGGATTGCTATGATAACTGGAAACATTGCAATAATTTTGACGCATGTGTGTGTGTGTGTGTGTGTTTTTTTTTTTTTTAAGTTATAATCTTTTATTCACCTGTGACCTGTAACACTGTAACCCAATGCCTTAAAAACGTGTTATTTCACCCTATATTCTCATAGGTCCTATAGTAGCTTAAAGGCATCCTTTCTCCTACAGGTGCAAAGCGACCATTTTGAGGAATTTTTTGCTCCTGAACTGGACAAGCATGGTTATTATGGTCTTTACAAGAGAAAAACAAATGAGGTTGTTGCAATATTCTGGTCCTTGTGGTCTTAATTCTAAATATTATTTTTGATGATAACCTGTTTATTGTGGTTTTACAGGTATACAGTGGCAACACCAATACGATTGATGGTTGTGCAACATTTTTCCGTAGAGACAGATTTTCACATGTGAAGAAATATGAGGTTGGTAATTGTTTTGCATGTATGGCAGTTCTCTTAGGTTTGTGCACTAATTAGAATGATTTGTGCTGCTGCTTCCAGGTTGAGTTTAATAAGGCTGCACAGTCCTTAACTGATGCTATGATTCCAACCACACAGAAGAAAACTGCCTTGAATCGACTGGTTAAGGTGGTTTATTTGACCTAATATTACAATTCACTTTTGCTTTTCAGAACAAAAATGATCGTCTTTTGTGTAAGGTTAGCTCATCAAACTTTCTTCATATTCTTAGGATAATGTTGCACTAATAGTGGTTCTAGAAGCAAAAGTTAACAATCAGCCAGTTGATAATCCTGGGAAAAGACAGCTTCTTTGTGTGGTAAGCTCTTTTTCTTAGATTGCAAATATGGATGATCCTTAGTTCACCTAGTTTGTTCTTCTCTTCATGTTCCATGATGTGTATTTTATATTTAGTTTTTGATTTTTGTTGTTTATGTTCCCCAGCTTCCTAAGTGAAATTGCATTGTATATTGAATACTGGAGCCTTATCTAGCACCGTGCTTCATGGATGTCGATTTCTAAGTTGTCCATTGTTATTAGGTGGCCGTTGCCAAGTATCTGATGAGGGCATGTATATTATATATTTGTAAGCAGTTTTAGGCTATAAAGTTTTTCCCTTGTGACTTTTGTGGCTTCTTATTTTACAGATGGTTGTTGATCTGGTATAAAATCTCTATATAGTGCAGGTTCTGAGGTGCTTGTCTTTTCCTCATAGTAGCTCTAAAATCTCAAATAGAAAGGACCAAGCTAGATTTTTTTCAGAGCTTTTGGAAAACCATAATTGGAATCTGCTTTTAAGAGAAAATATGCCCTTTCTCCCATTCCCCCCCCCCTTTTTTTTTTTTTTTTTTTTTTTTCAGATTTAGGTCAAGACAACCTTTTCAGTAATTCTACTATTAACTCTTATGTTGCTTGTGGACTTCAGGCAAATACACATGTAAATGTCCACCAAGATTTAAAGGATGTCAAACTCTGGCAAGTAAGTCAATTCTTTGGTTTGTTCATATTGAACAGTTTGTTTTGAACTTAACAGTTACTAATTTTCTCCCCTCTTTTTAGGTGCATACTCTCTTGAAGGGGTTGGAGAAAATAGCTGCAAGTGCTGACATACCGATGTTGGTTTGTGGAGATTTTAATTCAGTTCCGGGAAGGTTTGATGACGTTTTCTTTTCATTTTGACTTTTTTTTTTGGTAAGGGTCTGGTATTAGTATTAGTAATTTGTGGTTTAAATGTTATTCAACTTTGTTGCAGTGCTCCTCATGCACTTCTTGCAATGGGGAAGGTAGATCCATCACATCCCGATTTAGCAGTTGACCCACTTAATATTTTGCGCCCTCACAGCAAGTTGGTTCATCAGTTGCCATTGGTAATATATTCTTTGAAGTGCACCACTTAAAGAAATAGCTTATAAAAATTTGATTTCTCCCATTTTAGTTTGTGTTCATCTCCTTTTTTTTTTTTAATTATATTTTGGTTTTATTCGTTTTGTATAATTTTTAATTTTAGGTCAGTGCATACTCATCTTTTGCAAGAACAGTTGGTCTCGGATTTGAGCAGCATAAAAGGAGACTAGATGGCACAACAAATGAACCTTTATTTACTCATGTCACTAGAGATTTTATCGGCACTCTAGATTACATATTTTACACAGGTGAGCTATCTTGCAGTGTTATATAATTTTGATAATTTATCATAGTGGTCACTTATTGGTGAAGTGATATGCTATATGGCTTCAGCGGATTCATTGGTTGTGGAGTCATTATTGGAGCTATTGGATGAGGAAAGTTTGAGGAAGGACACAGCACTTCCTTCACCTGAATGGTCCTCAGATCATATAGCTCTCTTAGCTGAGTTTCGCTGCTGCAAGAATAAATCTAGGCGTTGACAGTTGAAGGTAGGCACCATCCACCTTTTCCTTTCCCATGTTTTTCCTCGCCTGATTTCACTTGGATGTTGTTAATTGTTAAAGGTTAATTTCTTGTTTAAAAATCATTGTTTGGGGACATCGGTGACTCTGGACATTTTCATTTCTTACTGTTATCAATTTATGGATGGGTTAGGCTTGTATAATTTTGGGGTTTTATAGTTTGAAATAAATTTATTTTCAGTTTCATATCCCTTGAACTTGCTTCTGGAGTTGTTTCCTCTAAGGACTGGGGATTATTTTCAATTTATTAGCGGAAAAGGAGTGAAACTGATAAGGTCTTTGGAGAGAGTGAGGCTACTGAGGATGTAATGGAGGAAAATAATGTAAGATGGTGGAACTTGGAAGTACTTAAAGCTGGGCCATATAATTTTAATTTACAAAATAGGAATGTCATTGCTGTCACTAAGAACTTCAAGCAATGCATGTACCACCAAAGTAAAATGCAGGATCCTAAAAATTTCAAACAATGCATGTATATATCAACTATGTACAAGTGCAAGGTTTCTTATTCCTTGCAATGCTGTTTTTGTTGTGGCATTGAGAATTTTCCATTTTTAGGCAGCCTTTGAAAAATTTTCATCTGTTTTTCTTTTTCTTCTTATCAACTTATCAAACATGATCAACGGGCAGATGATTTGTACCAGCTGTTTTAGAATCTTCAATGGAAGGAAAGGGTATAATATGTCACGGTGTGAAGTAGGATCTACCCTTCGTATAAATGTCTGTCTGAGTTTATTGAGTGTGCTGGTAAAAGCTTAGCTAAATTTAAATTTGTTTACGTAGAAGAATCAAGTTTGAATCTTCAAGTTTATGTTTCACCTGCCCTTTTGCTTCTAAACCAAATCTTGGAAGAAGTGCTAGTTGAACAATTTTATTTTGTCTGTTCCTGTCTATTGTGGAGTTTGGGTCTGTGTCTTTGTTTTTAATTCTTTATTGATGATGGTCGTTCGATAATCTTTGTAGGCCAGATCCAGAGACATGTAAACAGAAAGGCTGAAAGAAGCATTTGATTGATAAGTTTTTGTAACAATGGTAGATCATGCCTGTCTAGGTGGGATCCTTGCAATGGTCTGCTTTGTATTAATACCACCTTTATCTCATAGAAAAATTATGATTTTGCCTTATTGCTTGTCTCTTGTTATCCCCTCCCCTCCATATATTTTTCCTTGGTGTTTGGTTGAGGGATAAAAATGGCATATGAAGCTCATCTATGAAAATTTTCACCCGATTTTTACCCCAATCACACACCCTAAAAGTGGAAATATTCTTGATACGTCCTAGCAAATGACAAAGTACTTCCAATCTAGTGGCTGCTGAGCCTAGGTCTATATAATATCATTCGATGTGTAGTGACAATTCAAAATTTAGGTAGTTTTTCTTATTCATTCTGTTCGTGAGAAACGTGAGAAATTTCGAACGGCACAATTGATGCTTCTTAATATGGAGTATCTACCAATACGGAGGTGAGCTGCTTAACATTTGTAGGAACGTGGGAGGAGATGCTTCTTAATTTATGTTAAAAAAGGCACGACAAGCCAATTACTTATTTTTTAGCTTTATTGCTGCATATATTGGTGGTGAATGAACATTTAATACATATGTTGCGAGTCAATCATTAGCATCTTTTCCAAGCACGCTGTGACAAGCATGCCTAATGTTTTTGCAATGCAAAATGATTTGTTGGGATTCTTCTCTATTTTCAAGATGCAAGCACTTGCAAAACGATATATATGTGTAATGGTTATTCAACTTTATTGTAGATCTTGAAAGATACAGGCGGTACTATAGTAGCTCTCCAAAAGATCTTTGCGACTGTGTAAGTTAATTAAAGATTCAAAGTAGTTACAAAATTCGAGAACTAGTTAGTTGATGTCTATAATATTTTAGGGTTTAAATAAGGTTTTATTTTGTAATAATTCGCTCTCTTGACTTCTTTATTAATAATTTTGAGTACTTTGTTTTTTAAAATGCGCATTGCATTTTAGAAGAGTCAAATTGATACATATTTGCTACTGTTTTATCGCTAGAATGATAGAACTTTTTTTCTTTGTTTTTTGGGGTCAATTGAATCACTTTTATGCATATATGTGGTGTGTATTATAATTAATAACTAGTATAATAACTTGTGCGATGCATGGGAATGATATAAAATTAAAATAAAAAGATTAAAATTTTTAAGAATTTAATTTAAATATACTGATAATATAAAAAATATTTTATATTATCAATCAATAAAAATAGTGAAAAATTTTAATTTATATAAATAATTACCCATTATAATGAGGGATTTATCATAATATCTTATTTTCTCCCATTTTTATTTATTGATAGTATAAAATTATTTTATAATGTCAGTGCATATCAATTAAACTCAATTTTTAATAGTATCTAAGGAGGGTTAATACATTCGATCATAAATATGATTTATTAATTTAAATTTAATATAAATTGATAATAATTATAAGGTAAGTACATTTGATATCGCTTATTTGAGATACAATATTAGTAACTTTTATTATGTGCACGTTGTTCTCTAAATTAATATGATTTTGTAACATGAATTGTAAATATCGTATAAAATTGTTCGTCTATTGCTTTTTTCAACTCATTGAATCCATGAAATAAAAATCATTAAATCTATGATATTTTTATTAATCAATGATAAATTTACTATTTAATAATTAATGTAAATTGATAATAATTTTAAGATATGAAGATTATTACACGTTTATATATATATATCATGTGCAAAGCATATGTGATGCATGGAAAGATCACACAATTTGAATTTAAGAAGGTTCATATAATTAAAATATATGATAGATAAATTACTACTAATGTAATGAATATACATGGTATCACCCATGCAATGTAAAATACTTAGTATTACCAATTTGAGGAATCAATTTTTGTAAGAAAAAATTTATGTTACTAATTTCTTCTATCATTCAAGTATCATTATCTCATAAAATTTTAATAAGAATTTATAGTATAAATTTGAGGTATCATCCATGTACATGTTTAGTATCACTCATGTTATGTATATATTTAGTATCACCAATTTGATGTATTAATATTAGTAAAGGATTCATTTCATGACAAATTTTTTTTGTCATATGAGCATCATTATCTTAAATAAGATTTTAATAAGTTTTAAAGACTCACACCACTATTTTAGACTCATGTATAATAGCAGGTGATTATATGATAGTGTAAAAGTTTTACACATATAGTATATAAAAATGAATCTCTATTTAATATTAACTAGTACAATATGTTATGAAGACCTTATAAAATTGCTCATTTTTACATTTTTAAGCCATTCAATTGATAATATGTTTATTAATCAAAATGTGACTAACATTGCTTATTAAATTTTAAAGTATCTAATTTAATAGATATAGTTATAAAATATATGTTTACAATTTTAGAATGCTGTAAGATTAAAAAAAATTAACTAATAATAATTTAAACTTTTTGAATTTTCTTATCAAAGTTTGAAAATTATTTATTATAAGATTAGTAATATATATAAATATAACTTATTAATTAAAATTTAATATATACTCCCTCTTACTTTTTATTTGTCACTTCAGGAAAAAGTTTTGATTCATAATATTCGTCATTATAGAAAAAGACATATGATTGGTCAATATGGGTGGCTAGAAGGAACTATAAAAGTCAATGTGATCATGCCATGTCAACAAGCATCATAGGTTAAAAAATATCAAAATCCAATAGAAAAATTAATGAATTAGTGAAATTTTAGAAGTGTCAAAAATAAAATAAAACAAATAAATCAAATTGGAGATAATGAGTGGTGGATTTTTTTGGAAGGAAACCAACTGAATGTCATGGTAACATCTCATCAACTTTGCTTTCATAAAACCTTCTTATATATATATATATATATATATATATATATATATATATATATATATATATGATAAGTGCATTTTATTCACTTATTTTATATTCTTTTTTATGCTTGTTCATAGTTTTAATTTTGTAAATATAGTGCTTTTATTTTATTATTTGTGTTTTGTAGGAAAATAAAGCTTAAGGATGATTTTTGAGTTGAACAAGAGTAAAATGACTCAATTTGGAGCTAATTCAAGAAAATACTAAGAATTGAGTGTTGGACAGCATGAGCAATATGTCTTTCCAAGGGCATAACTTTTTTGTCCGAAGTCAAAATGACATGATTCCACTTGGAAATGAAAGTATACATCCAGAGCTTTAATTTGACACCAAGATCACTGAAAAAGTCCAACGAACTAGAAAGATTGAAGCTGCCAAAGTTGGGCCTGATGCTGACCCGTCACTGCATTCAATGTAGTTTTGCTCAATTTAGTTCTCCCTTGATATAAGCGCAAATGGGATGATTCCAGAGCAAAAAATGAAGCCCAAGATGTTAACTTTCCAATGGTGGTCGAATTACTCTCATCCAAGTCCATTTGGTCAATGAAATTTACGTGTGAAGCAGAGTTGCCAGAAAAAATTGAAACTATCAATTTTAATTAATGAATGGTGGGCCAATTGAGTTCAATTCATTTGTGGGTTTTCATTGTCTGATTGTAGGCTGTTAAAAACTTAATTATCAGAATTATTTCTAATAATCACCAATGCTTTGTGAGAATGTAACCTATGAAGCTAGTTTAATGTGGAGTTACGCTTGGAGCAATTACAATTTGGAAGGATGAGATTACATTTTGACAAGAGACCAGCAGCCACAAGGGAGAGGAGACAGATGAGCATTTTGGCTCTTGCTAGAGGGAGAAATTTTCGTGGAGAGAGAAAGAGGTTTCAGCCACTCATCCTTAGAAACCATAGTTACAATATTGGAGTGGGTGAAGTGACATTTTCATCAAGCTTGTAGCTGTGGACATCACTTTTTGCTGCTCTTTAGGGATTTACTTGAGGACAAGAAAGAGAGATAGGTGCTGAAGATTAGAGTTTGGGCAACTTTGCTTTCACCCTTTAGTCTGCACATGTTTTCTTTCTTTCTTAACTCATGTCATGTATTCTTCAATTTGTGATATGATTTTCTTTAGAATGTTAGGCTAAGTTATTTTTATGGTTATGGGTGAACTTTGAACCCTAAATTATCATGTAATTAAATTGATTTTCAGACCTCTATTTTCTTGAGAGTTGATTATATTCTCCTACTCACTTCATGATTATGGTAGTAATGTGACATATTTGGATTGGCCACCCTTATATTTCATGTTATAGCTGATTGTTAGATTTAGGATTATGATGTTCATTATCCTTTATCCATATGTAGTAACTTGTGTGCAAACTTAATGGTTAAGTTTTGATTGTATGCAAGGGAGAATATAACCTAAGTCACTTGGTCCTATGTTAGAGACCAAAACTTAGATCAATCTGTCCTTCTAGTTGTAATTGTTAATTGAACTTAGTAGATGCTCCCTATGTCAACTAGTGATTAGACTAGGTTAATGGATGTTCCTTAATCTATTTAAAAGAAGGTAGGTAATAGAATGTTTCATTGCCTAAGATTGGTAACTATAAAAGGAGAATTGGAGGCTGAAATTAAGAACTAATTGCATGATATACTTTGGTGGGGAAAAGGGATCCCATAACTAGTTTTAATTGATTTCAAGAAAAATAGCATCATTTGCTCTTGTTTATTTTTCTTATTTTCGTGTAATTTTTTTATATAATTTTTGTTTGAATTATAGAAACAAGAAAACCCCCCCATTTTGTGTTACTTTGTCTTTTTAGAGTTTATTAGAATCAGAATCTAAAATAAGTTAAATAATTAAATTAATTCAATTCATTGTGGATCAACCTTTTGCTCATTACTAAACTAATTTTTCCTAAATCAAGCAAAGGTTTTTAATTTGGTAGTTTAACGACATATCAAATTTTGGCGCTGTTGCCGGGGAATTGACATTAATTGGATTGTTTTGTTCATTTAGGTTCTATTCTATTTTGTTGGTGTTCTTTAGTATTTTTATGTTCTGGTTTAGTCTTATTTATTTTTGTGTTTTTCGTTGTTTTATTAAGTTTTGCTTAGATTGTTCTTAAATTTGTATTTGTCTAATCATTTTGTTGGAGTTTTGATTTCTTGGTGTTCTTTAGGTGCACATTGGAGAACAATTTTTATATTGAGAGAAATAGAAGACTCAACAATTTCTTTGAAGCTAGAAGACACATTTTTGCACCAATACCACCACCATCGCTACATTCTCCATCCTGATCATCTTTAGCCTTTTCACCATCCCAAATTGAACAAGCCATCAACACTGCCCTTTCAAGTTCAACATCTGAATTTGAAGAAGAAGAAGAGGTGATGGTTGGAAATCAGACCTTGAGGAAGCTTGCTACTCCTAATCTTGATCAACAACCCTTATGCATAGAATTTCCAGTCATTGAAGGTGGATTTGAGTTGAAGTTTGGGTGATCCATTTGCTTCAAAAGTTTAATGGTCTTGTAGGAAAAGACCTAAACAAGCACCTTAAGGAATTTTAAGTTGTTTGCTCTACCATGAGACCTTCAAACATCTCAGAAGAACAAGTGAAGTTGAGAGCATTTCCATTCTCTTTGGATGGTGCTGCAAAAGATTGGCTCTACTACTTACCTCCAGGCTCAATTGATTCTTGGGTTGAACTGAAAAGAAGCTTCCTTGAAAGATATTTCCCTGCATCCAAGGCTGCCAACATAAGGAAGGAAATCTGTGGTATTAGACAGATGAATGGGGAAACGTTATATGAATATTGGGAGAGGTTTAAACGTCTCTGTGCTAGTTGTCCTAATCATCAAATTAGTGAGCAATTGCTTATTCAATATTTTTATGAGGGACTCACGCCAATAGATCGGAGTATGATTGATGCAGCTAGTGGCGGTACTTTGATGAACAAGACTCCTCAAGAAGCAAAAGATTTGATTACCAACATGGCAGCCAATACTCAACAATTTGGCACTAGACAAGATATGAGGAGGGTCAATGAAGTGTCATCATCTTCCTTGGAGCAACAAATTTCTGCCAACACTCAACAGATTTCAAATTTGGCAACTTTAATGCAACAACTCATGGTTGGTAATGTGCAGCAAGTGAAGGCTTGTGGAATTCGTTCGAATTTTGGGCATCCTACTGATATGTGCCCCATACTTTAAGAAGAAGATTGCAATGCAATTGGAGGATTTCAAGGGTAGCCACAATGCCCGCAATATGGAGGTCGGAATAATCAGCAAGGTTTTAGTTTTAGAGGAAGTCAACAACCTTATGCAATATTTAACAAATTACTTGGTTTTTTTCAAAAGCCAGTACATTTCCAACAAAGACCTCAAGAGCAACAAGGTTCTAATGATAAAATGAAGGAGATGATGAAGACTCTTGCTTCAAATACAATCCAATTGCAACAAACTGTTTCTCAAATGCAATCTGGCATGAAGAATATGAGAATCAGATTGGACAACTTGCAATATCTTTAAGCAATTTGGAGGTTAAAGTGTCAAACAAAATTCTTTCTTAAACTATAGTGAATCCTAATGTTCAGAATGTTAGTGCCATCACTTTGAGGAGTGGAAAAGAGCTTACAAATCTAGCACCCAAAACATTGAGGAATGATGAAGAACAGGAAGTGGTGGTTGCCAAAGAAACTCATGATTCCACCCAATCTCCAAGGAAGCATACATCTCCAACACTTGGCACTTATGTGCATCCTCCACCTTTCCCTCAAAGGCTTGCAAAGTCCAAAAAAAAGGACAAGAACCGAGACTTTGGACACTTTCAAGAAGGTGCAGATCAATATTCCATTGTTTAAGGCTATTAAGCAAGTTCCCAAGTATGCCAAATTTTTGAAGGATTTGTGCACAAACAAGAGGAAGTTAAAAGGTAATGAAAATGTTTGCATGGGAGAACAAGTTTCTGCTATTTTTCAAAAGAAATTTCCTCCAAATTGTAAAGATCCTGGTTCATTTACAATTTCTTGCATCATTGGTGACAAAATTTTTGAGAGATGCATGTTAGATCTAGGTGCTTCTATTAGTGTAATGCCTTTTTCTATTTACAAATCTTTGAATCTTGGTCCATTAGAAGAAACTGGCATCATAATTCAGTTAGCTGACAAATCTCATGCATATCCTAAAAGAGTTGTTGAAGATGTTCTTGTGAAAGTGAATGAACTTGTTTTTCCTGTTGATTTTTATGTTCTAGATATGGAGGATGAGGGTGCACCTAACCCTACTCCTATTTTGCTTAGGAGACCATTTTTAATGACTGCTAAAACTAAGATTGATGTGTGTGAAGAAACTCTTTCTATGGAATTTGATGGGCATGTCATAAAATTTAGTTTGTTTGATACAATGAAATACCCTTGTGATTCATCTTCTTTATGTTCCATTGAAGTTCTTGATGCAATTGACTTATTAGTGCAGCAAGTGTTTGAATTAGGGAAGGAAGATAGCTTGGAAGTGGCTCTTGTCAACAATCTTGAGTTAAAGAAGCTTAATGAGCCAAAGTGGGAGCTAGAATTTCAAGATGGCATCATTGAAGAGGTTGCTGCCTTGGAAGCCATGTCTCCCATTCTTCTACACATGGTGTCGTACCTTGAGCTTCCTACACTTAAAGAGAAGCTTTCCCCATCCATTGTTAAGTCACCTAAGCTTGAATTGAAGCCTTTACTAGGTCATCTCAAAGAACTTGCAGAAATCAGGAACAATGCATATGATAATGCAAGAATCTATAAGGAGAAGACAAAGATGTTCCATGACAAGATGATTTTGAGGAAGGATTTTTCCATTGGTCAAAAAGTTCTTCTTTTTCATTCAAAGCTAAAACTGTTTCCTGGTAAGTTAAGATCAAGGTGGATTTATCCTTTTGTTGTCACTAACATATTTCCCCATGGTGCAGTTGAAATTAAGGTTTTAGATACAGGGAAAGTATTCAAGGTTAATGGTTATAGATTGAAGTCTTATTATGATTTACCATCTTTTAGTTTTAATGAGATTGAGGAGATAAAGTTGGAAGAGCCTTCTTATGACCATCTCTGATCTTCTGAGGAAAAGTCAGGCTGAGGACAATAAACCAAGCGCTTTTGGGAGGCAACCCAATGGATGGAGAGCTTTGGAAATCAGATTTGATCTCTCTTATTCTTTATCATTTTACTCCTTTATTTTGTTTGCTTTTGTAGTTTGTTATTTTTCTTTTTCCCTTTCACTTTAATTCATATTTTTGTCTTACATTGAGGACAATGTAAGGATTAAGTGCGGGGGGAATGGTTTAGGATAATTTCTTGTTTATAAAAAAAAAAAATCAAACTTTTTTTAAAAAAAAAATTCTAGTTGTGTTTTTTTTTCATAATTTTGTTTTTAAGTCTAGTTTTAGGTTTTTTTTTTATTCTTTCTAGAAAAATCATGAGATTTTGAGCTTTAATTCATAGCTTTGATTGATGACAAGTTTAGAGTTGGATTGGACTTCATTCTCTTGTTAATGCATTTTTATGATGTTATACTCTTTTAAATGTTACTTACTTTGCTTTTGGTATAGTTGTAATGCATACTTTAACCTTGCTTGCATTCTTGAAATTTATACTTGGATAGTCATTAGATTTGATTGTTTGATTGTTGAGCTGAAAATTCTCTTTTGAAGTGCTTTTGGATTTGAAATTGATTTCTGCCACTTTGGAAAATGATTAACGCATTTTGTTGTCTAACACCATGGCCAAATGGACCTATTCCCTACATTAATGTTCCAAAGTGAACATAAATCCTTAGTGAGCCAATTTGAGCCTTCATAGAATTTAGTCTTATTTTATTTGGCACCCTTATCTTCTTTACCTAGCTTGATATAAATTTTTGTCCTAACCTTTGTTTCTTTGAAGGAATAGAGTTAGAGACTTGATTTGTCACGACCTAACCTAAGTCGTGACTGGCGCATAGGGATATGTCCTTAGCAAGCCTACTTTAGACTTCATTCTAATAGAAAATTGGGTAAAGTCTCCTTTGTATTTAGGACTATTCCCAAATAAAGATCCTCGCCCTGCATAGAACACATAAACATGCAAACTCATTGGGGATTCAGGCATTCTCCGAATGCACCCCACAGCACACAAAATGAGAATTTAAATCATAATCACTTATAGAAAATATGTTTACATAACTATTCAAGAAGCTTAAATACATAATCATTGAAATATAAACTAATTACATATAACAACATAAGACCCAATACAGGGAGGACCCTGCATGTAGGTTAATGGAGCACTTTTAGAGATTTTACAATTAAAATTAGATGCTAAAACTTCTAATTAGTTGTGGAAGCTTGAGCACAATCTCGCACCTGTCTAAAACATGTAAAGAAAGAAAGAGTGAGTCATACGACTCAGTGAAGGATAATATATCTATAACAAGGGTGGGACAAGCCGATGCACAACATTTGCAAAACAATATCTTTATAAGTTTCTTAAAAAAACCTCGTACCACATTTGCTATTGGAAATACTTCATCTATGTATATCAAATACCGTAAGATTTTCAGTAAACCTATATAATTTATTAAATCGCTTTTTTAATTCGACTGGATAATAACTTCATTACAAACATATATATATATATATATATATATATATATGTATGTATGCATAATACTTTTAAATCTAGCTGAAATAAATCATAATAAAGCTTAAGGGAGGATCCTATTTTAGAAATAGCTGCCTAACTGGATGGCCCTGTGGCCTAACTCCAGCAATAAATGATAACTTCACGCCTATGCGTGTATATATATTCCGGACATGTCGGCCAAACATGTTGGGCTAGCAATCACCCTGCTAGTTGGGTTACTTGAGGTGCACCAAGGCTAATGCTGCTGCCATTAGCAAACAGTTCTGCTATAGTTCCCTCCCCCTTGAAAACCTTTGCTCATTTCTAATTTGTTATCATTAAAATTCCTTAATAACTTTACTCCAAACATCAAGTCTGGATTCTAAATACATTGCTTAAGCTTTTAAAACATTAACATTGCATAGTTCTCAACATATCAAGCTTTTAAAAAAAACAACATCAATGTGAAAATGATTCATAAAAATCAATATTAAGCTTACTTCATAGAAATCGATAATTTCTAGACATCATATCAACTTCAAGCCTTTATATAGCTAACATTTAATAACTTGAAACCATATCTTTCGCTATCAAACTGTTCAAGTATCAGAATTCACCTTTAAGGTGCTTGTCCCGCATACATACATAATCATATATATATATATATAAAAGAGTAATATCTTTTATCTTTTATCTTTCAAGAATTCACTAAGGTCATCATTAAAATACTATTTCAATTTCTTTGATCTTTAATAACTTAAACCACAAACATAACATTTATGAAATCATGGATATACTTAAATCAAACTATAAATTATATATATACTTAAAACAAACTAGCTACAAATATGTTATCCACTCACAGCCTATGCTTGGAAAGGAAGAAGCTCAAACTCTGCGATGCCTTGGAGTTGCCAAGAGATTCTGGAGAACATCTTAGAGAGCGGAGGAAGGTGATGGAGCGTGAGGAGAGTGGTGGGTCTTCTCCCACCATCACTTTCTCTTACTAGAAGATGAGAGAGAGAGCTCCAAAGAGAGAATCAACCTCCAAAGCTTGGATAATGATGAGGAAAGAATGGATTTGATGATAGATTGAGTAAAAATGGGTGAAGGATTGATGGAATCCATGAGGGAAGTAGAAGGATGAGAGAGGAAGGAAGAGAGAGAGAGGTTGGTGGAAAATGAGAGAGAAGCTTCGAGCTTCTTCTTTTAATTACGTCCAGTGGGCGCCTGGGCACCATGACCTGGCCGCCTGGGCACCATGACCTGGCCGCCTGGGCACCATGACCTGGCCGCCTGGGCGCCGGCCCACCTAAAGCTACATCACTTCAAGAAGACAGGCTGGCCTAAAGCGAGGCGCCAGATCCTTTTTTTCCTCCTCCTCTTCCAAACACTTCTCAAACATCATCATATACTTATTTACATTTCTTAATTTTAAGTTAATTTTCTCCATTAACTTTAAAACATAAATGTAAATAAGAGAATATCCCCCATTTGAATCCAATAAAAATATTGGAAAAATCAAACTCCTTAAGAATCAAAATCCAACTTTTGGATTTTAGTACAAACTTCTGAAAACTTACATTTTCTTAAACTTCAAGCTTGAAAACGAAAGGGTTAATAACTTCCAAAAATTCATTAAAAATTGCTCTTCAATTCTTTGATATCTAAGGAATAATTACCGGGACTTTTGATCCCATGAAAATGTCCCAAATCTATAGCCCTCCAAGGGGGCATAGGATCCAAACTTAGAGCTTTCACAGAGTCCGACAGAATAAAGTGTCACAATTCGTGTGACTCTTGACCCGGGCATTACATGATTGATGTGCAACGTATTGGTAATTCAAGTATGGTAAAGATGAGAAGTGTGGGGGAATTTGTTATCTTTCAACAATTAGTGGAATGAAAAAAAAAAGAAGAAAAGAAAAAAAAAAGAGTGTTCAATAAACTTTGTTGAAGTTCAAAGTATGTTAGAGTGTTACAAGAGTAAAGAAAGGTGAAGGAAGGGTCCACACTAAAAAAATTGACCCTCATGTTTGTTCTATGGAGTTTTGACTTAAACATGCTTGCATTATCATTTTCATGTCTCTGTTTCTAGGAATTCAAAGAAACTCTTGTGTATTTCCTTTTCCCTTTATTTCTTAAGATACATTACAACCCCCATTGACCCTATTACAACCAAAGAAAAGACCTTTTGATTCCATTGTATTGTTTTGATGGTGATTTGACATTTGCATGAATTAAGAGAATTTGATGCTTGACATGATTGCATGAAAATTGAAAGCTTGAATTGTGGAGATGAAACGGGTGAGGCCTGTTTAAAGTGTTGCATAGTTTTTTTTTCACCATTAGCTTAGTTGTTTCATTTACTTGAGCATGATGTTCATTGAATGCATTATCTTGAGAATGGTTGATGATAACATTTTTCTTGTTTGATTTCAAAGTTGTGTATTTCTAGTTCTCTGAAAAATGCTGGAAAGAATAGGTGTTTGTGAGTATCATCACTGGAAGCCATCACGAGACTATAACTCGTCCTCTATGGGCCACCTAGAGGTTTAAAGGCTTGTTGCATATACTAAATGCAATCGTGATTTTCTATGAAAGTGGATTAGCTTAGGTTTTATCTTAGTCTTGCTTGAGGACAAGCAAGGTTCAAGTGTGGGGGAAATTGATAAGTGCATTTTATTCACTTATTTTATATTCTTTTCTATGCTTGTTCATAGCTTTAATCTTGTAAATATAATGCTTTTATTTTATTATTTGTGTTTTGTAGGAAAATAAAGCTTAATGATGATTTTTGAGCTGAACAAGAGTAAAATTACTCAATTTGGAGCTAATTCAAGAAAATGCTAAGAATTGAGTGCTAGACAGCATGAGCAATATGTCTTTCTAAGGGCATAACTTTTTCGTCCGAAGTCAAAATGACATGATTCCACTTGGAAATGAAAGTAGAAATCCAGAGCTTTAATTTGACACCAAGATCACTCAAAAAGTCCAACGGACTAGAAAGATTGAAGCTGCCAAAGTTAGGCCTGATGCTGACCCATCACTGCATTCAATACAGTTTTGCTCAATTCAGTTCTCCCTTGATATAAGCGCAAATGGGATGATTCCAAAGCAAAAAATGAAGCCCAAGATGTTAACTTTCCAATGGTGGTCGAATTACTCTCATCCAAGTCCATTTGGTCAATGAAATTTATGTGTGAAGCAGAGCTGCCAGAAAAAATCGAAACTGTCAATTTTAATTAATGAATGGTGGGCCAATTGAGTTCAATTCATTTGTGGGTTTTCATTGTCTGATTGTAGGCTGTTAAAAACTTAATTATCAGAATTATTTCTAATAATCACCAATGCTTTGTGAGAATGTAACCTATGAAGCTAGTTTAATGTGGAGTTACACTTGGAGCAGTTACAATTTGGAAGGCTGAGATTACATTTTGACTAGAGACCAGCAGCCACAAGGGAGAGGAGACAGATGAGCATTTTGGCTCTTGCTAGAGGGAGAAATTTTCGTGGAGAAAGAAAGAGGTTTAAGCCATTCATCCTTAGAAACCATAGTTACAATATTGGAGTGGGTGAAGTGACATTTTCATCAAGCTTGTAGCTGTGGACATCACTTTTTGCTGCTCTTTAGGGATTTACTTGAGGACAAGAAGAAAAGATAGGTGCTGAAGATTAGAGTTTGGGCAACTTTGCTTTCACCCTTTAGTCTGCACATGTTTTCTTTCTTTCTTAACTCATGTCATGTATTCTTCATTTTGTGATATGATTTTCTTTAGAATGTTAGGCTAAGTTATTTTTATGGTTATGGGTGAACTTTGAACCCTAAATTATCATGTAATTAAATTGATTTTCAGACCTCTATTTTCTTGAGAGTTGATTATATTCTCTTACTCACTTCATGATTATGGTAGTAATGTCACATATTTGGATTGGCCACCTTTATATTTCATGTTATGGCTGATTGCTAGATTTAGGATTATGATGTTCATTATCCTTTATCCATATGTAGTAACTTGTGTGCAAACTTAATAGTCAAGTTTTGATTGTATGCAAGGGAGAATATAACCTAAGTCACTTAGTCTTATGTTAGAGACCAAAACTTAGATCAATCTGTCCTTCTAGTTGTAATTGTTAATTGAACTTAGTGGATGTTCCTTATGTCAATTAGTGATTAGAATAGGTTAATGGATGTCCCTTAATCTATTTAAAAGAAGGTATGTAATAGAATGTTTCATTGCCTAAGATTGGTAACTATAAAAGGAGAATTAGAGGCTGAAATTAAGAACTAATTGCATAATATAATTTGGTGGGGAAAAGGGATCCCATAACTAGTTTTAATTGATTTCAACAAAACAGCATCATTTGCTCTTATTTATTTTTTTTATTTTCGTGTAATTTTTTTATATAATTTTTGTTTGAATTATAGAAATAACAAAACCCTACCATTTTGTGTTACTTTATCTTTTAGAGTTTATTGGAATCAGAATCTAAAATAAGCTAAATAATTAAATTAATTCAATTCCTTATGGATCGACCCTTTGCTCATTACTAAACTAATTTTTCCTAAACCAAGCAAAGGTTTTTAATTTGGTAGTTTAACGTTATATCAATATATATATATATATGATTTTGATGATACATATCTATAAAAAAAAAAATTGATGATACATAATTTAACAGAATATTTGATATTAAATATTGCTATGATCATGTGACAAAATACTTTTATAGGCCGATTTGTTCGATTTGTTCAATGCTGCAATCAAATATGTTAGACCACCTCTATTTTTAAAATACAAACATTGCTCTTTTGAAAGGAGAAATAGAGCTACACTTTAATTTCCTATTTTAATATTTTTTGTTAAATCTATTGTTGTATGTTTATCACGTTAGTTTTTTTGACCAATATATTTTTTTATTAGCAATTATACATATTGAAAATTTTTTTAAAAAATAAATAAAAATTAGGAAAGATAACATTTTCAATAGTAAATAATTAAAACAAAAATTAACATTTTAAAGATAACAATGAAGATAATTAGGAAAGTAGTTTGTATAATATGTAGTTAATTTATATGGATATTTTAATTATTTTTTAAAAATTTCTTCGTTAGAATAAAGTGCATATCTTGGAAATAGGTTGGAAGACCGTGTAATAAAGGCATGGTTCAGGAGCCGCTAAAAAGGAAAGAGCTCTCATGAGGTCATTGTCATAGGTTGAAGCTACCATGGACATTGGCTCTTGAAAAGTGATGTTGAGCAGGGCAAAGTGCCTACTCATGGTGGCCTTTCCTCTAATGCTCTGTCATATGTCAAATGTACAGTCATGTAAAGAGATGATAATAGTCTTGCAATTCATCACTGCTATCATCGCTTCGGAACTTGTATTTTCTTTCTACCTCTGCTATTGCAATAGCCTTTTCGTACTTTGTGCTTTCTGCTTTATGATTTTCTGGCCATCCTTTCCCTCCGTCTTCTTTGTCCCTGGACTTCCTTAGATCAATATAGCCAGCTACTACAGCAAGGTTCACCAGTTCCCTCAATTTGCTGTTCTTACCATAGCTTTCTACCAACCCCGTTATGTTTTTCACTCGGTCTAGCCTTGTCATGGAGAAAATTATAGGCATTGACCTTTCGTCCAGTGTACCACTGCCACCATAGGAACAAATATAAACTCACCAACGAAATGCTCCAGGCTATTTAACATGTCGTAGCCACACATTCAAATCTGAAAAATGTGAGGTGCTTCATAACATTTCTTACGTTACAACTGCTTTAGATTTTCAATCCCCTGAGAAATTAGAAAGCGGAGGTCAGGGTGGGATTCTAGACAAGACATTAGTATTAGTTGCCTTCGGCTGATCATTATTACAGCAAAGACTGGTCTCATTATTGCATGATATAGAAACATAATACTGGCCCCACAACGGATGGTGAACTAGAATCATCAAAACAATCATAGGGCCCATTACTTCTGGAGATACGGATCATTCTCCAAGTAAACAACCAAAATTTAAAATTTATTCAATTGAAACATACTCGCATTTATTCATCAGTCTGCTCGGGATCATATAATAACTTTTCAATTGAACCGTGCAGAGATGTAAGTCTTTTCTGCTTTCAGAGTAGGGGAAATATATGCACATATCTGCTCCAGGAGAGACGATATTGAACTTAGGGTCAAAAGCATCAATGCCATGGCCAACCCTATATAGCCCAGGAAGCGTAAACGGTATTCTTCCTGAAAGAAATATAACGTACGATGAAAATGGTGTGACTGGCATTAGAAAATACAGAAAGCCAAAATATATACAAAAGCTATTAGAAAGGAAAGGGCTTTTTTTTTTGGGGGGGGGGGGGGGTTGGGGGTTTTTTGGTTGTTGTCGTGAGGTTTTTTTCGCGCCGCGCCTCGGGCACGTTGGGTCGGTAACTGATAACGTTAAGAAGATTATTGAGAAAAATGGTAACTAGCTCTAGCTCATATTCCTTTCAGACACATGCTCAGCACTGTAGAAAGGAATACGTATCTTTAGTATCATATTGCTGGGTTGAGTTCCATGAGCAATCAGTCACAATCTCCTACATAATACCTAATTATGTTACACCAAATAAAGGAATAAGTTTATTGGGACAGTCATAGGATGTCTGCAGATTTAATGCCAAATGTAGACGGGGATCCAGAAATAGAAGCCAATCATGTTTAAGGTAAGCATGCAAATGTGCCATTTTGGTGATATGTTGGTTAAAAAAATAGCAAATCACTTACATGATAATTTTGTTTCCAAAACAAACAGGCATGAGCTTGCAGAAGAAGCGAAAGGATGAAATTATATAATGGATATATTAACAATCAAAATAAAGGGGAAAAAGCTATAAGCCAAACTTACGTTCCTGCAGTCTCTTGGTATGTACTGGTGATGATAAAATCAGCATTATTCATGGCTATTAAAATCAGCATTATTTGCAGTGAACTGACATGAAAAATGATATTTATCCTCAAACTTCTTCCAATATATACCTGAATCTGGATATTTGGTTTTCTCCAGTGCATGCGCAATTGTACACTATAAATATGAACATTAAAATCTAGTAAGCTGAATTCTCAGTAGAAGATAAAATGAGCTTCACATATTTATGGCAAAGTAACAGGAAAAAGAAGATAGCAAAAAACCTGTGCAACTCCCATTTTATAAGATAATAAAGATGCAACAAGATTCCAATCACTGTAGTTTCCAATGACAAAATCTGGATAACCCTCTAACCCTGCAATAATTTCACTGGCAACATACTGTTGTTACTCACAACCATTAACATTAAAATGGAAAGGCTAGCACATGTAGGATAAAATTAGTAATTATTAGAATTCTTTCCCGCGCCTAAACTAAACTAAAAAATTCATTTGATTCCTAAGAAATAGTTCATAATCAAGGAATAATTCAACCTGCACATACCTCTGCTTAAGTCTCCAGATAAGGCCATACATCAAACCTCGAGATCCATTCGCGGAGAATTCCTTTCTCCGATCTGAAAGGAACTGGCAAAATATGAGTGTGTTCAGTACCTCAGACTCTTTCAACCCGTTGGTTGCAAGTTGTACCCTTTGCATCAGGTATTAACCTGGTAACCTTCAGAACAGCAAAGAATTTGGGTTCAACCGAAAAAGCATTCAACTACAGAACAATCTAGTCAAAATTGAACAACCTGATCCAATAAGTTACAATTAGAATCCTAGAAGAGAAATCAAGTCCTTGTTTCTGGATCCGAAGCAGCATCTCATACTCAAGGGCACGCACTAGATCCGGTATATAAACAATCTGCAGATAAAAATCTTTCATTTAGGATGGTGCTCATAGATAAAACTAATTCACACCAATGTGAGAGACAACAAGTCGAAGTGGCCAAGAGAAATGAGTAGTGATAAAGAGGGGCAATAAACAAAGTTTACATGTCTTGCTCGAATATTCTTATGGCATACATGAATAAATAAGAATACCTGTCCACCAGTGTCGGGCAATCCCAGGACATTGGCTTGCCCAAAGTAGCCATGAGGAGATAAGATAACAACATTAAACACCATTGGCACTCTCCCAAGAAAAGTCTTTAGTGCAGAAGGATCGGGAGCCTGCAGAAGGTCTAAGAGTAGATGCATCATCTCCAATACACGTTCAGCTGTATCACGCCACCCTCTCTCGAAACCCATTCCTTGTAATCTACACTCAGACAAGAGTTAAAAAAAATAATAATAAAATATTTGACTACAATATTATATAAAAATTTTCACATTATCATTAATGCTGCAAGGTGAAGACGTGTGAAGTTATTAATTATTATCAAAGAAAAGCTTACTCGTATTCAAACTCCTAATGGAGATGTAACCAAAAAAAAAAAAAAAAACTCATAATAGAGAGTTTCAGGCGCAAGCATAGAAAGATACTCCTCAGCCATGGCCAAAGCAGACTGAAGTTTGCAAATGCTTTGTGTACGATCATTTAACATCAGCCTCTGCAACATAATCATGAGGAGAAAAAATTCAGACTATACCAATACACATACACGAAAAATAGAAATATAGCATTAAGCACTCAACAACAGAGGATATTTTTAAAAGCTGGAAAATGAAAAAATGCAGGGTCAAGTTACATTCTTTGAGACTATCTGTCATCATCTAGAACAATCAATTTTTTTTCCCCCTCAGTATATATATCTTGCACAATCACACTATTACAAATAAAAAGTGCATAGCACTGCAAACTTGCATGGCCTTTATATTTGTGAGCTTGGACGAAATCAACCAATGGCTCCAATGAATCTTTGTTATGAAACATAATTGAAGAAAGGTAGCGGTTGAGAAGCTGAACACCATTGCCAATGAATGATGAGCGAGTTGGGCGAGGAAACGAGGCATTGATCCTATTGTGGTTAACCAAAAAAAAAAAAAAAAAGGACCAAAACAGCATTACAACATCCATGGAGTTACAGTACAAGTTCAAAGAGTTCATTACTTAGTTAAAACTAAATATGTTTCTCACGTTCCATCTACAAGTTCTTCTTTGAAGCGGAGATATTCAGAAACACATAATTGCTCCACACTGAGTTCAAAGGCATTAACACGAACATATTCCCATACAGCAGGCCTTGGACGAACTGCTATTGCCACAAAAGGAGGAAAAACTATGGCCTCCTGTCACAAAAATAACGCTACACATTTTAGTAAAATATTTAGGACAAAATAATCGAATTACCAGGAATCATGCTATTAATATTAGGACAAATTACAAGGAATTTAACTATGAACTAACGAGCATGGGGTGTGACTTAAAAAAATCATCATTGTTGAGAATCCTCAGTTGGGTGAGCACTTTATATCTACTTGTGATACATACCTTTCAATATATTTAATATATAATTGAAAGTGAGTTAAAAAGGTTATTTCTGTGTCTGGGCTCTAGTGATGGGTTTCCTGACCACCGCTTGGTAGACAAGCCGATTGTAAGCCACACTTAAGATTGCTGTTAGATTTAATTCAAACAGAATGCAATATTTTCCTTGTAGAACAAATATCTACATACTGCTTTGCTGGTAATGTGTTTCAAACCTTTTCGTTTAAGCATAAAAATGCAATTGACCTTCTAATTCACGCGGACTTAATGATTTCCCCAAAGAGACTACTTTTAAGATCCTGAGCTGTTTGGTCCTCGCCAAGGATATTTTCAAGCTCATCAATCAAATTATGCGGCTGCAAAATCCCTTCCCCTGAGTTACATGCCTTCAAAGTTAAAACACAATATAGTAGTTCTTCTTGCCAATAAGATTTTTCAAAAAGTTAACACAAATTTGTAATTATGAAAAACCCCAAACATTGTTACCATCAAGCAAAATTGCCCACTATCCAAGACAAGGAGAATACAAATTCTCCTTCAGCTTTTACAACACAAGAGCACCCTCACTAAGAAAATGTGGGACGAAATAAAAAGGCTTATGCTTTTCACTTTTACTGTTCTATGGACCCAGACAATGGATAAATTAAAAAAGAACAAAAAAAGGGTAAATAATATATGAGATGAAGAAAGCAACCATTCTATAAATGAAAAAAACTAGAGGAATAAATAGGAACATTTCACTTGGCATCCTTTTGAAGCATTTCTATTCAATCTATGAAGGAAATTTGCTAATTTAGGAAATTATTATATTTAAAATTGTAAAAAAAAATTGAAATTTTAATAATTTATTGCATGCGCTTAGCCCATTATTGATATGCTTTTTTGTGTAAGTGGATTTTCAATGTGGGCAGTGATGATATTAGAGTCCAAAACAGTGTGTTAGCTCACTAATAATTAAAATATTAAGTGATATTTTAAAAGCTCATCCCTAGGGTTTGGTTAAGTGGATGGTGGCAGTGAGTGGGTGATTTTTTCGAGCCCCTTCCCTACTCTTTCTTGATTCTTCTCCTCGTATGAAATGAATGTTGCATGGTGGGCATTGAATACTTTCTTCTTTGTTTGCCCGATTTTGTATTGGCTTTCTCAAACCTCATTGCACGATTCTTGGGGTTGAGACTATTAGCTTCTAATCATCCAATAATGGAGTTTGAATTCATGAACCACTCTTGCGATGGTGGAATCATTGTCCTTCCCAATTGGTTATTGCTTTAATTACTCCATCAAGAATGTAAATGGGCGAGATTTCTCCATGTTTTTCATTCTTATGGTTTTCTATATATACATATCCGTTTTTTTGTCTCTTCTTCATATTATTATCTGAGTTCTTCATTTTACTTAAAGCATCTATTGCTATTTTGTTTTTCTGCTTGAATCTGATGTTGTTGGTCCTTTCCTTTAATTTCTGAACCGATATTGTTCCTGTATCTTTCTTCTAGCACATCTACTGTTTGAGCTGTTTATCTTGCACTCTTCTTTTGTTCCTAACTTAGTCTCAATGGCTAATTGGTGTGATGCTCTTGAAAAAATTTCCCCTGTGAGGGAGTGCTGGAGGATCAAGGTCCGTGCAGTTAGGCTTTGGACTTTGCCAAGTTTTAATAATCCTGAATCCATCAACAGTCTTGACATGGTTGTGATGGATGAATTTGTAGGTGTTTTGGTTTTTTATTTTTATTTTTGATTTTTGATTTTGGGAAAAAATTGTATTTATTTTCATAAACTAATTTTGTAAATTTTACTTTGCAGGGCTGTACAATGCATGCTACAGTGGGGAAGACATTAGTCTTTGTAACACCCTCCCAAGTACAGTACTATGCTTAAGTCATAGCATCACACTCAAAAGTTGTTACTGTTACCTAAACGGACCTTGTCTGATAACAACCTTTGGCCGTCCCCAATATTCCTTAAACTATCTGGAGATAATACGGAAATATAGTGAGAATTATAAATTCTCAGTAGGATTCAATTAACTATCACATACCATGTCATCATTATTATCTCCAGCTACTTTGGTTTATTATGAAAAAGGTGAACATATTAATAGACTTTTCAGTTTTATAGTTCAAAAACGTGCTATCCGAAGCAAAGTTTATTTTATTCATATACTTTTTAATCAAAGGAAGAATCAAAACATAAATGCAGCAGAATAATCAACGTCTATATATAGATACAATTAGTCTCTTAATAAGCAGGGAAAAGAATTGAAGCATAAGCATAGCAGATCAAAGAACAACTAAATAATATGCATTTATGAGTGCAACAATACATTTGACACAAGTGATTATTTCTCCTAGTAACTTTCTTTACTTTCTTTTCTTGGCATACCTAGGCGTTATGTATCGTCGTCCTCAAGTGCATCTTTTACTTGTATCTTGCCTTTCGGTACTTGGTCCCTCAGAGGTGAATGGCCTCTCTCACCCCTGGGTAATAGCCAGCTTTTTAGGTCCGACCTTGTACTTATATATGAGTGACCCTCACACCGGTCTATTCCCCTTAAATCTGGCTAAGGGCTGGCCCAAGTCTTAGACAGTACCGCTCTGGCCCACACTAGCTGGGTCTATGCCATGCTTCACGTGGTAGCTTGGTACGTCCCTCTTGCAAGTCCTTATAATCTTTTACTATCTCTTGGATATAATCATGCACATGAATGCTCTATGCGTTTATGCATATATCTCATATCATTCCTCAATCCTATTTGCATGCATGATTTTCATAAACATGACATTCATATGAACACATGTATCCTTATAATCATAGCACAATTATTCATAATATAAGTCCTCATAAACTCCTGCCGAAAATTCGACAACATAACGGATTGAGTCTGCTTCTCCATGAATAGTGCCAGTACTTAGATAATCAATTGTTCAGAAAAATCACAACATTTCATTCACATATCAATATCAATCTTGTAACACCCTACCAACTTAATGCTATGCTTAAGTCATAGCATAAAATTTGATAGGTTGCGTTACCGTGTTGGTTCTCAGTCTAAAGCTGTATTTATTATTTTATATTAGCTTCTTCTCTAATATATATATGTGATGGATATACTTACAAAATGACGCGCTGTATATAATAAACGTGATCAATAATTTAGAACGTAACAGAATTTAATAAAAGTACCGCAGAAGAGAATAATGACATGTAATATAGCATCAGCTGTATATTTACATATATAAGTCGGAAGCTAGCGCTTCAGTTTATATATATGTTTCAAAAGCAGAGTGAACTAAAGGAACAGCTAAATTTCTGCTGCTAAAATGTAGGGCCGGAAATGGCGGGAACCAGCTAAGCACAGTGAGTGCAACTCGGGGTCCTGGTGGAGCTGCAGGTCAGGGAGCTCAATAAATAGAGTGGCCGTCGAGTCCATCACCAGCGTCTGAGAATGATGTGGAAATGCAAAACGAGGTAAGAATTTAAAGAAATTCTTAGTAGGGCTCGCGTACGATGTTTAGCTGACGTCACATTCATTCTCAGTTGCTTCAGTTTTTATTTAATTATGAAAACATGAGTCCAAACAGAACTATTTTCAATAAGTTTAAGAAAACGTCTGGTCCGAGGCAAGATTCAGTTTTACTTAAGATAGCATAAGGAATAGAATAGACTACTAATAGTAAAACACAGAATAATGAGCAGAATAAATGAACATACAGCAGTAAGTAAATAAAACAGACAAACTGGAAACATCTTGTAATGACTGTTCAATGTAATCATGCAAATCTTATTCTTGAACCTTTCTTCATAAACTTTTCCATTACTTTCCATCATTTTCCATCACTTGGTCCCCTGGGAGTTCTTGGCCATTTTAGACTCTTGGGTAATAGTCTGCTTTTCAGGATCGAGCTTGTTCCTATACAGGGATGCCGGGTTTACTTTCCCCGACTTCCCCACGGATCTATTCCCCTTAACTTTTTATCCGGGGCTGGCCCAAGTATCATGGAACTTTCATCATAACATATTCCTTATGTTCATCATAACATAGCTTTCATAATTTCTTGTAAATGCACATGTATTAACATGTATATCATAACTCATGTACAGATCTTACCGAAATTTTGGCAGCATAACGGAACATGTCTGCTTTCCCATGAATAGTGCCAGTACATCAGAATACCAATTTCTCATAGAAGTTAAAATATTGCATGCATAATTCATCATTGAACTCATAGAAGCATTAGTCCTATTAAGGCAGAGTAACAGCCTCAACATAATCATTTAACCCGATTTTTGTAAATCAATCCATAATTTCTATTTAACTCATTTGGACCTCAATTTTGGATATGTTAAATTGTTATGTGTCTATTTTCTAACCTCTCTAGTCCCATCTAATTTTGATAAGCACAGCTCAAGTTATTTAGGTTTTATCCCAGCCTGCCCTATAGCTGGCCAGAATTGCACACTTAAAAGTAAAAATCCACTAAAAATCGAAAACTGATTCAAATCATACGAAATTGGTCTCATATTAAAGCTAATAGGATAAAATTTCATTTGCAAAAAGTTCCATTCCATTTGACTTAGTAGGGCTCGAGTTATAAACCCCGAAATCTGACCTTCCTGAACTGCCCTATTTTGGCCTGGTTTGGACATAGGGCAATGTTCTTGGGACACTGGGAGCAAACGGGATCTTATTTAACTCTGAAATTTTTATGTAAAATTCTCCTATGTGTAAGCTTTCTAACAAAGTTAGTTTCATTCAAATCCAAGTAGTATAGGGCGAGATTTACCCTGAACAACCCACTCTGCCCAGAATCAAATTCAAGAACCTAGGTCAAACTTCCAAAATTCATATCTCACTCAATACTAATCCAATGGCTTTATATGATATATTTATGGAAAGCCCTTGATGTCTAGTTTCATTTAAAAATGGTTTCATCAATTTAATCGGCTATAGGAGAAGTCGTACACTCCACCATACGGACTGCCGAGGGTTTTTGGTTCTCCAGCCCCTCAGCTCTTCCTAATTTCATCCTTTCTTGCTTCCAATTCGAATTTAACCTCACAAACAGCCAATAAACCAGCCATATATCATCATAATCATTCAATCAATACATCAAAAATTGAGGAAATAAACCACCATTCAGCCACCTAAATCAGAAAATCAAGACAAGAATTAAACCTCTACCTCTTGTTATGTGATTAGGCTTGAGTTTGGAGTTTGAATCAATAGAACTTGGTTGAGCTTGAAGGTTGGATGTAGTTAGGTAAGTGAAGAAGAGAAGGAGAGAGCTGAAAGAGGGAAGAAGGCAACGCAAAAATGGGGCTGAAGGAGAGGAAGAAATGAGTTATATAAGCTTGAGGTGGTAGTTGGCTTTGTGAGTTTTGATTGGTTGAAATTTTGTGGGTAAGGTTCAGCCATGTCTCCCTCTTTTGTGACAAAATTGCTCTTCACGTCGCCTAAAAAGTGGAACTCGTTTATATTGTATTTGAAAATGAAATCAGAACTCGTACTATACTTACAATCAGAACTCGTGCACATTTACTCGAAACTTGGAGATGAAATCGGAACTCAAAAATATTGTCTGGTTTATTCACAGCAAAGTCGGATGTCGGAAATCATATCGCACCCAATCACCTTAAAATCGAAAGTCAAGGACAAGAATGTGAAACCAAGAAACTTAAACCTGGAAGTTGGGAACATTATGTAAACTTGAATCGATTCTAAGCATAACACCGAAGATCGGGAATCAAAATATCAATCTTATGTACCAGGAAATCGGAACTTATAGAATCTCGGAACTCCAAATTCAATCTCGGAAATCTGTTATAGGCAAACTTGGGAACATCAATAGAAATGAAAAGCTCTTAGGAATAAACTCGGATATCGGAACTCGTATAAATTTGGTCGAACTTAGAGACCAACTCAGAGATTTGATCTCGTGTCCATTTCTGGTTGAGATCAACTTGGACGTCGGATTTTCATAAATCAAGCCTAAGGTCGAAACTCGCATATACATAAGGTTGGAAATAGGAAAATCAAAGCCATTTCATTTGAGACTTCATTAGGTCGGAAATTGGAAATTTTAACATTTTTACTGATGAGGTCCGAGGTCGAAAATCGCGGACGTTACAAATCTCATAAAAATAATAGTTGCACTTGAATTTTAGTTGTTGCCTATGTAGCTTCACTCTACCCTGTTTTTATAAAATAAGCCATAGTTTCTATTTAATTCATTTAGACCTAAATTTTGGATATGTTGAAGTATTGTGTGTCTATTTTCTAATATCTTTAGTCCCATCTAATTTTGATAAGTGTAGCTCAAGTTATTAGGGTTCTATCTTAGCCTACCCTATAGTTGGCCAGAATTACACACTCAAAAGTAAAAATTCACTAAAAATTGAAAACTTGCTGAAATCATATGAAATTTATATCATATTAAAGCTAACAGGACAACCTTTTATCTGCAAAAGTTTCATTTTATTTGCATGAGTAGAGCTTGAGTTATAAGCTCTGAAATTTGACCTTTCTAGACTGCCTTGCTCTAGCCCGGTTTGGACTTAGGGCAATTTCATTGAATTACTGGGAGCACTTGGGATCAAATATAACTCTTAAATTTTTATGGGCTGTTCCTCTATGTGTAAGCTTTCGAAAAAAGTTTGTTTCACTCAATTCCAAGTTGTATAGGGCAAGTTTTGCCTTGAACAACCTCGTCTGCCTAGAATCAAACTCAAAAACCTAGGTCAACTTCCAAAATTCATATCTTCCTCAATACTAACAAATGACCTTATATTTTATATGTTTGGAAAGCCCTAAATGTCTAATTTCATTTAAAAATAGTTTCATTCAATTTATAGGGATAGATGATGCTCCGTACATCTTAGCAGTACGAATAGCCTAGGGTTTCCTAAGTTTCCTGATTTCTATTCTTGGGGATTTTAATGATTTCCCCTCCAAGCTTGGAATTAAGCCCATCAAAACCCTATTAAATCCATCCCAAATCACCTTAGATACAACATATCGTAGCAGTTTAAAGAACAAATAGAGAGATCATACAATCCACTAATGTAAGAAAACACCACAAACTAAAGAATCCTACCTTAGATTTGAGGTGTAAGCTAGCAAAACTCAAGTTGTTGGTGAAAGAAGATGATGACGGCTGAAGATGGAAGAAGGAGGAGGTGAAATGGAAGAAAAATGGAGGAAAATACTCTGCAAAAGGGGGGTGAAAATTTGAGTGGATTTGAAGGGGGTTTTGGTGTCTTAAAACATAAGGGAAGGCTTGTGATTGGTCAAGGATTGGTTGGTGGTTATTGAGCCAAGCTTCCCCACCAACTTGGCAGCAAGTGGCGCCCTCCATGGGCATATGAGTAGTTGAATAACAGCCATTCAAACTAGGGTGATTGGTGTGAAATTCTATTGATTCAGTTCTGACAGTTTAACACACCAAATCTTTACCGATTTCCTCAATTTGGCAAAACAGCACTAAATAATTTTGTAAGGCTTTCCATATGTCTATTCTAATCTTCTCAAGTTAATTAACACTTAATTAACTCCTAATCAATATTTAGTTAACTTATAATTAATTCTACATAGTCAATAAAGTTAGCTAAATTGATTAACATCATAATTTAAACGTATTGTAACTCCGGATGTTATACTAAACAATTTCTCATAATATTTTACATAACAATCTAAATTTTCTTTTGCTCTAGTATTTATAATTCATCCCTAATTACTCTTATTTTTTTGATAAATTGATTAGCAGCGCACATCAATCGCACCATTTCTTTGGATTGTTATATTTTCACTTTTTCGGAAATCCTTTAGCGTTTTCTGTTTGGTTTTCGTAACTAATGGCATTTTCGTAATTTTGAGTAAGTCTAGGGGCATCTGATGTCATTTCATATATGGATACCTACGTGGCTCAATCAGCTGAGGTTTAGGTTTCTACATTTTCATTACGTAATTCTATTTCGATTAAAACCTTATTCTATTAATCCTATTGATGTAAGGACTTATATGTCATTTTCTAAAATATTCAGGGGCAAGGCTGTAAATAATAAAAGTTTGCCCAAGGACGTTTTCGTTATTTTCTATAATGTTATATGGGGATGTTATACACTACCTCCTTTAAAAGAATTTTGCCCTCAAGATTCCTTTATCCCTAGTAAGCCAACTGAATGCTGTAGATCTCCGCATACACCGAACTTCATATTGAGGTGATCAGGCTCAATATGTAGTCAAGTGCAATAGAGAGACTATAACACACAACAAGGCTGCCATGCACAAACATCTATGTCCTTTTCATGTAAGGAGCTAAAGCACGGCCTTTCTAAACTTTCAGAGTATGCCTCCCTGGAAGCATAATCAGCCCATACCAAGTCCGGGTAGGATGAACTGTTCTGATACCATTAAATGTAACACTCTCCCAAGTCTAGTACTATGTCTAAGTCATAGCACCACACTCAAGAGTTACTACTGTTACCTGAATGGACCTTGTCTGATAACAACCTCTAGCCATCCCCAATATTCCTTGAACTATCTGGAGATAATATGGAAATATAGTGAGAATTATAAATTCTCAGTAGGATTCAATTAACTATAACATACCGTGTCATCATTATTATCTCCAGCTGCTTCGGTTTATTATGGAAAAGGTGAACATATTAATAGAATTTTCAGTTTTATAGTTCGAAAACTTATTATCCGAAGTAGAGTTTATTTTATTCATATACTTGTTAATCAAAGGAAGAATCTAAACATAAATGCAGCAAAATAATTAACGTCTATATATAGATACAATTAGTCTCTTAATAAGCAGGGAAAAGAATTGAGCATAAGTATCGCAGATCAAAGAACAACTAAATAATATGCATTTATGAGTGCAACAATACATTTTATGTAAGTGATTATTTCTCCTGTTAACTTTCCTTACTTTCTTTTTTTGGCACACCTAGGCGTTACGTATCATCGTTCTTAGTGTGTTTACTGGGGTCTACACTTGAGCGTTACGTATCGCCGTCCTCAAGTGCATCTTTTACTTGTATCTTGCCTTTCCATACTTGGTCTCCTGGAGGTGAATGGCCTCTCTCACCCCTGGGTAATAGCCTGCTTTTCAGGTCTAAACTCGTAACTATACATGAGTGACGAATTCACTTTCCCCGACCCTCACATCGGTCTATTCCCTTTAAATCTGGCTGAGGGCTAGCCTAAGTCTTAGACAGTACCGCTCTGTCCCACGGTAGCTGGGTCCATGCCATGCCTCACGTGGTAGCTTGGTACATCCCTCTTGCAAGTCCTTATAATCTTTTACTACCTCTTGGATATAATCATGCACGTGAATGCTCTATGCGTTTATGCATATATCTCATATCATTCCTCAATCCTATTTGCATGCATGATTTTCATAAACATGACATTCATATGAACACATGTATCCTCATAATCATAGTGCAATTATTCATAATATAAGTCCTCATAAACTCATGCCGAAAATTCGGCAGTATAACAGATCGAGTATGCTTCTCTATGAATAGTGCCAGTACTCAGATAATCAATTGTTCAGAAAAATCACAATATTTTAATCACATATCAATATCAATCTCATAGAAATAATAGTTGCTGCCTATGTAGCTTCACTCTACCCTATTTTTGTAAAATAAACCATAATTTCTATTTAACTCATTTGGACCTAAATTTTGGATATGTTGGAGTGGAGTGTTGTGTGTCTATTTTCTAACCTCTTTGGTCCTATCTAATTTTGAAAAGTGTAGCTCAAGTTATTAGGGTTCTATCTCGACCTGCCCTGTAGCTGGCTAGAATTGCACACTCAATAGTAAAAATGCACTAAAAATCGAAAACTTGTTGAAATCATATGAAATTTATATCATATTAAAGCTAACAGGACAAGCTTTTATTTCCAAAAGTTTCATTTCATTTGCATGAGTAGAGCTTGAGTTAGAAGCTCTGTAATTTGACCCTTCTGGACTACCCTATTCTAACCCGGTTTAGACTTAGGGCAATTTCTTTGAATTACTGGGAGCACTTGGGATCAAATCTAACTCTTAAATTTTTATGGGGTGTTCCTCTATGTATAAGCTTTCTAAAAAAGTTTGTCGCACTCAATTCCAAGTTGTATAGGGCAAGTTCTGCCCCAAAAACCCTCATTTACCCAAAATCAAACTCAAAAACCTAGGTCAAATTTTCAAAATTCATATCTCCCTCAATACTAACCCAATGGCCTTATATTTTATATGGTTGGAAAGCCCTAAATATCTAGTTTCATAAAAATAGTTTCAATCAATTTCTAGGGTTGGATGATGGTCCATTGCTATAAGTGATAACAGCAGAAATCATAAGGCTGCTCGGAGTGATAAAGAAGGCAAGTACCTTTGTAAGGAACTCAGTAATGGATCAGGGTGTTATCAAGTTAACATATACTTCAATATCGCCATTGTAATCATGACATGTTGACATCGAACATGGCGATAATTGGTAGTCTTTAAAAAACTGCGAATTTTTACAAATTGATATTTGGAGTCTCGAGTACAAACAATAGAAAGTTTAACGGCCACTGCTAAGCAAAAGTAGTTGAGTACAAAGTGAAGAAGATAATGGAAATCTCCAATAAATTGAATGTTGGTTTCGGGTGTCATAGGAACTAGACAAGCTAGGGCACCAACGTACTTCTTAGGGATCCTTGTACTTATTGAAACAATACCTCATAACTATCGGCAAGCAACCTCGAAAGAAGGAGTTACCCTTGTAGGTTAAATGGTTTTTCCTCAACCATTCCTAGCCATGGAATTTTGAGCACAAAATTCTTTTAAGGAGGGTAGATTGTAACATCTCTACTTTCTTAAATAAAGAATAATAGAAATCTTGAATTATTTCCCTTAGGTAGTGTGAGAATTTCTCAGGCAGTGCTATACCCTAACAATCCTTACACTCAAAACTATAGGGTAGCGTAACACTGCCATTGAGAATATGGCGCAGCCATATGTTAAAAATTAGAAAACTACAAAGATACCCCTATGAACTTTTGTTATTTGTAGGGTTGCCTAGGACTTTTAAAAAATTTCACTTTGACCTCACAAGCATATTTCCATAAGGACCTTAGATCTTTTTAGAAAATGACATCTATGTTCTTTCATCTGTAGAGTTAGCAGAATCACGTGGTGAAATCGTAGAAGTTTAAGTCTCGACCGTTTGAGCTACGAGAGTAGTCAAGTGCAAAATGACATGGAGTGCCCCTAGACTTGCTCAAATTTACGAAAATATCATTAGTTACAAAAACCAAACAGAAAATGCTAAAGGATTTATGAAAAAGTGAAAATATAACAGTTCAAAGAAATGGTGCGATTGATTTGCGCTGCTAATCTATTTATTAGAAAAATAAAAGCAATTAGGTATGAATTATAAATACTAGAGCTAAAGGAAATTTAGATTGTTATGTAAAATACTATGAGAAATTATTTAGTATAACGTCCGAAAATATTCTATCATTTTTTTTTTGGCAAGTTGTTTGGTTTTATCACCTATTGAGATTAATTAGCATTCGATTAAAAGTTTACTTAGAGCCAATTAAATATCATTTAGAGAAATTAGATATGAGGGAATTAGATTGAATGCATAGGAAATTTCATAGGATTTTTCCAAAAATGATTTATAGATTTAAAGGAAATCGGCAAGATTTCGGTAAATTAAACTGTCGGAGCCGAACCAATAGAAATTATACTGTGAAAAACCCCTGAATCAAGTGGCCAAGACTCAGCCACTTTCTCCCCTAAATGTGGCACCACTTGTGTGATAAGGGAGAGAAGAAACTTGGAGCAACCCTTACCACTTAAGCACCATCCAATCATCTTCATTCCTTTTTCAACAAACACATAAATTCCATCCTTCTCCCATGAATATTTTTGGCCTCCCCACAAATAGATGCAGACCAGCTACATTTTCCCACTTTCCTTCATCTTCCTCCACTTCCTCTCATCCCCAAGCTCAAGCTCCAACCATCAAATTCACTCCAAGATCAAGTTCCACTAATATTTCACACTACGGAGATAGGAATTTCAAATTCCTCCTTTTTTTCTTTGATTTGGGGCTGCCTAGGGTCCCTTGTTCATCCATGATTCCGATGTTGTGAGGGGTGGGGATGATGAATTAAGATTGTTTTAAGGTGTATATGTGAGTTTGAATTGAAGATTGGATGGATTGATTTAAGGAAAACATGAATTCAAGAAGAATTCAAGAAGCTATTAGTGTTTTCCCCTCGATGGTCCGTATAGAGGAGTGTACACGTTCGCCTACAGCCGTTTAAATTTAATGAAACTATTTTTATGTGAAACTAGACACTTAGGGCTTTCCAACCATATAAAATATAAGACCATTGGATTAGTATAGAATTAGTTATGAATTTTTGAAATTTAATTTGAAATTCTGGGTTCTCTTCTAGGCAGTATGAGTTTCGAGGGGTGAAACTCACCCTACAAAACTCTAAATTAAGTGAAACTAATTGGTTTGAAAGGCAACATATAAGGAAGCATCCCATAAAAATTTCAAAGTTTGATTTGATCCTAATTATTCCCAGTAATTCGATGAAATTGCCTTGAGTCCAAATTGTACTAGAATAGGGCAGTCTAGAAGGGTCAATTTATAGGGCTTATAACTCAAGTAATACTTATGTAAATGATATGAAACTTATTTCAAATAAATGCTTGTCCTATTAGCTTTAATTTGGTATAAGTTTTGTACGATTTTACCTAGTTTCCTATTTTCAGTGAATTTTTACTTCTAAGAGTTCAATTCTGGATAATTGTAGGGCAGATAGAAGTAAACTTTGAATAACTTGAGCTACATAAATCAAAATGAGATGGGATTAAAAGGGTTGGAAACTAGACATATAGCACTATAACATATTCAAAATTTAGGTCCAACTGAATTGAATAGAAATTATGGTGAATTTTATAAAATCGGCATAATTGAGCAGAATGAGCAGAAAACCTAAGTTATGTATTTATCTTGACATATTACATGATTGATATTATTGTTATAAAACTTGGTGCTTTATGTTGGTTTTGTTGCTTGATTGATCCTTTTGGTAGTCTGGCACTATTCATGGGGATGCGGACTTGATCCGTTATGCTACTGAATTTTCGGCAGGAGTTTATGAGGACTTATATTATGAATAATTGTGCTAAGATTATAAGGATACATGTGTTCATATGAATGCATGTCTATGAAAATCATACATGCAAATAGGATTGAGGAATGATATGAGATAAATGCATGAACGTATAGAGCATTCACGTGCATAATCATATCCAAGAGGTAGTAAAAGATTATAAGCACTTGCAAGAGGGATGTACTAAGCTACCACATGAGACATGGCATAGACCCAGCTAGCATAGGCTAGAGCAGTACTGTCTAAGACTTGGGCTAGCCCTCGATAAATTTAAAGGGATTAGACCGGTGTGAGGGTCGGGAAAGTAAACCCGTCACTCATGTATAGGTATGAGCTCGAACTTGAAAAGCAGGCTATTACCCAGGGGTTAAAGAGGCCATTCACCTCCGGGAGACTAAGTACAGAAGAGCAAGATCAAGTTACAAGTTAAAGAAAGAGATGAATTAAGTCAAGTACAAGCATCTTCATATGCATCTCTAATTCTCTCATTATGTCATAATGTTATTATGATTCTTATTGAAATATGTTGCACTATTCTTATTTCTATGTCTATCACATAATATGCCAAGTGGTTGTTAAAATATAACCCACTTCAAGAAAGATATTTTCAACTTAAAATTTAACCACCGCGTGCATATATGTACTCATATTTTCATAAGAAATCGAAGCGGCTGGAATGTTTATGATGGCACTGTATGAGTAATAGTTTGAGTTTACCTACTGAGAACCTTAGGTTCTCACTGCCTGCTTGTATGTTTTTCTTTTCCATAAACATTCCAGTGCCAAGGCTAAAATTTAATAACAAGACAAAAATCCTGGGGAATTCATTGTGCAAGACTCATGCATAAGTCGGCCCGGGAGACTATGGAGACCAGCTAAAGTCAGTGAGGACGACAGCTGCAGTGCAGAAGTAGTTTCTATGTATAATGTTAGCTACAAAACTTTTTCTTAAAGTGTAATTATTTTATTCTATGTGTATCAGAAATGACAAAATTTATGAACCATTATTCAGTAATATAGTATGCAATTAAAGGGCCATATATTATACTTTCTATATTTTAAAGATCTCCTAACATAGTAACAACCTCTTAATATAACTCATGACTCGAGCATGGCTTACATGATAGAGGATGTTACACAAATCACCTCAGATACAACATATCATAACAGTTTAAAGAACAAATAAAGAGATGATATAATCCACTAATGTAAGAAAACACCACAAACTAAAGAATCCTACCTTAGATTTGAGGTGTAAGCTAGCAAAACTCAAGTTGTTGGTGAAAGAAGATGATGAAAGTTGAAGATGGAAGAAAAATGGAGGAAAATACTCTGCAGAAGGGGGATGAAATTTTGAGTGGATTTGAAGGGGGTTTTGGTGTCTTAAAGCATAAGGGAAGGCTTGTGATTGGTCAAGGATTGATTGGTGGTTATTGAGCCGAGCTTCCCCACTAACTTGGCAGCAAGTGGCGCCCTCCATGGAGATAGGAGTGGTTGAATAACAGCCACTCAAACTAGGGTGATTGGTGTGAAATTCTATTGATTCAGTTCTGACAGTTTAACACACCAAATCTTTATCGATTTCCTCAATTTGGCAAAACAGCACTAAATAATTTTGTAAGGTTTTGAAGTTTAATCTCTTTAATTAACACTTAATTAACTCCTAATCAATATTTAATTAACTTATAATTAATTCTACCCAGTCAATAAAGTTAGATAAATTGATTAACATTGTAATTTAAACGTATTGTAACTCTGAACGTTATACTAAATAATTTCTCATAGTATTTTATATAACAATCTAAATTTCCTTTAGCTCTAGTATTTATAATTCATCCCTAATTACTCTTATTTTTTTGATAAATTGATTAGCAGCGCACATCAATCGCACCATTTCTTTGGATTGTTATATTTTCACTTTTTCATAAATCCTTTAGCATTTTCTGTTTGGTTTTCGTAACTAATGGCATTTTCGTAATTTTAAGTAAGTCTAGGGGCATCCGATGTCATTTCATATATAGATACCTATGTGGCTCAATCAGCTGAGGTTCAGGTTTCTATATTTTCGTTAAGTGATTCTGTTTCGATTAAAACTTTATTCTACTAATCCTATTGATGTAAGGACTTATATGTCATTTTCTAAAATATTCAGGGGCAAGGCTATAAATAATAAAAGTTTATCCAATGATGTTTTCATTATTTCCTATAACGTTATATGGGGATATCACAGTCTACTAGTTTAAACCTCTTGTTTCTAAAGGACAAGTTTATATAACGACATATTTTGGAGTGGGTGGAAATACAAGTTATTTTTGTATCACTAGGCGTGAATTTTGCTTGAACTTTTCAACTGAGAACCATGGTTAAGCCATTTGAAACTGAATCTATTCCAATTTATGGGCTAAAGTTGGTTCCATGTGATGAGATTCTTCAAGTTGATGGATAGTTCCCTTATTTAGTTGGTATATTTAATCTCTTTTATATATTAAGAATGTATAAGTTTTTCAATTTAATAAATTAATGATTACTGATGTAATTTAATTTTTTTATTTTGTTTATAGATGTAAGGGTGTTTTGACTACTGTGGGGATTGAAAAGAGTGAGAAGGATGGCCAAAAAACAAGGATAATTGTTATTCACCTTGAAGCATACAGGTATTGTTCTAAACTTTTTACAATTTAATTAATAGTGGTTGGTGTTAATTAGTTTTTGGTATCCCATTTCTTTCTTCTTATGATAAAATTTTCTTCCTACCAATTTGAAGCTGGAAATTGCACTATTTGGAAATTTTGTGGATGAAGTCAACAACTTCATAGGAAATAGTGAATTGGAATAGCCAATTGTTGTTCTTCAGTTTGGTAAAATTAAGACATTTAAGGGTAATTGAAAATCTAATTGCTATTATTAGATAATTAATTTTCTCATTGGCTTTACAATAAATGACTAATTTTCAATGTGTTTATATTTTTTTTATCTTTTTGCTCAGGTAAAATAGTTGTGCAAAATGTTATGTTTGGTACACAACTTTTGTTCAATCCGGATATCCTAGAGGTGACCAGGTATAAAAACAGGTATTATTTCATGCTAAGTTTTTAATTGTTTAAAAATTTCTTTTTGGCACTAGAGTCATTTTTTTTATTAATCTCTTCTATTTTTATTTGCAGCTTGCCTCCTATTACCCCAAACTATTCCCATTATGTTCCCAAACTATCTGATGCTCCCTTCTGTTCATTCGAGGAAGACTCTTTAATTTCTATTGTAACATCCCCACTTTCTTAAACGGAGTATAATATAAATTTTGAATTATTTCCTTTAGGCAGTGTGAGAATTTCTCAGACAGTGCTATATCCTGACGATTTTCACACTTACATTGCTGCTGAAAATATAGTGCTGTTGTACGTTAAAATTAGGAAATTGTGAAAATGCCCCTGTAAACTTTTGTTATTTGCAGGATTGCCCAGAACTTTTAGAAATTACATTTTGACCCCACATGATTAATTCCATAATAACCCTAGAGCTTTTAGAAAATGATATTTATGTCCCCACATCTAGAGAGTTGGCGAAATAGGGCTTTAAACGAAGCAGAATCACATGGGGAAACCGTAGAAGTTTAAATCTCAACTTTTTGAGCCACGGAGATGTTCAGGTGTGAAATGACATGGGGTGCCCCTAGACTTGCTCAAAATTGTGGAAGGGCCATTAGTTATGGAAACCAAACAGAAAATACTAAAGGATTTATGACAAAACTAAAATGTAACAATTCTAAAGAAATGGTGCGACTGATTTGCACTGTTAATCAATTTATTAGAAAAATAAGAGTAATTAGGGGTGAATTATAAATATTAGAACTAAAGGAAATTTAGGTTTTTATGTAAAGACTATGAGAAATTATTTATTATAATATCCAAAATTACAATACGTTTGATTTACATTGTTAATCAATTTATCTGATTTTATTGAATATGTAAGGTTAATTAGAAGTTAACTAAAGGTTGATTAGGAGTTAATTAGAGATTAATTAAAGGGATTAGGATTAAGAAAAATTAGAATAGACATACAAAAAATATCACAAAGTTACTATGTAATAGTTTGCCGGTTTGAAAGAAATCGGTAAAGATTCGGTATTTTAAACTATTAGAACCGAATCAGTAGAATTTTGCATTTAGAGCCCTAAGTTCAGTGGCCAAAATTTAGCCACTCCCTTCGCTTTGGATGGCGCCATGTGCAGCTGGAGATAAAAATGATGACACTGTGTGACAATTTAGAGAATCATACTACGAATTTTAAATTCTCACTCCTATGTTTATTTCCGTATTATCTCTAGATAGTTCAAAGAAATATTGAAGACGGCTAGAGCTTGCTGTCAGACAAGGTCTATTTAGGTAACAGTAACAACTCCTAAATATGGTGCTATGACTTAAGCATAGTACTGTGCTTGGGAGAGTGTTATATTTAATGGTATAGAGCAATTCGTCCTTCTCGGACTTGGGATAGGCTGATTATGCTTCCAAGGAGGCATAATCTAAAAGTTTAGAAAGGTTGTCTTTAGGTCCTTACATGATAAGGACATAGATAATTGTGCATAGTAGCCTTGTTGTGAGTATTGTGGACCATCCATTGCACTTAACTAAGTGTTGAGCCTGATCACGTTAATGTAAGGTTTTGTGTAGGTGGAAGCCTATGACACCTGGCAGGCTTATCTGGAACCTTCTCAATGTAGTTATTAAGGACAAAACTCCGGGAAAGTAGTGATGGCGAAAAAGGGTAAACGGTAGAGCAAGTTAAGGGGTGTAGACCTAGGGATTTAATCAGAGTAACTGTGTTGGATGGTTTATTACATACATAGTAAACTTGGGTATAGCAAAGAAGGGTGGTTTATTAAGTGCTACTAGGCAGTCGAAAATTTAAGTCATTAAGGGCAGGATCATACTTGGAGACAAGCCTAGTAAGAATCTTCTTCACCTTGATGAAGCTCATTTTATGCTTCATTTGCGATTACTCGATCTAGGCTGTCTTCTCTATATTGAATTTAGGGAATTCTTTTGCCTGGTTTTGTGGACCTAATGCTCGATAAGAGTAAGGTAATTATCCGTTAATGAGGTTATCTAGAGTGGCATGGAGGGTACCCTTATTTTCTTTGTAAGCAAGATTTCCTCGATGGTACTTCACCTACAAATTCAGTCAATGGTTTTTATTCTGGATTGTGGTAATACCATATTATAAAAGCCTGATCCTTCATTAAGAAGTTTGGAGCATGGATGGATAAGGCAGAGATCTAGTGAAAGAAGTTAAGAGCATAAGCTTTAGTTAGGTATAAGAAAGACTTTCCTAAGTCTTCGCTCGGAGGATGTCGTGGCTTTTTCCTCAAGGGTACGGGGAACTAACACCATAGTGATTGTGAATGGAAAGAGTATTAAGTGGAATTACGGTGCAAATGAGAGTTTGTAAGAGGTAACGAGAGGTGACGAAACTAGGTTGCCTTGACACCAGTGACGAGTACAACTAACCCAATGCACTCTAAGTAAGGCTGGGTGATGCACCAATATAAGATCAAAGGATTTGGGAATATATCCTATGATGGACAAGGTTATGATGTAGTTAGTTAAGTCTCTATACTCAGGGCTAGATTGGGTGCAATTATACAAATAATAATGTACTAGATCCTATCAGAACTTCATAGTTAAGCATGTTCAAGCGAGAGTAACACTAAGATGGTTGACCTTCTGGGAAGCCCTAGTATTGCAACCCTAACAGGGGAATGAGACTATCACTCCTTCTCTTACACTGAATAGGTCACACCTTGGGAACTAGATATTGCAGTGAATAGCAAAGAGGCTCAGTAGTGAGAGTAATGTAAAATTTGACCACCGAGTCTGTGTGTATTGTATGGAAGCTGACCATCAATAAGAACGGTAACGTTGGTGATTGCAAGACTTCTTAAGTTAGTATTAAAAGACTAAGGGAAAGTGGATATCAACACAATAGATGAGGAATCTCCTTGTTATTATGTTGCCATTTCCTTTTTCTCCCATTGAGCTGATCATGTTTTGGGGAAATGAACTTATAAGGAGTACCAAGATTTTTTGTAGAGGGACCAATCCGAGACCTTCCTAAAAAGCATTGGGGTACGAGGTAAAGCTTATATAAGGAATGAGGAGCTCTAAGGCAAAGCTCCTAGCTGTAGTTTTAAGGAGAGTCCTAAGCCTTCATAAGAATCGTACATCTGAATTAATAGTAGGTCAGTCAAGAACATTGGGAATAGCTAGATTCATGGAAACTTACTCTAATAGCTCTAAACAAAGACCAAAAAGGGATTTCCTAACTAACCCAAGGATGAAGACGCCTATGCTATAGACCCAATGTAAATACAATGCACTTACTGATAATTGGTACAAGATTTTCTCGAAAGCCGGGTAACAAAGGATAATCATCATTAGACAATTGAAGCTCCATTCGCGATCTCTGGTATCCGATAATTTAGTTTGGACCCCAACTTTAGAAAAATATCACAAGGAAATTTCCTAGCATAATCTTATGACTCTTTAGCCATATATCAACTGTAGAGGAATGGGCATGCCCTAAATCATTTAGGAGTTAGTAAATAAGAGTGGGTACACCAGTGTAACCATGCTAAGTAACACGATTGGAGATTTGCTGTGAAAAGCAATTGTGGGTTAGGATCACAATTCAAGACCTAAAGAGGCTCTCAATCTAAAGTAGTTGAATCCATACACTTTGAGACTAGGTTAAATAAGGTATATGAGGATCCACTGCTTCATTAAAAGACAACCATACATATGATAGATAAAGTAAAACAATATTTCCTTAGAGACCTAGTAATGAAGAGGAATATAAACCAAGTAGGAAAAGAGTAGACGCTAGAACAGTAGGCAGAAAGTCTCTATTAAATACCACAAAGATGCATAGGTGAAGATAACAGTGAAACGAAATCACTTTTTCCTTAACTTATACTACGCTAATCATATCTTGGGCACAGGATATCGCGATTAGCATTGAGAAGATTAGTAGAAGCTTGAGCAGCAAATAATAAGGAATGGGATAAAGCTCACAAGGAAAAGAGAAGTTTTGGAAAGCAAGGCCCATGATTATAATTAGAGGAAGAATTTGGCTCTACACTTTGGACCTAATAGAAAGAGAAATTTATCATTTGAGCAAGGGTGATCAAGTGAACAGAAATCTTAGAAATAGTTAAACTAACTTCCCAGAACCTAACATAGCCACTATGACTACCACATATTGATGTCGACCATGGTGATAGCTGGTATCGCAAATCTTCATGAATTGATATCTAGAGTATCAAGTACAAACAACGGAAGGTTTAGTAGCTACTAATAAATAAAGGTAATTGAGTACAAAGCAAAGGAGATGAGGAAAGTCTCCAATGAACTGAATGATGGATCAGGGCGTCATAGAGACAAGGTAGGCCTAGGCGCCAACATACTTCTAATGGATCCTTTATACGTATCGAAGCAATAACTCGTAGCTACCGGCAAGCAAATCTTAGAATAAGATGCAATCTTGAAAAAAGAAGTGCCCCTGTAGGTTAAAAGATTTTTTCCTCAACCATTCTTAGCCCTGAAAGTTTGAGGACAAAATTCTTTTTTAGGTGGGTAGAGTGTAACATCCCCACTTTCTTAAATAGAGTATAATAAAAACTTTGAATTATTTCCCTTAGACAGTGTTATACCCTGTTGATCTTCACACTTAAAATTATAGAATAGCCTAATATTGCCATTGAAAATATCGCACTGCTATACGTTAAAAATTAGGAAATGCCCCTGTAAACTTTTGTTATTTGCAGGGTTGCCTAGAAGTTTTAAAAATTTTTGACCCTACATGGTTAATTCCATAATGACCTTAGAGCTTTTTTAGAAAATGACATTTATTTCCCCACACCTGGAGAGTTAGCAAAATAGGGCTTTAAACATAGTAGAATCACATGGCGGAATCGTAGAGGTTTAAATCTTAGCCAATTGAGCCACAGAGATATTCAGGTGTGAAATGACATAGGGTGCCCTAAACTTGCTCAAAATTATAGAAGCGCTAGTAGTTACGGAAACCAGATAGAAAATACCAAAGGATTTATGACAAAACTAAAATGTAATAATTCTGAAGAAACGGTGTGACTGATTTGCACTGTTAATCAATTTATTAGGAAAATAAGAATAATTAGGGGTGAATTATAAATATTAGAGCTAAAGGAAATTTAGGTTGTTATGTAAAAGAATATGAGAAATTATTTATTATAACGTCTGGAATTATAATACGTTTGATTTATATTGTTAATCGATTTCTATGATTTTATTGAATATGTAAATTTAATTAGAAGTTAACTAAAGATTGATTAGGAGTTAATTAGAAATTAATTAAAGAGATTGGGATTAAGGAAAAATTAGAATAGATATGTAGAAAATCTCACAAAGTTACTATGTAATAGTTTGTCGGTTTGAAGGAAATCAGTAAATATTCAATATTTTAAATTGTCAAAACTGAATCAATAGAATTTTGCATTGAGAACCCTGGCCACTCCCTCCTCTTTGGCTAGTGTCACATGCAGCCACACAATGAGGGGAGACTTGGCCAATCTCGAAGCCAAGCAATTCACCCACCAATGAGAACCAATAACTCCAACCATTGTGTGTCATAAAATCATCATAATTCCTTATTTCTCCTTCTCATTTTTGTTCATAAAGAGGCTGAGCTCTCCTCCCCTATTTTTGCTCTCCATTTCATCATCTTCTTCTTGCCTTTTCATCCTACACAAGGTTCTCCACCTATAGCCTTCATCTTTCTAGCTCAAACTTCAATTTTGAGGTAGGATTCTTGCTTTTTCCTTGATTTTAATGATAAGTGACTGATTGGGGTTGAGTTGCACCTTTTCCTTCTAATGTTATTTGATGAATTTATGATATGTTTTAAATGATTAAAGATGGGTATTCTTGGTTTAGGTTGACAAGTTAATGAAACACTCAAAGAGAAGCTAAACCAGAATTTGTTGGAAGAGAAAACCCCACGGCGTCCATATTGGTGGAGTGTACGGCTTCCCCTACAACCATCAAAATGAAACTATTTTTAGATGAAACTAGACATTTAGAGCTTTCTAACCATATAATTATAAGGCCGTTCGAGAAGTATTGAGCGAGATGTGAATTTTTGAAGTTAGCCTTAGAATTTTGTCCCTAATTCTGAGCAGACTAGATTTCGAAGGGCATAACTCGCCTATACACCTTCAGTTAGAATTAAACCAAATTTTTTTAGAAATATGACACATAGAGAAATATTCCATAAAAATTTCAGAATTAGATTCATTACTTACTTTGCTCAGTAATCCACCAAATTTACCCTATGTTCTGATCGAGCTAGAATAGGATGGCTCTAGTTTGCCAAATTCAAGAACTCATAACCTGAGCTTTGCTTATTCAAATGAAAAAAACTTATTGGAATAAAATTTAGTTCAATTAGCTTTAATGTGATGTGGGTTTCGTATAAATCCAATGAGGTTTCTATTTTTAGTGAATTTTTAATTTTCAGTGTGTAATTCTGCATGGCTACAAAATAGGCCTAGGTTAATCTTCAATAATTTGAGTTATATTTATCAAAATTGATGGGACTAAAGAGGTTAAAAACTAGACAAACAAAACTTTAACATATTAAAAATTCAGAATTTAATGCATTAAGTAGAAATTATGGCATAATTTACAATACCAAGCAGAATTTGGGACATAAGGCAGGATGAGCAACTCTAAGAAATAGCAAGTTCTTAAACTCCAACTTGTAAACTTAGCTAGTTTCTTTGAATATAACCCTTATTAAACCATTAAAATGATGATATATGACTGTGATGTTCCTGTCATGTGAATTGGCTGATTATCTATACCGAATAGCACTATTCATGGAAAAATGGATCTAATCCGTTATGCTGCCAAAATTCTGGTAGAAATTATGCCCACAACATGTTATACATGTAAGCACACATGTCATTCAAGTTGATTTGATCATGGTATAAAGGCTATGTGAATTCTATTTGCTCGAAAGAATGCATGCTGTAATGCCCTCCGAGCACATACACCATGGTCGAGCCATGGAGTTGTGTCTAGAGGTTGTTACAGATACTATAAAACACTTAAAATAAGGAAATATTATACATATGGCCTTGAAAATTTTAAATTCTTTACTGAATAAGGGTTTATAATATCAAGATATCCGTACATACAAAATAAAATAATTACAACTTAAAGGAAACTTAACTAATATAGTATACAAATCCGATCTTGGCTTGTTGTCGTCACTCCATGGCTATTCATGGCTCACTGTAGTCTCCCAGACTGGCTCAGGGTCTAGGTCTTTCATCTTGTAAGTATTTCTGAAGCATCCGATGCTGACTTGAATTTAATTCTATATACTGGAATGTTTACGAAAAATCACATAACAAGTAGTAAGGACTTTAAGCCCTTAGTAGGTAAACTCAAACCGTCATTCACACGGTGTCATCATAAACATTCTAGCTACTTTGGTTTCTTATGAAAATGTGAGTGCATACACATAAACACTTGTTCAATTTTAAGTTGAAAACATCTTTCTCGAAGCGGGTTATATTTTAGCAACCACTTAACATATCCTATGGCAACTATAACAACAGGGATCATATAACACTCTAACAAGAATCATACTAACATTATAACATAATGAGATATTTAAATATGCATATGCAGATGCTTATACTTGACTTTATGCAAGTGCACTAGGCTTTACTTATCTCTTTCTTTCTGTAACTTGCATTCTTGCTTCTGTGTACTTGGTCCTTCGGAGGTGAATGGCCTCTCTCACCTCTGGGTATTAGCCTGCTTCTCAGGTCCGAGCTCGTACTTATACGTAAGTGACAGGTTTGCTTTCCCTGACCCTCACATCGGTCTATTCTCTTAAAATCTGGTCGAGGGCTAGCCCAAGTCTTAAAAAGTACCGCCCTGGCCCACTACAAGGTGAAGGCTAGGTACGTCACTTTTCGCAAGTTCTTATAATCTTTCTTCTTCTTTCATAGACATCATCATTGCATGAATGTGCTCTATGCAATAATGCATATGCTTCAAATCATACTTTAATCATTCTTGCATGCATGATTTCCATGTACGTATTATAACACCCTCCGAAGTATGGTACTATGCTTAAGTCATAATACCTCACCCAGGAGTTGTTACTATCACTTACTCGGACCTTGACTGGCAGCAACCTTCGGCCACCTTCAATCTTACTAGTCAACTCCGCCACGGAGGACCTTCTTCGAAACTTCTGAACTATCTGGAGATAACACAGAAATAAACATAGGAGTGAGAATTATAAATTCTCAGTAGGATTCAAAAAACTACCGTATGCTGTGTCATTGTTATTATCTTCAGCTGCTTCGGTTTATTATGAATAAAAAAGTGAGCATGTTAAATAGACTGTTCAATTTTATAGTTTGAAAATATATTGTCCGAAGCAGAGTTCCTTTTATTCTCGCACTTAAGTTACATTGGCAATATTTCATATTTAGAATAAAAACTACAGCATAAATAAATAGAACAGTCTCAGCATCCATAAAACATGGAATATAATTATGTAAATACTCATACTTGAATTCATGCAAACGCACTGGTGTTATTCTTTAGTCTTTCTTTACTTGTCATGCACATTCCAGAGTATGATTGCCATGTCATACTCCATCGGAGTCTGATCGCCATGTCACATTCCTTAGGATGTGGTCATCAGGCCATATTCCAGAGTACGATCGCCATGTCATACCCAATCAGGGTGTGATCTCCATGTCACACTCCTTAAAATATATTCATCCTGCCACGTCCCAGAGTATGACCGGCATGTCATACTCCCTCGGGGTGTGATCACCATGTCAAATTCCATAGGGGTGGGATCCTTATGCCACAATCCAGAGTATGATCGCCATGTCATTCCCTGTTGGAGCATGATCGCCATGTCACGTTCCTTCGGAATATGTACTCATCATCATATCTTTTATCATAGAATCATAAATACATAGGCTTCGTACTGTGTTCTCACATAATAATACTTGCTTAGTATTCTTACATGTCACATAACAATATTAACACACCAACATTTAGAACTATCACTAATTTCTGCTAGAAATTCGGCAGCATAACGGATCGAGTCCGCTTCCCCGTGAATAGTGTCAGGCTACCAGTAAAACCAATCAAGCAAAAGTTCAACATAGAGTAGCAAACATATCACAATAATGTCAATTATGTAGGGATTGGACCCTTATATATCATAATAATATCACTCATGTAGGGATTGGACCCTTATGTTCAATTCTGTCCATTATATCAACTCTGCCCAATTTTTTAGGAACGAAGCCTTAAATTCATTTTAACTCATTTAGACCTGAATTTTGGATATGTTGAAGTGTTATGTGTCTATTTTCTAACTTCTTTCGTCCCATCTAATTTTGATAAGTATAACTCAAGTTATTTAGGTTTTATCCCGGCCTGCCGTGCTACTGGCCAGAATTGCACACTTAGAATTAAAAATCTACTAAAAATGGAAAACTGGCTAAAATTATACAAAATTGGTCTCATATTAAATATAACAGGACAAAATTTCATTCACAAAAAGTTTCATTCCATTTGACTTAGTAGGGCTCGAGTTATAAGCCCCGAAATCTGACCTTCCTGAACTGTCCTGTTTTGGCCCGGTTTGGATATAGGGAAAATTTATTGGATCACTTGGAGCAAACGGGATCTTATCTAACTCTGAAATTTTTATGGGATATTTATCTATGTGTAAGCTTTCTAGAAAAGTTAGTTTCACTCAATTCCAAGTAGTATAGGGTGAGTTCTACCCTAAACAATCCAGTTTGCCCAGAATCAAAATCAAAAACCTAGGTTGAACTTCCAAAATTCATATCTCACTCAATACTAATCCAATGGCCTTAGATGATATATGTATGGAAAGCCCTAAATGTCTAGTTTCATATAAAAATGGTTTCATCAAATTTAATCGGCTGTAGTCGGAGCCGTACACTCCACCGTACGGACTGCCGAGGAGTTTCTCACCTAGACAGCATCCTAATTCTCCACTTCTTCTAGTTTTCTCCTTCTAACTTTAATTCCAACTCAAGATTTCATGTTAATCCAACCATGAACCATCAAATACATCCAATATATCATCAAACAAATGAAGAAAAGTGAAACTTCATGTAACCACAGTTCAGAGAAACCAAGAACAGAATTGGAATCCTACCTCAAATTGATGTAGAAACTAGCTAGATTTGAGTTTTTTGGTGGAAGAAGTGGGTAGAGCTTGGAGATTTGAGGAAGAGGAAGTGAGAAGGAAGAAGAATGAAGGGAAAGGAGCCAGCCGAAGGGGGAGCACGAAAATGAGGGAGTTGGGGGTGGTTTTGGAGTCTTAAAGCACGACAAGTGAGTGGTGATTGGTTGAGGCTTGGATGGTGTACATTAAGCCAAGTTTTTCCACCCTTTGGGCAGCCACTTGGTGCCACTTTGTGGGGGAATGGTGGCTGAATTTTAGCTACCCTTTCTAGGTTTCTAATGTAGAATTCTATTGGTCCAATTCTGGTGGTTTAAAATACTGAATCTCTACCGATTTCCTTCAAACCGGCAAAACGATCTTGAAGAATTTTGTGAGGTTTTCTATATTTCTATTCTAATTATTTCTAATTCTAATATCTCTAATTAACATCTAATTAACTCTTGATTAACCTTTTTAATTAATTTCTAATTAATCCTAAAGATTTAATAAAATCGAATAAATTGATTAATAGTGTAAATTAAACGTTTTGCAAGTTAAGGGCCTTTCTGTTTTCTATTTTTCATGGCTAATGGCATTTTTGTAATTATGGGCAAGTCTAGGGGCATCTTATGTCATTTCACATATGGATACCTCCGTGGTTCAATCAGCCGAGGTTTAGTTTTCTACGTTTTCGCTACGCGCTTCTGCTTCGCTTAAAACCTTATTCTGCTGATTCTATTGATCTAGGGACCTAAATGTCATTTTCAAAAAAGTTCAGGGGCAAGGTTGTGAATAACAAAAGTTTGCCCAATGACGTTTTTATTATTTTCCATTACATTATATGGGGATATTACACGTATCATAATATAAATATATGTATAGTCATAGAATTCATGAATTCCTGCCGAAAATTCGGTAGCATAATGTTACAATCATTCTTACAATACATAATAGAAGTATATTGAGCTATGCATATGTTGAGTGCATCTTCATCCATTTGTTTCCTTCTTTTGACTTTGATTACATCGCATTTAAATTATTGCAATGATAGTAAGGCTACATCTGTTGAAATTTCAATTACTATAGTTATCATTCAAGATGATTTAGAACTGTCAAAATGTTAATTTATCTCTTTAAATGACATGTATTAGCTGTCATAATTTTTTTTTTTTAAATATGTAGTTATTTCTTTAAATGACATGTATTAACTTAAATATATTTTTGGTCTCGATAAAATTAGTGAATTTTGGTCTTAGTCCTTAATTTTTTTATTCTAATCCAAACATTTCCAAAAATGTTGATTTTAATCCTTATTGTTAATCTGCCTCTGTTAAGTGATGACATGGATGCGGAAAGTCATATCACTATTCCCATGTAGCAACTTATATGATATTAGTCCTTATAAATTTTGATTTTAGTCCCTAATTTTTTTATTTTTTTTTTGGTTTTGATCTAAACATTTTCAAAAGTTTTGGTTTTACTCCTTGCCATTAGTTTGCTTTCATTAAGTGATGATATGGATTAAGAACAGTCACATCACCCTTCTCATATGGTAGCTTAAATATAATTTTAATTTTTATAATTATAAATTATTTTAGTTTTAGTCATTCTAAAAATTAAAAAAAAAAAATTAAAACCTCTCTCTACTTTCCCCCCTTTCTCCAACCCCCACCTTCTTCCCCTTGCCTTTGACTTCTAGCACCCACTGGCAAAGGAGTTGTTGGACGAGATGACACAAAAAAGGAGGTTGAATCATATCTTCATTTGTATATTTTAACCTGTAAAATCTTTTTGAAACAACTTTCTCAAGTTCTTGACTTAGAATGCGAAAGCGATGTGGTTAAAAATAATAGTTATCAACTTTGTTTAGAAATACATTTGAATGATTCTAAAAGATGCAACAATTTGAAGATAAAATGAAGACAGGTAATAAAGTGAAAGAGATATAGTGATCACACAGCAAGATTTATCCTAGTTCGGCTAAGCAAATGCCTATGTCCAGTCCCCAACTCTTCATTTAGATTTTTATATAACCAATATCTTTTCCAAGCCTCTCCAAGCTTTTACAGTTGAGTAGTCTTTCTTTAGTCTCTCCAAGATTTACAATCAAGTAGTGTTTATCCTAGCCTCTCCAAGCTCACTATGACCACTAACGAGTCAAGATACAAGAAATTTTATAGAAAGAGGTTAATGTGTGCTCTCACACTAAAAGCTCTTTCTTACAGAGAGTATTGATCAAATATGAACAATGTGTGACTTCTCTAAATTCTCTATATGAGAATGTTATCTAATACTATCCAGTAGAAAAAATTTACAAACAGAAGTTACTATGAGTAACTTTCTAGAGTATTAAGAAGTTGAGAAGGTTTGAAGAATGAAATAGTTGTAGCTTGGAAAATTTGAGCAACATCATTTTTTTCTTCATCGTATTCCAGCTTTATATAGACTTCAAGATATTACCGTTGATGCTTGTAGATCTTGAGCCTTGTGTTATGTTGATCCACTGGTCTATAACTGGAAAGAGAAGATGCAGCTTTCTTCTTCCATAAGTAGAGATAGCACAGAAAATAGCTGTTAAAGTCTCCACCCACTTTTTAGACTTTTCAGCGCTCCTTTTCCATTTTGTCAAATTATATTTGACATTTTGAATTTATTAGTGAAGCGTATGGAAGAAGCTTTCTAGGTGAGGTACTTCATGAGAAGCATATTTATGATGATCACCTTTCTAGGCAGAGTCACCCTTCTGAATATAGTGTGATCCTTTTTGCGGCATGTTCATCCTTTTTGGTGCTAATCACTATCTTTTGAACTTTCTAACTTATTCCACAGTGAGTAAACAAATAGAAAACAAAACGGTTGTTCCTGTATAATATTCAAGTGAAGTACCATGGATTTAGACGCTTTGATTTGTACACAAATCATTTGGCTTCAAAGTAGATTATTTTTACTCACAGATTTATGTATTTAGATAAACCAAATCATTTATTCTCCAAGATACTTATTTAAATCTTGATTTGATATTCATCAAAATATTAACGCTTGAAACGTCTAGAGATATTAGATTGTTTCAGTTGGGCATTGAAGCTTACAGGAGTTGCCATCCAAACTTTACCCAATAAAAAAAGAAAAAAACCTCAAAACATGCTAAGCCCAATTCACATTTAATTTCAGCACTAATAGAACAAAAAAAGAGTAAACTCCCAAATTAGTCCTTGACAATATTCTTAGTGGACAGATTGGTCTTTAACAAAAATAAATTGGTTCCAATATGCTTGACAATTGCAAAAATTAAACACTTTAATCCCCGGCTCGCTTGCAATTGGTAAAGTGTGTAATATATAGGTTGTATGCTAATACTCTAACCCTATCCCATGTGGCATCAACAACCCCAAACATTCAACCAAAAAAAAAACACCAAACTCTCCATTTTACTCATTGAGCCCTAACCTAACATTTCAAAATTTTTGAACTCTATCTCTTCTCTAATACCATGCTTGAAACAGTAATGAGAAAAAAGATTATTGAGTGGGGTGGTGCTTGATAAATTAGAAACCAATGGAATAGTGGTGCTACTACTAAGCATACATATTTCTGCATTTTATACTAAGACTAACTGCTTATACATTTATATTGAGACTAACTTTAACAAATAGAAATGTAAGCTATATCTCATCAACTAACTCTATGAGTGTAGTTTCGGCCTTTTCTATTAGGGTTGTGTTTTATTGTCAGGGATCAATGCATTGGGTTTTCTTTCTTTTTTTTTGTTGGATGTTTGGGAAAGTTTGAGTGGGTGCCACATGGAATGCCATATAGAATGGAATTAGGATGTCTTAGATAGTATGCAACTTACATATCACACTCTTTACTAGTTGGAAGTATAACAGAGACTAAAGTATCTAATTTTTGCAATTGTCAAGGGCTTTGAAAATAATTTATTTTTGTTAAGGACCAATTTGTCCACTGACAATATTTTCAGGGACTAATTTCAAGATTTACTCCAAAAAAAACAGAAAAGAAAAAGTAACATGACACAATAGAAACAAAATTTAGGGCATAATAATACAAGAGGGGAAATATAGGGGTATGGAGTTGAAAAAAGGGGAAAGCATGATTGAGGACGGAAAGGATAGAGCTAGCATCACAATTGTGGGGAGGTGATGGCTAGATGGCGTTTCTATAGTAGTGAAGGTGTGGTGCAACGACATAGTGGTTGTCACGACCCAAACCCGGGCCGTGACCGGCGCATAGGGACAAGTCCCTACGCAAGCCTTACACATCAAGATTTCACAAAAAAAAATTGCGCAGAGTTTCCTCTATACTTAGGATATTTCCCAAAATCAAGTACTTATCCTGCAATTCAACAATCACACACTTCCATAAGGGATCCAAGCATTCTCAGAATGCACCCCTCAGCACACAGCACAATTTATAAACAAACATATTCATCCAATCATAATCCATTCATCAGAGTTAATATACAATAATCAATCCAACTCAGTCTAAACAATTTTTGAACATAAACTTAATCCACCAGCAAGGGTCGGACCCTGCCTGTAGTACTACGGAGCTACATACTAAGATTACAACTGAAACAGAATTATAAATCAGGACCCATTACTAAATAGGGCTCCCCTAGATAAGAATCTAATGATGCTATGCTGAAGGATCGGCTCTCAAATCTGAACCTATATCTGAAAAGAATATAATAACCACAGGGTGAGTTTGAGAAACTCAGTGAGAGACAGGACACTTTTGAACCTCATGAGTCAATGTATATATATAAGTTTAAAACGATTTTCATTCAAATGAGGAAAATAGCAGAAATATCTAATAGGATAAATAGGCAGGATTCACACTTAGGTGGCTGTTTCTTCGTGTGAATCCCGAAATCAGGCACCCAACCCACCTTTTTGAGAGGCCGTGAAGTACAGGCACGCACCACACTATATGTATGGCGGTGAAATATCCGTCACGCACCACCCCCTTGGGTGGCCATAGAATATCATAATCCAAGGTGCACCAAGGCTAATGTCTACTGTCGTTAGCAAACAGATCCTGTTACAGACTTTCCTATTCTTTCATATTCATAAATCATAAATCTCATATCATATTCGAATTCCATTCGTCATTGACTGATGAGTAGCATTCTTAAAATAAATAAACAATTATAAATTTAAAATAGAATTAATTCAAAAGTATTCTATCTACTCACAGGTCACCGGTCACAGGAAAATTTTAAGTCTCCGGATCCACAAGGTTGGAGAGAAGTTCTTTGGGAATATCTAACATCACAATAGGACACTGGCATCAATTTGGATCACTAACACTCTCCATATCATAAGTTCTCTTATCTTAAAATCCTAGGGTTCCAAGAATTCATCTAAAGATCAAAGGAATTGGAATTGCTTGGGAAAAGGAAAGAATAATACATAGAATTTACCTCTAGAATTGGAATGAGGAAAAGAAGAATAGATGTGAGCTCCCTACTTCAAATCCACCCAAGCAAGTTTAAAGGGAGTGAAGATTGTGTTGCTGTTGTTGATTTAGTTGAAAATGGTGGAATGGATGTATTAAATATGAGGAGTAGTGGAAGGAGAGGATTTTAGAGAGAAGGGAGAGAGTTTGGGTTAGAGAGAGAGAGGAAATTCAAAAACTAGGGCATGGGACGCGTCCGGGCCTATATATTGGCCTGTGATAATCGATTACCACGAAGAATTAGTAATTGATTACCAATTCTGGTAATCAATTACCATAGCCAAAGAGTTGGTAATCGATTACCATGAACCCAAAACTGGTAATCAATTACCATCCTTGGTAATCGATTACCACATGAAAATTTTTAACTCGTGGCATACAGAGAGGATTGTAATCAATTACAGGTCCTCTGTAATCGATTACCAGCTCCAAAAACTTGGTTCCCTCCTTCTGCAGTCCTTTTCTAGGTCCAGGATATTGCACAGACTTATTTATTTCTTAATTTTAAGTTAATGTCCTCTTTAACTTTACTCTCCATTAACTTAAAATTAAGAAATAAATAAGTCTATGCAATATCCTTAGGAATTAGAATCCAACTTTTGGATTTTAGTACAATTCTCTGAAAACTTGCGTTTTTATAAACTTGAGGGTTGAAAACAAAGGGGTTATCCATTCTCTAAAATTCGTTAAAAATCCCTCTTCAACTCATTGATAACTAGAGAACCATTACCGGGACTTTTTATCTTAAGAAAATTCCTCAATCCTATAGCCCTTCAAGGAGGCATAGGGTTCAGACTCAGAATTTCTCAGGTTCCGGTATCGACAGGTAACACTCATGCTGGGGTGTTATAGTGGTTCACGACTGAGCTCACGCAAGGGGCACTAAGTAGTTGAATGATAGTTATATGGTCGGCAAGGAGCAAAGATGACATGTTGGAGGAACGGTTAATGACATTGAGGCAATTTCTAGCTAGACAATGGCAATTGAGTGCCTAATTGGGCGGCCATTAATGGCTACACAATGGACACTTGGGTGGCGATATTGTCACGATAGCGATGACTACTTGTGGTCTCTTTATGGAGAGGAGGGAAGTGGGTAAGGGAAGGTGGTAGGGAATGTAACGTCCTCCTCTGTACGGTACTATGCTTAAATCATAGTACCCCACTCTGGAGTTGTTACTATTACCTGAGCAGACCTTATTTGACAGCAACTTCAGCCGTCTTTGATTCTTCTCGAATTACCTGGAGATAACACGGAAACAAGAGTGAGAATTTTAAATTCTCAGTAGGGTTCGCTAAGAAATTTTTACGGTGTCATCATTATTATTTCCAACTGCTTCGATTTATTATGAAAAAGGTGGACATGTTATATAAACTGATAAATTTTATAGTTCGAAAGCATATCATCCGAAGCAGAGTCCATTTTATTCATGCAGTTATCATTTGGGAGAGCCAATACACGAAAAAGTCATGAATCAAACTATGAATAATAACTGTAACATATTAAAATATAATAACACCAATATACTGGAAACTTGAAATTTGCATCTGCCTTTACTTGTACTTAAATTTATGCAGATATACACAATTTTCTTTTCTTTCTTTGTCTTCTTTTACTTGTCATGCACATTCCAGAGTATGATCGCCATGTTATACTCTATCGGAGTGTGATCGCCATGTCACATTCCTCAGGATGTGGTCATCATGCCAAATTCCAGAGTACGATCACCATGTCATACCCCATCGGGGTGTGATCACCATGTCACACTCCTTAAAATATATTCATCCTGCCACGTCCCAGAGTATGATCGCCATGTCATACTCCTTCGGGGTGTGATCACCATGTCACATTCCTTAGGGGTGGGATCCTTATGCCACAATCCAGAGTATAAGCGCCATGTCATACCCTGTTGGAGCGTGATCGCCATGTCACGTTCCTTCGGAATATGTACTTATCATCATATCTTTTATCATAGAATCATAAATACATAGGCTTCGTACCGTGTTCTCATATAATAATTCTTGCTTAGTATTCTTACATGTCACATAACAATATTAACACACCAACAGTTAGAACTATCACTAATTTCTGCCGGAAATTCGGCAGCATAACGGATCGAGTCCGCTTCCCCGTGAATAGTGCCAGGCTACCAGTAAAACCAATCAAGCAAAAGTTAAACATAGAGTAGCAAACATATCACAATAATGTCAATCATGTAGGGATTGGACCCTTATATATCATAATAATATCAATCATGTAGGGATTGGACCCTTATGTTCAATTTTGACCATTATAACAACTCTGCCCGATTTTTAGAAATGAAGCCTTAAATTCATTTTAACTCATTTAGACCTGAATTTTTGATATGTTGAAGTGTTATGTGTCTGTTTTCTAACCTCTTTGGTCCCATCTAATTTTGATAAGTATAACTCAAGTTATTTAGGTTTTATTCCGGCCTGCCCTATTGCTGGCCAAAATTGCACACTTAAAAGTAAAAATCTACTAAAAATCGAAAACTAGTTCAAATTATACGAAATTGGTCTCATATTGAAGCTAACAGGACAAAATTTCATTTACAAAAAGTGTCATTCTATTTGAATTGGTAGGGCTCGAGTTATAAGCTCCGAAATCTGATCTTCCTGAACTGCCATGTTTTGGCCCGATTTGGACATAGGGCAATTTTATTGGATCACTGGGAGCAAACGGGATCTTATCTAACTCTGAAATTTTTATGGGACATTCTCCTATGTGTAAGCTTTCTAAAAAATTTTGTTTCACTTAATTACAAGTAGTATAGGGCGAGTTCTACCCTGAACAATCTAGTCTGCCCAGAATCAAAATCAAAAACCTAGGTCAAAATTCCAAAATTCATATCTCACTCAATACTAATCCAATGACCTTATATGATATATTTATGGAAAGCCCTGAATGTCTAGTTTCATCTAAAAATAGTTTCATCAAATTTAATCAGCAGTAGACGGAGTGGTACACTCCGCCGTACGAACTGCCGAGGGTTTTTTATTCTCCAGCCCCTCAGCTCTTCCTATTTTCATCCTTTCTTGCTTCCAATTCGAATTTAACCTCACAAACAGCCAATTAACCAGCCATATATCATCATAATCATTCAATCAATATGTCAAAAATTGAGAAAATAAAACACCACCAGCCACCCAAATCAGAAAATCAAGACAAGAATTAAACCTCTACCTTTATTTTGATGTAACAACTAGCTAGTCTTGAGTTCTAGTGAAGGATATGGATGCAAGAAGCTTGAGGGAGGCTGAAAGTGGAAGAAGGAGATGAAGAGAATGAAGAAAAGAGGAGAGGAAGGCTGCTGGAAGAGGGAGCACGAAATTCTGATGAATGAAGAGAAAGAAATGTGTTATAAAAGTGTTGGTGAGGTAGATGGAATGGTTGGCTTTGATTGGTTTAAATTGCAAGGTTGAATTTCAGCCAACTCTTCTTGTTCTTGTGGCCAAAGTGGCGCCACTTTTAGGGGTTAAGTGGCTGAGTTCTCAGCGACTTAAGGTAGGGTTAATGAGTTGAAATTCTATTGGTTCAGTTCCGATAGTTTAAAATACCGTAATCTTACCGATTTCCTTTAAATCGGTACATCGGTTTCGTGAAAATTCTTATGAAATCTTCTATACTTCTAACCTAATTCCCTCATATCTAAACTCAATTTGTTGCTAATTAATTGATCCTAAATAAATATTTAGTCAAATAGTAATTAATCTTAATTATTCGATAAAAACCGAATAATTGGGCGAAAAACGATAAGAAAATTTTCGGGGGATGTTACATTACCACCCTCCTTAAAAAAGAGAAAATTTGTCCTCAAAATTTGATTATAAAACTAACTAGTTATAATCATAACAATTTAAATAAAGTTCATACATAAGCACACAGTAGATGTGAAACCACTTAACATAATAGGATCAACTAAAACTAAATTAGCCAATTCCTTATTCTGGTTTATCCCTAATTCTCACTCTGGCTCCCCTGGGGTGTAGTCCCTTCCACGTTTATAGCGAAAACTCTTCCCGAATGTTGCGGTTTAGGAGTTGGTGGTTGATTCTCGGGGCATTCTCTGATCATATGTCTTGCTTACCACATCTAAAACACACATATTGTTTAGCCAGGCAAGGCTTATTTCCATGATTTTTCCCAGACTTTGGACATCGTTGCTTGACCATTGATTCCTGCAGCTGCTTGCCCTCATACTTACTAAGGTGAAATTACTTCTTTGGTGGTGAGGCATATTCGAGTTCCCGGTTTTTAGGTGCCGGCCTTTTTCCATAAGCATTAGACTGGGCAATTTCTAACTTCTTATTATAGTCTTCCACAAGTCTGCACTTGTTTACCAAGGCGGGAAAATCCCTGATCTCCATAGGGCCTATTGCTGCAAGGATATCTTCCCTCAATCCGCCTTCGAATTTGACACACTTCCACACCTCATTTGGATTCCGCTGATAGATTGTGGAAAACTTGCATAACTCCTCAAACTTAGTGATGTACTCTGACATGCTATTGCTTCCCTGGCAGAGTTGCATAAATTCTAACTCCTTGGCATTCCGAACTGATGGAGGAAAGTATTTCTGGTAAAAAGCATCCTTGAACACAATCCAAGTGATCTCCGTCTGGGACTTTTCTAATAGCCGTTTCACACCATTCCTCCAGAATTCTGCGTAAAGGCCACTTTTTGGTGGTCAGTGCAGTCCAGAACAGAAAAGACCTTCTCCATTGTCTTAATCCACTCGTCAGCCTTATCAGGATGAAAACCTCCTCTAAAACCAGGCAGGTTCGGCTTTCGAAATTCTGCGAACTTGAGGTATTCCAAGTCCAATCCTAGGCCATTCGAGTTTCCACCGTGACCAACTCCAGATTGTCTCCCCATCTGGTCCATCATTTGGTGTGCTGTAGCCGCTTGTTCACGCATGGCATATGCCATCTCTCGTAGAGTGTCCATGAAATTAGCAGGGTGTTCTGAAGTGGGTGCAGTTTGTGGTCTACCACGCTCTCTAGAAGCCATTAGTTCCTAATCACACACAACAAAAGATTGAGTTGATCAGGCTCAATAATAAGTTAAGTGTGACAGCTGTAACATCCCTGATTTTTGTCTAAGCTAATTAGCTCAGTGATCCTGGCTAATTAGAGAAGTTAACGATTAATTGAGAATTAATCAATTAATCTCGAGAGCAAGAGCTTAGTAAATTAAAGGCAAGTCAACAAGATAAGTAAAAGTCAACAATTGAAACATAATGCATTAAAAGTTACAATTAAAAGCCTAATTGCCCAATCCTTATTAATCCATGATTTAGAACATAAAATCAAGGTGATCTAACCTAATTAACTAAGAGCATATAAGTATCACATCTTAATTTCATGAAGATTAACCCTCACCTCTTTTTTACATAATTAATGAAGAAAATCCTTCTCAATTAAAATATGCTAATGTGTAATTTAAACCAATTGAATTAATTAGTATTTAGATGATTATAACAATTATAAAGATGTAGAAACTTCCCTTTAATTATTATTTGAAAGTTTGGTCAAAGCAAGAGCCATATCTAACCATCTATTTGCCTTCTCATCATACACCACTAGATCAAGAGTCCATGTTAGTAGATTCCTTGAGTCATGACAAAAGATCCACCCTTCTCCATCAAGATTGTGACACTTGGAGTGATCACAACCATCCAATGCCAATCCTAGGATAGAACATGCTTTTAACCACTTGAAAAGAAACACCTACAAGTCTTTACCCAAGTGCCAAGACTCAAAGGAAACACAACACTCTCTTTTGCCCCAAGGTTTTTCCCACTCCCTATCTTGTGTAAGAAGCAAAAATCACATCACCTTTCCCCCCATTTGTGCGCCACTTTCAGCCCTCCCTCTCTCCTCAATTCATTTTCATTTCCTCTCTCAAGAATACACACAAAAGCTCTCACCTCTCTCTAAACCTCTCTTTGTTCTTTCTACTCTTCTTCTTGTTCTTCTTGTTTTCCTACCCTAAGTCCTCACTTTTCTACCACCATCACCCTCATCTCCTATCACCACACTCACAATCCCTTCAAGGACTACCATTTTTGGTCCTTGGAGAAACAAAGCCACTCATACACAAGTCTCACTATCAAGCTCAAGGAGAAGGAGGCCATCTCCAACATCTTTCTTTCTCTTCAAGCTTTCAAGAAATCCAATTGGTAGTGACTCTAACCCTTTTCTCTTCCATGTTTTTCAAGCTGTATAACTCCTAAGCTCTTCATAGCTAGGTGGTTTTAGGACTTGCTTCAAGGTCTCATGACCATTTCTTGCTCTATGAGTTTCCTTGTCTTTTTGAAAAATGTTATCTTGAAGTGAGAATATGTGGCTTGATGGTTTTATGTATCTTGCTTTATTTTGGTTCAAAATACTGATTTGGTGACTCAAACTTTGAATATGATGAAGAGATAAAACATGAAAATGGTGATTTGAAGTGATATAACAATTCCTCCATAAGCTTGAAGTGAAAAACTTAAAAACTAGTAAATCTGGAATTCTGGCAGTCTGTAAAGCATGCAGTATATTTATTGCTACAAAACTCAAAATGTAACGAAACTAATTTTCTTGAAAGTAGACTCAAAGAGCTTTTCATACATATAAAATATGCGAGATTTGGCCTTAAAACGAGAGAGATATGATTTTTCAAAGTTTGCTGTTCCTGGATGGGTTTCTGTCCGGGTAGTAGGTAATAAAACATGCATAACTCAAGTTATACATGACATTTTTGAGTGGGACCAAGTTTGTTAGAAAGCTAAGACATAGAGGAACACTCACACAAAGCAGTTTTGTCAGATTCCATGTGAAGAACTTCCAGTGAAGTGGACAAGCCACTGACCCGAGTTGAACTTTTAATCCTGAACAGTCAGAATAAAATGTGAATAACTCAAGCTACAAAATGAATTTTTAAGTGGGGTTTGTTTTGTTTAAAAATAGACTCAGAGAAGTACATCCACACAAAAATTCGAAATAAAAGAGTAAAAGATGAAATTATGGTGAATTTTCAAAGTTACTGCCCCACTGTAAAAGTAAAACTGGTTATGGTAAAAGTTAAAGAATAAGGAGAAATAAGCTTTAAGACATTAATACCCTTATATTAAGCATTGGAAAAACCTTCATAATTCAACTTAAAAGTGTCAAAAAGGATAATAGATAAAATTGGCACTAAGCCTAATAAAAGAAGTTTACACAAGAGGCAATCTCAATTAAAAACTTGCACCAAATTTACTAAGCTAAGCTCATAAAACTTTGCTTGAGAATATGCCTATGTTTATGTGAAAGCATGATGCTATGATGATGATGAGTAATGATGATGATATGATATGATGATGATGATTATGATATGATATGATGATGATCATGATGATGATGATGATAAGGATGATATTGATATGATGATGATATTATGATGAATCATGATGATATGAATATGATACGTTGATAATATGATGCTTAATGATAAACACGAAAAGACTAATAAATATGAACACCCTGGGGACGGCGATACGTAACGCCCAGAGGTGATTAATAAAGGAACCACATTTGGGGACGGCGATACGTAACGCTTAAATGTGGAAGAGAATTAGAATAACTTTGCATCATAAGCTTTAATAAGAAAAAGATAAACTAAGGATATGATCCTTCAAAAGGGAAGGTGACCTAATTTAAGTTTCCCCTCACCCACGACTCACATGAGGCATGGCATGACCCAGCTAGTGTGAGTATAGGGGATAGGTCTTACATGAGGCATGGCATGACCCAGCTAGTGTAAGTACCGAAATTCTATGGTGGCGACGGCCATAGTATGAGCTCATTACCACTTATGTTTAGTGGGTGAAAAGATAAAGTTAAGTTAAGAAAAGAAAAGGGACCTCGGTCTAAACCCTAGCAAAGGAAGAAGTTAAGAAAAACCTATAGCACAGTCATGCATTTTTATATGATTATACTTGTGCCCATGTATGTTATGATGTAAATGATTAGAGATTATGTTAAAATTGAATCCACTTCGGATATTCATGTTTTCGAAAACCTAAGAACGGAACCTTATGAATATTCACTATTTTCATTAATAAAACCGAAGTGGCTGGGATGATGACGATGACGATGACACTTTCGTGTCGGGTTTGAGTCCTATTGAGAAATTCCATTTCTCACCCTAGTTGTTCTTCCGTATCGTCACCAGATCTCGACGGCGCATCCGGTGGAGTGGAGTGTGGATCCCCAACACTGTGAGCGGACGTGTGACGTGGGATGCAAGACGAAGCTGTTTTGGGACTTGTAGCGACCATCGCTCTGCATCTTTGCATATTTCTTTTGAGTTAGGCTTTGCCATTTAAATTTGTACTTAGTATCTAGTATTTGGATCATGGCTCAACCATGAGTCTCCCTTGTTGTAATGCTGAAATGTATGTATATATATATTATGAACCCATATGAATGTAATGGTTAGTTATTTAATTCAATATATTTGCAAATTATTACTTGTTTACCTTATCCTTGTTTTATGATATTGGAGTATATATTTGATACGACACGCTCTTTCTCTAGCTATCTTCTCGTTCAAGGCTTTACTTTTCAAAACGCTACTAAGCGACAACGTATTTCAAAGAAAAATCTTACCGTATTTTCCGCGTAATTTAATTTCAAGTGAAGTTTAGTTTTCCACGAGCATAAGTAACAACTAATAAAACGCCGTAATACGACTTAAGCGTAGTATGGGTTTATTAGGGTGTTACAACAGCAACTAATAACAATCACAGTTAGGCGGTCATGCAAGTCTAATTTTCTATATCTTATCTTAGCAGATAAGATTTATCGCATGACATTTTCTAAAGATTCCAGAGTGCACTGGAAGCATAGTCAGTTCAGCCCTCAGGTCCGGTTAGGACCGAACTGCTCTGATACCATTTTGTAACGTCCTCCTCTGTATAGTACTATGCTTAAGTCATAGTACCCCACTCTGGAGTTGTTACTGTTACCTGAGCAGGCCTTATTTGACAGCAACTTCAGCCGTCTTTGATTCTTCTCGAATTATCTGGAGATAACATGGAAACAAGAGTGAGAATTTTAAATTCTCAGTAGGGTTCGCTAAGAAATTTGTACGGTGTCATCATTATTATCTCCAACTGCTTTGATTTATTATGAAAAAGGTGGACATGTTATATAAACTGCTAAATTTTATAGTTCGAAAGCATATCGTTCGAAGCAGAGTCCATTTTATTCATGCACTTGTCATTTGGGAGAGCCAATACACGAAAAAGTCATGAATCATACTATGAATAATAACTGTAACATATTAAAATATAATAACACCAATATACTAGAAACTTGAAACTTGTATCTGTCTTTACTTGTACTTAAATTTATGCAGATATACACAATTTTCTTTTCTTTCTTTGTCTTCTTTTACTTGTCATGCACATTCCAGAGTATGATCGCCATGTCACATTCCTTAGGATGTGGTCATCATGCCAAATTCCAGAGTACGATCACCATGTCATACCCCATCGGGGTGTGATCACCATGTCACACTCCTTAAAATATATTCTTCCTGCCACATCCCAGAGTATGATCGCCATGCCATACTCCTATGTGTAAGCTTTCTAAAAAAGTTTGTTTCACTCAATTACAAGTAGTATAGGGTGAGTCCTACCCTGAACAATCCAGTCTGCCCAGAATCAAAATAAAAAACCTAGGTCGAACTTCCAAAACTCATATCTCACTCAATACTAATCCAATGGCCTTACATGATATATGTATGGAAAGCCCTGAATGTCTAGTTTCATCTAAAAATGGTTTCATTGAATTTAATTGGCTATAGGTGATAACTGGTGAAAATATACTATTTTCCCCCGTATTTGTGTATTGAATTTTTCTAAATTTATTCTCATAATGATGATTTTCTTGGATTAATTTAATAAATCTTTATTGTTGATGCTTTCAATGAGAAATTAATTATTGTGAATTTAATTGGCAATTATTCTCACTAAATTTATTTGATTGCAGAATTGATTTTTAGCATCAAGGATTTGAAGATTAGAAGGGAACAATTGGATAAAGATTTGAAGATTTGGAAGAGCAAAAAGATGATTTTTAAAATATTTGATTTGAGTCAAAGAAGGAAAAAGATAGAAGAGATTACTTGAAAATTTGAATCATAATTTTTTTTAAAAAAAGATAAAGATAAGAGAATGGGGATGAAGATTTGAAAAAGGAGAAAATCAAGAAAATCAGTTTCTTTCTATTTGGATTTAAATTCTTTTATCTGTTAGAGGGTGGGGGAATCGAGGGTGAGAAAGAGAAACAGAGGCTAAGGGTTGGAGACTCTAGAGAGCTATCAGAGTATTGTTTTCTTTTCTTTTTCCATGACTTGCTAAATTTCTTTTAGGTGTTAGGGAGATGTAGTCTTGGGGAACTGATTTTGTATTTCGTTTTGTTATTTTAATTATCTTTTCAATATATTACTTAATTTCTAGTGTTGTTAATGCTGTTTTTGGCCTGATCACCTATTAACCGATGTATGGTTTTGTGACGTTGAAAGCCATTTTGTAACACCTTACCAGACAAAGTACTATGCTTAAGTCATAATAATCTATCTGATAAGAGATTACGTGTAATATTGATTAAATTTCTCTTTTCTGTATTAGTATTGATTTCTCGCATAAGACTACCTAATCTCATAACAAAATTTTCTGTGGGATGGCGGAATAAATACTAATCAATCAGTAAACTATAAATAACTTAACATAAATAAAAATACAATAAGAACAGAATAACTGCAAACTGCATCATAGATATGTACATAGATATCTGATTTTAAAGTTTGTCAAAAAGTACAAGGTGTCAAAATGAGGCCGTTAATACAAAATGAAATGGCCAGTATCTATGAACAGCACCCTAAGTGGTCCCCATGGGACATTTCATGTACATCTCCTAATATCTATCTATCTACCCATGACCCAGACTGTCAAAAGAGGGTCATTCTATACATCTACTACCACTACAGTACGCCCACTATCTAAGCAGAATCCGAAGAAAGAAACCCATTCGCCATGGGTGCATCTTTAAGAGGGTGGTGGGAGTAGAGGATGAGGAGGAACTCGCTGCCTCCAATAGATCCTCCTCTGATATCGAGGCGGAAAGCATCGGATGTGGTGGTCAAGCAGGAGGAACCATAGGAGCGGGGGCTGCTGCTGGTGCTATTGGTGCTGCTGCTGCGGGAGGAGGTGGAAACAGATGGGCCATATGAAGTGGAATGGCAATGTATGGGACAACGGGATCAAACAGTGGGTGCATCAGGGGTACTGCGAAGTCTCTCTGGAAGAAGAAATATAAACGAAACTGGCACCTGCCAGATATATATACAGAGTCTAAAAACGGGTCGAGGTGTATGTGAAGCTCGGGGAACTCAATGAAGAGAACTCCTGTCGCTGCGTGCTCTATAGTCTGAGAATGATGCGGAATATATAATATGGTGAGAAATGAATATTTCTCAGTAGAAAATCCTAACTTCTATGCATCTGTCATCGCTATCATTCCCAGTTGTTTCAGTCGTGCAAGATTTTCAGATAGTACGGTAAAAAAGATAATATTTAACTTAAATATTCATTTGTAAAGCATACACCGAAACAAGTTCAATTTTAATTAACAGATATACTAATGTACTCAAACAGTAATCACAGCTGAACAATAGCATGTTATAAATAATAAACAGAGATCTAGAACAATCAATAGAAAAGTATTACACTGTACATATGCATGTGCAATGAGAAGATGCATCTTATTCTTGGAGGCTTTCGCCTTTTATAACTTATTTCCATCCTTGGTCCCCAGGGAGTCATTGGCCATATACTCCTGGGTAATAGTCCGCTTTTCAGGACCGAGCTCGTTCCTATACAAGATGGCCAGGTTTACTTTCCCCGACCTTCCCACTGATCTATTCCTCTTAATTTATTTTGGGGCTGGCCCAAGTGATGTGAACTTCTTTATAAATGTCATGAAATGAATGCACATCTAACTTGTCTCTCTACTTCTGAAGTACTCAAGTTGTCATGAATTTCATAATTTATGGATTTCTTACCGAAATTTCGATGGCATAACGGATCGAGTCCGCTTTCCCGTGAATAGTGCTAGACAATCAGTACAGTTACACAACTAATAATTTCAGTATAAACCAGCAAATATGTATAAACACTTATAACATCATTCAACAATTGCAAATCAAGCATTAAGAAGGTTCCAGCTTGTCCTTCCCTGCTCTGCCCGAGTTTGGCATGCTCCAATCTTTATTCAATTCAACTCCTTAAATTCTCATTTTTGGATATGTTATAGCCTTGTATGTCTACTTTCTACTCTCTTTGGTCCCATCTTGTTTTGAGTTGTATAACTCTAGATATAAACATTTTATCTCAGCCTATCCTGTTCCTAGCCAAAATGGGGTTCCTATAGAATAAAATTCACTAAAAATCGAAAACTAGATGAAATCATGCGAATTTTATATCAGAATGAAGCTAACACAACAAGCTTTAAAATGAATTAAGTTTCATGTCATTTGCCTAAGTTTGAGTTATGAGTCTTGAAACATTACCCTATTGGGCTGTCCTGTTCTAGGCCAGTTTTAACCTAAGCCAACTTCATTGATGTGCTGGGAACAAATGACAATGAATTAAATTCTGAAATTTTTATGGGATGTTCTCTCATGTGTTAGCTTTCAAACATCTTTAGTTGCATTCAATTTGAGGTTGTATAGGGTGAGATACACCCTTCTCAACCCATGCTGCCCGGGTGAGAACCCAGATTTCTAGGTCTAACTTCAAAAATTCATAACTAATTCTATACTAATCCAATGACCTATTATGATATATGTGTGGAAATTCTTGAATGTCTAGTTTCATTTAAAAATGGTTTCATCAAATTTAAACGGTGATAGGCGGAGCCGTACGCTCCGCCGTACGGACCGCCGAGGGAAATCCTATCCTACTTCTAGGTTTGCCTCCTCCTTTCAAGCTATTTGCCCCCAAATCCAATTTTAATCACAACACACATGCAAAATCAGTCATAAAACATCATCATCACTCTATAAAACATCCAAATCTCAGATTAAGCATGCTCCTTATACAGCCCCAAATCAGAGAGAATAAAAGAAGAAGTAGGATTTCCTACCTTGTCTTGAGTAGTTTAGGCTGATTTTGTGTTCTTGGATGGTGGTGGATGAGGCTTGAAGATGGATGGAAATGGAGTAGAAATGAGAACAAAGAGGAGAGAAAGAGAGAGGCTTCAGCTGCTTGGAAGAGGTCAAAATTTCTGATGGGAAAAAGAGAGAAAAAGTGAGATATTTGGGTCCAACTTGGTCTTGATTGGTGGATCCAAGTTTTGTATTGATTTTGGTTGAGCTTCCCATCATCAAGGGCTCCCAAGGCGCCACTTGGTGGGTTGTTTGGCTAAATCCTAGCCGTTGATTCCAGGGCACTCATAGAAAAATTCTACTGATTCGGTTTCGATAGTTTGAATTACCGAAATCTTACCGATTTCTCTTAAATTGGCAAATCGGTTTTAAATTTTTCTGTAGGGGTTTCTATGCTCCTAATCTAATTCTATCAAGTCTAATCCATCTAAATCACACTTAATTTGACTTCGAGTAAATATTTAATCAAGTTCTGATTAAACTCACTTATTTGATTAAAAACCGAATAATTCAGTTGTTAACGATAAATTTTTCGGTCGTTACACATTTCACTTCACAAAATAAGCCAAACTAGAAATTAACATAGGTTAGAGTAGCCAACAGTGGAAGTACTCATTTGTGCGGCCAATTGAATTCTTGTTTTTCATCCTTAGAATAGGTTTAGAATAGTCTAAGAAATTAAACTATTCAACTTGTCCTAAGAGGGTCCTAGTATCAAGCCATTGAGCTTTGACTATAATTAAGAGTAATTCGACCGATAATGATATTGTCAAGGAACTAAGTTAATAATTGGGTAATACAAAATTTAAGAAACTTTGATGAAATCAACCCCTAACACCTGCTTTCCATCCATTGCTTATTTCTATTTTTCGTAGCTTGTTTAATTACAATTTCCACATTTATTTAAATTCCAATTTTCTCTAAATTTGTGTTTGCCTGAATAGTGACGTGCCCAAGTGAATCGGTAATTGGTTTTGGTCCTCGTGGGAACGACAATCCCGTACTCATTTTTTCTATTACTTATGACCCGGTATACTTGCCGGAGCTAATTTTCTAAATTGACTAACAAGTTTTTGGCGCCGTTGCCGGGGACTAAAGATCAATATCATTAGTAATTTGGGTGTTACTAATTTAGGTTGTTTATTTCTCTTTTTATTTTTATTTTTCATTTTCGTATTTATTTTTTTTCTTTATTCTTAAATTTTTCATTTATTTTTTTCAGTTATTTATTTTATTCTAGTGTTTAAAAAAAAAAATTTCATTGCTTCTATTTATAGCTCACCTTGGTGGAGTTCTTCCGTGTTATTAGCTTTTGTGTATGCGAGGTACTATTCCACTAGAGCAACTTCTCTTCGACCCTGAGATAGAGAAAACTGCAAAAAGGAATCGGAGACTCGCAAAAGAAAGAAGACAAGAGGAAAGTTCATCAAGTTATCAAGAAATAGAGATGGCTGATGAAAATCCTCTTCTTCCACGAACTTTAGGGGACTATGCTATTCCAACTACTAATGGTTGTGGATCTAGCATAGCAAGGCCACCAGTACAAGCAAACAATTTTGAAATCAAGCCAGCTATTGTGCAACTGGTGCAACAAAATCAATTTGGAGGAAGTCCTTTGGAAGACCCACATGCGCACATCACTAGTTTCATTCAAATTTGTGATACTTTCAAGATCAACGGAGCTAGCGATGATGCTATTAGATTAAGATTGTTCTCTTTTTCTCTAAGAGACAAGGCTGCTCATTGGTTGTCTTCACAGCCATTAGGAAGTATTTCTACTTGGGATGATTTAGTTTCAAAATTTTTAGGTAGATATTTCCCTCCTTCTAAGATGGTTAAATTACGATCTGACATTTCTTCTTTTATGCAGAAAGAAGGCGAGTCATTATATGAAGCTTGGGAGCGTTTCAAGGAACTTTTAAGAAAATGCCCAAATTATGCATTTGCGGAATGGCAGCAGATGCAAATTTTCTATAGTGGAATGAATCCCACTACAAAGGCTATGGTAGATGCATCTGCTGGTGGCTCATTGAATATGAAGACTCCTGAGCAAGCAAAAGAGCTAATTGAGACCATGGCAACCAATGAGTATCAGATGCCATCTAAAAGACAGAGAGGAGTCCTCCAAGTTGATACCACAGATGCCTTTCTAGCTCAGAGCAAGCTCTTGACCCAAGCGGTGACCACCATGACTCAACAGATGGTTGACATAAGCAAGCAAATGAGTCAGGTGCAGTTAGCAGTGATACAAACTCCACCATTTGGTGCTGAAGACTGTACTCCGGATTTTCAAGCCCCACCAAAGCAAGCCAATTATATGGGACAACCACAGAGATCCCATAATAACCCTTATTCAAATACATATAACCCAGGATGGAGAAATCATCAAAACTTCTCCTGGAGTAATCAAGGGAATATGGGGTCCCAACCAAATGCTCCTCCACAGCAACAAAAGGCTGATTGGGAGCTAGCTATAGAAAAGCTTGCTCAACAAACGAGTACATTCATGGAAGAGTCAAGAGCAATTTCAAAGAATCATGGAGCAAGCATTCGAAATTTGGAAGTGCAAATGGGTTAGTTGTCTAAGCAGATATTCAACCTAGAGAAGCCACAGGGTAGTTTGCCAGATGATACCATACCCAATCCCAAGGAGCAATGTAAAGCAATTACCTTGAGAAGTAGAAGGGTAGTACAACAAGATGAGGAGTTAGAGGAGGAAAGTAAAAAGGAAGAAGAAAAAAATGAGAAAGAAAAAAAAATTGAAGAAAAAATAATTAAAGAGGGGGAAAAGAGTAAATGGGAGAAGTTGAAAGACAATCCATATGCTAGAGTCCCATATCCTGGCAGGCTGGTGAAGCAAGAAAAGGAAAAACAATTTTCCCGCTTTCTAGAGGTGTTCAAGAAGCTCCAAATTAATATTCCATTTGCTGAGGCATTAGAACAAATGCCATCTTATGCCAAATTCATGAAGGAGCTACTCTCAAAGAAAAGAAAGCTAAAGGAGGATGAAACCGTACCACTTACTGAGGAATGCTCAGCAATTATTCAAAGAAAGTTGTCACCAAAGCTGAAAGATCCTGGAAGTTTTTCCATACCATGCACCATTGGCAATATGGTTATTGGCAAGGCACTTTGTGACTTGGGGGCAAGCATCAACCTTATGCCTCTATCCATTATGAAGAAGTTAGGCATTAGTGAAGTGAAGCCCACCATGGTATCTCTTCAACTAGCAGACAGGTCTGTTAAGTTTCCATATGGCATTGTAGAAAATGTTCTTGTGAAGGTAAATCACTTTATATTTCCAGCAGATTTCTTAATCCTAGATATGGAAGAAGATGATGAGATGCCACTTATACTTGGGAGACCATTTTTGGCAACTGGTAGAGCTCTAATAGATGTCCAACAAGGAAAACTCATGCTCAGAGTACAAGATGAGAAGGTTACTTTTAATGTCTTTGAGGCCATGAAGCACCCTAAAGATAGTGGCCAATGCTTCAGAATCGATGTCATTGATTCCTGTGTTAAGGAGATTTTTCAAAAGGCTACAATAGACACTCCATTGGAAGTTGCCTTGGTAAATTCTGTAACTTGTGTAGATAAGGAAGAAGATTCTGAGCTGATAAACTATGTGATGGCATTGGAGGCTCAACCAATATTACCTATAAAACCAAAGATTCAAGATCTAGAGAAAAAAGTAAGTAAGGTGGAAGAAGTCCCCAAGCTAGAATTGAAGCCATTACCCCATACTCTCAAATATGGTTTTCTAGGTGAAGACAAATCCTTTCCAGTTATTTTGAACTCTTCATTGAGTAAATTAGAGGAGGAGAAGTTGTTTAGAGTCTTGAGAGAATACAGATCTGCCATTGGGTGGACAATTGGGGACATAAAGGGGATTAGTCCTGCCATTTGCATGCATAAAACTTTAATGGAGGACAACTACAAGCCTGTAGTGCAGCCACAAAGAAGGCTCAACCCAACTATGAAAGAGGTGGTTCGTAAAGAAGTTATTAAGTTGTGGGATGCAGGTATCATTTATCCCATCTCTGATAGCCCATGGGTTAGCCCAGTTCAAGTGGTTCCCAAGAAAGGTGGCGTGACAGTAGTAGCCAATGAAAACAATGAGCTAACTCCTACAAGAACTATCACTGGTTGGAGAATGTGTATTGACTACCATAGACTGAACAATGCCACCCGCAAAGATCATTTTCCTTTGCCATTTATTGACCAGATGCTGGAAAGGTTGGCTGGACATGCATATTATTGTTTCTTGGATGGATATTCCGGGTACAACCAAATTGTAGTGGACCCAGCAGATCAGGAGAAGACAGCATTCACCTGCCCATATGGAGTATTTGCTTATAGAAGGATGCCATTTGGACTTTGTAATGCTCCTGCCACATTCCAAAGGTGTATGCTTTCTATTTTTTCTGATATGGTAGAAAAAATTATTGAGATTTTTATGGATGATTTCTCTGTTTTTGGTTCCTCATTTGATTCTTGTTTGAATAATTTATCTTTAGTTCTTAAGAGATGTCAAGATACTAACCTTGTTTTAAATTGGGAGAAATGTCATTTTATGGTGTAGGAAGGAATAGTGCTTGGGCATCGAATTTCAAGCAAAGGCATTGAGGTGGATCGTGCCAAGGCCGATGTGATAGAGAAACTACCTCCACCAACAAATGTCAAGGGAATTCAGAGTTTTCTAGGCCATGCCGGGTTTTACCATAGATTTATTAAGGATTTTTCTAAAATTGCTAAACCTTTGAGTAATCTGCTGGTTAATAATATGCCTTTTGATTTTACTGATGAGTGCATGCATGCCTTTAAAATTTTAAAAGAAAAATTAATTTCTGCTCCTGTTATTTCTGCTCCCGATTGGTCATTACCTTTTGAGTTGATGTGTGATGCTAGTGATATGGCTATTGGAGCTGTTTTAGGACAGCGAAAGGATAAAGTGTTATGTATGATTTATTATGCTAGTCATGTGCTTAATAATGCCCAAATGAATTACACCACCACTGAAAAGGAGATGCTTGTTGTAGTATTTGCCTTTGATAAATTTAGATCTTATTTGGTTGGGTCTAAAGTAATTGTTTATACTGACCATGCTGCTCTTAAATATCTTTTGAATAAATCTGATGCTAAGCCTAGGTTGATCCGTTGGATTCTTTTGTTGCAGGAATTTGATTTGGAAATTAGAGACAAGAAGGGCATGGAAAATCTGGAGGCAGACCATTTATTTAGGATTGTGCCTGAGAAATATGTGGAGATAAATCAAGCACCTATCAAGGAAGAGTTTCCAGATGAATTCCTATGCACTCTACAGCATTCTGAGCCATGGTTTGCTGATATAGCCAACTACAAGGCGATGAATGTCATACCCAAAGATCTCACTTGGCAGCAGAAGAAGAAATTCTTTCAAGACGCCAAGTTTTATGCTTGGGATGACCCGTTCTTGTTCACAAGGTGTGCAGATGGAATCTTGAGGAAATGTGTGCCACATGAAGAAATTAAAAATATATTATGGCATTGCCATGGGTCAGACTATGGTGGACACTTCAGCGGAGAAAGAACAGGCCATAAGGTCCTTCAAAGTGGTTTCTTTTGGCCAACTATATTTAAGGATGCCAGAGAATTTGTAGAAAGCTGTGATCATTGCCAGAGGACTAGGAATCTCTCCAGAAAAAATGAGATGCCCCTAAACAATATTTTGGAAGTGGAAGTGTTTGATGTTTAGAGAATTGATTTCATGGGACCATTCCCATCTCGTTTTCAAACAAGTATATCCTGATGGCAGTAGATTACGTCTCCAAGTGGGTTGAAGCTGCAGCACTTCCAACCAATGATGCTAGAGTAGTGACCAATTTTCTCAAGAAAAATATTTTTTCCAGATTTGGAGTACCAAGATCAATTATTAGTGATGGAGGAAGCCACTTCTGCAACAAACAATTTGATAGCCTATTGGTTAAATATGGTGTAAGACATAAAGTGGCAACTCCCTACCACCCACAAACTAGTGGGCAAGTAGAAGTTTCCAACAGAGAATTAAAGAGAATTCTAGAGAAAACTGTTGGAGCCTCAAGGAAGGACTGGGCCAGAAAGTTAGATGATGCTCTGTGGCCATATAAAACAGCCTTCAAGACACCCATAGGAATGTCTCCTTTTAAATTGGTTTATGGAAAAGCATGTCATTTACCAATGGAGCTCAAACATAAGGCATTTTGGGCTATAAAAACCCTCAACTTTGACTTGAAGGAAGCTGGTGAGAAAAGGTTGCTACAATCAGATGAACTTGAAGAGTTTAGGTTGCATGCTTATGAGAACACCAAGTTATATAAGGAAAAGACCAAGCTCTATCATGACAGCAAAATTCGGGACAGAAAGTTCGAACCTGGACAACAAGTACTTCTATTTAATTCTCGGTTACAGTTGTTTCCAGGCAAACTAAAATCAAGGTGGTCTGGACCATTCATTGTAAAGCAAGTACATCCTTTTGGAGCAGTAGAAATTCAGCACCTTGAATCAAAAAGGTCCAGCACTGTCAATGGAGCAAGGCTAAAGCATTATTTTGGAAAGGAGATTGATCGTAACAAATTCTCCCTTAAGCTGATTTCATCTGAGGAAACTAGCATAGTCTAGCTAGGACTATAAATAAGCGCTTCTTGGGAGGCAACCCAAGTTTCTATTTCCTTTCTTTCATTTTTTTTTTCTTTTTGGTTTATTTTTAATTTCTACTAGTTATTGTTCATGTTTAGTTTAATTTTCATGTTAATTTCATTGTTGGGTATCTAGGTATGGTGCAAGGCAGTTCTTGGAGCCAGAATTCAAAGGTACTCCGCTTAGCCTCAATTTGAAGCTTGATGTTGGAAAATTAAAGAGCTCTAGAGCCAAAACAAATGCAATCACCAGATCCAACAAGAGAAGTAGGGGCTGCCAAACAAAAATTTGGGGAGTATCTGCTATTCTTGTTCTTTCTTTTCTATTTTTTTCAGTCAATTTGATAATTTTCTTTATTTCAAGTTGTCTCTTATTTAGCTTATTCTCATTATTAGCTTAGGATTGTAGTCTTTCTAGTTTAGTTTTTGAGCCACATCTTCTTAGCCACATGCGATCTCATTTCCTTTTCTTTTACTGGGTCAATGGTATAAATTGGTAGTTGATTGTTTATGGCGGTAAATGTCAAAGTTTTCCCAAAATTGTCTTAATTCATCAATATTTCTATCTTTTGATTTACTAATTTGTTAGAATCTCTTTAAGCTCTGTGCAACCTTTTGGCTCATTCCATTATTCTTAGTGGCTTTCTAATTGGATTAATCTGTGTTCTAATATTGTCCATGTGGTGGTTGGAATTTTTTTTACAGACCAAAAAAAAAAAAAAGAGAAGATAGAAAAATGAAAGAAAATAAAAATCGGGGAAGTGCCAAAGGCTATAAAAATCTTAAGGCTCTGAGTACCAATGTTCAGGCTATGCATAATGCATAACATTAATCCTGGATATGTACTTGTGGTGCGTCTATGCTATTGGATGACTTGAGTAAGTAGATCCGAGGGGTGCTTTATCACCTAATGCCTTGGGCCAATTGGAATGGGAGTCATTGATCGAACATTCTTCTAAAGAGTCACCATAGGACAGAGCATTTAGAGTCAGTTAAGCCCCAAAAAGAAAATTAAATTCAAATTAAATGTGCTGAATATGTGGTCTATATTTTATTTTTCCCCATTGGTCAATTTAGAAAAAAAATTTGTTGTGTGCCTAATTTGTATTCTTTTAGAGAGTCCATAAAAGAAAGAACTTGATTTGAGCCATCTTTCCCTTGCTTAAATTGATTAGAGCTTTTTAGTATTTCATCAAGATTAAAACTTGGGTGTAATTTTGCAAGCTTGTGTTAAAGTTGACATTTATGAATCCACTATTGTCTATACTGCATATAATTTCAGTTGATGCCTGGTAATTGACAGATTGTGAGATGTTCCTTTTTTTTGTATATCCTTTTTACCTCTTATTTTGCTTGAGGACAAGCAAAAATTCAAGTGTGGGGATGATTGATAACTGGTGAAAATATACTATTTTCCCCTATATTTGTGTATTGAATTTTTCCAAATTTATTCTCATAATGATGATTTTCTTAGATTAATTTAATAAATCTTTATTGTTGATGCTTTTAATGAGAAATTAATTATTTTGAATTTAATTGGCAATTATTCTCACTAAATTTATTTGATTGCAGAATTGATTTTTAGCATCAAGGATTTGAAGATTAGAGGGGAACAATTGGATAAAGATTTGAAGATTTGGAAGAGCAAAAAGATGATTTTTGAAAGATTTGATTTGAGTCAAAGAAGGAAAAAGATAGAAGAGATTACTTGAAGATTTGAATCATAATTTTTTTAAAAAAAAGATAAAGATAAGAGAATGGGGATGAAGATTTAAAAAAGGAGAAAATCAAGAAAATCAGTTTCTTTCTGTTTGGATTTAAATTCTTTTATCTGTTAGAGGGTGGGGGAATCAAGGGTGAGAAAGAGAAACAGAGGCTAAGGGCTGGAAACTCTAGAGAGCTATCAGAGTATTGTTTTCTTTTATTTTTCCATGACTTGCTAAATTTCTTATAGGTGTTAGGGAGATGTAGTCTTGGCGAATCGATTTTGTATTCCGTTTTGTTATTCTAATTATCTTTTCAATATATTACTTAATTTCTAGTGTTCTTAATGCTGTTTTTGGCCTGATCACCCATTAACTGATGTATGGTTTTGTGACGTCGAAAGCCATTTCACTTCACAAAATAAGCCAAACTAGAAATTAACATAGGTTAGAGTAGCCAGCAGTGGAAGTACTCATTTGTGTGACCAATTGAATTCTTGTTTTTCATCCTTAGAATAGGTTTAGAATAGTCTAAGAAATTAAACTATTCAACTTGTCCTAAGAGGGTCCTAGTATCAAGCCATTGAGCTTTGACTATAATTAAGAGTAATTCGACCGGTAATGATATTGTCAAGGAACTAAGTTAATAATTGGGTAATACAAAATTTAGGAAACTTTGATGAAATCAACCCCTAACACCTGCTTTCCATCCATTGCTTATTTCTATTTTTCGTAGCTTGTTTAATTACAATTTCTACATTTATTTAAATTCCAATTTTCTCTAAATTTGTGTTTGCCTAAATAGTGACGTGCCCAAGTGAATCGGTAATTGGTTTTGGTCCTCGTGGGAACGACAATCCCGTACTCATTTTTTTTATTACTTGTGACCCGGTATACTTGCCGGAGCTAGTTTTCTAAATTGGCTAACAGCTAAGCAGAGCCGCATATTCTCGCCGCATTTAATTGCCGAGGGTTTTTTATTCTCCAGCCCCTCAGCTCTTCTTATTTTCATCCTTTCTTGCTTCCAATTCGAATTTAACCTCACAAACAGCCAATTAACCAGCCATATATCATCATAATCATTCAATCAATATATCAAAAATTGAGAAAATAAAACACCACCAACCACCCAAATCAGAAAATCAAGACAAGAATCAAATCTCTACCTTTATTTTGATGTAACAACTAGCTAGTCTTGAGTTCTAGTGAAAGATATGGATGCAAGAAGCTTGAGGGAGGCTAAAAGTGGAAGAAAGAGATGAAGAGAATGAAGAAAAGAGGAGAGGAAGGCTGCTGGAAGAGGGAGCACGAAATTCTGATGAAGGAAGAGAAAGAAATGTGATATATAAGTGTGGGTGAGGTAGTTGGAATGGGTGGCTTTGATTGGTTTAAATTGCAAGGCTGAATTTCAGCCAACTCTTCTTGTTCTCGTGGCCAAAGTGGCGCCACTTTTAAGGGTTAAGTGGCTGAGTTCTCAGCCAGTCAAGGTAGGGTTAATGAGTTGAAATTCTATTGGTTCAGTTCCGACAGTTTAAAATATAGTAATCTTACCGATTTCCTTTAAATCGGTAAATCAGTTTCGTGAAAATTCTTATAAAATCTTCTGTACTTCTAATCTAATTCCCTCATATCTAAACTCAATTTGTTGCTAATTAATTGATCCTAAATAAATATTTAGTCAAATAGTAATTAATCTTAATTATTCGATAAAAATCGAATAATTGGGCGAAAAACGATAAGAAAATTTTCGGGGGATGTTATAGGGAATAGAAAGGGAAGGGGTAGGGAAGGGAAGGGATGGGGTAGGGTTGGAGGGCAACTATAGTAAAAAGAGATTTTTTTTTTTAAAAAAAAAAATTAGAAGGACTAAAATCAAAACGATTCACAATTATAGGGATTAAAAATATACTTAAGTCATCAATTAACATAGGCATGTTAATAGTAGAGACTAAAATCAAAACTTATGAAATATTTGGATTAAAATAAAAAAAATTAGGGAGTAAAACCAAAATTAATAGGAACTAATAATTATATTTAAGCTACCATATGGGAAGAGTGATGTGACTCTCTATCATCCACATCATTACTTAACAGAGGTAGACTAAGAGTAGGGATTAAAACTAAAACTTTTTGAAATATTTAGATAAAAAAAATTTTTAAGGACTAAAACATAAATTCGCTAATTTTTTAGGGACCAAAAATATATTTAAGTCAAAATTATTCTTAATACAACTAAAAGTTACTTTCCTTTTTTTGTCAAAAAGTTAAATCTTTACCACATCTAACTTGTAATCTTCATTAATTATTTGTACGTGGAAGCCTTTTTACCACCAATTTATTGAATATGTTGTTAAATTATATTATCAAACATTGCATGTAAACATCCAAAAGTAGTCAGCCTTCACATTAAAAATAAGAAAAATATTAATATAAATTCGAGTTCACAGTAAATTTTATACTTGGCAGTATATCAACCAGTGGTTTATATAATATCTATATATTTATAATTATAAATTATGTTTGTGTAACATCCCGAAGAACAGTGCGTCTAGTTAGCACTGTTAATTAATTTATTTCGTCGCATTAGAGAGATATGAGTAATTAGCATTGAAATGTGAATGTTAGGGTTAGGAACATTTAAATTTCTATGTAGAAATTTTTATAAAGACCATTAGCAATGTCTTGCTAATTTAAGGAGAATCGGTTTAATTTCGGATTTGTGTAACGTAAGAATCAAACCAGTAGAAATTTATATTATAGGATAACGCAAATATTAGTTTCAACCCTATAATGAGTGGTCACAATTTTGCCACCCACACCCCTCTTGGTGGTGCCATCCTGTCCACAAAAAGGGTGGAAGCTCAACCAAATTCAAGACCATTTGAGATCCACCAATTATAAACATAAGTCATTTTCATTCTTATGACTAAAGTTACAAAATTAATTCCCACTCTCCCCCCCCCATATTTTCGCCCCAAAACTAGACCTCTTTCCCTCATTTTCTTCTTCCAATTCATCTCTTCATCCTCACTTCTTCATCCTACTCATTCATCTTCACCCAAAACTTGCTTCCTTACTAGCTCAAACTTGAAATCGAGATAAGATTCTTGAGATTTGTTTGATATTAAGGTTTGTGTGGCTGGTTAGGGCTTTCTTATTCCTTCTTAATCTGATGTCATATGTTGATTATATGACTTGTTACAACTGATTTAACCTAGAAATTCTTAGTTTGAGTTAAGAAATTGGTCAAAAACTCAAGAAAGGATTTAAATAGTATTGCTGAAATTCATAACCCTAGGATGTGTCCATACTATGTATGGTATGTTTTGACCTACAGAGGTAAAAAATTTATGAAACTAGACATTTAGAGCTTTTCAAACATATATATGATAAACCCATTGGACCTGAAATGAGAAAGTTATGAATTTTTTACGTAAACCCTTAAATCTTGTCCCTTATTTTGACCAGTATGGTTTCTGAACGGCATAACTCACCCTATACAACTTCAAATTGAACGTAACTAATTTTGTTAAAAAGCTAACATATAGATATTCATGTCATAAAATTTTCAGATTCATATCTTTAATACATTACTCCCAAAAATTCTTCAAATTTGCCCAACGCCCTATTTGGGTGGAAATAGGGTAGACCTTTTTAGCCTAATTTGAGTGCTTATAACTTGGGCTCTACTTACCTATTTAAAATGAAACTTTGGGGAATGAAAGATCGTATAGTAAGCTTCATTTGGGTATAAATTTTGGGTAAAACTAATAAAGATTGGATTTTTAGTAATTTTTTACATTTAAATGCTCAAATCTGCCCAATATCAGGGCAGTCTTAAGTAAAATTTCAATAACTCAATATATACTCATCAAAACTAGACTAATAATGCCACAATATATTAAATTTTCAGATTTAAAAGAGTTAAAATGAAATTATGGTGTAATTTATAAAATAGAGTAGATTTAAAAACTTTAAAGGATCTTGATAGCTTTCAAGTATTAGAAGTTCCATAAGCAATGAGTGGCCAATGAGTAAAGTATTGATGGAATTCTCCACCCTAATACTATGATATCGATGTATGAATCTGATAGTTCTTGTATCTTGATTGGTTGGCTGAAATTACTCTGTTTGCATTTTGGGAAAACATTATGTTACAGCCGTTATGCTACCAAATGTTTGGTAGAAAATATATGAGTCAAGCAGTATAATCTCAAGCCATTCAAGCATAATGTTCATGAGCATATGAATTATAATGAAAGTATGATTTCCATATTATTTGGGCTAGCCCCGGAATGAATTAAGGGGAATAAATCAGTGGGAGAGTCGGGGAAACTAAACCCAGAGATCTTGTATAAAAATGAGCTCGATCCTAAAAAACCAGATTATTACCTAGGAGCTATATGGCCAAATGCTTTTAGGAGACCAAGTATGGATGAAAGATAAGAGCATACACCCTAAGGATGGCAATACATAACACTTAGGTGTGTTAAGTAAGGAAAGGGAAATAGAAGTCAAGAAAGTTCAGACAATTACATAGTTTAGCATGTGCAACTACATATGCATACTACACGACAATTACCTTTATTATTTTGGTTGCAGTTATTTGATACTATTCTTATATCTGCTTTAGTTTTTCTGTTACTATTTTAATATCTACTCTAGAAGCTATGAAGTGATTGATAGAAGTAGCCTACTTCGGAAGAATACGTTTTTTGAACTTAATGAACGAATTCTTACCGCTATACATGAGATCATTTTTGTAAATAAACCGAAGCATCTGGGATGGCGACGATACCATAAATTGTCAGTTAACATAGGAAGCCTACTGAGAATGAAAATTCTCACGTCTACGTGGTTCCCTTGTCGTCTCCAGGCAATTTCAAAAAATTCTTAATGAGGACTAAGCAAGAAGAACTCGTTAGAAGCCAGGTCGATTGCTGAATGTAACGTCCGCGACTTCCGACTTCCGAGCCATCACTATTTCCGACCTCCGAATTCATCTTCAAGGCTGGACAGACAAGGATTTCTGATTTCCGACCTCAGTGAATTCTAAAATTCTGGTTTCCGACCTTAGGAAGGCTCAAACGGGTTGCCTTGCATTTTCCGATTTCCAACATTATGAAAGCATGTATGAATTCCAACCTCATCAGTGATAAATTTCCGATTTCTGACCTTATGCACGTAAATATGCGATTTCTGACCTTATGCTCAAGTTAGAATAAACACGGTATCCCGATTTCCGATTTCGTTAGTTCAAATGTAGTGGCTTATGCTTCCGATTTCCGATATTAAGTTTTGAGTTCTGATCTCGAGTTTATTAGCAGGAGCTTCTCATTTCTCTATCCTCCCAATTTCCGAGATAGAGATCCATGATTCCCGATTTACGACTTTAAGTGCTTGGTTTCACATCAGGCTTTGCTTTCAAGTTTTGAATAAACCAAGGCAATATTTCCGAGTTCCGATTTCATCTGAATTGATAGGCACGAATTCCGACCTTAAGAGTGCGGGTTCCGACTTCATGTTCAGATACGCAGGAAGCGAGTTTCATTTCTCTGGCGACGTGGAGAGCAATTTTGACATAGAAGAGAGAAACATGGCTGAACTTTGCCAACAAAATTTCACCCAATCAAAGCTACTCATTTTAACTACCACTTCGAAGTCTTGTCTATATATATCCTTCTCCTGCCTATTCAGCTCATTTTCCTACGTTGTTTTTCCTTCCTCACTTCAGCTCTCTTTTCCTCTTCTCAACTCTCCCACTCTATACAAATTCTTCAAGTTCAAATTTCACTCTATTTTCAAACTCAAAGCAAGAGGTAGAGGTTTTAACTCCTATTTTGGTTTTTCTGATTTTGAATGATTATCGGTGGTTTGATTCTTCAATTCTGATATATTGACTAAATGAACTGTGGCTGGTTTATTGACTGTTTGTGAAATTAAAGTTGAATTGGAAACAAGAAAGGATGCAGATATGGAGGGGTTGATGGACGCGACAGCTACCCTCTTCATTGAGGTGCCAGACTTGCAGCTCCACCATGACCCTGCAGTGGGTTCGCTGTATATAGCCGGCTCTTGCCAGTTCCATCTCTACCTTTTTAGTGATAGGAATTTCGCCGTCCCTTTGCACCGTCCCACTTTTGATCCTGCTTCCCCTTACTTTGCGGTTCCATTGTATGCGGCACACCCTCCCCCAGCACCTCCTGCACCTGCAGCAGCTATAGCTCCTGCCGATCCTGCGCCAGAGTCACCTCCGCAGGTAGTACCCGACATCCCCCTCAGCTCCGAGAGCGACCCGTCAGAGGCCATTGGCTCATCATCCTCCTCCTCCTTGGGACCCAGTACCGACTACTCGCCAGCCGGGCCGGATATGGCCAACGGCTACCTGACCAAGTAGGTCATCCACAGGCAGTATTGTATAGTATGACCCTCTTTTGGTAGCATGCAGCTTTGGGTCATAGACTAGTGGTAGGTTTTTGAAATGTCCTCTGAGGACCACATAGGATCAGGTTGACGGACATGGGCCTTATGTCTTTTTGGTACACGGCCCCACTCTTGTATCCTATTTTGAAACATGTACATAAGCTAAAACAGTGGCTATTTATATATATATATATATATATATATAGTTGACAGCATAAGTGTGAATTGTCCTTATCTCTCTATTGTGATGCATTAAACCCTCACACGTTTCTTTATACAAATGCTCCACTTCTTCAAATAAATAGATAAATAAATAAAGATACAGATAAAGGAAACGTAGGCAGTGTATTAATACAGTAACACAATCTACTTAATTTCATGCTATAACTTAAGCATAACATTAAATTAGTAGGGTGTTACATTTTTGGTATCAGAACAGTTCGTCCTAGCTAAGGCCTGAGGATTGGACTGACTATGCTTCACGCATAATCTATGTTTTTAATTGACAACATGCATTAGATCTTGCCTATACGGTTAAGATATAGATGTGCATGTGCACGAAGTGCCTGACCGTGTGAGCTGTTATTTACTAGCACATTAGACTTAGTGTTGAGCTTGATCAACTCAATAACTTTTGTTTTGTGTGCTCAGAACTTAATGGCTTCCGGAAGGCGAGGTAGACCGTGCACCGGATCTGCTCAAGAGAATCCTGCTGAACTTATGGACACCGTACGAGAGATGGCTCAAGCGATGCGGGAACAGGCCGCAGCAGCTCACCAGATGATGGATCAGCTAGGTAGGCGACCCGCGGCAAGCTGTGAAGGAAATCCACATGGCCAGGGAACTGATTTGGATTATCTTAAGTTCGCTGAGTTCAGGAAGGCGAATCCGCCCAGTTTCCGAGGGTGTATGATCCTGATAAAGCTGATGAATGGATCAAGGCTATGGAGAAAATTTTCTCCGTCCTGGATTGCTCAGATCATCAAAAGGTGACCTTTGCCACCTACATGCTCGAGGCAGACGCAGAGTTTTGGTGGAACGGGGTACGAAGATTGTTTGAAGACTCTCAGACAACGGTCACCTGGACGGTGTTTAGAGACGCTTACCGTAAATACTTTCCGCCTGCTCTAATGCCAAGGAACTCGAGTTTATGCAGCTTCGCCAAGGAAACCGAACGGTATCCGAATACATTGCCAGATTTGAAGAGCTGTGCAAATTCTCTACAATTTATCAGAGGAATTCAGATGAAGCCTGGAAGTGCATCAAGTTTGAAGGAGGGTTACAAGAAGATATTCTCACCGCAATTGGGCCAATGGAGATTAGAGATTTTCCCACGTTGGTAAATAAATGCCGACTTGTGGAAGATTGCAACTCAAAACTAGTGGCAGCCAGAGCATTTGGTGCGAATTTCAGGAGGGGGTTAGCCCCGCAGGGCCCAAGATTCAAGCCCAACTTTCAACAGCAAAGGAGATTTCCGCCGGTGAGCAACAAAGGCAAGCAGCCTCAAAGGCTTCCTCCGAATCCAACTTGCACGAAGTGCGGTAGGAATCATGGCGATCAGCCGTGCTTGGCAGGCTAGAATGTCTGCTTTGGGTATGGCAAGCCAGGCCACAAGATTTATGAGTGCCCAACCAGGAATCCATCACAACCGTCTCGACCCCAACATCAAGGAAGGGTTTTTACCATGGATGCGGAGGAAGCTTATAAGTCCGAGGGACTTATCCAAGGTACCTGTGAAGTGGACGGTGAGACCCTGACTATACTCTATGATTCGGGTGCCTCACACTCATTTATTTCTCATGACTGTGTGGTTGTTTTGCAATTGCAAATTTCTGAATTGTCTTATGATTTACTGGTTTCTACTCCCACTAATGAACCTATTAAAACTAGTCAAGTTTGTATCAATGTTCCTCTTCAAATTGAGGGTAGAGCCTTTGCAGCTAATTTAATTTGCCTCCCTCTCTCTGGACTGGACATAATCCTAGGCATGGACTGGCTTTCTGCCAATCGAGTCATGCTCAATTGTTCTGATAAGACGGTGGTATTCCCCTCTGTCTCATCCTCTGAATCCCAAGCCTCAACACTCTTCTATTTGACCTCTTTATTAGTAAACTATAGTGGGTCGAAGAGTCAAGGATATATCCTCTTGACAGCTAATGTGACGGAAGTTGAACAGAAACTAGAGGAGATCCCGGTTGTTAAGGAATATCCTGATGTTTTTCCAGAGGATATTCTTGAATTCCCTCCTGAAAGGGAGATCGAGTTCACCATCGAATTGGTTCCAGGTGCAGGACCAATATCTATAGCTCCGTATCGAATGTCACCTTTGGAGCTGACAGAGCTAAAAAGACAGATCGAAGAGCTTTTGGAAAAAGGATTCATACGACCAAGTGCATCACCTTGGGGAGCTCCAGTCTTGTTGGTCAAGAAGAAAGACGGGAGCATGCGCCTATGCGTGGATTATAGGCAGTTGAATAAGGTGATGATTAAGAATAAATACCTTTTGCCAAGGATTGATGATCTCATGGATCAGCTACAAGGTGCCACGGCATTCTCTAAGATCGATTTGCGTTCCGGATATCACCAGATTCGAGTTCGGGAACAAGATATCCCTAAGATAGCCTTTCGAACTCGTTACGGACACTATGAGTATACCGTAATGTCGTTTGGACTGACCAACGCACCAGCAGTATTCATGGATTACATGAATCGGACATTCCGTCCGTATCTAGACAAGTTTGTAGTGGTCTTCATCGACGATATACTTGTCTATTCGAAGACGGAGCAAGAGCATGCGGAACACTTACGACTAGTTCTGCAAATTTTAAGAGAAAAGAAACTCTATGCTAAATTATCCAAATGCGAATTTTGGATGAAGGAGGTAAAATTTCTCGGCCACGTAGTGTCATCTGGAGGAATCTCTCAGAGACCCCAAAGAAAGTAGAAGCGCTTCTAAATCGGGAAAGGCCGACCACGCCATCAAGTCAGGAGTTTTCTAGGCTTAGCTAGATATTACAGGCGATTTGTTAAGGATTTCTCCTGTATAGCCTTGCCCCTGACCAAACTAACCAGGAAGAATGTCTCATTCAAGAGGACGCCAGAATGCGAACAGTTTTCAAGACCTAAAGAGAAGGTTAACTACGACACCAGTGTTGGCCTTACCGAAACCTCGAGGACCATTTGAAGTCTACTGCGATGCATCCAAGCAAGGATTAGGATGTGTGTTGATGCAAGCCGGAAACGTGGTCGCTTACGCCTCCAGACAATTAAAGCCGCACGAAAAGAATTATCCCACGCACGATCTTGAATTAGCTGCAGTAGTATTTGCCTTGAAGATATGGAGACATCACCTGTATGGTGTAAGGTTTGAGGTCTTTTCTGATCACAAGAGTTTGAAATACCTCTTTGATCAGAAGGAATTAAATATGAGGCAATGAGGTGGATGTAACTTAAGGACTACGAATTTGAATTGAAGTACCACCCAGGCAAGGCAAATGTTGTGGCGGATACTTTAAGTAGGAAATCTTTGATTGTAGCTTGGATGATGATCAAAGATACGGAACTTATTGAAAGCTTTCGAAATCTTAATTTGGGAATCCTTATGACTCCCAAGACCCTTCAGCTACATCAAATTAAGATAGCCAGTAGTTTTAAGGAGCAGATTCAGCAAGCACAGCAGCAGGATGCTAATTTTCAACATACACTTCATCTTGTGCGATCAGGGAAATTGCCGGAGTTTGCCCAAGATAAAGAGGGCATATGGCGGTGTCGTGATAGGGTGTGTGTACCTGAAGGAAATGATCTCCGAAAAAGAATTCTGGAGGAAGCACATAAGGGTGAATTCACCGTGCATCCTGGCATTACTAAGATGTATCAAGATCTTAAGAAGATGTTTTGGTGGCCAGGCATGAAGTCAGACATAGCAGGCTTCGTGAGTAAATGCTTGGTCTGTCAAAAGCTAAAAGCGGAACATCAGAAAGCCTCCGGGATGCTTCAACCCTTGGAAATCCCTGAGTGGAAGTGGGAAAGTATCTCCATGGATTTTGTGATGGGATTACCAAGAACATCAATAGGATATGATGCTATATGGGTCGTTGTGGATAGATTGACCAAATCTGCTCATTTTCTACCCATACGAGCAAATTATCCGTTAGAAAAATTGGCACAACTGTACATTCAAGAGATTATAAGGCTGCACGGAACCCCTTCAACCATTATCTCTAATCGGGACCCAAGGTTTACTTCACGGTTTTGGGGAGCCTTACAAAAGGCGTTCGGTGCTAAGTTGTGTCTAAGCACTGCATATCATCCACAGACGGATGGCCAAACCGAAAGGACAATTCAAACCTTGGAAGATATGTTGCTAGCCTATATACTAGAGCAACGCGGGAGTTGGGATCGATATTTACCGCTAGCCGAGTTCGCATACAATAATAGCTATCACGCCAGCATCGGTATGGCTCCTTATGAAGCATTGTATGGACGGAAGTGCCAATCTCCCCTGTGTTGGTATGAAACAGGAGAATCAACTCTATTGGGGCCTGACTTAGTTGAACAGACCACTGAGCAAATCAAGAAAATACGGAGCAAGATGCTTACCGCTCAAAGCAACCAAAAGAGTTACGCGGATACCAGGAGGAAGCCTCTAGAGTTTCAAGAAGGAGACCATGTATTTTTGAAGGTTACGCCTACAACGGGGATAGGAAGAGCCATTAAAGTCAAGAAGTTAAATCCTCGCTTTATTGGTCCCTTCCAGATCTTGAGGCGAATCGGATCAGTTGCATATCAAGTTACTTTGCCTCCACAATTGTCAAACCTTCATGATGTGTTTCATGTTTCTCAACTTAGCAGATATCACCGACCTACGCATGTGCTAAAACTGAATCAATAAAGTTGAAGGAGGACTGACTTTCCATGTACAACCAAATCGGATTGTAGACAGAGCAAATGCATAACTTCAAACAAATTCATTCACTAGTAAAGGTAGCATGGGGAAAGGAAGATGTCGAGAACTATACTTGAACTGAATCTGACATGAGGAAAGATTATCCTGACTATTCTTCAAAGACTAAATTTTGAGGACAAAATTTTTAAGGGGTGGTATTGTAATGTCCGCGACTTTCGACTTCCGATACATCACTATTCCCGACCTCCGAATTCATCTTCAAGACTGGACAGATAAGGATTTCCGATTTCCGACCTCAGTGAATTCTAAAATTCCGGTTTCCGGCCTTAGGAAGGCTCAAACGGGTTGCCTTGCATTTTCCGATTTCCGACATTATGAAAGCATGTATGAATTCCGACCTCATCAGTGATAAATTTCCGATTTCCGACCTTATGCACGTAAATATGCGATTTCCGACCTTATGCTCAAGTTAGAATAAACACGGTATCCCGATTTCCAATTTCGTTAGTTCAAATGTAGTGGCTTATGCTTCCGATTTCTGATATTAAGTTTTGAGTTCCGATCTCGAGTTTATTAGCAGGAGCTTCTCATTTCTCTATCCTCCCGATTTCCGAGATAGAGATCCATGATTCCCGATTTACGACTTTAAGTGCTTGGTTTCACATCAGGCTTTGCTTTCAAGTTTTGAATAAACCAAGGCAATATTTCCGAGTTCCGATTTCATCTGAATTGATAGGCACGAATTCCGACCTTAAGAGTGCGGGTTTCGACTTCATGCTCAGATACGCAGGAAGCGAGTTTCACTTCTCTGACGACGTGGAGAGCAATTTTGACACAGAAGAGAGAAACATAGCTGAACTTTGCCCACAAAATTTCACCCAATCAAAGCCACTCATTTTAACTATCACTTCGAAGTCTTGTCTATATATATCCTTCTCCTGCCTATTCAGCTCATTTTCCTACGTTGTTTTTCCTTCCTCACTTCAGCTCTCTTTTCCTCTTCTCAACTCTCCCACTCTATACAGCCTTCAAGTTCAGCCCAGCTCTATTTTCAAACTCAAAGCAAGAGGTAGAGGTTTTAACTCCTGTTTTTGTTTTTCTGATTTTGAATGATTATCGGTGGTTTGATTCTTCAATTCTGATATATTGACTGAATGAACTGTGGCTGGTTTATTGACTGTTTGTGAAATTAAAGTTGAATTGGAAACAAGAAAGGATGCAGATATGGAGGGGTTGAGAGGCTGGGAAACTCAAAACCCTCGGCAGTCCGTACGGCGGAGTGTACGGCTCCGCCTCTCGCCATTCAAATTAATGAAACCATTTTTTATGTGAAACTAGACATCTAGGGCTTTCCATACATATATCATATAAGACCATTGGATTAATATTGAGAGAGATATGAATTTTTGAAGTTTGACCTAGGAATCCAGACATCCACCCGGGCAGTATGGGTTGAAAGGGTGTAACTCACCCTATATAACTCCAAATTGAGTGAAACTAATTTTGTTGGAAAGCTTACACATAGGAGAACATTCTACCCAGAAATTCCGAGTTTGTTACTATCCTATTCGTTCCCAGTGATTTGAAGAAGTTACCCTATGTCCAAACTGAGACAAAACAGAGCAGTTCAGGAAGGTTAAGTTTCAGGGCTTATAACTTGAGCCCTACTGAGTCAAATTGAATGGGACTTTTTGCAAATGAAAGATGGTTCTATCAGCTTTAATATGAGACTAATTTCGTATCCTTTGAGCTAGTTTTCGATTTTTAATAGATTTTTACTTTTAAGTGTGTGATTCTGGCTAGCTACTGGGCAGGCCGGGATAAAACCTGAATAACTTGAGTTATAGTTATCAAAATTAGATGGGACCAAAGAGGATAGAAACTAGACATATAAGGCTACAACATATCCAAAAATCAGGTTTAAAGGAGTTAAATTGAAATAAAGGTGGGCTATACCATAACCGAGTTAGTTGATTATGCTAGGGCAGAAACTCTGCCTTAAATGAATTGGATGTTGATATGAGTTCAATATTGGAATATGTATGTGATATTGGGTTCTTTATGACAATTGATATTCTGGTATGCTGACACTATTCATGGGGAAGCGGACACGTTCCGTTACGCTGCCGAAATTACGGTAGGACCCATGCACAAGTTATGAATTCTATGTTAATGCATGTGCATCCTTAAGAAAGTTATGAAAGTTATGATAAGGATTATGTACTATGAAAGTTCCATGCTACTTGGGCCAGCCCCGGATAAGAAGTTAAGGGGAATAGATCGGTGGGAACGTCGGGGAAAGTAAACCTGGCAATTCCTGTATAGGAACGAGCTCGATCCTGATAAGGCACTATTACCCAAGAGTCTAAATGGCCAAGAACTCCTGTGACCAAGTAATGGAAGAATTTATGAGTAATGAAGAAAGTATATGAGCAAGGGAAAAGTTTATGAAGGAAAGTTCAAGAGCAAATTTGCATGATTGCATTAAATGCATGATTACAAGTTATTTACAGTTTAACTACTATGCTTACTTACAGCATGTGTTCACTTATCCTGCCTATTATTCTATATATTATTGTTAGTAGTTTAGATGATTTCTTATGCTGTTTAAAGTAAAACTGGACCTTGCCTCGGACAAGATATTTTCTTAACCTTATTAAATATGAATGGTTAAATTTGATCTCATGTTTTTACAATTAAATGAAACCCGAGGCAACTGAGAATGAAAGCGGCGTCAATTAAACGCCATGCACAACCCTACTGAGAATTTCCTTAAATTCTCACCTCGTTTGCATTTCCGCCTCATTCTCAGACGTGGACGATGGACGTGACAGCTACCCTCTTCATTGAGGTGCCAGACTTGCAACTCCACCATGACCTCAGCAGTTGGGTTCACAGATATAGCCTGGCTCTTGCCGCCTGCCTCTACCTTTTTAGTGATAGGAATTTCGCCGTCCCTTTGCACCATCCCGCTTTTGATCCTGCTTCCCCTTACTTTGCAGTTCCATTGTATGCGGCACACCCTCCCCCAACACCTCCCCGCACTGCAAAGACTCAGTAGCCCCTGCCGATCCTGCGCCAGAGTCACCTCTGCAGGTAGTACCCGACATCCCCCTCAGCTCCGAGAGCGATCCATCAGAGGCCACTGGCTCATCATCCTCCTCCTCCTCAGACTCCAAGATCGACTACTGGCCACCGCCAGATATGGCCAACGGCTACCTGACCGAGTAGGTCATCCACAGGCAATATTGTATAGTATGACCTTCTTTTGGCAGCATGTAGCTTTGGGTCATAGACTAGTGGTAGGTTTTTGAAATGTCCTCTGAGGACCACATAGGATCAAAGTTGACTGACATGGGCCTTATGTCTTTTTTGGTACACTACCCACTCTTGTATCCTATTTTGAAACCTGTACATAAGCTAAAACAGTGGCTATATATATATATATAGTTGACAGCATAAGTGTGAATTGTCCTTATCTCTCTATTGTGATGCATTAAACCCTCACACGTTTCTTTATACAAATGCTCCACTTCTTCAAATAAATAGATAAATAAATAAAGATACTGATAAAGGAAACGTGAGGGCAGTATTAACACAGTAACACAATCTACTTAATTTCATGCTATGACTTAAGCATAACATTAAATTAGTAGGGTGTTACACTGAACATAGTTGACGGATATCCATATATGTTAGCTTTAGGTTACTATTTTCCTTAGTTGCAAGCACCCGTCAGAGCTACTCATATAATTTGATATGCCAGTTTGTATAGCCAATATTTGCAATATATACATGAATACTATATTATTTTTCGTGGGAAATAGAAAGCATTACAAATCAAGATCCATTAAATTTCTAGCAGCAATTCCTTAATATAATATTATGACTTAAACATAGTATTGTAATTGGGAGGGCATTACACTTTGGATGGTTGATTTGTATGTGTTGGGTTTACGGTGGACCCAAAACTATAATGACTTTACTCTAAAAATAAACTACGACCTCATAAATTTTACATGTAATGTTAGATCATACTTTCTTAATAGTTTACAATACTAGAAAATTTTTTTAATACAATTCATGTAAAATACATTAAATATTTTTTAAAATTCATATAAAATATATTAAATGTTTTTTAAGTAATATATTTATACTTTAGAAAAATTTTATCATAATTATTTTTTAAAGAAATAATTATACATGTAACTAAATCATTTATATTCTTAGCTATTAATTCGAATATACACCTCTAGGCTTGACTCTAAGGCTATGTTTTTTGGAAGAATGGCGTTGGACAAAAAGAAAGGGAGGTCAGTTTTTCATCCTAATTTAAAAATGTTTAAAATAAAAAGAATAAAATGACATATCATCATAGAATATTTCTGTCGTCTAATTTTTAGCTTTACAAAAAGAGAAGTGCTATTTAGCATAAAGTGATTTTCATAATGACTCGAAAATATGCCAGAATTTCTAATTCCCGACATAATGTGGCACCGACATGTCATACTACATTTTTACCTCTCAAAATCTCAATCAGTCTCTTTCCGCACTCGTCTCATCAACCCATATGACATTCAAATGGCACATGGCGCACTAACCTTAGAGCAGAAGGGATAGTAAAGCCTAACCCTTTTTGCTCTTGTTGATGCAACACCATCAAGCCCCTTCGTTTTGCTTTCCATAAAAAATTATTAGGATCCATGAAAAGTCAATTTCTTTTCTGACAACTATCTTTTGTTCTTTGTGATGCAATCTAATTATTCATCCAACCTCTCAAATTGGAGACTTCTTTTGTTAATACTATTCACCTAAATTTAAGCCCCGGCAACATCTCATGTCTAGCTTATGACAGTTGCACCACCATCACAAATAGCAGAAGTCGCTCACTGCAAACATTTGGAAAACCCCATAGCTTTTCTATCGGTGGCTTCAACTTTTGTTCTTTGAGAAAATGAAATAAGAGATGTGAAAGAGCAATGATAAAAAGAGCAAAAAAATGTAGAGTTTAAACAATAAGAGGAGCTAAAAAATGTAAACATTAATTTAGTTTTGCTTTCATGGAGTTTAAACAATTAACTCTATAAACTCTTTTTTCTTGCCGGCGATTTCGCTAATTGATAAACAATATTTTTTTATTTAATTTTTTAATTTGTTTAAATAAAAGTTTATTACAGATAGTACATAAAAGATGAAGTGGCTCACACATCAGTCGGGTAATTTAGGTTCTGGCAATTAATCAGGCTGGATAGCACCACTCATATCTTGTCGTAACATCTCACCACAATCTCGTTGAGAATGAAAAAATTGGTATTCCTACCACCACATCTATGCCAGTTAAAATACATGCCCACCTTAGAGGATTCTCTCTTATCCTTCTGCACAAAGCCGTCTTCAAATATTTTCAAGGATAACCATTAGATCCTCTCTGGATGATTTTCCAGGTGTCTTACAGTGTGTTTGGTTTGCAACATGAAAGGAAATTTTCCCGATTTCTTTTCAAAGGAAGCGTTCACTTTCTTTTTTACAACGCCTGTTTGGTTGTAAACTAAACACTGTTGAAACCGATCTCATTATGCTCTTCCTATCCCTTTTGAAACTGATTCAGAGTTACACTTATAATCCAAAAGTGAAGAAACTAATTCTTGAAATTGTAGTCAAATAATAGAAAACTATATATTTATTGAATTATAAACTTTTTAAAAATTCAGTTGCAAATTGAGGGTTTAGAAGTGGCCAGGCACATGTGCTAATTTAAGCTTCTTGATAGCCTTAGTGATAAGTATGGGTAAACGTCGGGGTAGGCAACACTAAATATAGAAAGGCTAAAACCAAAAAACTTCCACTATCCTGTTAATAGGTGGATAGTTACCTTTTACCAAAGATAGGTCTCTCCGGCTAAGACTATGAGGTAGTTTTTTTGTATAAATATGAAGATTCAAGTCCTGTTAACTCGACAAAGTACCATAGAACAAGGGTTTGAATTTGCAGTTCGCGACCACAAGCAGCTGCAATTTAAAACCTAAAAAATTTTGTATTGTCAAGTTTCAAACTGTTGTGATCGCCATGGCTACGGGAAAGGCCCTTTTTTTCTTAGGTGTTGCATTCCTATCTTGCAGCTTGATAGGTGCATCACGTGGCCTTAATACTCGCCGTAGCCTGCTTGAAAATATTGGTACTGCAATTTTTGATGTGACGAAGTTTGGTGCTCTGGCAGATGACAAGACTGACAATATTGATGTGAGTTTAATTTAATTAAGTTCACGGCTTCAATGAATTCGTTCAAAACTATAATTCATGGCCAAATGGTAATCAAAGTATTGAATGAAATAATGGAGGCAAATTGAAATGCCATTAATTATAAAATCTTAATGTAAAATATATGAAGTTAATGAATAAAACAAAGGTGAAAAATTCAGGGTTTAATGAATGACTTACTATGGTCATATATGCAGGCATTTAGGCCTGCATGGGGTGCAGCATGTAAAAACAGTACCACCCCGGCGAAGGTTTTGATCCCTGCAGGAACATTTCGTGCTGGCCAGACTCTGTTCGCAGGCCCATGTACCAGCCCAAAGCCCATAATCGTCGAAGTTATTGGAACTATCAAAGCTACAACAGATCTATCTGAGTATCCCAGTCCAGAGTGGTTCACATTCGAAGACATTGACGGCTTGGTGTTGCAAGGCAAAGGAGGAGTTTTTGATGGGCAAGGAGCAGCTAGTTGGCCGTATAATGACTGCAAGCAGAACAAGGGCAATTGTGCTCCCCTCCCAGCTGTAAGCATTCCATTTCATATTCATTAGCACATATACCATTTTAAATAAGCTCTGCACAAAATTATCAGGTATATATTCCCATACTAACCAAAAGATAATGCATTATGCTATCTCAGCTCTGTGTTATACTATCTCTTTTTTTTGTCTACAGGTTTAATGTTGTAGTTGAGAATATAACTTCTTTTTACTCTGAAGTATATAATAATTTCTTGCTCAAAAGTGCAGTGTCCAGCACAAAAAGAATTGATGATATGGTTTCATTGACAAGTAACAACTTAATGTATGCAGTCTCTGAAATTCAACAAGGTGAATAACGCCGTCGTGACAAACATTGCCTCGTTAAATAGCATGCAGTTCCACTTCCATCTTCATCGCGCCAACAACATTTCATTCTCTAACCTCAATATAACTGCTCCTGGGAACAGTCCAAACACCGATGGAATGCATATTAGCTTGAGCGATAGGATTAACGTTTCCAACAGCATCATTGGAACTGGAGATGACTGCATTTCCGTTGGACACAGCAGCACCAACATCGCTATCACTAACATTACCTGCGGCCCAGGTCATGGCATCAGTGTTGGAAGCCTTGGTAAGAGGCCAGAGGAGCAAAGTGTGGATGGTGTTACCGTCACAAATTGCACGTTTACAAACACAACCAACGGTGCCAGAATCAAAACCTGGATTGGGACAAATCCTGGGGAAGCCAAAACATTGTCTATGAAGACCTCATCATGAACAATGTCCAGAATCCCGTTATTATTGACCAGAGTTATGGCTCGAAAAAATTAAGACAGGTAAGGAACTTTAGCATCCAATCTTATTAATTGAAGTTAACTTCGTAAATGGGTGTAATAAAATTTTACTCTAATCCCATATTAAAATTAAGGGTTTGAGTCTTCTAAAGTGTGAAGAGAATAAAATCCACAATATTAACTAGAAACTACTCATGAGAAAATTTAAAGAGATCAAATATCACATATTTATATATAATCTGTCATTTAGATATTTATATTATATAAAGTTTTAGACCATTGATTTCTCATCATGATCAATACTGCGCGCTTTATACTTTAAATTGCAAGAGTACTTTAGAGGAGTCAAATTCTAAAATTAAACACTTATCAATATACTCCTATCTAACTGGGGTGTCTATACATGTACACATGCAGCCATCAAATTCTGTGTGGAAGATTAGCGGTGTTCATTTCCGTAAGATAAAAGGAACTACAATCTCAAATGTTGCAGTGTCTTTGCAATGCAGCATGCTAAACCCCTGCGAATCTGTTGAAGTAGATGATGTTGATTTGGCCTATGCTGGCCGTCCTCAGAATACAAATTTCGTAGCCTTTTGCTCCAATGCGAAGGCCATTTTCGGAGGGATACTAAATCCACCAGCTTGTGCTTAACTCTTTCTGTTTTTGTTTATCTTATTATTCGGTTTCCTGTTTAGGACGATCTCTAATTTTTTTAATTTTTTCATTTTTTATTTCTCAATTCTCATCCTTTACTGTCTGGGGTTATTTACACATATCCCCTTGAGGATATTTACATTAAGGAATAGTTTGAGTCTTGGCTAGCTATTTGAGGTAAGCGTTTACCTCACACTTTGTTTAACAAATGTATAGATTAAAGGATATTGTCATCCTCAATATGGAAGTTAGTGGTCTTCTATATTTGGTTTTCTTTTGACCTCTCATAACCATATTATGGTAATGTGTTTTACCTAAAATCTTTCTCGTATACCTTTGTATAGTTGTAATATCACTTAATTCCTGTTAGCCAGGGAGAATATCCTAATCTATTAAACAATGTGCTTATTTGAACCAATACTGTATACATATCATATAGACACAGTACAAGTCATGACTCAAAACCTTGGCTGGACCAACGCATAAGATGAAACCCATCCTAGGAAACTTAACATAATCATTTCATATCTGTAACCATGATCTCTGAATTCTATAGGAAACCCAATGGAGTTTTCCCTCAAACTATGACATTTCCGTAATATTTACAATATTGTAATACACCATTTGGGTAATTTCAACTATCATGCCATCTCCAAGGTGCATAACATTACCATTCCAGTATATACATAGATATCCCAAGATAACTAATAAAATGGATGCTGGGTCCTACTTGTAGATAATGGAGTATATATAAAGATTTTACATTTTTTTAAAAGTGTTTCTCAAAATACACGTAGTGGATATTATAACGAACCTATCACAAGAGGTACATTGCTCGTCAAAATAGTCTGCACTTTTATCAAGTCGAGGAATCTGGACCCCTTTTAGCAATAGGATCTGAAAACAGGGAAAGTGAGTGGAATAAGTCATAAAACATAATGAGTGATAACATAAACCATAACGAAAGTTACACGTATAAGCACAAGCTTCTTATATACATATATATATATATATATATATATATATATATATATATATATATATATATGTTTGTGTGTGTGTGTAAACTAAATAAGACATTAATCGAAGAATTATTTTACATATGACATAGGAATATTGAAAATCCTTAGATAATTGAGTATGAAATCTGAAGTCCTTTTTTTATGCAAAACCACATCATGAGAGAAAATCTAGAAATAGAAAATCCTTAGATCGTCAAAGTCATTTCATATTGGGAGGTCGCTAAACCAGAATAATTTAATCAATTAGTTACATGTACCAGTCTCATCAGTCAAGTAGCCTGTGGTGTGTAAGATACTAACCTTTTTATATCTAGCCGCAACGTAACTTGGAATACCAATCTTTTCGACATGCAAACCAAACACATTGGTTTAGCATATATATCATCCCTGTGTTGACTAAGGGTTAACGCAAGGAGAAATATTTCTATGGTTTGGAAATATTACGTGGCTGTACTCCCAGATTAATCATTGAAGTGTATTTTATATGGGACCTATCACTAACATATAATTTCATATAAAATATACTTATATGATTGGTCAGGAGCATAACCATGTGATGCTCTCGGACCATATAAATATTTCTCTAATACAAGCCACCCATGTGCTAAAGGGGATTGGCACACATTCGGCTAATGCAATTCCAAATAGTTTTACATAATTTTTAATTATTGTTAGACAGTTTTATAACAATTCCCAATAGTACGTGTGATTATGGGATAAAGATAGAAGTGGAGATAGAAGTGGTAGTAAGTTGGTTGTTAACTGAATTGAAGTTAGTTATTCCTGACTGTTATGACAGTTGTATGCACTTGTATATTGTTAACTTTTTCGAGAAAAGCTAGAAACTCCACTCTTGAATGATCAAGAAAATGTATTTAATTCCTTATGAAAAGAAAACATCAAGTCTGCATGGTATTTATAAATCAGTAACTAACTAATCTACATAACTACTTTTAGCTCCTTGATAATGATCCTATCTAATGATAAACCAACTGACAATGATAACTAATGAAATCTAATAATGGATAGATAAAAGTAACAACTTTGTTTAGATTCATGCAACGAAGTCAACTACCCAACTAGGTGCCCCACGTAACCGAGAGTTGGACGTCCCTCCTGCATGGGTCGTAACATCATCCCTCCCTTGGAAAAGGACCTTGTCCTCAAGGGCTTGCTTCGAGTAAAGCTCCAGCAAGGTGTCCCAGCACTCCCATGTTGCATCATCGCGAGGTCTGCCCATCCATTCAACCAAGACTTGATACTGCTCACCGTCTAAAGTACGCATGGTGCGCTCTGCCACTATTGCCTATGGTTGAGAGAGTGAGAGTTGTTCGAGCTCATCGTCCACCGGTACCGTGGGTGGGATCGGTCCCGTATAGCCCTTTAGCAAGGAAACGTGCATAACTGGATGGATGGAACTTCCTGGAGGCAACTCCAACTGATAAGCTATGGGGTTAATCTTGGCCAAATATGAAAAGGACCATAGTACCGCTTGGAAAGCTTGAAGTTGAGTCATTTAGCAACTGACTGTTGCTTGTACTTGTGGAGTTTCGCCCACACCCATTGGCCAACATCAAAGCTTTTCTCAACCCGCTTGGAATCAGCATGTCTCTTCATACGAATCTGGGCACGAGTGATATGTACTTGTAGTTGCTGTTGAAGTTGTTGGCGATCCACGAGTGCTAAATCCACCTCCTCTGCAGAAGCTGAACCCGGGTTGTAGACAGGAAGCAGTTTCGGATTGACCCCGTACAAGGCTTGGTGTGGCGTCATTCCAATGGCCGTATGAAAAGTGGTGTTGTAGCACAACTCTGCCCATGGAAGGTAAGAGGACCACTGGTTCGGGTAATCAAACATGAAAGCACGAAGATATTGTTCCAAGCAACGATTGACGACCTCTGTTTGGCCATCGCTTTGTGGATGATAAGTAGATGAATAGCGAAGCTTAGTGCCTCCAAACTGCATTAGTTGGCGCCAGAAAGTGCTTAAAAAGATTGGGTCACGATCGGACACTATCCCAAGGGGAAAACCGTGAAGCTTGACAATAGATTCCATGAAGACAGTGGCGACAATTTTGGCCGTGAAACCATGTTTAAGAGCACTGAAATGTGCATTTTTCGTTAATCGATCCAAAACCACAAAGATGGTCATGTACCCACAAGAAGATGGCAATCTGACAACAAAATCCATGGAAATTTCTGTCCATGGCGTAGTAGGAACCGAAAGAGGCTGAAGAAGGCCTTGAGGCTTAGTGGTTGGATACTTGGTTTGTTGACACGTCAAGCATGCAGCAACAAATTGTTCCATCGAACGCTTCTAGCCTTTCCAATAGAATTGTTCGGCCACCCGTTTATAAGTTTTAAGGGTACCTGCATGACCTCCCTTGGGGGCGGCGTGAAACTCATGAAGAACGGCATCAATAAGGGGGGAGTCCGAAGGTAGGAAAAAGCGGCCTTCGTAAAGAATTAACCCATGTTGAACCGGGAAATCGAATGGAAGCTGAGATCCGGAATGTAATTGGTGTAGACATCGGAGTTCTGGATCAATAGCATTAGCAGTGCGCACATCTGTTATTATCGCACTCTCCAATGTAGTATAGAGATGACAATGCTCTGCAGGTAATCGGGATAATGCATCGGCCACCGCATTATTCTTGCCAGAACGGTATTCAATATTAAATTCATAGCCCAGAAGTTTGGTGAGATAACATTGTTGTTCAGGTGTTTGAATAACCTGAGACTTCAATTCTTTTAAACTCTGGTGATCCGTTTTAATAGTGAAACACTTCCCAAGCAAATAATGGCGCCAGCGAGCAACAACCTGTGTGATAGCATATAGTTCACGAACAAACGCCGAGGCTTTGGACATCCGCAGAGACAACTTTTTGCTAAAATAAGCCAATGGATGGCCATGTTGTGATAACACGACACCAATGCCATGTGTACTTGCATCGGTTTCCATGACAAAGGGCTGAGAAAAGTTTGGAAGAGCCAAGATGGGTGTAGTGGTAAGTGCATGCTTCAGTTGTGTGAATGCCAATTCTGATTCTGGAGTCCCGTGGAAGGAATCATGTTTAAGCATCTCTGTGAGAGGCCACGCAATAGTAGCATAACCTTTAACAAACTGACGGTCGTAACCCGTGAGGGCTAGGAAATCCTGAAGTTGTTTGAGGTTATGGGTGCTTTCTCTGGTGAAGTATCACTTTGGTAACTCACGGTGAAGTAGTGAGTTGTTTCAAATAAATAGATGAGATATGGAGATTTGTTTTGGAAAGTAGTGCAAAGAGATGGAGATTAAAGGATTCTACAATAGAATTGTTGGTTTAGTGACCACCAAGGTCGCTGAATAATAACCTTCAATTTATTTTTTATTTTTTATTTTTTTGGGGTCAGCCTATTCCTCTCCTTCCTCTTTGTTATGCAGAAACTGCTATTCAACAATCTAGTCAGTAATATAGAAAGAGGGTATCGATAACTATATATTACGGTATTGTCTTACTTGAAGGTATCCTTTGTTTAATATGGGCTCATTTGTCTTGACAATTATCTAATCAAACTTCTTCCCCCGCCCTTCGGTCAGCATGGTTGAACAGACAAAAATGCTTTGGTTTCTTTGACTTCAAGTGCCACCCCGTTATGCTGGCAACCTTTTTTTCACACATGATTTTTTTTTTTTAATTTTTCTCTTCTCTTCTCGCAATCTTGCATAGTTGCGCACTCCATTTGTTGTCGCACCTCGCTCCTTCCATTAGTAATGCACAGTGACGATCGAAGCAATGTGAGCTTCGATGTCCTCGTCTTCGCCGGCGGGAGCCTTCTCCTCTTTGTGGTGTTCGGCGGCGGGAAGGTTTGCCTCCTCCTTCATTAGTCATCTTCTTCTCCCTTGGTTCCGGCGAGCCCCAACTCATTGCAACTGCATCCCCAGGTTCTGGTGCCGACATGACGAGTTTTCAGGTCTTGTACTGAGAACAGTGGACGGAGGCAGCGGCAGTGTTCCGTTGCCGGCATAACAGGGTGCACGTGGCGAACGGAAAAGGGAGCATGGAGAGGGGTGGATGGAGGTAGCGGCAGCAGGGGTTCCGGTGCCGGCATGTTGAGCAACTGGATATGGGAGGAAGAAAGGAGGGAAAAGGGAAAGATGAAGGTGGAAGGAGAGGAAGAAGGTTGATCCAAGAGTTAAAAAAAAAAAATTGAAGGTCCAGTGACCATGGTGTTCACTAAACCAACAGTTCTATTGTAGAATTCTTTGATCTCCATCTCTTTCCAAAACATATCTCCCTGTGTCATCTATTTATTTGAAACAACTCACTAATTCATCGTGAGTTATCAAAGTGATACTTCACCAGAGAAAGCAACGAGGTTATGAGGAAAAGGCCAATCTAGTATTGCCTCAATTTTTTTGTCATCAACTTGAACGCCTTTCGCGGAAACAACATGACCAAAGTAAGATACAGAATCCTTGCAAAATTCATAATTGGAAAGCTTAACGAATAAGACATGTTTTTGCAAGGTCTCCAAAACTAATCGCGGATGATAAATACGCTCCTCCCTCTCTTTACAGTAAATTAAAATATCATCAAAGAAGATAACTACAAACTGGCGTAGAAAAGATTTGAAAATTCTAGTCATGGTAGTTTGAAAGGTGGATGGGGCATTAATAAGCCCAAAAGGCATAACTAAAAATTCATAATGACCATTATGTGTAATAAAGGCTGTCTTATAAACATCCATCTGCTCCATGAGAATTTGATGATAGTCGGAGCGTAAATCCAATTTGGAAAAAATCATATAGCCATGGAATTCATCAAGAATTTCTTCGATAGTGGGCATAGGAAATAAATCCTGAACTGTGATGGCGTTAAGAGCGTGATAGTCCACGCAGAAACGCCATGAGCCATCCTTGTTCTTAACTAAGAGGACAGGAGAAGAAAACGAACTTGTACTATCTCGAATAACACTCAATTGGAGCATCTCGGTCACCAACCGCTCTATCTCTTCCTTTTGGAAATACGGGTATTTGTACGGTTTGACATGTACAGGCTTCGATCCTGGCAGCAATTCAATATGATGGGTAATGTCACGCACGAGTAGAAGGCCCCGGGGCTCTGAAAAATCGACAGAAAATGCTGTAACAAGCATTGGATGTCCGCTGGCACTGTGGAATCAACAGGCGGCTGGGTCGCATGAAGAACTTGCAGATGACACAAAGTGAAGAAGTTTTCATGGAGAAGCATTTTGTGCATACTGCGGCCATTAATGGGGTCAACATCGAGTACATGCTCAGCATGTAGAGTGATGGGGAGCCCGTTATAAACGAACTCCATAGTCAATAGGTTGTAATCGGTCAAAAAACGCCCCAAACTTTGTAGCCAAGCCAAGCCAAAACCCCTGCAACTTCCAATTGATATATGTCAACCTCAAAAGCAATTCCTTGCACTACGATAGAAATGGTAGTAATCATAGTATTGCACCATAGAAAATCACCCGAGCCCACAAACACCTTAAACCGAGTAATGGAAACTGAAGGCAAAGCCAAACGTTGGGCAACCCGGGGTTTAATGAAATTGAATGTACTCCCACTATCCACCAAGATATTAAGAAGGGAGCTGCATAGAGAACCCTTCAAGCATAGGGTCCAAGGATTATAATCTCCCGAGAGAGCATGAAAACTAACTTCTGGAGGGGAGATATGATCAACAGCATTTTGAGAATCCTCTTCCACCGAGACTTGGCAAACCTCTGCAAAATCCTCCGGAGCCAATAAGATCTGACACTGAGAACGACAATTATGGGAGGGATTGTACTTTTCATCATAGTAGTAGCATAATCCTTGTCGCCTCCTCGATCTCGCATAACTCTGCCACCGTGAAACTCTTGAATGGAGGTTTGGTAGATGAAGCACCAGAACTGGGTGAGTAGTGTAAGGTAGAGGGAGTATTCGATGAAAGCGATTTGACCATTTCACTAGGGACCTGAGTGGGAACAAACGAAGAGGAAGGAGGAGGTCCCGAGAGCTGAGGTCGTGACAAAGGTACCGAGGAAGAAGGTCGAAGCGATTTTTGTAGCATGAGGTACTTTCGTTCGTGAAGACATGCCATAGCCACTGCCTCAGGGTAAGTTGCAGGCTTGGCTAAGCGAAGCTGACACTTAAGATAATGGGTGAGACTTGCGATAAAGAAACTGATTAGCCAAGGTTCAGATAACCCTGTGACTTTGTTGGATAAAAGCTGGAACTGGTGTTGGTAATCGGCAACAAAGCCAGTTTGCTTAAGCTCCTTAAGTGCCTCTTGTGGGTTGTCGTAAAGATTAGTCTCGAAGCGCTTGCGGATGGCATCAGCAAAAACAACCCAATCCTGAGTGTTGTTTCTGATCAACCATTTGTACCAAGCATATGCTGGACCCACCATGTGAAAGGAAGCAACTTTGATACGCTGGTCGAAAGGGGTACCAGCCACATCAAAGAACTCCTCCAATCGAAATAGCCAGTCTGCAACATCATCGCCATTAAACTGAGGGAGGTCATGTCGGAAGTCATGATGAAACGCGCGACTGGAGCCATTGGAATGGACTCCCGAACCAGATGAACGAGGTTGAGAATGCTCGACGTGGTCATTATCATCATTGTGAATTGACCCTTTGCTTTGAAACAGATCAAGCAACTTAGATGGTTGAGACTCCATGCGATTGTGAAAAAGTTGGCGTTGCTCCTTATCCGCACGCAACTCATTCTTCATGCGGACGAGATCCCCTTCAATCTTGGCCAAGCGTGTTTTGTCTGCCATGAGGCAAGGAGGTCAATGAAAGCACTAGTGTTAGCTTTTTCAAGAAAAGCTAGAAACTCCACTCTTGAATGATCAAGAAAATGTATTTAATTCCTTATGAAAAGAAAACATCAAGTCTGCATGGTATTTATAAATTAGTAACTAACTTACGTAATCTACGTAACTACTTGTAGCTTTTGTAGCTCCTAGATAATGATCCTATCTAATAATAAACCAACTGATAATGGTAACTAATGAAATCTAATAATGGATAGATAAGAGTAACAGCTTTTGTTTAGATTCATGCAACGAAGTCAACTGCCCAACTAAGTGCCCCACGTAACCGAGAGTTGGATGTCCCTCCTGCATGGGTCCTTGCATGGGTCGTAACATATATAATCAGAATCATCAACTGGAGTAACATATAAGAGATTCATTTCACTCAGAACACACAAACTCTCTACTTCCTCTTATCAATTCTTTCTCTTTCCAAGTCTAGTTTTGATACCTTTATGGTATTAGAGCCGGTGCTTCCATGGTTGCGCTCATATCACAGTCTTCAGTTTCTTTAGAGTCTGCATCAAAACACTTCGAGCAATTTCATGCAACACATGTTTTCCAACCCCGTGGCCTTCAAGCTTGATGAAGACAATTTTCTTCAATGGAAGAATCAAGCTAAAGCCACCATTGAAGGTTATCGATTGATGAAGTATGTGAAAGGTCAAGGCATTCCCAAAGAATTTGCTACCAATGAAGATCAAGCTTCTAGAAATGTAAGTGAAGAGTATCAAAATTGGAAGTAGCAAGATTCGTGTCACGACCCAACCTGAGCCATGACCGGCGCTTAGGGAGCATTATTCCCCAGCAAGCCTTTCTAAGAATTTCCTATGAAACGGATAGAGTTTTCCCTAAAAGTTGGATGTTTGCCAAAGTACAAAAGTTCCTATTGCAAATAAAAATATGCAATCCGGCCACAGAACAAGAATATTAACAATATTCAAAATACAGACTTAGTAACAATGAGCATTCTTGGAATGCCCTCCAAGTTTAGAGCATGCACACATACATAAGGATAGATACACTTTTCAAACCTAGACCTATTATAACTATAAATATATTACAACGTAAGTCAAATCCTGCTTGTAAGTTACGGAGCATAACTAAAAATATTTACATATAATTACTTAGCTATACATAGATCAAAATATATTGACAACTCGGAGGCCCACACTGATTGCATCAAGTTCACAGAGCTTCTATATCTTTAATTACTGAGACAAGTCACTTGCAGCTCATACTTAACTCTGAAATAGAGGGAAAAGTGGGGAGTGAGTCAAATAAACTTAATGAGAGATAATATACTTATAACGGGGAATGGGACAAGTGCAAGCACAAGTTTTTAATAAAATAAATATGATTAATTAATGATACTCTCATAAAAGATTCATATATAGATATACATATACATATACAGAAGATATTCCAAATCAAACATGATTAGCGAAGCCAGTATATGGTAAAGCAGAAAATAAAAGAAAATTTGTAATACAAAGTCATCATCAACAAACTAGTACTTCCAAAAATTGGTAATTTGAGTACATTTAAATATGGAGTTAAAATTAGTTTAAAATAAATGAATAATATATACCTTAAGTTTAGAACGGGAGGTCTCAATTACAGAGTTAGAATAGAACATAATAGACATGTTTCACCAACGGGCATCCCCGAAGGATGAACAAGAACAAATATCTCACCAACGGTCCTATGCCGAAGGATTGACAAACAGAGCCAGACGTGTGGCCGTCACGCTAGGCTAGCAACACCCCTGCTAGCTGGGTTGGCCAAACCAAGGTGCACCCAAGGCTAACGTCTACTGCTATTAGCATACAGTTCTGTTAAAGATCCCTCCTATAAAAAAAAATCATTTATCCAAAGCTCAAATAGAGTTCTTAAATAATTTACTTTAGAAACTAAATTTATCAAAGCACCAAAGTCCTATAGCATTGGAATCCAATATAGTTCTCAAGCATAGCAAGTTTTAAAATCTAGCATACAAGTTTCAAACCTTTTCAATCATACCAATAATGTTAAACTTAAAACAATTCACGAAAATCAATTTCCAAAACTTACCATAGCAAAATCAGTAATTTCTGTTATCCTAGTTCAAAATACCAACTTGAAACATTAATTGCTAACAATAAATGAAATGCTTAAATTAAATAGAAGTATCGGAGAGTAATTTCCTCAAAATACTTGTCCCACCTGCCAGTATACAGAACTAAATAACATAATAACAATATAATGGGCTTTAAAGGTACGATTAGAAAACGAGTAACTATCAAAACATATATTTAGAAAAATAAGAATAGAAAATATGTTATAAATATACTATCACTCACAGAGAAAAAAATCAAGAAGGAGTGGTCGAAAATTATAGTGTCTTGTGACTTTGGTTACCGCCCAAGGAAATTCGGTGCAAAAATGTCACCAATCATCTAAATAGGAAAGGCATTATTAAAATGCAACCATTGCAGCTTGATTAAGGAAAATGGAACAACAATATATTAATGAAGTCAAATTTCAAGCATAAAGTACAATGATTGTACTTCTGCAGAGAAGTGTGAAATATAACACCATCTAGATATATATCCTTAATTTTCCTTTTCCCAGAACCAAACTAAAGATGCCAATATTTGTTACACCAAACAATTTCAAATAAATATATTTGGGAGAGGCCATAAAATAAAAAAAATTCCAAAATAGAATATTTTTTTTTTGGATGTTCACAATTAACCGGTGCTTCAATGTTCTACCAATTAACTTCATAAAATATGCAAGCCAATTTTTGAAAATTCAAATGCAAAAAGAGTTAATTAGAAATTGTTAGACATTGACAAAGAAAATGAGAATTTATATTGCAAAAAGGAGGTTTGTAATTAGCTTTAAATGAAAAAACACATAGCCATATCAAACCAGTTTTGTTTACCTATATTAACATGAGTTGAACACATGATAAATGGTAAAATCTACTTCTTTTAACTGCCTTTATGGCTTTTGCTTTCACTTAGCCAGAACCATTGATAGATAATATTTAACTAAAATTGTTTATTGATACCACCACATCTTATGCTAAGGGTCACCAGTCCTTTCGAACATAACAACTCAATTTAGTCAAGAAAGCATTCTACAAATCAATTTCATATAATGAAAAATATGAAATAATTCATAAACAAGTTTAAAATAAAACACCAAAGCATACATAATTACATTACATATAGCATCACTTACCAAAGCCAAAAACACACATACATGCTCCAAATTAATTTGACCATCTTACAACTAACAACATAACAATTCCATATAATTTATTATCTTTGAAGCACAAATCTTTAGGACATAATAACCTAGTGTTATGATTCTCACCCAAATTCAAATAAGGAGCTCACACAAGAATACTAATGCCAAGATGCTCACCCAAGATTGTGAATTTAGGGAGCTAAATCAAGAGTCCCATTGCATGGTAGAAGCGCTATAGCGGAGAGGGAGACAAACCGTGACAAAGAGCAAGAGAGAGAGAAAGAGAGAGAGAAACCAGCGGAGAGAGGGAGACAGCGGCGGTAGGTGAGGGGGCCGAAAGAGATGAGATCGCAAGTGAGAGAGAGAGGGAGTGAAAGCAAAAGATCTAGAAAGGGGAGAGAACGAGAAATAGGGGAAAAGGAAAAGAAGGATGCTGATGGTAGGGGATGGGGGAAAGAAAGAAAAATGGAAGAGCATGGTATGGACCACCATTAGTGAGGTGTACCATGGTCCTTTGTCTTGTCTCTTTATTATTTTTTTCCAACAACAAAACACCTCCATCTAATTGAGTTAAACACCTCTACAGCTTTATAATTTAAAGTGAATAGAGAAATGCCCAAAGGCTTAAGTTGTATAAAATTTTAAAATTTTCTATTATTCAGGTTTTATTTTTAATCATGTTTTTTTTTTTTTTTTAAACCGGGATATTACATTCACTTCTTAGATCTTGGTTTCTAGCTTCAATGAGTAAATCTTTCACCACTCGCATGGTAGGGTGCAAATTGTCCTATTAGATTTGGAAAAGATTGGAAGAGTACTTTGCTTCATAAACCAAAGCAAAGGTAAGGCAACTCAAATCTCAACTTTGCAGCACGAAGAAAATGGGTTCTCTGAGTTCTTATTTGTTAGAAATCAAGAAAATTATGGATAATCTTGCTTTAATTGGTCCATTAGTAAATGATAAGGATCATGTAGATGCAATCTTAGATGGCTTGCCTGAAGATTATTCTGCATTAGTCATTATTATCACTTCCAAGACTGAGCCTTGTTTTGTAAGCCAAGTTGAGGCTGTAATACCCTAATGGTCCCATTTTATGCTTAAGTCATATTATGGAATTACTAGTTATTACTTTTGCTCTTGGAACTAACATTACCATTTAAAAATACTTTTATATGAAAATAGGGGTAAATTTTTTTCTTTGAACAATAACGAATAAACAGTTTTGAAAACCAAGAGCCATGAGCGCATCGCGAACATATAATACAAACGTCACTAACTTATACATATAGTGCGAATAAAATATATAGCAGCGACATGAATAACAAATATCTTAAGTAAACATAACATTCATTTCACAGCCATTCATAGTTAATATAATAATACCAAGAGTCATACATAAAGATATAATGGGTCCGATATCTACTATCGGCCTTGTAAAAGAAACCTAACTAAATATGTAACATCTCCAATTTTTGTCTAAGCTAATTAGTTCAGTGATCCTGGCTAATTAGAGAGGTTAATGATTAACTGAGAATTAATCAGTTAATCTTGATGAGCAAGAGCTTAGTGAATGGAGTCAAGTCAATAATTGAATCATAATGCACTAAATGGTTTAATTAAAACCTAATTATTCGAACCTCCTTAGTTCATAACTTAGAGATATAATTAAGCTAATCCAATCTTATTAATTAAGTATAAGACAATTGTTCTACCCTACCCATTTGAGATAGATTAATTCTAAACCCTAATTACATAATTCATAAAATCAATTCTTTTAAGAGGAAAAACGTTTTAAAAGCGTAATTAACCGAAATCGGTTAAAGAGCAATTTAACTAATCGAATTGATTAACAACTTAGGTAATTCTAATGGCTTTGAACATTTAAAAATTTCTCCTAATTGATACACCAAATCTTGGCCAAGGGCAAGAGCAAAATCCAACCATCCATTTGTCTTCTCATCATGCACCATTAGATCAAGAGTCTAGGTTAGTAGTATCTCTTTAGTCAAGACAAGAGAAGTACCTTCCTCCCTTAGGATAATGCCACTTGGAGTGATCATATCCACCCAAGCCAATCCCAAGAGTAGTCATGCTTTTAACCACTTGAGAAAACACTACATGGTCTTTACCCAAGTGCCAAGACTCAAAGAAAACACAACCCACTCTTTTGCCCCAAGGTTCCTAGCCCTTTTGCTTGAAAAAGAAGTAAGACTCACCTACTCTCTCTTGCTTGTTGGAGAAGCAAAGCAACCAGCCCCCTCCTAGCCAAAAGTGGCATCCCACCTTGCCCCATTTGGCACCAATTGCAAGCTTTCATCTTCTCACTTCAAAGCAAAAGCTCTCACTTCTCTCTAAGTCTCATTCCAACACTCTTGCACTTCCAATCCTCTTGTTCTTCTTCCCACTTTCACACCCCATCCAACTCTCTTTCCTTTCACCATACTCACAAGCCCTTCAAGGACCACCCTCTTTGGTTCTTGAAGAAGCAAAACAAACACTCACTTAGCCCCATCATCAAGCTCAAGGAGGAGGAAGATCATCTCCAACCCATCAACTTTTTCTACTCCTCAAGAAACTCATTTGGTAGTGACTCTAACCTTCTCTTTTTCATGTGCTTTTCAAGCTCTAGAACTCCTAAGCTCTTCATAGCTAGGTGGTTTTAGGACTTGTTTCAAGGTCTCGTGACCATTTCTTGTTCTATGAGTTTTCTTATCTTGTTGAAAAATGTTACCTTGAAGTGAGAATATGTGGCATGATGGTTTTATATATCTTGCTTTATTTTGTTTTAAAGTACTAATTTGATAACTAAAATATTGAATATGATGGTGAGATAAAACATAAAAATGGTGATTTGAAGTGGTATAACAACATCTCCATAAGTTTAACATGTAAAACATAGAAACTAGTAAATCTGGAATTCTGGCCATCTGTAAATCAACTCAAAATGCAATGAAACTAATTTTCTGTGAAAATAGACTCAAAGAGTTTTTCATACATATAAAATATGTGAGATTTGGCCTTAAAACGAGATAGATATGAATTTTTAAAGTTTTCTGTTCCTAGATGGGTTTCTGTCTGGGCAGTGGGTAATAAAACGTGCATAACTCAAGTTATACATAACATTTTTGAGTGGGACTAAGTTTTTTAGAAAGCTAAGACATAGAGGAACATCCCCATCAAACAGTTCTGTCAGATTCTATGTGAGGAACTCCCAGTGAAGTTGACAAGCCACTGACCCGAGTTGAACTTTCAAGTCTAAACAGTCAGAATAAAATATGCATAACTCAAGTTACAAAATGAATTTTTAAGTGGGGCTTGTTTTGTTTAAAAATAGACTCAGAGAAGTATATCTACACAAAAATTTGAAACAAAAGAGTAAAATATGAAATTATGGTGAATTTTCAAAGTTACTGCCCCACTGTAAAAGTAAAAACTGGTTATGGTAAAAGTTAAAGAATAAGGAGAAATAAGTTTTAAAACATTAATACCCCTACATTAAACATTGGAAAAACCTTCATAATTCAACTTAAAAGTTTCAAGAAGGATAATAGATAAAATTGGCCCTATGCCTAATAAAAGAAGTTTACACAAGAGACAATCTCAATTAAAAGCTTGCACCAAATTTACTAAGCTAAGCTCATAAGACTTTGCGTGATATGTATGCCTCCATGTGTCAATATGATGACAATGATATGATGATGATGATGATGATATGATATGATGATGATCATGATGATGATGTTGATGATATGATGCTTAATGATATACATGAAAGGATTAATAAATATGAACACCCTGGGGACGGCGATACGTAACGCCTAGAGGTGATTGATAAAGTAACCACATTTGGGGATGGCGATACGTAACGCCTAAATGTGGAAAAGAATCAGAATAATTTTGCATCATAAGCCTTAATAAGAAGAGAAAGTAAACTAAGGGCGTGATCCTTCAAAAGAGAAGGTGACCCGAAGTAAGCTCCCCTCACCCACAACTCACATGAGGCATGGCATGACCCAGCTAGTGTAAGTACCGAAATTCTATGGTGGCGACGGCCACGGTATAAGCTCATTACCACTTATGTTTAGTGGGTGAAAAGATAAAGTCAAGTTAAGAAAAGAAAAGGGACTTCGGTCCAAACCCTAGAAAAGGAAGAAGTTAAGAGAATCTTATAGCATGGACATGCATGTTTTATGTAATTATATTTGTGCTTATGTATATTATGATGTAAATGATTAGAGGATACGCTAAAATTGAATCCACTTCGGATATTCATGATTTCGAAAATCCAAGAATTGAACCTTAGGCATGCTCACTATTTTTATTAATAAAACCGAAGTAGTTGGGACGATGACGATGACACTTTCGTGTCGGCTTCGAGTCCTACTGAGAAATTCCATTTCTCACCCTAGTTATTCTTCCACATCTTCACCAGATCTCGATGGCACATCAAGTGGAGAGGAGCATGGATCCCACACATTGTGAGCGGACGTGTGACGTAGGATGCAAGACGTAGCTGTTTTGGGACTTGTAGCGACCATCGCTCTGCACCTTCGCATATTTCTTTTTGAGTTCGGCTTTGTCATTTAAATTTGTACTTAGTATCTAGTATTTGGATTATGGCCCGACCATGAGCCTCCTTTGATGTAATGCTGATATATATATATATATATTATGAACCCATATGAATGTAATGGTTAGTTATTTAATGTAATGTATTTGTGAATTATTATTTGTTTACCTTTCTCATGTTTTATGATTTTGGGGTATATATTTTATGCGACACGCTCTTTCTCTAGCTATCTTCTCGCTCAAGGATTTACTTTTCAAAACGCTGCAAAGCGACGACTTATAAAAAAAAAAAAAAAATCTTATCGTATTTTCCGCGTAACTTAATTTCAAGTGAAGTTTAGTTTTTCACGAGCATAAGTAACAACTAATAAAACACCGTAATACGACTTAAGCGTAGTATGGATTTATTAGGGTGTTATAAAATACATGATAAAGGAAAATACATCAGAAATCCTTACTATCCAAGCATGCCATACAATAGAATATAACCCTATAACTACAAACAAAAAGGGCTATGCTTGTGCTTTGCTTGCATGCAATCAGTACATCACTCATCAGGTGGAATGAAACTGTTCCTAAAACCACTAGGAGCAACATCACCACATCCTCCTCCTCGAGCACGGCCATGCCCACGAGACACGGCACGAGTACAAAGGAACCCACGACCATGAACTGGGGTGGGTGCATGATGAGGAGCTATTGAAGAAGAAGACAAATCGGACATCAGGTGAGTCACAAATGAGTAGGAGGGCTTGGATAAGTCAGTCTCCATATGATAGCTCGGATAGGATAGCTCCAAAGAATTGGAATCCAATGAGATGGTTTGAGTTAGACGAGTATTTGAGTCAAACTCATCGTTAGTGGGGTACCTCGGCGGCTGAAAGTAGGGGCGGATGTCATCTAGGGTAACCTTGCAATATGACTGATGTGGGCAGAAGAACGGGCTCATAATTGGAACCTGAAACGGACCGTCATGAAAGATGTAGACCCTCATTGCTATGCTTGCAGACATCACCAAGGCATTCAGCATTGGGCCAAAGTGCCAATGCCAAACCAGGAACTCAATGAAGATCACCACTATGTCCGACGCCGGTATCCTCTAAAGATGACATGGAAACTAGGATTGAGAAATACTAGATTTCTTAGAAGGATCCCTGTAACGTCCGCGACCTTCGACTTTCGAGCCCATCAGTATTCCCGACTTCCGGATTCATCTAGACTTGACAGACAATGATTTCCGATTTTCGACCTTAGGAAGGGTCAGACGGATTGCCTTGCATTTTCCGAATTCCGACTTCGTCTCTAAAGCTCAAATGAGCTGGCTACATTTCGATTTCCGACCTTATGTTCACAATGTACGAGTTCCGATCTCGAGATCAATACCAATAGCTCTCATTTCTATATCTTCCCAAGTTTCAAGATCGAGATCCTATGATTCCCGATTTCCTGGTACACGGATTAATGTTGTGAATTCCGACCTCCGAAATTATGTTTACAATTGATTCGTTTTGCCTAATTTCCCGACTTCCGACTTTAAGTGCTTGGCTTCACATTAGGCTCTGCTTTCAAGTTTCGACTAAACTGGATATGTTTTCCGAGTTCCTACTTCATATACAGGATGTTTACGAGTTTCGACTTTAAAGAGAGTAGGAGTTCTGATTTCATTTTCAGAATATACTGGAAACTAGTCCCACTTTAGGCGATGTGGAGAGCAAGGTTGGCTGAAACTCAGCCTTATGTTTTGAGGCCAATCAAAACCTTCCAAATTAACTCCCACTCATGCCTATATAACACTCTCTCCTCCTCTGATTCAGACCCCCTTCTACGTAACTTCTTCTTCACTTCAGCTCCCTCTTTTCTTTTCTTCACTCACCCAACTCCACCCAACTTTGAGATTCAATCAAGTTCCAGCTACAAACTCAACCAAAATCATTCATAGTAAGAGGTAGGGGTTTTCTTCTTACTTGATTTTCTGACTCTTGAATGGTTGGTAGTGATTTAATTCCTTAATTCTGATATGCTAATTGATTGATTATGATGAATTATAGCTGGGTCATGGGTTGTTTATGAGGTTAAAATTTGAACTAAAAGTGAGAAAGGATGAAGATATGAAAAAGTTTAGAGGCAGGAAAACTCAAAACCCTCGGCAGTCCGTACGGCGGAGTGTATGGCTCCGCCTCCCGCCTTTCAAAATTAATGAAACCATTTTTATGTGAAACTAGACATTTAGGGCTTTCCATACATATATCATATAAGACCATCGGATTAATATTGAGAGAGATATGATTTTTTGAAGTTTGACCTAGGAATCCAGACATCCACCCGGGTAGTTTGGGTTGAAAAGGGTGTAACTCACCCTATACAACTCCAAATCGAGTGAAACTAATTTTGTTAGAAAGCTTACACATAGGAGAACATCCTACCCAGAAATTTCGAGTTTGTTACCATCCTATTAGTTCCCAGTGATTTGAAAAAGTTAACCTATGTCCAAACTGAGCCAAATCAGAGCAGTTCAAGAAGATTAAGTTTCGGGGCTTAAAACTCGAGCCCTACCAAGCCAAATGGGACGGGACTTTTTGTAAATGAAACGTTACCCTGTTAACTTTTCGTATCATTTGAGTCAGTTTTCGATTTTTAGTGGATTTTTACTTTTAGTTGCCTGATTCTGGCAAGCCACTTTGGGCATCTTAGGGATAAAATCTGAATATCTTGAGCTATAGATATCAAAATTAGATGGGACCAAAGAGATTAGAAAATAGAAACATAACACTTTTACATACTAAAATTTGAGGTCCAGATGAGTTAAGTAGAAATTATGGCTTGAATTACAAAAACTGGGTTGGTTGAATATGCTGAGGCAGAAACTCTGCCTTAATGAATTTGATGTTGATATGAGTTCAATATTGGAATATGAATGTAATATTGTGACCCTTGTGATAAATTGATGTTCTGGTATGTTGGCACTATTCATGGGAAAGCGGACACGTTCCATTATGCTGCCGAAATTACGGTAAGACCCATGCACAAGTTATGAATTCTATGTTAATGCATGTGCATCCTTAAGAAAGTTATGAAAGTTATGAAAAAGATTATGTACTATGAAAGTTCCATGCTACTTGAGCCAGCCCCGGATAAGAAGTTAAGGGGAATAGATTGGTGGGAACGTCGGGGAAAGTAAACCCGGCAATTCCTGTATAGGAACGAGCTCGATCCTGAGAAGCAGACTATTACCCAGGAGTCTAAGTGGCCAAGAACTCCCAGGGGACCAAAAGATGGAAAAATGATGAAAGGAAATGAAAAGTTCATGAAGGAAAGTTCAAGTATGAGTTTGCATAATTACATGAATGCATGATTACATGGCATGATTTTTTCAGGATGCTTACAGTTTGTCTTTTATATTTACGTACTACTGTATGTTTATTTGCCATGTCCATTATTCTATGTTTTATTGTTGGTAGCCTACTCTATTTCTTATAATGTTTAAAGTAAAACTGAACCTTGCCTCGGACCAGATGTTTTATTGAACTCATTAGAATGGTTAGTTTAGTTGAACACATATTTCTATAATTAAGTAAAAACCGAGGCAACTGAGAATGTATGTGAGGTCAGTTAGCTAGTATACCCGAACCCTACTGAGAATTTCTTGAAATTCTCACCTTGTTTTGTATCTTCCGCATCCTTCTCAGATGCTGGCGAAGAGCTCAATGATCACTCTTTTCACTGAGATCCTAGACCTGCAGCTTCATTATGACCCCGAGTTGGACTTGTTGCGCATAGCCTGCTCCTGCTAGTTCTGCCTCTACTTTTAGCATTGGGGATTTTGCCGTCCTTATTTCATCTGCTATTAATACATATATATATATATATATATATATATATATGTATAGACTGAAGCAATGACTCCTGATATGTAAATATACATGTATGTATACAGTTGATGTTATTATTACTATTTCCTATCTGTTGTAGTACTATGTTGAGTTTCATTACGCACATAGCATAGCAGCGCGCCGCTTCGATTGTTTTGTAATACAAATCACGAAATTTAAGCAGAATATTAACACAGTAAAACAATCTACTTAATTGAATGCTATGACTTAAGTATAACATTAAATTAGTAAGGTGTTACATTTTTGGTATCAGAGCAGTTCGTCTAGCTAAGGCCTGAGGATTGGACTGACTATGCTTCACGCATATTCTGTGTTTTTAGCTGATAATATGCACCAGATCTTGCCTGTATGGTTGAGATATAGTTGTGCATGTGTATGAAATGCCTGACCGTGTGAGCTGTTATTTACTAGTACATTGGACATAGTATTGAGCCTGATCAACTCAATAACTTTTGTTTTGCGTGCTCAGAACTTAATGGCTTAGGAGCGAGGCGGACAGCGTCTGAGAACCAGCTCGAGAGGACCCGAATGACCTGATGACCACAATGCAAGAAATGGCTCACGCAATGTGGGAACAAGCCGTGGCAGCTCACCAGATGATGGAACAGTTAGGCAGGCGACCCGCAGCAGGCTGTGATGGGAACCCACATGGCTTGGAGGGTAACCTGGAATATCTCAAGTTTGCTGAGTTTAGAAAGGCCAATCCGCCAAGTTTCCGAGGGGCGTACGATCCGGACAAAGCTGACGAATAGATCAAAGCCATGGAAAAGATTTTCTCTGTCTTGGATTGCTCAGATCATCAGAAGGTGACTTTTGCCACCTATATGCTCGAGGTAGACGCCGAGTTCTGGTGGAACGACGTACGAAGACTATTTGAAGAATCTCAGACAGTAGTCACCTGGGCGCTGTTCAAGGATGTATTCTACCAGAAGTACTTTCCAGCTTCCATTCGAAATGCCAAGGAACTTGAGTTTATGCAGCTTCGTCAGGGAAACCGGACGATATCTGAATACATCGCCAAGTTCGAGGAGCTATGCAAATTCTCCACAATTTATCAGAGGAACCCAGATGAAACTTGGAAGTGCATTAAATTTGAAGGTGGGTTACGAGAGGACATTCTCACCGCGATAGGGCCAATGGAGATTAGGGATTTCCCTACGTTGGTGAACAAATGCCGACTGGTGGAGGACTGCAATTCAAAATTAGCTGCAGCCAAAGCATCTGGTGGAAATTTCAGGAGGGAGTTAGCCCCACAGGGCCCAAGATTCAGGCCCAACGTCCAACAACAGCGGAGATTTCCGCTGGCAGGCAACAAGGGCAAGCAGCCCCAAAGGCCTTTTCCAAATCCAACTTGCACAAAATGCGGGAAGAAGCATGGCGATTGGCCATGTTTGGCAGGCCAGAATGTCTGCTGCGGATGTGGCAAGCCAGGTCATAAAATTTATGAGTGCCCAACCAGGAATCCATTACAACCGCCTCGACCCCAATGTCAAGGACGAGTCTTTACGATGAGCGCAGAAGAAGCTGACAAGTCGGAAGGACTAATCCAAGGCACTTGTGATGTGGACGGCGAGATTCTAACTATACTCTATGATTCGGGTGCTTCACATTCATTTATTTCTCATAGTTGTGTAGCTGCCTTGCAATTGCCAATTTCTGAATTGCCTTATGATCTATTGGTTTCTACTCCTACCAATGGACCTGTTAGAACTAGTCAAGTATGCATTAATGTTTCTCTTCGAATTGAGGGTAGGACCTTTGCCGCCAATTTGATTTGCCTCCCTCTATCTGATCTTGACATAATTCTAGGCATGGATTGGCTTCCTGCCAATCGAGTCGTACTCAATTGCTCTGATAAGATAGTGGTACTCCCTTCTATCTCACTTTATCAATCCCAAACCGCAATATTCTTCTATCTGAACTCTTTTGGGCCAAAGAAGCAAGGGTACATCCTCTTGTCAGGTAATGCGACAGAAGCTGAGCGAGAACTATAGGAGATTCTGGTTGTTAGGGAATATCCGGATGTCTTTCCAGAAGATATTCCTGAATTCCCTCCTGAGAGAGAGATTGAGTTCACCATCGAGTTAGTTCCAGGTGCGGAACCAATATCTATAGCTCCATATCGAATGTCACCCTTGGAGTTGACTGGACTAAAAAGACAGATCGAGGAGCTATTGGAAAAAGGATTCATACGACCAAGTGCATCACCCTGGGGAGCTCCAGTCTTATTGGTGAAGAAGAAAGATGGGAGCATGCGCCTATGCGTGGATTGCAGACAATTGAATAAGGTGACAATTAAGAATAAATATCCTTTGCCAAGGATTGATGATCTTATGGACCAGCTACAAGGTGCCACGGTATTCTCTAAAATTGATTTGCATTTCGGATATCATCAAATTCGAGTTCAAGAACAAGATATCCCCAGGACAGCTTTTCGAACTCGTTATGGGCACTATGAGTACACCGTGATGTCGTTTGGGCTGACGAACGCACTAGCAGTATTCATGGATTACATGAATCGAATATTCCGCCCATATCTGGACAAGTTCGTAGTGGTCTTCATCGACGATATACTTGTCTACTCAAGGACAGAGCAAGAGCATGCGAAACACTTGCAGTTAGTTCTGCAAATTTTAAGAGAAAGGAAACTCTATGCCAAATTATCCAAATGTGAATTTTGGATGAAGGAGGTAAAATTTCTCGGCCACGTAGTGTACTCTGGAGGAATCTCTGTAGACCCCAGCAAAGTAGAAGTAGTTCTAAACTGGGAAAGACCGACCACAGTCTCTGAAGTCAGGAGTTTTCTGGGCTTAGCTGGATATTACAGGCGGTTCGTTAAAGATTTTTCTCGAATAGCCTTGCCCTTAACCAAGCTAACCAGAAAGAATGTTCCATTTGAGTGGGCGCCAGAGTGCGAACAAAGTTTTCAAGATTTGAAGAGGAAATTGACTACAACACCAGTGTTAACTTTACCAGACCCTCATGGACCATTTGAGGTCTATTGTGATGCTTCCCAACAAGGGTTAAGGTGCGTGTTGATACAAACCGGAAAGGTGGTTGCATATGCCTCCAGGCAATTGAAGCCACACGAAAGGAACTACCCGACTCACGACCTCGAATTAGCTGCAGTAGTATTTGCTCTGAAGATATGGAGACATCACCTGTACGGAGTGAAGTTTGAGGTCTTTTCTGATCATAAGAGTTTGAAGTACCTCTTTGATCAGAAGGAATTAAACATGAGGCAACGAAGATGGATGGAACTCCTTAAAGACTATGAATTTAAACTAAAATACCACCCAGGCAAGGCAAACATCGTGGCAGATGCGTTGAGTAGGAAATCATTAACTGTCGCCTGGATGATGATTAAGGAGAGGGAACTTATTGAAAGCTTCCGAAATCTTAATTTGGGAATTCTTACAACTCCCAAAACTCTTCAATTATACCAGATAAAGATAACCAGTAGCTTTAAGGACCGGATTGGCAAGCACAGTAGCAGGATGCTAATTTTCAGCATACGATTAATCTAGTGCAATCTGGCAAGCAAACAGGATTCTCTCAGGATGCGGAAGGAATATGGTGATATCATGGAAGGATATGTGTACCTGAGGAGAACAATCTCAGGAAGAAGGTTTTGGAAGAAGCCCATAGGAGTGAGTTTACTGTACATCCTGGCATTAACAAGATGTACCAAGATCTCAAGAAGATGTTTTGGTGGCCAGGCCTTAAGAAAGATGTAGCCAATTTTGTGAATAAATGTTTAACTTGCCAGAAGGTGAAGATAGAGCATCAGAAGCTGGCAGGAACACTACAACCCTTAGGGATTTCGGAGTGGAAATGGGAGAGCATCTCTATGGATTTCGTGATGGGCTTACCGAGAACCCCCTCAGGATATAATGCGATATAGGTCATTATGGATAGATTAACCAAATCTGCTCATTTCCTACCCGTTCGAGCAAATTAACCACTGGAAAAACTAGCTCAGCTGTACATTCAAGAGATTATAAGGTTGCATGGGACTCCTTCAACTATTATCTCTGATCGGGACCTAAGGTTTACCTCTCGGTTTTGGGGAGCTTTACAGAAGGCGTTTGGTGCGAAGCTATGTTTAAGCACTGCGTATCACCCATAAACAGATGGCCAAACTGAAAGAACGATTCAAACCTTGGAAGATATGCTACGAGCTTATATACTGGAGCAACGCGGAAATTGGGATCGATACTTACCGTCGGCCGAATTCGCATACAACAATAGCTATCACGCTAGCATCGGCATGGCTCATACGGCTAATCGTATGGACGGAAGTGCCAATCTCCCCTATGCTGGTACGAGATAGGAGAATCAACTTTATTAGGGCCTGATTTAGTTGAATAGACCACCGAGCAGATCAGGAAAATATGGAGCAAGATGCTTACTGCTCAAAGCCGCCAGAAGAGCTATGCAGACACCAGGAGGAAACCTCTGGAATTTCAGGAAGGAGACCACGTATTTCTAAAAATCACACCCACAATGGGAGTAGGTAGAGCCATTAAAGTCAAAAATCTAAATCCCTGCTTTATAGGTCCCTTTCAAATTTTAGAGTGAATTGGGCTAGTCGCCTATCGGGTTGCTTTGCCTCCACAATTGTCAAACCTTCATGATATTTTTTATGTCTCTCAACTCAGAAAATATCAACCTGACCCCACACACTTCCTAGAACCCGAATCAATATAGTTAAAAGAAGACCTGACTTTCCGCTTACAACCAGCACGGATCGTAGATAAAAGTACCAGACAACTTCAGAACAAGACTGTGCAGCTAGTAAAAGTAGCATGGGGAAAGGAAGATGCTGAGGACTATACTTGGGAACTGGAATCGGACATGAGGAAAGAATATCCTCGACTATTCTCAAATACTAAATTTTTAGGACAAAATTTTTTTTAAGGGGGGTGGTATTGTAACGTCCACGACTTCCGACTTCCGAGCCCATCAGTATTCCCGACTTCCGGATTCATCTAGACTGGACAGACAATGACTTCCGATTTCCGACCTTAGGAAGGGTCAGACAGATTGCCTTGCATTTTCCGAATTCCGACTTTGTCTCTAAAGCTCAAATGAACTAGCTACATTCCGATTTCCGACCTTATGTTCACAATGTACGAGTTCCGATCTCGAGATCAATACCAATAGCTCTCATTTCTATATCTTCCCAAGTTCCGAGATCGAGATCCTATGATTCCCGATTTCCTGGTACATGGATTAATGTTGTGAATTCCGACCTCCGGAATTATGTTTACAATTGATTCGTTTTGCCTAATTTCTCGACTTCCGACTTTAAGTGCTTGGCTTCACATTAGGCTCTGCTTTCAAGTTTCGACTAAACTGGATATGTTTTCCGAGTTCCTACTTCATATGCAGGATGTTCACGAGTTCCGACTTTATAGAGAGTAGGAGTTCCGATTTCATTTTCAGAATATACTGGAAACTAGTCCCACTTTAGGCGACGTGGAGAGCAATTCTACCACAAAAATAAGACGACGTGGAGAGCAAGGTTGGCTGAAACTCAGCCTTATGTTTTGAGGCAAATCAAAACCTTCCAAGTTAACTCCCACTCATGCCTATATAACACTCTCTCCTCCTCTGATTCAGACCCCCTTCTACGTAACTTCTTCTTCACTTCAGCTCTCTCTTTTCTTTTCTTCACTCACCCAACTCCACCCAACTTTGAAATTCAATCAAGTTCCAGCTACAAACTCAACCAAAATCATTTATAGTAAGAGGTAGGGGTTTTCTTCTTATTTGATTTTCTGACTCTTGAATGATTGGTAGTGATTTAATTCCTTAATTCTGATATGCTAATTGATTGATTATGATGAATTATAGCTGGGTCATTGGCTGTTTATGAGGTTAAAATTTGAACTAAAAGTGAGAAAGGATGAAGATATGAAAAAGTTTAGAGGCAGGAAAACTCAAAACCCTCGGCAGTCCGTACGGCGGAGTGTACGGCTCCGCCTCCCGCCGTTCAAAATTAATGAAACCATTTTTATGTGAAAGTAGACATCTAGGGCTTTCCATACATATATCATATAAGACCATCGGATTAATATTGAGAGAGATATGATTTTTTGAAGTTTGACCTAGGAATCCAGACATCCACCCGGGCAGTTTAGGTTGAAAAGGGTGTAACTCACCCTATACAACTCCAAATTGAGTGAAACTAATTTTGTTGGAAAGCTTACACATAGGAGAACTTCCTACCCAGAAATTTCGAGTTTGTCACTATCCTATTAGTTCCCAATGATTTGAAAAAGTTAACCTATGTCCAAACCGAGCCAAATCAGAGCAGTTCAAGAAGATTAAGTTTCGGGGTTTATAACTCGAGCCCTACCAAGCCAAATGGGATGGGACTTTTTGTAAATGAAACCTTACCCTGTTAACTTTTCGTATCATTTGAGTCAGTTTTCGATTTTTAGTGGATTTTTACTTTTAGTTGCCTGATTCTGGCAAGCCACTGGGCATGCCGGGATAAAATCTGAATATCTTGAGCTATAGATATCAAAATTAGATGGGACCAAAGAGGTTAGAAAATAGAAACATAACACTTTTACATACTCAAATTTGAGGTCCAGATGAGTTAAGTAGAAATTATGGCTTGAATTATAAAAATTGGGTTTATTGAATATGCTGAGGCAAAAACTCTGCCTTAATGAATTTGATGTTGATATGAGTTCAATATTGGAATATGAATGTAATATTGTGACCCTTGTGATAAATTGATGTTCTTGTATGCTGGCACTATTCATGGGAAAGCGGACACGTTAGATTATCTTTGTGAAACTACGGTAAGACCCATGCACAAGTTATGAATTCTATGTTAATGCATGTGCATCCTTAAGAAAGTTATGAAAGTTATGAAAAAGATTATGTACTATGAAAGTTCCATGCTACTTGGGCCAACACCGGATAAGAAGTTAAGGGGAATAGATCGGTGGGAACGTCGGGGAAAGTAAACCCGACAATTCCTGTATAGGAACGAGCTCGATCCTGAGAAGCAGACTATTACCCAGGAGTCTAAATGGCCAAGAACTCCCAGGGGACCAAGAGATGGAAAAATGATGAAAGGAAATGAAAAGTTCATGAAGGAAAGTTCAAGTATGAGTTTGCATAATTACATGAATGCATGATTACATAGCATGATTATTTCAGGATGCTTACAGTTTGTCTTTTATATTTACGTACTACTGTATGTTTATTTGCCATGTCCATTATTCTATGTTTTATTGTTGGTAGCCTACTCTATTTCTTATAATGTTTAAAGTAAAACTGAACCTTGCCTCGGACCAGATGTTTTATTGAACTCATTAGAATGGTTAGTTTAGTTGAACACATATTTCTATAATTAAGTAAAAACCGAGGCAACTGAGAATGTATGTGAGGTCAGTTAGCTAGTATACCCGAACCCTACTGAGAATTTCTTGAAATTCTCACCCTGTTTTGTATCTTCCGCATCCTTCTCAGACGCTGGCGAAGAGCTCAACGACCACTCTTTTCACTGAGATCCTAGACCTGCAGCTTCATTATGACCCCGAGTTGGACTTGTTGCGCATAGCCTGCTCCTGCTAGTTCTGCCTCTACTTTTAGCATTGGGGATTTTGCCGTCCTTATTTCATCTGCTATTAATACATATATATATATGTATAGACTGAAGCAATGACTCCTGATATGTAAATATACATGTATGTATACAGTTGATGTTATTATTACTATTTCCTATCTGTTGTAGTACTATGTTGAGTTTCATTACGCACATAGTATAGCAGCGCGCTGCTTCGATTATTTTGTAATACAAATCACGAAATTTAAGCAGAATATTAACACAGTAACACAGTCTACTTAATTGAATGCTATGACCTAAGCATAATATTAAATTAGTAGGGTGTTACAATCCCGACTAGGCAAACACTGTGTCATCGTCATTGTTCCAGCCACTTCGAGTTTTAATATAAAAATAGTGGACAGATATAGGTTCAATTTTAATAATTTATGAAAATATAAATCTTGAAGCGGATTGCTTTTAAGTTTATCATCATATCCATAACATCACACATAGGCATACATGCTAACACATGGGATAAACATTCATAATGCGTATGAGAAATATATATAGATGCATGATTATGCAACTCATCAACTTGACCATGGTTCTACTTTGACTTTACTTTTGTTTTTGACATGTGCTTAACTTTTTTTATTTTTCCTTTGAAATAGACTGCTTTTAAACATGAGCTCATTACGTGACCATCGTCACATAGTACTAAACCAAATCAAACTAAACTGATATTGGTTACCTCTAAGTTGGAGGGTCCTCCATGTCACCCTTGCTTCTTCCATAGAGGTTTCTTGAGTCTTTGTGGATCACCGTCTCTTACTTCCCTTACCAAAGTGATTGAAGGGTCATATCCCATTCTTTCTTTTCTTATCGCTACACTTTACATGTATAGTATTTCTTTGACAAGACACATGTTTCTTATCATTATACTTTACATTTATAGTATTTCTTCGACAAGACACATGTAATGAAATGACTAAGTCCATAATTTTGATGGAAATCCGGTAGTATGACGGCAAGGTCGGAGCTTCCCAAAAATGCCAATCATAAAACTTCCAACCAATAGTCCATTATATCCATATCATATCATCACACTAATCGTTCAATCATGAGACAATGCTCAATCAAACTTGTCATTCATCATGCCGAATGGTGTAACATCCCCATTTTCATCTAAGCTAATTAGCTTGGTGTCTCTAGCTAATTAGAGGGGTTAGTGATTAATTGAGAACTAATCAGCTAATCTCGAGAGCAAGGGCTTAGTAAATTAAAGACAAGTCAACAATTGAATCATAATGCATTAAAAGTTACAATTAAAAGCCTAATTGCCCAATCCTTATTAATTCATGATTTAGAACATAAAATCAAGATGACCTAACCTTATTAACTAAGAGCATGACAAGCATCACATCTTAATCACATGAAAATTAACCCTCACATCTTCTTTACATAATTAATGAGGAAAATCCTTTTCATTGAAAATGTGCTAATGTGCAATTAAACCAATTATATTAATTAGCATTTAAATAATTGTAACAATGGTAAAAATTTAGAAACTTCCCTTTTATTTATTGTTTGAAAGTTTGGCCAAGGTAGGAGCTATATCCAACCATCCATTTGCCTTCTCATCATACACCATTAGATCAAGAGTCCATATTAGTAGATTCCTTGAGTCAAGACAAAAGATCTACTCTCCTCCATTGATTGTGACACTTGGAGTGATCATATTCATCCAATGCCAATCCTAAGATAGATCATGCTTTTAACCACTTGAAAAACACTACATGATCCTTACCCAAGTCCCAAGACTCAAAGGAAACACAACTCCCTCTTTTACCCTAAGGTTTTTCCCACTCTCTTGCTTGTTGTAAGAAGCAAAATCACATCACTCTCTCCCCCCTCACTTCATTTTTCATTTTCTCTCTCAAGACACAAAGCTCTCTCCTCTCTCCAAGACCCATTCTTACTCTCTTGTTCTTCCAATCTTCCTTGTTCTTCTTCCAATCTCCCTACTACTTCTCACCTCATTTCCATCACCACGCTCACAATCCCTTCAAGGACCACCATTTTTGGTCTTTGGAGAAACAGGAGCACCCATACAAAGCTCCATTTTCAAGCTTTCAAGTAGGAAGGCTCTCTCCAACCTTCTCCACCTTCAAAATCCTTCAAGAAGCTCTCTTTGGCAGTGACTCTAACCTTTCTTTTCATGTATTTTTCAAGCTCTAGAACTCCTAAGCTCTTTATAGCTAGGTGGTTTTAGGACTTGCTTCAAGGTCTCATGACCATATCTTGCTCAATGAGTTTTTTTTGTCTTGTTGAAAATGTTGTCTTGAAATGAAATGATGTGGCATAATGGCTTTTATGTATCTTGCTTTATTTGTCTTAAAATACTGATTTGGTGACTAAAATCTTGAATATGATGGTGAGATAGAGCATAAAAATGGTGATTTGAAGTGGTACAGCAACATCTCCACAAGTTTGATATGTAAAACATGAAAACTAGTTAAGCTAGAATTCTAGCAGTCTGTAATGCATACTGTATAACTCGTTCTACAAAAATCAAAATGTAATGAAACTAATTTTCTATGAAAGTAGACTCAAAGAGGTTTCCAAAAATATAAAATACGTGAAATTTGGATTTAAAATGAGGGAGATATGATTTTTCAAAGTTGGCTGTTTTCGAATGGATTTCTGTTTTGGCAGTTTGCACTAAAAACCTTATAACCAAAGCTACAAAAATTATTTTCGAGTGGGACCAAGTTTGTTAGAAAGCTAAGGCATAGAGGAACACCCCCATAAAATAATTTTGTCAGATTTTATGTGAGTAAATCCCAGTGGAGTTAACAAGCCACTGACCCGAGTTGAACTTTCAAGTCTGAACAGTCAGAATAAAATGTGCATAACTCAAGCTACAAAAATAAATTTTTGAGTGGGGCTTCTTTTGTTTAAAAATAGACTCAGAGAAGTATAATTATACCAAAATTCGAAGCAAAAGAGTAAAAGATGAAATTATGGTGAATTTTTAAATTTACTGCCCCACTGTAAAAGTAAAAACTGGTTGTGGTGAAAGTTAAAGAATAATGAGAAATAAGCTTTAAAACATTTAAGACCCTTACACTAAGCATTGAAAAAACCCTCATAACTCAACTTAAAAGTTTCAAAAAGAATAATGGATGAAAATGGCCCTACACCTAATAAAAGAGTTTACACAAGAGACAATCTCAATTAAAAACTTGCACAAAATTTATTAAGCTAAGCTCATAAAATTTTGCTTGAGAATATACCTATGTTTATGTGCAAGCATGATGCTATGATGATGATGAGTGATGATGATGATGATATGAATATGATATGTTGTTGATATGATGCTTAATGATATGTCTTGGATTTCTCTGTTTAGCAAAATTTTGGGAAGCTTCGGTCTAGCTGTTATGCTGCCGAAATTCTGCAAAAATTGTGGACTTAGAAATATTTTGCATCATAAGCTTTAATAAGAAGAAATTTAACCAAGTGTGTGACCCTTCAAAAGGGAAGGTGACCTAATTTAAGCTTCCCTCACCCACGACTCACATGAGGCATGGCATGACCCTGCTAGTGTGAGTATAGGGGATAGGGCTTACATGAAGCATGACATGACCCAGCTAGTGTAAGTACCAAAATTTTATGGTGGTGACAGCCACGGTATGAGTTCATTACCACTTATGTTTAGTGGGTGAAAAGATAAAGTCAAGTTAAGAAAAGAAAAGGGACTTCGGTCCAAACTGTAGAAGGGGAAGAAGTTAAGAGAATCTTATAGCATAGACATGTATATTTTATGTAATTATACTTGTGCTTATGTATATTATAATATAAATGACTAGAGGGTACGTTACAATTGAATCTGCTTCGGATGTTCATATTTTCTAAAATTCAAGAATTGGACCTTATGCATGCCCACTATTCTCATAAATAAAAACCGAAGTGGCTGGGACGATGACGATGGCACTCTCGTGTCAGGTTCGAGTCCTACTGAGAAATCTTATTTTTCACTCCAGTTATTTTTCCGTCTCGTCACCAGATACCTATGGCATACCCTGTGGAGTGGAGCATGGATCCTCCCCACCATGAGTGGGCCTACGACGCAGACGCCCAAACTATCGTGGTGACGACCACCACGGTAGTCCACACCTACTTTCATCTGGGTCGTATACATGAAGGAGAGGAGCCCAACATCCCGCCAGCCCTAGTTGACATTTCCTCTGCATACCTTAGACAGCCGTTAGGTCCTCGAGATTTTCCTCCCGAGCCCTTACCGGACGTCGAGATGGAGCCGATGTCTCCGGCCTGCCCGATGGCGAGCTGTGCCCACAGTGGCGATTCCCGTGGTCGATGTGAGCTCTACGGCCACTTCGAGGACCGCAGCCGCTTCGCCGCCGCCCCCTGAGTATCACCCCGCCATGTCTGACGAAGATCCTTTTGAGGAGCATTCGTCGGTAGCCAGCTATACTCCGGGTTGTCGTGTTCGTTGCATAGAGGTGATCGGTAGGCACCCTCGCATCATCCGTACTCCTCACGTTCCCCGAGGTCGAGGAGCGAAGGGAACCAGGCACTCGAGGACCTGATTTTCATTCGATCGAGCACAGCAGAAGGGGTGAGGAAGCCAGAACGCGTCTACATGGGCCTATTTTATTATTGCTCTTTATCTTATGCATTTCATTTTGTGGCGAACCTTGTCATATTTGTTTATGTTTGATATTTTGGGGCCATGGCATAACCACGAGTCTCCTTTTTATGTGTTGTTGAATATTATGAGACTTTATATATGTATGGTTGTTCTAGTAAGGTGAATGTATTACATTTCTACTTATCCATTGCTCCTTTATTTTACGACTTGTATGTATGTGACATGCTCGTTTATAGCTATCTTCTCGCTCCAGGCTTTACTTTCCAAAACACTGAAAAGCGATGATGTATTTCAAAAAAAAATTTTACCGTATTTTCTATGTAACTTAACTTATAAATGAAGTTTAGTTTTCCACGAGCATAAGTAACAACTAATAAAATGCCGTAATACGATTTAAGCATAGTATGGGTTTATTAGGGTGTTACATTATGGTGTCAGAGCAGTTCATCCTGTTAAAGCCTGAAGTTGGAATGACTATGCTTCCAAGCATAACTCTACGTTCGCTATGTTAAGTCATGCTGTGAATCCTATCTATATGATGGGATGTAGGACGTAGAATGTGTTCGGAGGTAGGTTACCTGAGCAATTTTCGAACTAAGAATGGGATCCCAAGTTGCTCGAATGAGTGCTTACATGGCGATGAGGGGTGTACCTGCAAGGACTCCGATGCTCAAGTCAGTGAGTGTAGGAAAGTATGGGAGTAGGTCAGAAAAAAGAGATACCTTATGTTTGGGGCTGGACCCATATATATATGAGTGAGCGGTTGAGAGATAAGGGGGATTTAATCCCGCTTTCGTAGGGGATAACCCGGGACGTCCTTTATCATGGGGGATAACGGATGGGTCCGAGTTCACCGGCTACACGCGAGGGAAGAATCATTTCGTGCCATTAGGGAGCCGAAGGACCTAACTTGGGTTTGGGCCTTAACTTGGGTTAATGGCCCGAGATGGGCTCGGCCTGTTTACGACTTCGAGGTCTGTTTGGGCCTAGTCTTCGGGCTGAGTTGGGCCCCCATACTATAGTACGGAACAGTGCCCCCAACTCGGTATTGGAGGTGGATTCCTCGGATGCCAAGTTTTTCATGAGTTTCCGAGTTCATTGCTGCCTTCTAACGTCGAACTATTATTTAAGCGATTTGGCGCTTTTCTTGTAACGACGTCTGGGGTCTTCGCGAACTGGTGATATCCTTTCGCCTCGTAGGTCACGTCTCGTAACCCTGAGCGGACACGTGCCTTTTAGGCGCCTCGTTCAAAGCGCCTCATCATTTTGAACTGGGGCACTATTTCCATTTTGCCCTCATTCCTTTTGTGCGAGAAGTCGGTTATGCCCCTTATGGCAGCTTGGGTTCTTGCGGCAAAGGACGTTTTTAGTCCTATAAAGAGGGGTTTCATGCGTTCGTTGCTCATTTTCCTTGTCTTGTTCATCTTCCTTGTCTTGCCCAAAGGTATTTGTCGCACGGAGGAAGCGAAGGAGCAGTGTGGGAGTATGGTTGTTCGTGCCACCGTTACCTCACTAGTAACAGGTATGCTCCTTCCCTTTTGTTTCCTACTTCTGCGACTAGTATTGCTTCATTGGGTGTTATAGTAGTGGTGGCTTGGCTCCCAGTGGTCCATTTTCACTTTATGCTTTGGGGCAGTTTCAACCCCTACTCCGTTTGGCCTTTTTGCTTCCGCCGCCCACCGGCGGCCTTTCGTATAGCGGGAAACCACCGTAGGGAACCTGTCTCTTCAATCCCCATTTTGTCTTTTATGGATTCTCAACTTAGACTTTTCCCGAGTTTATGACGTAGGGGTGGTTTCCTGTGTAGATTCGGGATCGCAAAAAAATGGTCAAGAAGAGAGCTCTAACTTTTCCTCCTGAGATCAACTTTATCTACCGGTGGGTTGATCCTGAGGTCCTGGAGACTCCCTCGGTCCTAACCCTGGAATTCCTGACTCACTTCAGAGAGGAGAACCTTATCTCGCCGGAGGGTGAGTATGAGGAAGAGTATTATTTGGAGGCTCCGGGTCCGAGCGAGAGGGTGAACGACTTTAACCTCGAAGGGGGGCCTCGGTGGATATGGTGTTACGACGTCCTTATCTCCAAGCTGGGAGTTCGGATTCCATTTACCTATTTTCAAATGGAGATTCTGCACCAGACTGAGGCCGCTCGTTCTCAACTCCATCCGAATAGCTGGGCGATGATTCGGGGTTTCGAGATTATTTGCGAATATCTCGAATTAACGCCATCTCCGAACGCTTTCTTTTTCCTGTTCACTTTGACCCGACCTATCGGTGGTGGATTAACCTCGAGGTGGCTATCCTTCCAAGCTCATGCTAATCGAAAGATATTCCTCCTATACGAGGAATCCTTCCATAATTTCAAGCCTATTTTCTTCAAGGTTTTCGGGTGCCCGAACTCGATTCCTTTTTGGGAGACCTTGGAAGGGGAGGTTCGATTCAACGTCTTTTGGTGTAAGCATTTCAGCGCTCCTCGGATAGAGGACAATTCCCTTAAGCCTGAGGAGAAGGCTGTTATTGACCTCCTCCTCGAATGCTTTGGGAAGAATCATCTGAACTTAAAAAACATAGTTGGTGTAGATCCTGGGGAGGCCAGGCAGTATTTAGGTTGTTGTTTTCCTGTTATAGCTTGCATATCTTATGCCCCCTCTTTTTTATGTCGGATGCTTATTGTTGATGTCTCTTTTGCAGACGGGATGGCTCTGAAGTCTGCCCTTGCCGAGTTTCGCAGGAGGATATTGAAGAGGTCGCATGAGGGGGATGGAAGTAACAGCCCGAAATCGTGAAATTTGAAGAACCGGTGTTAAACGCATTCTCGATAAAGTGGCCCTGGAAGCCCGATCTTCCAAGAAGCAAAAGTCAAGTAAAGCGGCCAAAGGGAAATCCGTGGCTTCCGACCTCGAGGGCCTTCCCTCACCGAAGGTGTGGTCCGAAGTCCATGTGATGGATAAGGATTTCCTCTATTCCGACTTCATGGATAAGGAGTTGATGGTCCCTGCCTTTCTTGGGTGCTTACAGGGTGACGACAAGAACCTAGCTGCGAAATTCCAATGGGTTGGGCGTGCCATGCTGAAGTCAGTGGCCCTACTCAGATACTCGGAACCGATTATTGTCTCCGGTGTCCGAGCTATGGAGGAGGTAAAGGTCCTGAAGTCCCAGCTCTCCCTTCGTCAAGATGAGAAGTCGGCTTTGAAGAAGGCCAAGGAAGACGAGATTAATGGGTTGAGGGAGACGCTTGAGTCGAGGGAACAGCAACTGGAGGATTCTCGTTCTCGGGTGTCGGAACTTCAGAGGGATTGCGCCGACTTTTCGAAGCTTGCTGCTAGGGCGAGGAACGAGGTGGCTGGGGTGGAGCAGTTGTGGGCGAGGTCGGCTGGAGAGATTAAGGAGTCCCTCTTAGAGCAGTGCTAGATTATTTGCCTTGATGCTAATTTCAGTGAAGTTGGGTTAGACAAAGTTGTGGTTGATGGTCGCATCGTTGTGGCTCCAGAAGAGGATGACGATGGTGCCGACAACCCTGAGGCTAATCCGAAGGAGTAGGCATCCGACCTTGCCGTGTTTGTAGTTTTTGGTTGCATTCCCCTCTTAGGTTTTAGGGGCTCTTTTTTGTATATCTGTTTGATGCCGGAAACTTTTTGGAATGGAACCCGGTTATCTGTTTTGTTTAATTGATGCGCCAATTATATTCTCCTAGGTTGAACCTTGAAGGGAATATTGGTGGCACCTTAATTGCTAATATTGATGCGCTAGTTATTCGCCCAAGTTAGACGTTGAAGGGAATATTGGCGGCACCTTTTATTGCTTTACTGAACTGGATGTTGTCCGAGTTGGATTTAGCTAAGATTGTTTGCTCAAGTTAGCGATGCAACACTGACCCGAGGTTTGACTCCGAACTTTAATCGCATTTGGGATTACGTGTCCGAGATATCATACTGAGATCCGTTTTCCTCGACCAAGGGGTGATCAGTCCCTTGGGAGAATTAAGGTGGGTTGAAGTCGTTAACCGTAACGTGTAAAATAACGGAAGCAAAAGGAAGAATTGACAACATAAAAATAATAATGAAATGATGTTAAATCAAACTAAATAAAGATAACACATAAAAGCAAATACCGAGAAGAGTTTGTTAGTCACTGCTCGACCCACGGAGTTCCGCCTTATTAAAACCTTCTCGGGAAAACCCAGTATGACAAAACCCAAGGTAGGAAAAAGAGTACGGCTATCTCACGTGATATGTACATCAGATAAAAAATTTCTGGAGGTTGGAAGAGTTCCATGACCACGGAATCTCTGTGCCCGATAAGGTGGAGAGTTTGTATGCCCCCTTTCCTAAGATGTCGATGACTCTGTACGGGCTTTCCCAGTTTATGGCTAATTTCCCATGACCCACGGGAGGTTTTCCGATGTCAGCTCATCGGAGAACCAATTCTCCTTTGTCGAAAGTCCGGGGTATCACTTTGGCATTATATCTTTGGTAGATTCGTTGTTTGAGCGCCTTCTCCCTTAGATGACCCATTTCCCTCGCTTCGGTTAAAAGATCGGACTCCTCCCGAAGTGTGTGGTGCTGTGTAGGTTGGAACATGACGCGCGAGCTTATCTCCTCCACTTCGATCGGTATCATCGCGTCCATCCCGTAAGTCAGCTTGAAAGGGGTTCTCCCATTGTTGAATGCGGGGTGGTTCTATAGGACCATAGAATGCTCCCGAGTTCATCGGCCCATGCCCAATTTGGTTCGTAGAGTCTCTTCTTCAGTCCTCGGAGGATGACTTTGTTGGAAGCTTCAGCTTGGCCGTTTGCTTGAGGGTGTTCGACAGAGGTAAAGTGGTGTTTGACTTTGTGGCTGGAGAGAAATCCTCGAAACTTCTGGTCTATGAATTGGGTTCCGCTGTCCGTGACGATCGAATCAGGTATTCTGAAGCGGGTGAAGATGTTCCTCCACACGAATTTTCGAGCCTGGACAGCAGTGATGGTGGAAAGCAGCTCTGCTTCTATCCAGTTCGTGAAATAATTTGTTGCCACAATGAGGTACTTCACTTGTCCCGAGGTGAGTGGGAAGGGTCCTAGGAGGTCGAGTTCCCACTTGCTGAAGGGCCAGGGGGACATGATTGACGTTAGTTCGTCGGAAGGGGCGAGGTGGAAAGTGGCATGATTCTGGCAGCTGGAGCACTTTCGAGAATACTCTATTGAGTCCTTCATCATTGATGGCCAATAGAATGCAGCTTGTAGAACTTTTAATGCCAGCAACTTTCCTCCGAGGTGATGGCCGCAAGATCCTTCATGAACTTCCTCGAGAATGGCGGGAACCCAATCCGTTCCCACACACCTTAGCAGTGGCTGGGACAATCTTCTTCTGAATAGTTGATCATTGATGAAAGTGTAGTAGGAGGCTTCCTTGGCTGGTCTCTTGGCGTCGACGGGATTTTCTAGTCTGGTTCCATTCCTCAAGTACTGAATGATAGGAGTCATCCAGTTGGGAACCTCGTTGATGGACAAGATCGGAAGGACATCCGATATTGACGGGAGCTTCAAGGTCTTTTGGATCAAACTCTGGTTGTTTCCTCCGGGCTTAGTAGTTGCCAGCTTGGAGAGGATGTCGGCTCTGACATTCTCCTCCCGTGGAACATGTCGGAATTCTATATGAGGAAACTTTTCCGCGAGTTCTTTTACTTTTGTCAGGTACTTCTGCAGTAGAATGTCTTTAGCTTGGTATGCCCCAGTGACTTGGGAAGTCATGACTTGAGAGTCACGGCACACCAAAAGTCGGGATACGCCGACGTCCATGGCTAATTTGAGGCCTGCAATGAGGGCTTCATATTCGGCCTGGTTATTGGAGACCAAGAAGTCGAATTTAATGGACAGCTCGAGGATAATTTCACCTTCCTTTTTGAGAATCGCCTCGGCTCCACTTCCTTTCGAGCTGGAAGCTCCATCCACGTGTAGCATCCAACCCGATTCCGGGCTATCCGCCTCGTCCACCATCTCAGCTAAGAAGTCGGCCAGTGCCTGAGAGTTAATGGCTGTCCTTGGTTCGTATTGGATGTCGAACTCCGAAAGTTCCACGGACCATGATATCATCCTTCCTGCCAGGTCCGGTTTTTGTAAAATTTGCCGGATTGGCTAGTTAGTTCGGACGACGATTGTGTGGGCTTGAAAGTACTGGCGAAGCTTCCGAGCTGCAATGACTAGGGTCAAGGCAACTTTTTCAATCTTCCGATATTTGGTCTTGGGTTTGTGAAGCACTTTGCTAATAAAGTATATCAGGTGCTGTTGTCGGGAATCCTCCCGGACCAGCGCCTCGGCAATGGCAGTGTTGCTAACAGATAGATATAAGAATAGCAGTTTTCTGACTTCCGGCTTGCTGATATAGGCGGGCGAGACAGGTAGTCCTTGAAGTTGGTGAAGGCGGCTTCACATTCTGGCGTCCACTCAAAGGTATTCCCCTTTTTCAATAGAGAAAAGAGGGTGATGACCTTCCTGGCCGAGGCAGCCATAAATCTCAAAAGAGAGGCTATTCTTCCCATGAGGCATTGTACTTCCTTTACTGTCATCGGACTTTTCATTTCGAGTATTGCTCGAAATTTGTTGGGGTTTGCCTCAATCTCTCGATGTGTAAGCATGAACCCCAAAAATTTTTCGGCTTCCACAGCAAAAGCGCACTTGTGTGGGTTGAGTCTCATGTTGTGCTGTCGGATTCGGTCGAATACGACCTTTAGGTCGGATAGGAGATTTTCCTTTTCGCGAGACTTGACCAATATATCGTCGATATACACTTCCATCAAATCGCCAGCCAGCTTTGCGAACACCTTATTCATGAGCCTCTAGTATGTTGCTCTCGAATTTTTCAATCCGAAAGGCATGACCTTGTAGCAATAATTTGCCGTTGGGGTTATGAACGCCATTTTTTCTTCGTCGAGCTTGAACATCAGGATCTGATTGTACCCCAAGGTAAGCGTCCATGAAAGTGAGCAGTCTGAACCCGGAAGTAGCGTCCACTAACCCATCAATGCTTGGCAGGGGATACGGGTCCTTTGGGCAGGCTTTGTTCAAATCGGTGTAGTCAACGCACATTTGCCACTTCCCGCTGGACTTTTTTACCATCACGACTTTGGACAACCACATCAGGTATTCGATCTTGCGTAGGAAACCGGCTTCCAATAGGCTCTGAACTTGCTCTTGGACTGCCAGGGCTCTTTCTGGGCTTATTCTCCTTTTCTTCTAAGTAACCGATTTTGAACCGGGGAAGACAGCAAGTCGATGGGAAACGAATTCCGGGTTGATTCCCAGCATGTCGGCTATAGACCATGTGAACAAATCTATGTTGGACTTGAGGAGGTTGATTAAGCCTTGTTTCAGTGGGATCGGAAGTTTTTTGTTAATCCGAGTTACTTTCCAATTTTCACTCCTGATTTGGATTTCTTCTAACTCGCCATCTGACTCTGGTCTTTCCCCTTCAATTTTCCTTGTGTCTAGATCTATCATCATGACATTCGAAGAATTGGGGGGCCGGGCCTCGGCCTGGGGCACCACCCTTTGTTGCTTTTGTATTTCCAGGCTAGCGTTATAACATCGCCGAGCCATGGCCTGGTCGGCTTTTACAGTGGCGATTTCCCCTTGGTCAGTAAGGAACTTCATGGTGAGGAATACCGTTGAGATAATGGCACTTATCTTGCTCAACGTTGGTCTTCCAAGTATGGCGTTGTAGGCCGAGGGGCAGTCAACAACTAGGAAGTTGACTTTGATCGTCCGGGTTTTAGGTCGGGATCCCAAGGTTAGGTGGAGGGTGACGTAACCCTGGGGGTGGACTTTTTCTCCAAAAAATCCGATCAGCTCCTCCACATGTGTTTGGAGGTCGGCGTTACTTAATCCGAGCTTATCAAACGCGTCTTAGAATAGAATATCCGCCAAGCTTCCTTGATTGATGAATACCCTTTTTACCTTGGCATTGACCATCGCTGTAGATATCACCATTGGGTCGTCATGTCCCGAGATCACTCCCTCGAAGTCGGAACTTGAGAAGATGATATCTGGAATTGGGCGAGATGTCGATGCTGGCTTTTTTATCTTCCCAGAGGAAACATTTAGAACTTCTTGTAAATGCTTTTTTTGGGCTGACTTCGTTGTTCTGCCACTTGCAAACCCTCCAGCAATGATGTTGATATTCCTCGTAATATGTTCCCCATCATTGCCTTGACTTGCTTCTGGCTCCGAGGTTCTCTGGCTCCTCGGATTCCTTCTTTCTTCGTCCCCATGATAGGGAGCTCGCCTTCTTCGTGGACTTCTTTGGGAAGCCACGTACTTTGCCAATCTGCCTTTCCTTATCAACTGTTCCACGGCATCTCGGAGGTCGTAGCAATCTTTGGTTTTGTGTCCAAAACCATTGTGATACTCGCAAAATAAGGACTTGTTGGTGTTGGCTCTCATCTTGAGGACCTTTGGCTTGGGGAATCTCTCGACTTGGCTGACCTCTCGGAACAGCTCGGATAGGGATACGTTGAGGGGGTTATAGTCATTGTATCTACCGGCCCTGGAACGTACGTCCTTCCTTGGGTGTTCATTAAGGCCGCTGATTTTCTTGTCGGATTGGTTCCTTGCGGGGTTGGCTGTGGCCTTCTCCATTTCTTCGAGAAAGATGTATTTCTTGGCCCTTGTTTGTATTTCCTCCGGGGATTATGGCAGTCTTTTGGACAGTGAAGTTTTGAACGGTCTCGGCCGTAATCCGTTTAGCAGCGTCAGGATCGCTGCCTGAGTTTGCACCTCGTTCACAAGCAGAGTCTCAGTATTGTATTGCTCGAGGTAGTGTCGGAGTGACTCATTTTGCCGCTGGTGAATTCCGAGGAGGCTGGAAACTGGCTTGGGCTTGAACTTCTTGGTAGTGAAATGGGCCAAGAAAGTTAAGGCAAGGTCGGAAAATCGACTGATTGACCTAGAAGGAAGAGAGTTGAACCATTTCAACGTAGATTTCTTCAGAGTTATAGGGAAGGCTCGGCATTTGACGGGATCCGAAACCCCGGCTAACGCCATTCTCGACTTGAAGGTGTCCATATGTTCCTGGGGGTCAGTGCTCCCATCGTATGGCTCCATGTCGGATGGGGGCTTGAACCCCTTGGGTGGTAGCTTTCCCATAATGAAGTCGGAGAATGGTGTGTCGTCGCTGTATTCGGGGCCCTCATGCTGCTCGGGGCCGCGCCTAGCTTGCCCTTCATTATATCAAGGAATGGGCCGGATGTCAGAATGTTCGTTGTGATGGTGGGCACTTTCCACCCGGGGCTCTTTGCGGCTGTGGGATGCACTTCCGCGTGGCGAGTCTTTATGATGACGACATTTTGTGCTGCGGCTACGCTTTCTCGGACTTTGGCCTCTACGATAGTCCGGACTCCTATCGTGGTGGCGCCTGTGTCGTTCCCGACGCCGCCTTCGTTCTGAGTCTTTGATATGGTCCAGATTTTGTTCTAGCTTCTGAATGCGGGCGGCTTGCTCCCGCATCAAGGTCAGCATTTCGGCGAGCAGGTCAGCGTTGGCCTGAGGGCGGATTTCAACCCTGGAGGAGACCACGTTTCCTGTTGTTCGGATGATGGAGCGGTGGGCCGCTGAGTTTTGCCCTTGATGTCGTTCTCCGGCATGTGAAACCGAGTCAGAGGCAATTCGTCCTTCTATTAGTGGTTGGTTGTTGCTCACGGGGGGTTGCCCAGCCGTGCGTTCTCTCCTTGGGAGCGAAGACATTCTTGCGATCACAGCCGTGGTATAGTGGTGTACAGCGTGGTTTCCCCACAGACGGAGCCAATGTTCGGAGGTGGGTTACCTGAGCAATTTCCCAACTAAGAATAGGATCCCAAGCTGCTCGAATGAGTGCTTCCACGGCGATGAGGGGTGTACCTACAAGGACTCCGATGCTCAAGTCAGTGAGTACAGGAAAATATGGGGAGTAGATCAGAAAAAAGAGATACCTTACGTTCGGGGCTGGACCCATATATATATGAGTGAGCGGTTGAAAGATAAGGGGGATTTAATCCTGCTTTTGTAGGGGATAACCCGGGACGTCCTTTATCATGGGGGATAACGGATGGGTCCGAGTTCACCGGCTACACGCGAGGGAAGAATCGTTCTGTGCCGTTAGGGAGCCGAGGGACCTAACTCGGGTTTGGGCCTTAACTCAGGTTAATGGCCCGAGATGGGCTCGGCCTATTAACGACTTCGAGGTCTGTTTGGGTCTAGTCTTCAAGCCGAGTTGGGCCTCCATACTACAGTCTGAAACAGAATACATGATCGTCGTGTGAGATTGCCTTTAGTTACCGCCATGCTTATGCTTGATATTGGGCCTGATCAACTCGATATTTTTGTTTTGGTGTGTTCAGGAACAAATAGCAACTCGCAGACATACTGCCAATGAGCCTAGCGACAGCACAAATATTGCCAATTTCATGAGGACCTTTCAGCAAATGGCAAATGCCATGTAAGCTCAAGCTACGGCAGCCGAACACATGATGGATCAGCTAAATCGAAAGTCTAAAGAATCTGTCGGCGGAAATGGAGCAAGTACCGAGTATCAGAAGTTCTTGGAGTTTCGCAAGGCAAACCCGCCCAGTTTCAAAGGGGCTTTCAACCCTGAAGAAGCTGATGAATGGATTAAGGAGATTGAAAAGATCTACTCTGTGTTGACTTGCTCGGAGACCCAGAAGATAGCCTTTGCTACTTATATCTTTGAAAGCGAGATCTTTTGAATACAGTGGAAGGAAGCGAAGAGCTTGATGGAGAGCGACCAAAGAGAAATCACTTGGGATATCTTCAAGGCGGCTTTCTATGAGAAGTACTTCCCGATGTCTATAAGAAGCGCGAAGGAGATGGAGTTCCTGAGGCTCTACCAAGGAGGTATGAGCATTGCTGAGTACACGGCAAAGTTTGAGGAGCTGTGTAAGTTCTCTACAGTATATCAGCGGAACCCCGACAAGAATTGGAAGTGCATGAAATATGAAGGAGGTTTGAGGGCTGACATCCTAGCATCCGTGGCCCTATTGGAGATTCGAAACTATGCGGCCCTTGTCAACAAGAGTCGCGCAGTGGAGGAATGCAATTGTAAATTGGCAATCCAGAGGTCGGAGGCCCATAAGAGAAGGCAGGCATCTCAAGGGCAACACTCGAAGCAGCCCCCGCAAAAGAAGCCCTACCATGGTGAAGGTTCTAAGGGCAAGCAACCATAGAGGCCCTCCGCCAATCCTCTAAGACCTGCCAACCAACCCTCGAAGCCTGCAACAAATTCTGTCTGCCCTAAGTGTAGGAAGCAACACAAAGGGGTTTGCTATGCCTGTAACATCCCCACTTTCGTAAGCAGAATGTAATAGAAATTTTGAATTATTTCCCTTAGGCAGTGTGAGAATTCCTCAGGCAGCACTATGCTATGACGATCCTCACACTTGGAATTATAGGGTAGTGTATGGCACTGCCATATATTAAAAATTAAGAAATGACAAAAGTGCCCCTGTGCACTTTTGTTAATTACAGAGATGCCTAGGATTTTTAGAAATTATATTTTGACCCCAAAGAATTATTTCCACAATAACCCTTGAACTTTTTATAAAATGATTTTTATGTCCCCACACCTGTAGAATTAGCAGAATGGGGTTTTAAACGAAGGAGAATCACGTGGTAAAACTGTGAAAGTTTAAATCTCTGCTATTTGGGCCATGGAGGCAATCAGGTGTGAAATGATGTGGGATGTCCCTGGACTTGCTCAAAATTACGGATATGCCATTTGCTACGAAAAATAGAAAACAGAAAGGTTCTGGATTTGCGAAACGTTTAATCTACGCTATTAATCGACTTATTCAATTTTATTGATTAGGTAAGGTTAATTAGAAATTAATTAGAGGATAATTAGAAGTTAATTAGATGTTAATTAGAGGGATAAGGCTTAGGAACAATTAGAATAGAGATATAGAAAATTCTCTCAGAGTCATTTAGTAAAGTTTTGCCGATTTGAAGAAAATCAGCGAAGATTCGGTATTTTAAACCTCCAAAATCGAATCAGTAGAATTTCAAACTAACACCACCAGTTTGAGTGGCAGAAAAGTGAGCCACTTCTACCCCAATGGATGGCGCCAATTGGCTTCCAAGTGAGGAGAGAGCATAACGTCCAAAAAATTTTATCGTTACTAACCGAGTTGTTCAGTTTTCATCGGATAATTGGGATTAATTAGGATTCGGTTAAGCATTCACTTAAAGCCAATTAAGTGTGGTTGAAAAGGATTAGGCTTGACGGAATTAGATTAGGAGCATAGGAAGCCCCACAGAAATTTTCAAACCAGTTTACCGATTTAAGAGAAATCAGTAAGATTTCGGTATCTTAAACTGTCGGAACCAGACCAATAGAAATTTTTCTATGAGTACCCTAAGATCAATGGCTAGGATTTAGCCAAACCACCCCCTCGTGTGGTGCCTTGATCAGCCATTGAGGGAGGGAAGCTAAACCAAATTTGATGATGAAGTTGAATCCAACAATCAAAGCAAAGTGCCTCCAAAAATCTCTACCTTTCCCTTTCTTCTCTTCTTATCATTTTCGGCCTCCCCACTACCAGCCTCATTTTCCCACTTTCCTTCACCTTCTTCCACTTCCTCTCATCCCCAAGCTCAAGCTCCAACCATCAACTTCATTCCAAGATCAAGTTCCACCAAGATTTCACACCACCAAGGTAGGAATTCCAACTTCTTTTCTTGTTTTCTTTGAATTAGGCTAATTGGGACTCCACTTTCTTCCCAATTTCTTGCAAGATTCTGATGTTATTTTGAGTGATAATGATGAATTAAGGTTGGTTTAAGGTGTATATGTGAGTTTGAATTGAAGATTGGATGGATTGATTAGAGAAGAACATGAATCCAAGAAGAATTCAAGAAATTGTTAGGGTTTTCCCCTCGATGGTTCGTACGGCGGAGTGTACGGCTCCATCTACAGTCAATTAAATTTTATGAAAATATTTTTATATGAAACTAGATATTCAGGACTTTCCATACATATAAAATATAAGGCCATTGGATTAGTATAAAATTATTTATAAATTTTTGAAGTTTGAGCTAGAAATCTAGATTCTCATCTGGGTAGTATGAGTTAAGAAGGGTATAACTCACCCTACACAACTCCAAATTGAGTGAAACTAATGCTGTTTGAAAGCTAACATGTAAGGAAACATCCCATAAACATTTCAGGGTTAGATTCATTTCCATTTGTTCCCAGCACATCAATGAAGTTGACTTAAGTTCAAACCGGGTTGGAATAGGATAGTCCAGTAGGGTCAAGTTTCGGGGCTTATATCTCAAAATATACTCATGAAAATGAGATGAAACTTATTTCATTAGAAAGCTTGTCCTGTTATCTTTAATTTGATATAAATTTCGTATGATTTCACCTAGTTTTCTATTTGTAGTGAATTTTTACTTCTAAGAGTGCAATTCTAGTTAGTTGTAGGGCAGACAGGAGTAAACTTTGAATAACTTGAGCTACATAAATCAAAATGAGATGGGACCAAAAGGGTTGGAAACTAGACACACAGACCTATAACATATTGAAAATTTAGATCCAACTAAATTGAATATAAATTATGGTGAATTTTACAAAATCGGGCAGAATTGAGTAGAATGAGTAGAAAACCTTAGTTATGTATTTATGTTGACATGTTATATGATCGATATTATTGTTAGAAAACTTGATACCCTATGTTGGTTTTGCTGCTTGATTGATCCTTCTGGTAGTCTGGCACTATTCATGGGGAAGCGGACTCGATCCGTTATGCTACCGAAATTCCGGCAGAAATATGTGAATTATATGAATGTTATATATTTATATGTTATGCTCATGAGATTCATATATGCACGAATGATTTAAGTATGATATGAAGTATATGAATAATTGCATGTAGCATATGCATGTATAATCATGTCCAAAGAAGAATAAGATTTATGAGAATTTATAAGAAAGATGTACCAAGCTACCACGTGAAGCATAGTATAGACTCAGAAATTTAGCGTGAAATTTGAAGCGATCTTGTCTAAGACTTGGGCTGACCCTCGACCGGTTAAGGGAATAGGCGGTGTGAGGTCGGGAAAGTAAACCTGTCACTCATACATAGGTACGAGCTCAAACCTGAAAAGCAGGCTATTACCCAGGGGTGAGAGAGGCCATTCACCACCGGGGGACCAAGTACAGAAAAGAGCAAGATCAAGTTGCAAGTTAAAGAAAGAGATGAATTAAGTCAAGTGTACTTGCATACAATCAAGTACAAACATCTACATGTGCATTCTAATTATCTCATTATGTCATGATGTTATTATGATTCTTACTAAAGTATATTTCACTATTTGTGCTTCTATGTCTGTCATATAATATGCCAAGTGGTTGATAAAAATATAACCCGCTTCGAGAAATATGTTTTCAATTTAAAATTGAACCACTGCTTGCGTATATGTGCTCACATTTTCATAAGAAACCAAAGCGGCTGGAATGTTTATGATGGTACTGGATGAGTAATAGTTTGAGTTTAGCTATTGAGAACCTTAGGTTCTCACTGCCTGCTTGTATGTTTTTCTTTTCCGTAAACATTCCAGCACCTAAGTTGGAAAGCAAGTGTGAGGTGGAGTACTGAGATATTCACTGAGCAAGACTCGGGTGCAAACCAGACCAAGCTAGTTAACGTCGCGCAGCAGAAGCAAATACTGTGTATTGTGTTAGTCACAACTTCTTTTAAATTGTAATTATTTCATTCTCTATATATTAGAAACGATGAAGTTTACGAACTATTAGTCAATAGTAAAGTGTGCAGTTAAAGGGCCATTTATTATATTTTTTATCTTTTAAAGATTTCTTAGCATAGTGACAACCCTATAATATAACTCCATGACTCGAGCATGACTTATATAATAAAGGGTGTTACAATGCTGGATAAAATGTTTGCTTCAAATGTGGACAGCCCGGACATTTCGCCAAGAACTGCACCAAGGACATGCCTACCCCTAAACTGCAATGCCAAGGAAGGGTTTTCACCATGAATGCTGAGGAGACCACGGAGTCTGATGATCTCATTCGAGGTATGTGCGTAGTAAATGGTAACATCTTAACTGTACTATATGACTCTGGTGCTATGCATTCTTTTATTTCCCATGATTGCATAAGTAGATTGGGACTATCTGTTTCTGAAATGCCTTATATGTTGCTTGTTTCTACTCCTACTGGGAAACCAGTTAGAACTTGTCTGTGTTGTTTGAAATGTCAATTTCACATTGATGGTAGAACCTATGAGTCTGATTTAATCTGCCTTCCTTTATCTGGTTTAGATATAATCTTAGGCATGGATTGGCTCTTAGCCAACCATGTTATGTTAGATTGTGCTACCAAGTCGATTGTATTCCCTTCTATACCTTCTAAACCTGTTAGTTTAAGTTTGAAACCCATTGTGTTATACTGTTGTAAGATTGAGAATCAAGAATACGTTCTCCTATTGGCTAGTAAGGCTGAGCTAGAGCAAGCTCTTGATGAGACTCCTATGGCGAATGAGTATCCTGAAGTCTTTCCTGAGGATATCCCTGAGTTTCCCCCTGAGAGAGAAATAGAGTTTTCCATAGAATTGGTGCCAAGAACTAGACCAATATCTATTGCACCCTGCTGAATGTCCCCTTTGGAGTTAGAGGACTTAAAAACCCAACTGGAGGAGCTGCTAGAAAAGAAGTTTGTGAGACCAAGTGCCTCACCTTGGGGAGCCTCGGTGCTGTTTGTTAAGAAGAAGAATGGAAGTATGAGACTATGCGTAGATTATCGGCAGTTGAACAAGGTCACAGTAAAGCACAAGTACCCCTTGCCAAGGATAGATGACCTGATGGATCAACTCAGAGGAGCAGAGGTGTTTTCAAAGATAGATCTGAGGTCGGGATACCATCAGATTAGAGTGAAGGAGGAAGATATTCCCAAGACGGCCTTTTGGACTAGGTATGGGCATTATGAGTTTAGAATAATGTCGTTTGGATTGACCAATGCCCCAATTGTGTTTATGGATTATATGAATAGGATCTTTAGGCCATATTTGGATAAGTTTGTGGTGGTCTTTATAGATGACATCCTCATCTATTCAAAGATGAAGGAGGAACACGAAGAGCATCTTAGGATTGTGTTGGAAATCTTAAAGGATAAGAAGCTTTATGCGAAGTTGTCGAAGTGCGAGTTTTGGCTGGATGAAGTGAAGTTCTTGGGTCACGTCGTGTCTAGGGGAGGGATATCCGTGGGCCCAAGTAAAGTGGAAGCCGTGATGAACTGGGAGAGACCTACGACGGTGACGGAGATTCGGAGTTTTCTTGGCCTAGCCGGATACTACCGGAGGTTTATAAAGGGATTTTCTCAGATATCCCTACCCTTGACTAAACTCACTAGGAAGAATGCTATTTTTGTTTGGACTGTAGAGTGTGAGAAAAGTTTTCAAGAGTTGAAGGCAAAGTTGACTTCCACACCTGTACTAGTTCTGCCTGACCCTAAGGGAGCCTTTGAGGTTTACTGTGATGCCTCTGGAAGAGGTTTAGGTTGTGTTCTGATGCAAGATCGTAATATGGCAGCTTATGCTTCTAGGCAACTGAAACCTCATGAAGAAAATTACCTAACCCATGATTTGGCGTTAGTGGCCGTGGTGTTTGCCTTGAAGATATGGAGACACCATTTATATGGAGTTAGGTTTGAGGTATTCTCAGATCACAAGAGTCTGAAGTACTTATTTGATCAGAAGGAGCTTAATATGCATGGAATTCTTGAAGGATTATGATTTTGGTTTAAACTACCACCCTAGTAAGGCCAATGTGGTGGCGGATGCACTAAGCTGCAAGTCATTACATGTGTCATGGATGATGGTCAAGGAAGCGGTGTTGATTGAGAGTTTTAGAGACCTGAACCTCGGAGTTGCCCTGACCCCTCATAGCATAAGGTTGAATTTGATCAAGGTAACAAGTAAGTTCAAAGGACAAATTATGCTGGCTCAAGAAGAGGATGAAGAGTTCTTGAGGATAGTAGCCCAGGTGACAGAGGGAAAGTTGAAAGGATTTACTCAAGGTGTTGATGGCATGTGGAGGTACCAAGGGAGGATATGTGTACCTGGTAAGGATGGCCTGAGGAGGATGATTGTAGAAGAAGCTCACAAAGGTCATTTCACCATGCATCCTGGCATGACGAAGATGTACCAAGACCTCAAGACGATGTTTTGGTGGCCGGGCATGAAACGAGACGTAACAGATGTGGTGAATAAGTGCTTAGTTTGTCAAAAGGTGAAGATTGAGCACCAAAAGCCCTCGGGCATGCTGCAGCCATTAGAGATCCCTAAATGGAAATGGGATGGAATCTCTATGGATTTCGTGATGGGTTTACCCCGAACACAAGCTGGATTTGATGCCATATGGGTTGTTGTGAATAGATTGACAAAGTCTGCCCACTTCTTACCTATAAGAGCGAATTATCATTTGGATAAGCTAGCCCAGCTATACATCCAAGAGACTGTATGACTACACGGTGTAGCTGCAACCATTGTGTCTGATAGAGACCCAAGGTTTACCTCTAGGTTCTGGGGAGCCTTGCAAAAGGCATTTGGGACGAGTCTTTGTTTAAGTACAACCTACCACCCCCAGACTGATGGACAATCGGAAAAAACCATACAAACCCTAGAGGATATGTTGAGAGCATGTGTCATGGACTGACCCAGAAGTTGGGACAAACACCTACCCCTCATCAAGTTCGCCTACAATAATAGTTTCCATGCTAGTATTGGGATGGCGCCTTATGAAGCCTTGTATAGCAGAAAGTGTAAATCTCCACTTTGTTGGTATGAATCGGGTGAGCAAAGCCTCTTAGGACCTGATTTGGTCAGACAAACCACTGAACAAATTAAGAAGATAAGGGAAAGGATTCTCACTGCACAGAGCCGTCAGAAGAGCTATGCAGATAAGAGGAGAAAGCCAATCGAGTTCCAAGAGGGAGAACACGTATTCTTGAAAATCACTCCTACAACAAGTATTGGTAGAGCCCTTAGAGTCAAAAAGTTGAGTCCTCGTTTTCTTGGCCCTTTTCAAATCTTGAAACGAATAGGAGCAGTTGCCTACCAAATAGCATTACCATCTCATTTGTCAAACCTTCACAATGTTTTCCATGTCTCCTAATTAAGAAAGTACAATCCGACCCCAATCATCTTCTTGAGCCAAAAAGTATACAGTTAAGGGAAGACCTAACCTTCGACCTACCACCTATGAGAATCATAGATAGGAAGGTCAAGTAGCTGAGGAACAAGTCTATGCCCTTGGTAAAAGTGGCATGGGGAAGAGGAAGCTTGGAGGAGCACACGTGGGACCTCGAGGCAGAGATGCAAAGAGATTATCCCCACCTATTTTTAGGTAACAAATTTTGAGGGCAAAAATTTTTTTAAGGAGGGGAGAAATGTAACATCCCCATTTTCATCTAAGCTAATTAGCTCGGTGTCTCCGGCTAATTAGAGAGGTTAGCGATTAATTGAGAACTAATTGGCTAATCTCGAGAGCAAGGGCTTGGTAAATTAAAGGCAAGTCAACAATTGAATCATAATGCATTAAAAGTTACAATTAAAAGCCTAATTGCCCAATCCTTATTAATTCATGATTTAGAACATAAAATCAAGGTGACCTAACCTTATTAACTAAGAGCATGACAAGCATCACATCTTAATCACATGAAAATTAACCCTCACATCTTCTTTACATAATTAATGAGGAAAATCCTTTTCATTGAAAATGTGCTAATGTGCAATTAAACCAATCGAATTAATTAGCATTTAGATAATTGTAACAATGGTAAAAATTTAGAAACTTCCCTTTTATTTATTGTTTAAAAGTTTGGTCAAGGCAAGAGCCATATCCAACCATCCATTTGCCTTCTCATCATACACCATTAGATCAAGAGTCCATGTTAGTAGATTCCTTGAGTTAAGATAAAAGATCTACTCTCCTCCATTAAGATTGTGATACTTGGAGAGATCATATTCATCCAATGCCAATCCTAAGATAGATCATACTTTTAACTACTTGAAAAATACTACATGGTCCTTACCCAAGTGCCAAAACTCAAAGGAAACACAACTCCCTCTTTTGCCCTAAGGTTTTTCCCACTCTCTTGCTTGTTGTAAGAAGCAAAATCACATCACTCTCTCCCCCCTCATTTGTGCCATCTGCCTCTCCTCTCTCCCTCTCACTTCATTTTTCATTTCCTCTCTCAAGACACAAAGCTCTCTCCTCTCTCCAAGACTCATTCCTACTCTCTTGTTCTTCCAATCTTCCTTGTTTTTCTTCCAATTTCCCTACTACTTCTTACCTCATTTCCATCACCACCCTCACAATCCCTTCAAGGACTACCATTTTTGGTCTTTGGAGAAACAAGAGCACCTATACACAAGCTCCATTTTCAAGCTTTCAAGTAGGAAGGCCCTCTCCAACCTTCTCCACCTTCAAAATCCTTCAAGAAGCTCTCTTTGGTAGTGACTCTAACCTTTCTTTTCATGTATTTTTCAAGCTCTAGAACTCCTAAGCTCTTCATAGCTAGGTGGTTTTAGGACTTGCTTCAAGGTCTCATGACTATCTCTTGCTCAATGAGTTTTTCTTGTCTTGTTGAAAATGTTGTCTTGAAATGAGATTATGTGGCATGATGGTTTTTATGTATCTTCCTTTATTTGTCTTAAAATACTGATTTGGTGACTAAAATCTTGAATATGATGGTGAGATAAAGTATAAAAATGGTGATTTGAAGTGGTATAGCAACATCTCCACAAGTTTGATATGTAAAACATGAAAACTAGTTAAGCTAGAATTCTGGCAGTTTGTAATGTATACTATATAACTCATTCTAAAAAAATCAAAATGTAATGAAACTAATTTTTTGTGAAAGTAGACTCAAAGATATTTCCAAACATATAAAATACGTGAAATTTGGATTTAAATGAGGGAGATATGATTTTTCAAAGTTGGCTATTCCCAGATGGATTTCTGTTTGGGCAGTCTGCACTAAAAACCTTATAACTGAAGCTACAAAAATTATTTTCGAGTGGGACCAAGTTTTTTAGAAATCTAAGACATAGAAAAACACCCCCATAAAACAGTTTTATCAAATTCCATGTGAGGAACTCCCAGTGGAGTTAACAAGCCACTGACCTAAGTTGAACTTTCAAGTCTGAACAATCAGAATAAAATGTGCATAACTCAAGCTACAAAATGAATTTTTGAGGGGGGCTTATTTTGTTTAAAAATAGACTCAGAGAAGTATAATCATACAAAAATTCGAAGCAAAAGAGTAAAAGATGAAATTATGGTGAATATTTAAAGTTACTGCCCTACTGTAAAAGTAAAAACTGGTTGTGGTGAAAGTTAAAGAATAATGAGGAATAAGCTTTAAAATATTAAGACCCTTATACTAAGCATTGGAAAAACCCTCATAACTCAACTTAAAAGTTTCAAAAATGATAATGGATGAAAATGGCCTTACACCTAATAAAAGAGTTTACATAAGAGACAATCTCAATTAAAAACTTGCACCAAATTTATTAAGCTAAGCTCATAAAATTTTGCTTGAGAATATACCTATGTTTATGTGCAAGCATGATGCTATGATGATGATGAGTGATGATGATGATGATATGAATATGATATGTTGTTGATATGATGCTTAATGATATGCGATGTTGGATTTCTCTGTTTGGCAAAATTTTGGGAAGTTTCAGTCTAGCCGTTATGCTGCCGAAATTCTACAAAAATTGTGGACTTAGAAATATTTTGCATCATAAGCTTTAATAAGAAGAAATTTAATCAAGTGTGTGACCCTTCAAAAGGGAAGGTGACCTAATTTAAGCTACCTTCACCCACGACTCGCATGAGGCATGGCATGACCCAGCTAGTGTGAGTATAAGGGATAGGGCTTACATGAGGCATGGCATGACCCAGTTAGTGTAAGTACCGAAATTTTATGGTGGCGACGGCCACGGTATGAGCTCATTACTACTTATGTTTAGTGGGTGAAAAGATAAAGTCAAGTTAAGAAAAGAAAAGGGACTTCGGTCCAAACCCTAGAAGGGAAAGAAGTTAAGAGAATCTTATAGCATAGACATGCATGTTTTATGTAATTATACTTGTGTTGATGTATATTATGATATAAATGACTAGAGGGTACGTTAAAATTGAATCCGCTTCGGATATTCATATTTTCGAAAATCCAAGAATTGGACCTTATGCATGCTCACTATTCTCATTAATAAAAATTGAAGTGGCTGGGACGCTGACGATGGCATTCTCGTGTCAGGTTCGAGTCCTATTGAGAAATTTTATTTCTCACTCCAGTTCTTTTTCTGTCTCGTCACCAGATACCTATGGCATACCTTGTGGAGTGGAGCATGGATCCTCCCCACCATGAGTGGTCCTACGATGCGGTTGCCCAAACTATTGTGGCAACGACCACCACGGTAGTCCACACTTACTTTCATCTTGGTCGTATACATGAAGGAGAGGAGTCTGACATCCCACCAGCCCCAGTTGACATTTCCTCTACATACCTTGGACAGCCGTTGGGTCCTTGGGATTTTCCTCCCGAGCCCTTGCCGGACATCAAGATGGAGCCGATGTCTCCGGGCCTGCCAATAGCCGAGCCCGTGCCATAGCCGGCAATTCTCGTGGTTGATGTGAGCTCTACAGCCACTCCGAGGACCGCAGCCGCTTCGCTGCAGCCCCCTGAGTATCATCCCACCTCGTCTGAAGAGGATCCCTTCGAGGAGCATTCGTCGGTAGCCAGCTATACTCCGGGTCGTCGTGTTCGTCGCATAGAGGTGATTAGCAGGCACCCTTGCATCATCCATACTCCTCACATTCCCTGAGGCCGAGGAGCGAGGGGAACCAGGCACTCGAGGACCTGATTTTCATCCGATCGAGCGTAGCAGAAGGGGCGAGGATGCCAGAACGTGTCTACATGGGCCTGTTTTATTATTGCTCCTTATCTTATGCATTTCATTGAGTGGCGAACCTTGTCATATTTGTTTATGTTTGATATTTTGGGGCCATGGCATGACCATGAGTCTCCTTTTTATGTATTGTTGAATATTATGAGACTTTATATATGTATGGTTGTTCTAGTAAGGTGAATGTATCACATTTCTAGTTATCCATTGCTCCTTTATTTTACGACTTTTATGTATGCGACACGCTCGTTTATAGCTATCTTCTCGCTCCCGGCTTTACTTTCCAAAATGCTGCAAAGCGACAATGTATTTCAAAAAAAAATTTTACCGTATTTTCCGCGTAACTTAACTTATAAATGAAGTTTAGTTTTCCACGAGCATAAGTAACAACTAATAAAATGCCGTAATACGACTTAAGTGTAGTATGGGTTTATTAGGGTGTTACAAATGGCATTATACATTCATATCCTAAAGGGTTTATAGTTGTGTTATATATTCTTTGTGGAAAGTCTTATGAACCATCATATGATTTTCCGTGGTTATTCACGAGAGAATCACATAGTTAAAATAAATATGTATGTAGCTTTTAGTTATTTAGTTCTTATATGAAATTACTCTTTACTTGAATAAATGTCTTATGGAGCACTTGTTCAAATTAATTAAGTTAGATAGCGCACTTAGTGATTTCTAGGTTCATGATATGCTTAGAGGCCCTAATCATACTTTTGTTCCCAAGGAGTTCGAGATCTCTCTAATTCTTGTGTCATGACAACGCATAACCACACTCATGAACCCAACAACACAATGTTCATAGTGATTTTTAACTTATCCAAATTACAAAGTTTCAAGCTCTTATCATTAACATGACAAGTTCTTATCTTAAATATTATAAAAGTTATCATTCTTTATAAAGAGGTTATAAAGTTTCATTCTTTGAGAAAGTACATGCCTCTAGAATTAAGCTCTTGTCTTAAAGATTCATTCTTTATGAAATAATGATGCAAGATATTAACTTTAGAACTAAAAAGTCTTATTGTTTATGAAAGTTGACACTTTTGGTTATTCTAAGAACATCAAGGTCTCAACTTTATGATTTAAAGTGATCTTAAAATCTAAAAGATTCCTATTTTATGAAACAATGATATAAGACATTAACTTTAGAATTAGAAAGTCTTGTTCTTTAAAAAAGTTAACACTTTTATGACTTAAAAGTGACATTCTTGCTTAAAGCTTAAAACTTTACTCAATATACTTATCTCAAGGTTCTACCTTTACAAGACTGAAGTACAAACTTATAACTTTATGACTTAAAGTTACTTTCTTGATCAAGGTTTAAAACTTTATGAAAGGATTTGTATCTAAAAGTCAATCTTTAAGACATAAAGTGACAAGATATCATTTCTATAACTCAAAAAGGCTTCATATTCCGAAAAAGTTTAGACTTTTACATATATTCTTATCTTCAAGACAAGACAAAAATAAAACTTTAAAGAAGCACAAAACTTGTTCCACTTTTAAGGTTGCAAGTAACAAACTTTTTGAAATTTCATGCATCAAGAAGGTGTTTAGTCTTGTCAAATCAAGAGAAAATGATAAAAGATGACAACTTTTCCAATCATAAGCACCATCATAAGAAGATGAACAACTTTCAAACCAAACACCACCAAGCAAATCAAGATCTCATGGATCAAGAAAGGAAAATAGAAACTTTAAAGCACTTAAAGAAAGGAACTTTTCAAAAAATCAAGAACAACTCATGAACAAGAATATGAACATATTTTTCTAAAAATAGAAATTTTTGCTCATGAAGAGCATGAAAGATTTTCTCAAGCATTCACTTGAAAATCTTGGTCATCAGAGGAACCAAGCTTCAAGCTTTCTTTAGTAAACAAAATAGAAGAATGAAGATCACTACCTAATGATGAAAGTGGCGAGTTATTGAAGGAGAAAATGAAGAAGATGATGCTTCCCAAGGTGGATGAAGGTGGCGGTTTTGGAAGAACAAGAAGAGAGCTTTTGAGTTCTCTTGAAAATAAAGCTTGTAGTGTTTAGATCTTGTCTCTAAAGACCAAAAGATGTGGTCTTTAAAGGGCTAAGTGAGAGTTTTGGTTATGGTAGTGGTAGAGAAAGGAAGAAGAAGATAAAGAAGAAGAAGAAGAAGAAGAATGTAGAGAGAAGTTAGAGGATTTGAGTTTAAGAGAGAGAATAGGATGATACAAAATGAAAATGAGAGTGTATGTATGTGTTGTTATAGCCGTAGCCTTTAGTGGGTGGGGTGAGAAAATATTTTCTTAATTTTGTGTTAATTAAGGTTTACAGAGACAAATTAGATAATGGGGGAACAAATCATATACTTACTCTTACATAAAGCACTTTTGTCTAATATGTTATGCTTTAGTGACATCATCTTTGCTTTATTATCTAGTTGACTAAATTTGAATTTAATCATGTGATTAAGTGCTCTTGCAACTTAATTAACATGATTAAGCAAAGATTAGTGATTAACACAAAAGAACATGATTAAGAAAATTAAACTTGTAATTAAGCTTAATTATCCTTAATTAAACACAATTAAGAATGTAGAGAGAAATTGGAGGATTTGAGTTTAAGAGCAAAGATAATTAAGCTTAATTATCCTGAATTAAACTTATTTAAGCTAATTAAGGGTAATTAGTGGTTAATTAAGCTATTAAGAGTCTAACTTGCTTAATTAAAGATTCTCTGATCTTAATTAAGCATTCTCTTAAATTTTCTTCTCATAATTAACTCATAAACACTTCGTTAATCTCTTAATTAAGCCTTAACCTTATAATTTCTCATTAAGTGCCTAATTACTCAGGGTTACTAAAGTAATTTAGCATGTCAAGAAATTGAGGATGTTACATTTCTCCTCACCTTTAAAAAGAATTTTGCCCTCAAAATTTGTTATCTGTAAACAAATTCGGATACTCATTCTTCATCACAAACTCTAGCTCCTAGATATATTCTTCCATATTTCCTCTACCCCAAGCCACTTGACTAAGGGCACCATCTTATTCCTCAACTGTTTTACCCCACGATCCATGATCCAAGATGGTGGTAGATTGAAGGTTAAGTCTTCCTTTAACTCTACACTTTCGGGTTCAAGTAGATGACTAGGATCAGAATGGTATTTTCTCAACTGAGATACATGAAAGACGTCATGAAGGTTTGACAATTTCAGAGGTAAGACCATTTGATAAGCAACTGGCCTGACATGTTTTAGAATTTGGAAGGGGCCAAGAAAATAGGGGCTTAACTTTTTGACCTTCATGGCTCTACCTATACCAGTCATAGGAGTGATTTTCAGGAACACATGTTCTTCTTCTTGGAACTCTAGAGGCTTTCTCTTTTTATCTGCATAACTCTTTTGACGGCTCTAAGCCGTAAGGATTATGTCCCTAATCCTTTTGACTTGCTTTGTGGTTTTCCTCATAAGATCAAGTCTTAATAGGCTTTGCTCACTCGGTTCAAACCAACACAAGGGAGATTGACACTTTTTTCCATACAAAGCTTCATAGGGTGCCATACCAATACTTGCATGATGGCTATTGTTATAGTCAAACTCAATCAAAGGTAAGTATCTATCCCAACTTCCTTGATTGTCCAACACACAGGCTCTCAACATGTCCTCTAAAGTTTAAATAGTTCTTTCTGATTGTCCATTTGTTTGGGGGTGATAAGCTGTACTTAGGTAGAGCCTCATCCCAAATGCCTTTTACAAGACTCCCCAGAATCTAGAGGTAAACCTCGGGCCCCTATCCGAGATTATGGTTGAAGGTACATCATGCAACCTTACTATCTCTTGAACATATTGCTAGGCTAACTTTTCCAAAGGATAAGTAGCTCGAATGCGCAAAAAGTGAGCAGACTTAGTTAATTTGTCAACAATTACCTATATCGCATCAAACTATCTTGCGTTTTGGGTAAACCCATCACGAAGTCCATAGAGATACTCTCCTATTTCCATCTAGGATCTCCAATGTTTGCAACATACCAGAGGGCTTTTGGTGTTCAATCTTTACCTTTTGGTAGACTAAACACTTGCTCACCAATTCCACAATGTCCTTGTTTAATCCCGGCCACCAAAACATTTTCTTAACATCCTGATACATCTTCGTCGCACCGGGGTGTATGGTGAAATGCTCTTGTAAGCCTCCTCCAAGATCTTTCTTCGAAGGTCACCGTTCACAGGTACACAAATTCTTCCTTCAAACCTCCATAGTCCATTTGTAGCTCAAGCAAAACCCTTCAACTTTCCTTCTTCTACTAACCTAGGGTTTTAAGGAAATCTTTTTCCTCACTTTATGCTTGAGCAATTTGACTCTTAAAATCACTCATCACCCTAAGATGATTCAACCTTAAGCTATAGGGGGTTAACACTACTCCGAGGTCAAGGTCTCTAAAGCTTCTTAATAGCTCATCCTTCTTGACCATCATCCATGACACATGCAAAGATTTCTGACTTAGAGCGTCAGCCACCACATTGGCCTTCCCAAGATGATAGTTTAACCCAAACTCATAATCCTTCAAAAACTCCATCCATCTCTTTTGCCTCATATTCAACTCCTTTTGATCAAAGAGATACTTCAAACTCTTTTGATCAGAGAACACCTCAAACTTCACACCATATAGATAATGCCTCCATATCTTTAGGGCAAACACTACAGCCGCTAACTCTAGGGCCTGGTTGGGTAGTTTACTTCATGAGGCTTCAACTGCCTAGAGGAATAAGCCACCACATTCTTGTTTTGTATCAAGATACAACATAAACCTCTCCCAGAGGCATCACAGTAAACCTCAAATGGCCCGCATGGGTTAGGTAGCACTAATACTAGGGTTGAGGTTAATTTTCCCTTTAGCTCTTGAAAGCTTTTCTCATAATTCATAGTCCACATGAATAGGGCATCCTTCCTTGTTAACTTGGTTAAGGGCAAGAATATCTAGGAAAATCTTTTCATAAACCTACAGTAGTAACCAGCTAAACCCAAGAAACTCCTTATCTCAGTTACCAAGATTGGTCTTTCCCAATTCATTACAACCTTAATCTTACTTGGATTCACAACGATACCTCCTTGTGACACCATATATCCTTAAGAACTTTACTTCCTCCATCCAGAATTCACATTTAGATAACTTAGCATAAAGCTTCTTTTCCCTCAAGATTCCCAACACAACCCTCAAATGTTCCTTATGTTCCTCATTAATTCTCAAATAGATGAGAATATCATCTATGAAAAGAACCACAAACTTATCCAAGTAGGGTCTGAAAATTATATTCATATAACCCATGAAAATAGTAGGGGCATTAGTCAAACCAAATGACATCACTGTAAACTCGTAATGCCCGTACCTTGTCCTAAAAGCTGTCTTAGGTATATCCTCCTCTTTCATCCTTATTTGATGATATCCGGATCTCAGATCAATCTTTGAGAACACAGCTGCACCTCACAGTTAGTCCATGAGGTCATTTATCTTAGGTAAAGGATACCTATTCTTGACAGTTACTTTGTTCAATTGCTTATAATCCATACATAGCCTCATGCTCCCATCTTTCTTCTTCGCAAACAACATTGGGCCTCCCCAAGGTGAGGCCTAGGTCTTACATATCTCTTCGCTAATAACTCTTCCAATTGTTCCTTCAACTTTAACAACTCCATTGGGGACATCCTATAGGGTGCTATAGAGATTGGCCTCGTTCCCAGTATCAACTCTATAGAAAACTCAATTTATCTTTCTGGGGGAAATTCAAGTATGTCATCAGGAAATACATCTGGGTATTCCCTAACTACGGGGATCTCTTCCAGTACTTGTTTGAGTTCCACTTCACTTGCGATAAGAAGAACATATCCCTGACCACCGGACTTAGTACTCCCTATTTTAACAAAATTCAAAAACAAGCTAACAAGTTTATCAGGCTTGACAAGTACAGGAGGAAGAACAATAGATTTCTCAGAACAATTTATCATAGCATGGTTAGCCGAAAGCCAATCCATGCCTAGAATCAAATCCAAACTAGACAAAAGCAAACAAATCAAATGTGCTATGAAAGACCTACCATCAATTTGGAATCGACAATTCAAACAACAATGACAAGCCTTAACTGGTTTCCCAACAGGAGTAGAAACAATTAACATATAAGGTAATTCAAACATAGACAATCCCAATCTATCTACATAATCATGAGAAATAAAGGAGTGTGTAGCTCCAGAATCATACAGTACAGTTAAGGTTTTACTGTTAACCTTCCATGTACCTTGGATCAGATTATCGGACTGAGTGACCTCCTTAGCATTAAGGGCAAAGACCCTTCCTTGGTGCTGGGGCTTGTTGGTAGGGACAACAGCTTGACAATGTAGTCTCTAGCTACATGCCCAGGCTTTCTACATTGGAAACATGCATTCTATCTAGCTAAATAAGAGCGTCCTCCATGGTGTCTACCATATTTAAGGTAAGCTTGACCATTCGCAGGCCTAGGTGGATTCCCAATAGGTTTTTGGGGTTGTTTTTCTTTGAAGCCTCCGCTTTGAAATGACTTCTTTGGGGCTGAGGGCTTGAACTTTTGCCCTTATGGCGCCAACTTCTTCTTATAAGCTTCGAACCTTTGCACAGATAGCTTGCAGTTGCAATCCTCTACCAAATGGCACTTATTGACTAGTGCAGCATAGTCACGGATCTCCATGGGTCCTACAAATGCCAGTGTCTCCTCACGTAATCCCTCTTCAAACTTGACACACTTCTAGCACTCATTAGGGTTCCCTTGATGAATTGTTGAGAACTTGCATAGCTCCTTGAACTTGGCAGTATACTTAGCAACATTCATAGTCCCTTGACACAAACTCATGAACTCTAACTCCTTCGCATTTCTCACGGATGTGGGAAAATATTTCTCATAAAAGTGCGACTTGAAAATCTCCCAGGTGATGTGGGTTTGGCACCTTCCAACAGCCTCTTGGTGCCCACTCATCAGAACTCAGCATTGGCCTCCAACATGTAGGTAGCAAAGGCTACCTTTTGCTCCTCAGTGAAGGCCAACACCGTGAAAATCTTCCCAATGACCTAGATCTATTCATCAGCTCGATTCGAGTTGTATGTCCCTCTAAAGCTTGGCAGATTTGCCTTCCTAAACTCAGCAAACTTGAGGTATTCAAGATCTACCTCAACTCCTCTATTATGTCCTTCTGGATTCTCTTCATCCCTTTGCTCCATCTGCTCTATCATGCGGTGAGTAGCAGCAACTTGCTCCTTTATGGCAGCAGGCATTTTATGGAGCGTCCCCATGACTTCCTTGGGAGCTTTCGACTCATTTTGGGGCCTACCATGTCTCCCTGATGCCATTAGTTCGTGGTACACAAAATAGAAGACATTGAGTTAATAAGGCTCAACATTTATGCTGAGTGAACCAGCAACTAAACATAGCCAAAACAGACGATCATGCATGTCTGATCCCTATGTCCCATCATATAGACGAGACTCAAAGCATGACTTAACTAATACATATGCTTAGAAGCATAGCCAGTCCATCCCCAAGCTCTTTAAGGATAAACTGCTCTAATACCAAAATGTAACACCCAAATAGTCCCATTCTATGCTTAAGTCATATTATGGAATTACTAGTTGTTACTTTTGCTCATGGAACTAACATAATGATTTGAAAATACTTTTATATGAAAATAAGGTAAAATTTTTTCTTTGAACAATAACGAATAAACGGTTTTGAAAACCAAGAGCCATGAACACATCATGAATGTATAATACAAACGTCGCTAACTCATACGTACAGTGCGAATAAAATAAATAGAAGCGACAAGAATAACAAATATCTTAAGTAAACATAACATTCATTCCACGACCATTGGTAGTTAATATAATAATACCAAGAGCCATACATAGAGATATAATAGGTCCGATATCTACTATAGGCCCTACAAAATAAACCTAACTGAATACATCAGAAATCCCTATTACCCAAGCAAGCCATACAATAGAATGATAACCCTATAACTACAAACAAAAAGGGCTATCCTCGTGGTCAGCTCCACATACGATCACCACATTACTCATCAGGAAGAAGGAAACTATTCCTGAAACAATCGGAAGCAATGTCACCACATCCTCATCCTTGAGCACGGCTACACCGATGAGGCATAGCATGGGTACGAATGAACCCATGACCATGAATCGGGGGTGGTGTGTGATGAGGGGTTTCTGAAAAAGAAGACGAATTAGATGTTAGGCGAATAACAAATGGGTAGGAGGGCTCGGATGGGTCATTCTCCACATGATAGCTCGGATAGGATAGCTCCGAAGGATCAGAATCCAATGAGGCGGTCGGAGCCAGATAGGTGTCCAAGTTAGACTCATTGTCAGCGGGGTGCCTCAGCGGCTAAAAGTAGGGGCAAATGTCATCCAGGGTAACCTCGTTGTACACTTGATACAGGCAAAAGAATGAGCTCATAACTGGAACCTGAAACGGACTGTCGTGGAAGATATAGACCCTCATCACTGCACTCGCAGACATCACCAAGGCATTCAACACTAGGTTACCATATGCCAAACTGGGAACTCAATGAAGATCACCACTATGTCCGACGCCAACATCCTCTAAAGATGACACAGAAAAGTAAGAGTGAGAAATACTAGATTTCTCAGTAAGATCGCAACTAGACAAATATTGTGTTATCTTCATCGTCCCAGCTACTTCAGGTTTTAATATAAAAATAATGGATAGATATAAGTTCAATTCTAATAATTTCTAAAAACATAAATCTCGAAACGGATTGCTTTTAAGTTTATCATCTTATCCATAATGTCATACATAGGCATACATGCTAACACATGGGATAAACATTCATAATGCATATGAGAAATATAGATACATGCATGACTATGCAACTCATCAACTTGACCATGGTTCTACATTGACTTTACTTTCGTTTTTAGCATGTGCTTAACTTTCTTTACTTTTCCTTCGAAATAGACTACTTTTGGACATGAGCTTATTCCGTGACCGTCGTCATGCAATACTAGACCAAATTAGACTAAGCTGATATTAGTTACCTCTAAGTTGGAGGGTCCTCCATGTCACCCTTGCCTCCCCCATAAAGATCACTTTCCTTACCGAAGTGATTAAGAGGTCATATCCCATTATTTCTTTTCTTATCACTATACTTTACATGTATAGTACTTCTTTGACAAGACGCATTCAATGATATGACTAAGCCCATAATTTTGACGAAAATTTGGCAGCATAATAGCTAGATCAGAGCTTTCCTGAAATGCCAATCATAAAACTTCCAACCAACAGTCCATTATATTCATATCATATCATCATGCTAATCATTCAATCATGAGACAATGCTCAATCAAACTTGTTATTCATCAAGCCAAATGGCATCATACATTCATACCCTAAAGGGGTTTATAGCTGTGTTATTCTTTGTGGAAAATCTTACGAGCCATCATATGATTTCTCGTGGTTACCCACGAGAAAATCACACAGTTAAAATAAATATATATGTAGTCTTTTGGTTATTTAGTTCTTATGTGAAATTACTCTTTACTTGAGTACATGTCTTATGGAACACTTGTTCAAATTAATTAGGTTAGATAATTATTTCCTTTCCTTGAGATAGTGTACTTAGTGATTCCTAGATTCATGGTATGCTCAGAGGCCCTAATCATACTTCTGTTCCCAAGGAGTTCGAGATCCCTCTAATCCTTGGGTCATGACAACGCATAACCATACTCATGAACCCAACAACACCATGTTCACTAATCACCAAGGGAGATTTTTAACTTATCCAAGTTGCAAAGTTTCAAGCTTTTATCATTAACATGACAAGATCTTATCTTAAATATTATAAAAGTTATCATTCTTTATAACGAGGTTATAAAGTTTCATTCTTTGAGAAAAGTATATGCCTCTAGAATTAAGCTCTTGTCCTAAAGATTCATTCTTTATGAAATAATGATGCAAGATATTAACTTTAGAACTAAAAAGTCTTATTCTTTATGTAAGTTGACACTTTTAGTTATTCTAAGACCATCAAGGTCTCAACTTTATAATTTAAAGTTGTCTTAAAGTCTAAAAGATTCCTACTTTTGGAAACAATAATATAAGACATTAACTTTAGAATTAGAAAGTCTGGTTCTTTATAAAAGTTAACACTTTTATGACTCAAAAGTGACATTCTTGCTTAAAGCTTAAAACTTTACTCAATATATTCATCTCAAGGTTCAATCTTTACAAAACTAAAGTGCAAACTTATAACTTTATGACTTAAAGTTACCTTCTTGATTAAAGTTTAAAACTTTATGAAAGGATTTGTATCCAAGAGTCAAACTTTAAGATATAAAGTGACAAGATATCATTTCTATAACTCAAAAAGGCTTCATATTCCCGAAAAGCTTAGACTTCTACATATATTCTTGTCTTCGAGATAAGACAAAATAAAACTTTAAAGAAACACAAAACTTGCGCCACTTTTAAGGTTGCAAGTAACAAACTTTTTGAAATTTCATGCATCAAGAATGTGTTTAGTCTTGTCAAATCAAGAGAAAATGATAAAGATGACAACTTTTCTAATCATAAGCACCATCATAAGAAGATGAACAACTTTCAAACCAAACACCACCAAGCAAATCAAGATCTCATGGATCAAGAAAGGAAAATAGAAACTTTAAAGCACTTAAAGAAAGGAACTTTTCAAAAAATCAAGAACAGCTCATGAACAAGAACGTGAACATAGTTTTCCAACAATAGAAACTTTTGCTCATGAGGAGCATGAAAGATTTTCTCAAGCTTTCACTTGAAGATCATGGTCATGAGAGGAACCAAGCTTCAAGCTTTCTTAAGTGAACAAAACAGAAGAGTGAAGATCACCACCTAGTGATGAAAGTGGTGAGTTCTTGAAGGAGAAAATGAAGATGATGCTTTCTAAGGTGGATGAAGGTATGGTTTTGGAAGAACAAGAAGGGAGCTCTTGATTTCTCTTAAAAATGAAGTTTGTAGTGTTTAGATCTTGTCTCCAAAGACCAAAAGGTGTGGTCTTTGAAGGGCTAAGTGAGAATTTTGGTTATGGTAGTGGTAGAGAAAGGAAGAAGAAGACGAAGAAGAAGAAGAAGAGTGTAAAGAGAAGTTGGAGGATTTGAGTTTAAGAGAGAGAATAGGATGATACAAAATGAAAATGAGATTGTGTGTGTGTTGTTGCTATAGCTGTAGCCTTTAGTGGGTGGGGGGAGAAGATATTTTCTTAATTTTGTGTTAATTAAGGTTTAGGGAGATAAATTGGATGATAGGGAAACAAATCATGTACTTATTCTTACATAAAGCACTCTTGTCTAATGCTTTATGCTTTAGTGACATCACCTTTACTTTATTGTCTAGTTGACTAAATTTGAATTTAATCATGTGATTAAGTGTTCTTGCAACTTAATTAACATGATTAAGCAAGGATTAGTGATTAACACACAAGAATATGATTAAGAAAATTAAACTTGTAATTAAGCTAATTAAGGGTGATTAGTGCTTAATTAAGCTATTAAGAGTTTGACTTGCTTAATTAAAGATTCTCTGATCTTAATTAAGCATTCTCTTAACTTTCTTTCTCATAATTAACTCATGAACACTTCATTACTCCCTTAATTAAGCCTTAATCTCATAATTTCTCATTAAGTGCCTAATTACTTAGGGTTACTGAGTTAATTTAGCACGTCAAGAAATTAAGGATGTTACAGATGCACTCCTCATAGCTCATGAAGAAAGATCGGAGAAATATCGAAAAGCTAATGATTTCCAAGCCAATGTTGCTCAATTCTCTAATGAGTCTCACTCAAGAAAAGATGACAATGCAAGAAATTAGAACTTTAATCCTAAGGAGGTAGATCTAGCAGAGGAGATGGCAAATCTTGTAACATCCTAAGCTTTGAGGGTAAACCAGCATAGGAGGAAGCTCGGACCCAAGGTAAGGGGAAAACTATAAATAGGCAAATCGTAGAAAAAGAAGGGGTGAAAAGGTAATTGTTAGACCACAATAGCAAAGTTATAATTAAGGCTCTACGATTGTCAAGAGGGGCATCCGTAGAAAAATCATGATTTCCGAGATTTTGTAGGCCCCACAACACTGACAGACAACTAAAACTACATGTAATAACTTTATAACTGATATTTTCTACATGCAATTTTAAAGAAAAGTGTGAGATTTCTCATACAGTATATGATATCTCGGGTAACTCCAAGCACTCGAATTGATAGTCGGACATCTTGAATTAATCAGCAAGGATCCTATATTATCTGGGGGCATGAGTATTAGTGAAAAATCGTAAGATGTATAGCTAGAAATTAACCACACAGATCTTCTTGGTGGCTAAAGATGAGCCACTCAAATTTTAACTTAGGAGAATTTTATTTTTGTTTCAAATCCACCAATGAGATTTAGCCTACTAACTTAAGAAGTAAGTCAATACTTCTTTTTTTTGTCCCCCTAAAGTTTCGGCCACCACCACCACTTACCTTCCTCATGTTTTTCCTTCTTCTCACCACCACCATGGCTATGAGCTTCAAGCTCATAGTTGATGGCCTTCTTGGTCTCAAAACACCTTGCTCCTTTTATGAAAATTTATCCTCTCCTCTTTTATCAAACCCCTCTAGGCTACACTTTTAGGATAGCGATACGTAATGCTTAGGTGTGTTAAGTAAATAAAGTTAAAGAAAGACAAGTGCACTTGAATGATTACATGATATGTGCATTAGCATATGCATATTTGAGTATATTATTACTATACTGCAATACTATGATAATTATGATTGAAATTTTATGTTGTTACTATTACTATGCTTGATATGAACCATGACAAGTGATTGTTAAAAGTAATTCACTTTGAGAACTATATTTTCAAACTTAAAATTGAACCAGTGCCTATATATATATATATATATGTGTCCACATTTTCATAACAAACCAAAGTGGTTGGAATGTTTATGATGACACTCTGTATGATTAGTGGTTTGAGTCTACCTACCAAGAACTTTAGGTTCTCACTACCTGTTTGTATGTGTCCATAAACATTCTAGTCTATAAATTAAACACCAAGGCTGTAGCAAAGTTGTGGCACTACTATGGACCAAGAACATTGACTCGAGTAGCAAGACTAGTGGTAGATATGAGAATATGGAACAATACATGTTCTGTGTTTCCTATTAGGGAAGTCTTTATAAATAGTATTTTTACAAGTTATATATATAGTGAACACTTGAGATTGTAATATTTTAAGATTGTAAAGAATAGTGAAGTATGAATTTAAGGGCCATATATTATATCTTCTTATTTTTAAAGAATTTCACAGTAACCGTAATAGCCTCGAAATGTAGATCCATGGCTCGAGCATGGGATATATGTTTGGAGGATATTACAATAATCACCCAACTAATTACCCAATTACATACCTACACATCAATACCATTCAATTCAAGCATATAAAAGAGTAAGAGGCAAAGAATTAAGAAAACACATCATGCATTAAAATTAAAGAGTAAGGATTTAGGATACAACTCTTGAAGTTCTTTAGAGAATTCCTAAGCTAGCCTCCAACTCTACTCCTCCACAGGAATTTATAACCAAAATAGAAAATAAAGAGTGATGGTGGAAAGATGGGAGGGCAAGAAGAAGAGAGGAGAAGAGGAGTGAAAAATTAAAAAAGTTGGAGAAAAGGATCTCCCTTTTGCATCTTTGTCTTCTCACTACTTCTCAGACCTAGATTGTAAAAATTAAACATTTTCCTTAAGTTTAAATTATTCCTCTACCTCTTAGCTTTAAGTGGACACCAAATTTCGTTAATTTGGACTTGAAATGAGAGAGTTATGATTCAATCTTTGTAGCATGTCCAAGTTGTACCTCTTTTCGCATCAATCTACTTCAACAATCAATAAGCCCATCAAAATATCACTATTTATGAGAGTGATCATCATATGAATTAAAGCTTTATATCTTGGCTTTCAAATGGCATTAGTTTCACCTTAATCGAATGTCTACAACTCAAGTAATGGCCTAATTAGTACACACTACTTGGGTTCTAGTACCAACAGCCCTATTCCAATTTCATGGCCAATTCGGCCCAATAGTTATCTGATCTAGCTTTCAACTTCTTCACCAAAGTTGTAGATCTTTCTCTCGGTTTTCATACAATAATTTTTTTTTAATTTTTAGTGATTCATAACTCAAGGTATGCCCGAAATACAGAAACAATGTAAATTTATAATAGTGCTAAAAAATACAATTAAACCTAATTAAATCCCAAACTCATAAAATGTGTCCAATATTGATCAATTAAGCACAAAAAGGCTCAATAGACTAAATATGAGAGTTAATCAATGTATTAGAATGTTACTTATCACCTATTTTGCTAATTCTAATGATGTAGGGACTTAAATGTCATTTTTTAAATGTTATGGGGTCTAAATGTAAATAGCTTCTGGGTTCTAAGTATAGTTACTAAAAATATTGGGGCAGTTCCATAAACACAAAAATTTGTACTATAGGGGTATTTTTGTCTTTTCTTAATTTTTAGTATACGACAGTATCACACTACCTTGTAGTTCTTAGTGTAAGGATCGTCATGGTATAGTGTTATTTGAGAAATTCTCACACTGCCTAAGTGAAATGAATTGAAATTCTTATTATGCTATATTAAGAAAAATCAGGATGTTACATGAGGTGCATTATGTAAATACCGGGATCCCCAATGTCCTATATGTATGTTGTTTATTGTAGAGAGAGGATCAATATTTTGGGAACTGAACCAAGTATTGTAACATCCTCAATTTCATGTTGTGCTAAATTACCTCAGTAACTCGAAGTAATTAGGCACTTAATGAGAAATTATGAGATTAAGGCTTAATTAAAGGGTTGACTCGGATGAGAAGAGTCAAGAGAATGCTTAATCGAGATTAGATAATCTCTAATTAAACAAGTCAGAGCCTTATAGCTTAATTAAGCACTAATCGCCCTTAATTAACTTACTCGAGTTTAATTAAGGTTAATTAAGCTTAATCGTAAGATTAAATTTTGTTAATCGTGTTCTTGTGTGTTAATCACTAATCCTTGCTTAATCACCTTAATTAAGTTGTATGAGCACTTAATCACATGATTAAATTCAAATTTAGTCAACTAGACAATAAAGTAGAGAGTGATGTCATTAAAGCATAAAGCATTAGACAAGACTACTTTATGTAAGAGTTTGACCATGCTTTGTCTCCCCATCATCCCATTTGTCCCCTTAATCACTAATTAACACAAGATGACACAAAATTAAGCAAAATATCTCACCCTCCTCCCTTAATCATGGACGCCATCTTCTCTCTCTCCCTCCTTCATCCATTTTCATTTTCACTCATCCTATTCTCTCTCTTCAAGCCAAATTCTCCAACTTCTCTCTAAAACTCTCTTCATCTTCTTCTTCCTTTCTCCACCACCACCACCCTAAACCACTCACTTAACCCTTCAAAGACCTCATCTTTGGGTCTTTGGAGACAAGATCTAAACACTACAACCTCCATTGTCACAAGATCTCAAGAGCTTCTCCTTCCTTCTTGCCAAAACCGCCACCATCATCATCAAGAGGAGCCATCATCTTCTTCTTCCTCCTCTCTTGTTTTTGCGCCACCTTCAAGAAAGGTAGTGATCTTCATCTTTTTCATTTTGTTTGCTCAAGAAAGCTTGGAGCTTGGGTCTTTCATGACCAAGATCTCTAAGTGAAAACTTGAGAAGATCCTTCATGTTCTTCATGTGTTCTTAAGTTTCCTCTTTTAGAAAAATATGTTCTTGATGTTCTTCATGTGTTCTTAAGTTTCCTCTTTTAGAAAAATGTGTTCTTCATGTTCTTCATGTGTTCTTAAGTTTCCTCTTTTGGAAAAATGTGTTCTTGACGTTCTTCATGTGTTCTTAAGTTTCCTCTTTTAGAAAAATATGTTCTTGATGTTCTTCATGTGTTCTTAAGTTTCCCCTTTTAGTAAAATGTGTTCTTGATGATCTTCATGTGTTCTTAAGTTTCCTCTTTTGGAAAAATGTGTTCTTGACGTTCTTCATGTGTTCTTAAGTTTCCTCTTTTAGAAAAATATGTTCTTGATGTTCTTCATGTGTTCTTAAGTGTCCTCTTTTAGAAAAATGTGTTCTTGATGTTTTTCATGTGTTCTTAAGTTTCCCCTTTTAGTAAAATGTGTTCTTGATGATCTTCATGTGTTCTTAAGTTTCCCTTTGGAAAAATATGTTCTTGATGTTCTTCATGTGTTCTTAAGTTTCCTCTTTTAGAAAAATATGTTCTTGATGTTCTTCATGTGTTCTTAAGTTTCCTCTTTTAGAAAAATATGTTCTTGATGTTCTTCATGTGTTCTTAAGTCTCCTCTTTTGGAAAAATATGCTCTTGATGTTCTTCATGTGTTCTTAAGTTTCTTCTTTTAGAAAAATGTGTTCTTAAGTTTCCTCTTTTAGAAAAATATGTTCTTGATGTTCTTCATGTGTTCTTAAGTTTCCTCTTTTAGAAAAATATGTCCTTGATGTTCTTCATGTGTTCTTAAGTTTCCTCTTTTGGAAAGATATGTTCTTGATGTTCTTCATGTGTTCTTAAGTTTCCTCTTTTAGAAAAATATGTTCTTGATATTCTTCATGTGTTCTTAAGTTTCCTCTTTTCGTAAAATATGTTCTTGATGTTCTTGATGTGTTCTTAAGTTTCTTCTTTTGGAAACCTATGTTCTTATTGATCTCTAGCTTAAAGTTGTTCCTTTCTCTTTATGATGAGTGAATGATTAGAAAAGCTTCACCTTTCTATGTTTCCATGATTTGATAAGACTATGAACCTTCTCAAAGTTTTAGACTTTTTATTCTAAAAGCTAGTAGCTTGTATCGTTATTTCATAAAGATCCAATCTTAAGATAAGAGCTTAATGTCAAAGGCACTTACTTTCATAAAGAATAAGACTTTATGACTACTTTATAAAGAATGACAACTTTAATAATGTTTAAGGCAAAACCTTGGTATGTTATTAGTAAAAGTTTAAAACTTTGCAACTTGACTAAGTTAAAAGTCACCCTTGGTGATTAGTGAACATTGGTGTTGTTGGGTTCATGATGTGGTTATGCGTTGTCATGACCCAAGGATTAGAGGGATCTCGAACTCCTTGGGAGCAGTATATGATTAGGGCTCTAAGCATACCATGAACCTAGGAATCACTAAGTGCGATATCTCAAGAAAAGGAAACAATCACATAATTTAATTAATTTGAACAAGTGTTTCATAAGACATGTACTTAAGTAAAGCATACTTTCATCCAAGGACCAAGTAACTAAAAGACTATAAACACATATCCTAACTATGTGATTCTATCATGGGAAATCATGTGATGATTCATAATATTCTTCGTAAAGAACAACACAACTATAAACCCCTTTAGGGTATGAATATGTGATGCCACTTGGCATGATGAATGATGAGATTGATTGAGCTTTGTCTCATGATTGAATGATAAGTGTGATGATATGATATAGATATGATGAACTATTGGTTGAATGTTGATGATTGGCATTTTGGGAAGCTCCTGCCTAGCTGCTATGTCACGGATTTGCGCCAAAATTATGGACTTAGTCATATCATTGCATGCGTCTAGTCAAGGAGTTATGCATGTAAAGTATAAAGATAAGAAAAGAATCAATGGGACGTGACCCTTCAATCACTTCGGTAAGGGAAGTGAGAGACGGCGATCCACAAAGACTCAAGGAACCTCTATGAGGGAGGCAAGGGTGACATGGAGGACCCTCCAACTTAGAGGTAACCAATATCGGCTCAGTCTGATTTGGTTAGTACTGCGTGACGACGGTCACGGAATGAGCTCATGTCCAAAAGCTGTCTATTTCAAAGGAAAGTAAAGAATGTTAAGCACGTGCTAAAAATGAAAGTAAAGTCAACAGTATAACCATGGTTAAGTCTATGATGATGCACCTCCTTGCATGTACTGATGTTGTCCATTTGCATTATAAATGTTTATTCTATGTTTCAGCATGTATGTTAGATTATGATGATGTAGTTATGATGTTAAATCTAAAAGCAACCCGCTTCGGGGTTTAAGTTTTCAAAATCATTAAAATTGAACTCATATCTGTCCACTGCTTTTATAATTAAACCCGAAGTGGCTGGGACGATGACGATGACACAAAGTGTTTGTCTAGTCGCGATCCCATCGAGAAATCTTGCATTTCTCACTCCTACGTTTCCGTGTCGTCTTCAGATGGAGTTGATAGCATCAATGGTAGCACTACTGACAATACCTGACTGGATAAGACGAGGAGCTGCCATGTTTCTTCACCTAGCTAAGGAGAATCAGGAGAGTAGCATAGTATCTTCATTTTCTTATGAGCCCTAATTAGGCAGTTCATGTGTAATTAAGAGCATGTAGGAAGTCATGCTGCTTAATTTGACATATTACGTATGTGATACTTATTAAGTGTAATGATGACCTTGATTATCTCTGATTGCATTCTTGGCTTAAGGTATTGTGTTATGTTGTTTCCATTTTGTCATATGTCTCATTAATAACTCAGCGATATGAAGAACAACGTTCACACGTATGCGAGTAAGTAAGTGCATAAAGGCTCAGTTTCCAAGCATAAAGGTTTTACAAAAAAAATTTACATGCTATTTTCGTATATTACGCTAATTTCATTAGACAAGAACTTCCGCTAGTTAAGAGTAACAACTAGTGATGCCATAAAATGACTTAAGCATAGTATGGTATTATTAGGGTGTTACATTTTTGGTATCAGAGCAGTTCGTCCTTGTAGAGCCTGGGGATGGACTGACTATGCTTCTAAGCATACTCTGTCATGTGTTAGAAATCATGCCATGGATCTTACTACAGGGGTAAGATATAGAAATTAGGTAGGCATGACTGTCTGGTTGTGAATGTGATTGGCTACTGCCACACTTAGCTTGGTATTGAGCTTGATCAACTCAATATCATTGTTTGTGTGTCCAGGAACTGATGACTTCTAACCGGCAGAATAGGTTGCGAGGCGAATCTACCACCTTGGGTATGGCAAATGTGATGAATGTTTCTCCTACACGGGTCTTAGCTGTGAGGGGACAGATTGCCATAACTAATCGAGCCTTAGGAGGAATAGCAGGAATTGAGGCTGACCCAGAATACTTGAAGTTCGCTAAGTTTATGAAGACTAATCCACCAGCTTTCCAACGAGACTTCAACTCTAAGGAAGTTGAGGGATGGATCGAGGCACTAGAAGGGACATTCTCTGTGTTAGGTTGTACGGGGCTACAGAAAGCAACATTTGCTACCTATATGCTGGAGGCTGATGCTGAAGCTTGGTGGGCCAATGCAAGAAGGATGATCGAGGATTCCCAGACCCCCATTGCCTGGGAGGTGTTCAAGGCTGCACTCTACGGTAAATGCGCCATGCCAAAGAAAGACGCTTCTGGAAGAAGGACAGTTTCTCAATACCAAGGGACTAGGTACAACCCGTACTGCAAGAGACAACCACAGTTTGGAAGGGGCACAGGTGGTCAGTTACCAAAGTAAATAGTGACCCCTAGGTGCCCCAAGTGTGGCAAGAATCATGGAGGACGACCCTGCTTAGCAGGACAAAATGTTTGTTTCTGATGCGGAAAGTCTGGACATATGGCCAAGGATTACACTGTCAAGCTGTTACCCCCTGCCAACAAGCCCCAACACCAAGAAAAGGTTCTTTGCCCTTAATGCTGAGGAGGCCACTCAATCCAATGATCGGATCCAAGGTAAGCGCGAGGTTAATGGTAAAATCTTACCTGTACTATATGATTCTGGAGTTACACACTCCTTTATTTCTCATGATTGTGTGGATAGACTGGGATTGTCCGTGTCCGAATTGCCTTATATGTTAATTGTTTCTACTCCTGCTGGAAAACCAGTTAAGACTTGTCATTGTTGCTTGAGTTGTCGATTCCAAATTGATGGTAGGTCTTTCGTAGCAAATTTGATTTGTTTTCCTTTGTCTGGTTTGGATTTGATTCTAAGCATGGATTAGCTCTCTGCTAACCATGCTATGATAAATTGTTCTAAGAAATCTATTGTTTTTCTTCCTATACCTGTTAAGCCTGTTGAACCTGTTAGTTTGTTTTTGAATTATGTTAGGATAGGGAGTAGTGAGTTTGGTAATTAGGGATATATTCTCCTTATGGCAAGTGAAGTGGAACTCAAGCAGGAATTGGAAGAGATCCCAGTAGTTAGGAGTACCCAGATGTATTCCCTGACGACATACCTGAGTTTCCCCCGGAAAGGGAAATCGAGTTTCTACAGAGTTGGTGCCGGGCATTGGGCCAATCTCTATAGCACCCTATAGAATGTCCCCACTAGAGTTGTCGGAGTTGAAGGGACAATTGGAAGAGTTGTTAGAAAAGAAGTTTGTAAGACCTAGTGCCTCACCTTGGGGAGCCTTGCTACTTGTGAAAAGAAGGATGGCAAGATGAGGTCAGGTATGGATTACAGACAATTAAACAAGGTTACTGTTAAGAACAAGTATCCCTTGCCTAGGATAGATGACCTCATGGACCAACTGCGAGGTGCAGCTGTGTTCTCTAAGATTGATCCGAGATCCTGGATATCATCAAATAAGGGTGAAAGAGGAGGATATACCTAAGACAGCTTTTAGGACAAGGCATGGGCATTATGAGTTTACGGTGATGTCGTTTAGATTGACTAATGCCCCATTGTTTTCATGGATTATATGAACAGGATCTTTAGACCCTATTTGGACAAGTTTGTAGTTGTTTTTATAGATGATATTCTCATATATTCTAGGACAAAGGAGGAACATGAGAAACATTTGAGGGTTGTGTTAAGGATCTTAAGGGAAAAGAAGCTTTATGCCAAGTTATCTAAGTGTGAATTCTGGATGGAGGAAGTAAAGTTCTTAGGGCATGTGGTGTCACAAGGAGGTAGCGCTGTGGACCCAAGTAAGATTGAGGCTATGATGAATCGGGAGAGGCCAACCTCAGTGATTGAGATACAGAGTTTCTTGGATTTAGCCGGTTACTACCGTAGGTTTATCAAAAGATTTTCCCAGATATCTTTACCCTTAACTAAGTTGACGAGGAAGGATGCCCTGTTTGTGTGGACAATGGACTGTGAGAAGAGCTTTCAAGAGCTAACAGGTAAGTTAACCTCAACCCCAATATTAGCTTTGCCAAACCCTAGTGGACCGTTCGAGGTTTACTATGATGCCTCTGGGAGAGGTTCAGGTTGTGTCTTGATGCAGAACAGGAACGTGGTGGCTTATGCCTCTAGGCAGTTGAAGCCTCACGGGTTAATTACTCAACCCATGACTTAGAGTTAGCGGCTATATTGTTTGCCTTGAAGATATGGAGGCATTATCTGTATGGTGTAAGGTTTGAAGTGTTTTCTGATCATAAGAGTTTGAAGTATCTCTTTGATCAAAAGAAGTTGAATATAAGGTAAAGGAGATGGATGGAGTTTCTAAAGGATTATGATTTTGGATTGAACTATCATCCTGGGAAAGCCAATGTGGTGGCTGACGCGTTAAGTCAGAAATCCTTGTATGTGTCATGGATGATGGTCAAGGAGGATGAGCTAGTAAGGAGCTTTAGAGACCTTAACCTTGGAGTTATGTTGACCCCCCTCATAGTTTAAGATTGAATTAGCTTAGGATGACGAGCGATTTCAAGAGTCAAATTGCTCAAGCCCAAGGCGAGGAAGAGGATTTCCTGGAAACCTTGGCGTCGGTGGAAGAAGGAAAGTTGAAGGGTTTTGCTCAAGGTACAGATGGACAGTTGAAGAAGACTATCTAAACTTTGGGGGATATGTTGAGAGCTTGTGTTTTGGACAACCGAGGAAGTTGGGATAAATACTTACCTTTGATCGAGTTTGCCTATAACAATAGTCATCATGCAAGTATTGGTATGGCACCCTATGAAGCTTTGTATGGAAGGAAGTGCCAATCTCCCCTATGTTGGTTTGAACCGGGTGAGCAAAGCCTACTAGGACCTGATCTTGTGAGGCAGACCACAGAGCAAGTCAAAAGGATTAGGGACAGAATTCTTACGGCCCAAAGCCGTCAAAAGAGTTATGCGGATAAGAGGAGAAAGCCCCTAGAGTTCCAAGAAGGAGAACATGTATTCCTGAAAATCACTCCTACGACCGGTATAGGTAGAGCCATGACGGTCAAAAGTTAAGCCCCCGTTTCCTTGGCCCTTTTCAAATTTTAAAACGTGTCGGGTCAGTTGCTTACCAAATAGCCTTACCTCCAAATTTGTCAAACCTTCACGATGTCTTCCATGTGTCTCAATTGAGAAAATACCACTCCGATCCTAGTCATCTACTTGAGCTTGAAAGTGTACAGTTAAGGGAGGACCTAACTTTCAACCTACCGCCATCTCGGATCGCGGATCGTGGGGCAAAACAGCTGAGGAGTAAGACGGTACCCTTGGTCAAGGTGGCTTGGGGTAGAGGGAATATGGAAGAATATACGTGGGAGCTGGAGGCCGAAATAAAGAACGAGTATCTGAATTTGTTTACAGGTAATGAATTTTGAGGGCAAAATTCTTTTTAAGGTGAGGAGAAATGTAACATCCTCAATTTCATGTTGTGCTAAATTACCTCAGTAACTCGAAGTAATTAGGCACTTAATGAGAAATTATGAGATTAAGGCTTAATTAAAGGGTTGACTCGGATGAGAAGAGTCAAGAGAATGCTTAATCGAGATTAGATAATCTCTAATTAAACAAGTCAGAGCCTTATAGCTTAATTAAGCACTAATCGCCCTTAATTAACTTACTCGAGTTTAATTAAGGTTAATTAAGCTTAATCGTAAGATTAAATTTTGTTAATCGTGTTCTTGTGTGTTAATCACTAATCCTTGCTTAATCACCTTAATTAAGTTGTATGAGCACTTAATCACATGATTAAATTCAAATTTAGTCAACTAGACAATAAAGTAGAGAGTGATGTCATTAAAGCATAAAGCATTAGACAAGACTACTTTATGTAAGAGTTTGACCATGCTTTGTCTCCCCATCATCCCATTTGTCCCCTTAATCACTAATTAACACAAGATGACACAAAATTAAGCAAAATATCTCACCCTCCTCCCTTAATCATGGACGCCATCTTCTCTCTCTCCTCCTCATCCATTTTCATTTTCACTCATCCTATTCTCTCTCTTCAAGCCAAATTCTCCAACTTCTCTCTAAAACTCTCTTCATCTTCTTCTTCCTTTCTCCACCACCACCACCCTAAACCACTCACTTAACCCTTCAAAGACCTCATCTTTGGGTCTTTGGAGACAAGATCTAAACACTACAACCTCCATTGTCACAAGATCTCAAGAGCTTCTCCTTCCTTCTTGCCAAAACCGCCACCATCATCATCAAGAGGAGCCATCATCTTCTTCTTCCTCCTCTCTTGTTTTTGCGCCACCTTCAAGAAAGGTAGTGATCTTCATCTTTTTCATTTTGTTTGCTCAAGAAAGCTTGGAGCTTGGGTCTTTCATGACCAAGATCTCTAAGTGAAAACTTGAGAAGATCCTTCATGTTCTTCATGTGTTCTTAAGTTTCCTCTTTTAGAAAAATATGTTCTTGATGTTCTTCATGTGTTCTTAAGTTTCTTAAGTTTCCTCTTTTAGAAAAATGTGTTCTTCATGTTCTTCATGTGTTCTTAAGTTTCCTCTTTTGGAAAAATGTGTTCTTGACGTTCTTCATGTGTTCTTAAGTTTCCTCTTTTAGAAAAATATGTTCTTGATGTTCTTCATGTGTTCTTAAGTGTCCTCTTTTAGAAAAATGTGTTCTTGATGTTCTTCATGTGTTCTTAAGTTTCCCCTTTTAGTAAAATGTGTTCTTGATGATCTTCATGTGTTCTTAAGTTTCCTCTTTTGGAAAAATGTGTTCTTGACGTTCTTCATGTGTTCTTAAGTTTCCTCTTTTAGAAAAATATGTTCTTGATGTTCTTCATGTGTTCTTAAGTGTCCTCTTTTAGAAAAATGTGTTCTTGATGTTTTTCATGTGTTCTTAAGTTTCCCCTTTTAGTAAAATGTGTTCTTGATGATCTTCATGTGTTCTTAAGTTTCCCCTTTTGGAAAAATATGTTCTTGATGTTCTTCATGTGTTCTTAAGTTTCCTCTTTTAGAAAAATATGTTCTTGATGTTCTTCATGTGTTCTTAAGTCTCCTCTTTTGGAAAAATATGCTCTTGATGTTCTTCATGTGTTCTTAAGTTTCTTCTTTTAGAAAAATGTGTTCTTAAGTTTCCTCTTTTAGAAAAATATGTTCTTGATGTTCTTCATGTGTTCTTAAGTTTCCTCTTTTAGAAAAATATGTCCTTGATGTTCTTCATGTGTTCTTAAGTTTCCTCTTTTGGAAAGATATGTTCTTGATGTTCTTCATGTGTTCTTAAGTTTCCTCTTTTAGAAAAATATGTTCTTGATATTCTTCATGTGTTCTTAAGTTTCCTCTTTTCGTAAAATATGTTCTTGATGTTCTTGATGTGTTCTTAAGTTTCTTCTTTTGGAAACCTATGTTCTTATTGATCTCTAGCTTAAAGTTGTTCCTTTCTCTTTATGATGAGTGAATGATTAGAAAAGCTTCACCTTTCTATGTTTCCATGATTTGATAAGACTATGAACCTTCTCAAAGTTTTAGACTTTTTATTCAAAAAGCTAGTAGCTTGTATCGTTATTTCATAAAGATCCAATCTTAAGATAAGAGCTTAATGTCAAAGGCACTTACTTTCATAAAGAATAAGACTTTATGACTACTTTATAAAGAATGACAACTTTAATAATGTTTAAGGCAAAACCTTGGTATGTTATTAGTAAAAGTTTAAAACTTTGCAACTTGACTAAGTTAAAAGTCACCCTTGGTGATTAGTGAACATTGGTGTTGTTAGGTTCATGATGTGGTTATGCGTTGTCATGACCCAAGGATTAGAGGGATCTCGAACTCCTTGGGAACAGAAGTATGATTAGGGCCTCTAAGCATACCATGAACCTAGGAATCACTAAGTGCGCTATCTCAAGAAAAGGAAACAATCACATAATTTAATTAATTTGAACAAGTGTTTCATAAGACATGTACTTAAGTAAAGCATACTTTCATCCAAGGACCAAGTAACTAAAAGACTATAAACACATATCCTAACTATGTGATTCTATCATGGGAAATCATGTGATGATTCATAATATTCTTCAGAAAGAACAACACAACTATAAACCCCTTTAGGGTATGAATATGTGATGCCACTTGGCATGATGAATGATGAGATTGATTGAGCTTTGTCTCATGATTGAATGATAAGTGTGATGATATGATATAGATATGATGAACTATTGGTTGAATGTTGATGATTGGCATTTTGGGGAAGCTCCGGTCTAGCCGTTATGCTGGATTTCCGTCAAAATTATGGACTTAGTCATATCATTGCATGCGTCTAGTCAAGGAGTTATGCATGTAAAGTATAAAGATAAGAAAAGAATCAATGGGACGTGACCCTTCAATCACTTCGGTAAGGGAAGTGAGAGACGGCGATCCACAAAGACTCAAGGAACCTCTATGAGGGAGGCAAGGGTGACATGGAGGACCCTCCAACTTAGAGGTAACCAATATCGGCTCGATCGATTTGGTTAGTACTGCGTGACGACGGTCACGGAATGAGCTCATGTCCAAAAGCAGTCTATTTCAAAGGAAAGTAAAGAATGTTAAGCACGTGCTAAAAATGAAAGTAAAGTCAACAAAGATAACCATGGTTAAGTCTATGATGATGCACCTCCTTGCATGTAATCGATGTTGTCCATTTGCATTATAAATGTTTATTCTATGTTTCAGCATGTATGTTAGATTATGATGATGTAGTTATGATGTTAAATCTAAAAGCAACCCGCTTCGGGGTTTAAGTTTTCAAAATCATTAAAATTGAACTTATATCTGTCCACTGCTTTTATAATTAAACCCGAAGTGGCTGGGACGATGACGATGACACAGTGTTTGTCTAGTCGCGATCCTACTGAGAAATCTTGCATTTCTCACTCCTCGCTTCCTTGTCGCCTTCAGATGGAGTTGATAGCATCAATGGTAGCACTAATGACAATACCGACTGGATAAGACGAGGAGTCGCCATGTTTCTTCACCTAGCTAAGGAGAATCAGAGAGTAGCATAGTATCTTCATTTTCTTATGAGCCCTAATTGGGCGAGTTCATGTGTAATTAAGAGCATGTAGGAAGTCATGTCGCTTAATTTGACATATTACGTATGTGATACTTATTAAGTGTAATGATGACCTTGATTATCTCTGATTGCATTCTTGGCTTAAGGTATTGTGTTATGTTGTTTCCATTTTGTCATATGTCTCATTAATAACTCAGCGATATGAAGAACAACGTTCACACGTATGCGAGTAAGTAAGTGCGTAAAGGCTCAGTTTCCAAGCATAAAGGTTTTACAAAAAAAATTTACATGCTATTTTCGTATATTACGCTAATTTCATTAGACAAGAACTTCCGCTAGTTAAGAGTAACAACTAGTGATGCCATAAAATGACTTAAGCATAGTATGGTATTATTAGGGTGTTACAAGTATAAAAGAGACTGCTCATTTTTTTCTGGAAAATTTGTATGTTAAGGCTTGGTAGGGGACTTTTTTTCCTATGCGCCAATCATGGCCGAAGTTAGGTCATGACAATTTATTTGTTTAAATTTTTTTTTTTTGGACATATCTATTCTTCTTCTATGTCACTTACTTCACACACTTTTGGGCTTTGTACCCAGGCCTTGGAATGCCATAGGACTAGAAGGAGCCTTAGCGATGTAATTTTGAGGCTTATTAATAATGAACTAGCAAGTATATTAGCTTGTACAAGTAATAAAAAGTGAGTAGATTATTGTTCCTATGAGATGTGACCAAGCACAAGGAATAAAGAGAAAGGAAGTTATGGAGATTTCTTCATATAGATGTTCTGATTTCTTGCAAGCACAACATCAAAACAACTTCAAGTTAGCTTTCTTAATCTCCATTTGCCAAGATTGTCCAAATTTGACCTCAAATCCTCATTATGCACCTAAAAATCATTAAATAACATAACTCCCAAGGGGTGAATCAATTTATAACTAATTAGATTATTAATGGTAAATTCAACTATGGAAAGCACTCAAAACCATGTCAGAACTAACAATAGATGTGTCTTTTCCTTGCACATCACTTATGCTTCCCTGACTATCATCGATTTTCCAGCTTATATTATTACTGAAGTTTCGAGCTACCATCCTTATGATCAAACTTACAAAACTGGGTTCTTATCCTAGGGGTAAGGGCAATATGGGAACCGCTAACCTTTAGAATTCTAGATGTGTCTAAAAACCATACACTAACAGAGTCACCTAGAAGTCTAGATTGAGATGTGAGTCATGTTTGTTCGAAATAAGCTTTTCTCTGAGCATAGGATAGTATTTAGTTGGCAAAGTTAGGGATTTGATTCGCTCTTTTTGCCCTCTCTCGTTCTTCACTGATTTTTTATTTTAAAAATAAGGTTAAAATTAGTTTTTGGTCCTTACATATGTCCCAAATTTTGGTTTTACTTCTTACACTAAAAAAATTTTGGTTTAGGTCCCCATAGTGGTACTCTATTAAGGAATCAGTCCCTACTATTAGAAAATTGCTAGATAGTATTAGTTTTTACTGACATGACTAATAGGATCTATCGTAGATATGGTATATTGTCAGCTCTAAAACGACAACTTTTAAGCTTTTTTTAGGCCTAAATGGACTTTTTCTAAAAATGGAAAAGTGGCTAAAACAATATCAAAATGGCCTTTTAAGCCAAAACAACATTAATCGAGTTTTACTATGTCCTATGTCAACTCTTGTTAACCACATCAGTAAAAGTTAACATTGTCTAATAAATTTTTAATGGTAAGGAGTAACTCAATAGTCAATACAAACAAAAATTGGGACACGTGTAGGGACTAAAACCTAGTTTTAGCCTATAAATGAAATTTAATATTTACTAACAAATCAAATTTCATATTCTACTTTTTTTTATTATTTATCTTAGTTTTTATTTTTGTCCTCTTTTCTTGCACATGCTCATTTCAATAGTTAAAAGAAATAAAAAAATATTTTTTCATAAGCTCTTTTTTTTTTTTTTTTAAATTATAGGCTTTTCATGTCTATTTCTAAACAAAATTAAAAAAAATTCAAAAATCTAAAAATATGGAAACAAATTTAATTTACCATTTTGAATTTTGTCTTACATTTTTTTGAATAATTGAAGAACTCAAACGTTAAGTTAGCATTGATATCATTAATTCTTTTGAAATTCTCAGATTTCGTCATTCTGTTGCGTTGAAAGTTTGCTTAAGTCAGAACTTCTATCCTAGCTTGTTCTCATTCCAAGCAATTAATCCTAGAACATACAGAAATGGGTGATCATGATGAAAATATGAGGAACCCATGCCTACAATGGAGCAAAGAATTGAAAAATTAGAGGGAAATTTTGAGCAAAATCTGAATCTGCTGATGGAATTATCTCCGAACAAGGAAATGACAAGTTCTAATGGCAATTCAACCAATAACATTTCCAACTCTATTAAACAACCCAATGGCACCAATGCTTGAGTTTGCTATACTATTCAAATGAATGAAGATGGCATAGCTGGAGTTGTTGTAATCACCCCTCCAAATTCTCACCAAGGAGCCTCTCCCAAACCTGATAATGGAGCGATGAGTTTAAATGGGAGGATTGACATGATTTGTCAAGCCCACTCAAATTAAAATAAATTCTTTCAAACTTGTAGTATCAGGACCAGTCAAATCGTTTCCTTAAAGACCTCAAGCACTGTTCATCTCGATAAAAAAAACAATTAAAAAATAGGGTAGTTTTTATTAATTGAAAACATAAAATGCTAAAGTGGTGGAAAAATCAATAAATCAAAATAACCAACCCAAGAACTATTTAAAATATTTAGTTTTACTCTATCAAAGATCAAAAAGATATTATTTACACCAATTTCATGGTTTCCCTAAGTTGAACCGAAAGCTTGAACTCAACCCAAAATTCTCAACTAGGGAAGGTCCTAGAATTTGACTAATCAAAGATAGACAAATTTAAACAAGTACAAAATTCATGTTGAATCAAGGTTAGTTTAAAGAACTTGCACATTAAAAATCCAAGGGTACAAAACCGTAACACAAGCCTTTACTTGCAAATGATAAAACTAAAATCAATCAATTCAATTTCATCATAGAAGTCAATTCAAATCAACACAAAGAGAAACCTTATTCATGAAAATCAAAATTGAGAAAGGGAAGAAAAGATGAAACTGAAATATGAATTGTATTAAAGAAAAGGATCTCAAGATCAAACAAAATTTCCTTTAAGATTCCTGAGTTACAAAAGTTTAGCTTTCCATAGCCATGGAGAACACCAAAACACAATCCTAAGAGTAGAAGAAAGGACCAGAGGTAGAGAGGAGAAAAACAAGGATTCAAAAATGGAAGGGGGAGAATGTGTATCTATGACCATTTATTTTCATTTTTTATATTCCTTTAAAATAAAAACCCTAAAAACATTAAAGCCAAGATTGCCTTAAGTTTTAAACTTGATCTTCTTCTTCTTAGCTTTAATCGGAGATTTGATGAAAGGTTTATGTTAAAAACACTCCATCAGTATCTCTTATAGAAACTATGATATTCAAGCAATTCAAAGGTCCTTAATACATGCTGTTTGTAACATCCTCAATTTCGTGTCGTACTAAATTACCTCAGTAACCCTGAGTAATTAGGCACTTAATGAGAAATTATGAGATTAAGGCTTAATTAAGGGATTAACAAAGAGTTATAAGTCAACTCGGATGAGAAAAGTCAGAAGAATGCTTAATCCATATTAGAAAATCTCTAATTAAACAAGTCAGAGCCTTAATGGTTTAATTAAGTACTAACCGCCCTTAATTAGCTTAATCGAATTTAATTAAGGATAATTAAGCTTAATCGCAAGATTAATTTTTGTTAATCATGTTCTTGTGTGTTAATCACTAATCCTTGCTTAATCATATTAATTAAGTTGCAAGAGCACTTAATCACATGATTAAATTCAAATTTAGTCAACTAGACAATAAAGTAAAGAGTGATCTCACTAAAGCATAAAGTATTAGACAAGACTACTTTATGTAAGAGTTTGACTATGTTTTGTCTCCCCATCATCCAATTTGTCCCCTTAATCACTAATTAACACAAGATAACACAAAGTGAAGCAAAAATATCTCCTCCCACCCTCATGTATGTTACGCCACTTTCTCTCTCTCCCACACTCATCCATTTCATTTTCACTCTTCTCATTCTCTCTCTTGAAACCAAATCCTCCCACTTCTCTCTAAACTCTCTCATCTTCTTCTTCCTTTCTTCACCACCACCACCGAAAATCTCTCACTTAGCCCTTCGAGGACTTCATCTTTGGGTCTTTGAAGACAAGATCTAAACACTACCAACATCATTTCAAGAGAACTCAAGAGTTCCCTCATCTTCCAAGAGCAAATCGCCACCATCTTCAAGGAAGGAGCCACCACCATCTTCTTCTTCTTCTCTTGTTGTAGCGCCATCTTCAAACTAGAGGTAGTGATCTTCACCTTTTTATTTTGTTTACTCAAGAAAGCTTGAAGCTTGGTTCTTCTTATGACCAAGATCTTTAAGTGAAAACTTGAGAAAATCTTTCATGCTCTTCATGAGCAAAAGTTTCCATTTTTGGCAAAATGTGTTCATATTCTTCTTCAAGTGTTCTTGATATTTTCATTCTTGGTAAAATATGTTCATGCTCTTCTTCACAAGCGTTCTTGGCCCTTTGAAAGTTTCACTCTAAATGCTTTGAAGTTCCTATTTTTAATTCTTGATGCATGAGATCTTGATACTCTTGGTGGTGTTGAGTTGAAAGTTGCCTCCTTTATCATTTTCTATTGAGTTGACATGACTAAAAACATTCTTGATGTTTAAAAAGTGGTGCAAGTTTTAGTGCCTTCATAAAGTTTTATTTTGTTTTGTCTTGAAGACAAGAATACATATAAAAGTCTAAGCTTTTTGGAATAATAAGCTTTTTTGAGTTAGAAAAATGATGTCTTGTAACTTTATGTTTCAAAGATTGATTTTTGGAAGCAAATCCTTTCATAAAGTTTGAAACTTAAATCAAAAAGATCACTTTTAAATCATAAAAAATGTAAACTTTTATAAAGATCAAGACTTTATAACTCTAAAGCTAATGTTTTATATCACTAGTTCATAAAGTGGGAACCTTTTTAACTTAGAGACAACTTTAAATCATAAAATTGAGACATTGATGGTCTTAGAATAATTAAAAGAGTCAACTTTCATAAAAAACAAGACTTTTTAGTTAAAAAGCTAGTAACTTGTATTGTTATTACATAAAGATCTAATCTTTAAGACAAGAGCTTAATTTAGAGGCACTTACTTTCATAAGGAATAAAACTTTATGACTACTTTATAAAGAATAGTAACTTTTATAATGCGTAAGGTAAGACCTGGTTATGTAAATAATAAAAGCTTAAAACTTTGTAACTTAGATAAGATAAAAATCACCCTTGGTGGTTAGTGCACATGGTGTTGTTGGGTTCCTGAGTGTGGTTATGCATTGTCATGACCCAAGGATTAGAGGGATCTCGAACTCCTTGGAAATAGAAGTATGATTAGGGCCTCTGAGCATACCATGAACCTAGGAATCACTAAGTACACTATCTCAAGGAAAGGAAACAATCACCTAACTTACTTAATTTGAACAAGTGATCCATAAGCCATGTACTTGAGTAAAGAATAAGTTTACATGACAACTAAGTAACTAAAAGACTACATGTACATACATCTTAACTATGTGATTCTCTCATAGGTAACCACGGGAAATCATATGATGATTTATAAGATTCTTCACAAAGAATAGCACAACTATGAACCCCTCTAGGGCGTGAATGTATAATGCCATTCGGCATGATGAATGATAAGTTTGATTGAGCTTTGTCTCATGATTGAATTATATAGATGTGATGGACTGTTACTTGAAAGTTGTGATTGGCATTTTGTGTAACACCCTACCAATTTAATGTTATGCTTAAGTCATAGCATGAAATTTAGTATTTGTGTTACCGTATTAGTATTCCGTTTATTATTTATTCATTATATTATATGCCCTTTTTCTCTTTTTTTTTTTTTTTTTTGACAAAATATACCTTGGAGCGCAGAATATATATATGTAAACTGGAGAAGCGGTGCTTTGTATATAATAAACGTGATCGACATCGCAAGACGTTGAAAATTAATAAAAAGCATAACAGAAAAATAAAGGTAAGTAGTATATCATCTGCTATATATATATATATATATATATATATCGAAAGCTAATGCTTCAGTTTATGTATAGGTTCAAAAGAGGATATATATGTGGGGCTAGTATACACCAAAAAGACATAAGGCCCGTGTCAGTGAAAGCAATCCTACAAGGTCCTCAGAGGACATTTCAACTAGCTGATCTACATAACTATGTACATTTGGCTAAGTCTATGGCCTAATGCTACACACTGCCAAAAGAGGGTCATACTATACAATGTAGCTTGCGGGTTGGAGCCTACTCGGTCATGTAGCCATTGGCCATATCAGCCCGACTGGGGAGTAATCAGCACTAGATCTAGAGAGGAGGAGGATGAGTCGGAAGCCTCAGATGGGTCGCTCTTAGGATTGAGCACAATGTCCAGGACCACCTACGGAGGTGATCTTGGGGGAGGTGCTGTAGGGGCTGCGGGCACTGTGGGTGCTGGAGGAGGAGCAGGGTATGCTACATGTAATGATATCGCAAAGTACAGAACAGCAAGGTCAAATGTAAGGTGAAACAGAGGAGCAGCAAAATTCCTATTACTAAAGAGATAGAGACGGAAGTGGCAGGAACCAACTATGTACAATGAGTCAAACATAGGGTCATAATGGAGCTACATGTCAGGAATCTCAATGAACAGTACAGTCATCGTATCCATCGTCGGAGTCTGAGAATGATGTGGAAACATAAAACAAGATGAGAATTTGAAGAAATTCTCAGTAGGATTCGAGTACTATATTAAACTGATGTCGCATTCATTCTCAGTTGCCTCGGTTTTCATTTAATTATATAAAAAATGGCATCTAAGTGAACCACCCACATTTAACAAGTTTAAGAAATACCTGGTTCGAGGCAAGGTTCTATTTTACTTGAGACAGCAAAAGAAATAGAATAAACTATTAAAAGGCAATATACAGAATAATGAGCAGAATAAATAAACAGATAACAACAATGAACGCAATAGTCAACCTATATACAACTAACAATGGCTATGTAATGCAACCATGCAGGTACTCATCCTTAAAACTTAGTATCTTAAACTTTTCCGTTATTTGGTCCCCTGCGAGTTCTTGGCCATTTAACTCCTGGGTAATAGTCTGCTTCTCACGATCGAGTTCGTTCCTATATAGGAATGCTGGGTTTACTTTCCCTAACCTTCCCACCGATCTATTCCCTTTAACTTTAATCCAGGGCTGGCCCAAGTATTATGGAACTTTTAGCATAACATAACCTCTATGAATTCTTGCAAAATGCACATGTATCTGAATGTATCTCATGCTCATAACTCATGCATAGGCTCTGCCGAAATTTCGGCAGCATGACAGAACGTGTCCGTTTTCCCATGAATAGTGCCAGTACTCAGACAACCAATTTTACAGAGAAATCACAACACTTCATTCACAATTCAATCATTAATTTCATAGGAACATTAGTTGTATTTAATGCATAGTTGCTGTCTTAGCACTTTTACTCAACTCAATTTTTGTAAAATAAGCCATAATTTCTATTTAACTCATTTAGATCTAAATTTTGGATATGTTGGAGTTTTGTGTGTTTATTTTCTAATCTCTTTAGTCCCATCTAATTTTGATAAATGTAGCTCAAGTTATTTAAGTTTTATCTCGGCCTGCCTGTAGCTGGCCAGAAATACACACTTAAAATAAAAATCCACTAAAAATCGAAAACTAGTTAACATCATATGAAATTTATATCATATACAGGATAAGTTTTCATTTTCAAGAAGTCCCATCTCATTTGCTATAGTAGAACTGAGTTATAAGTTGTGCAATTTGACCTTTCTGAATTGCCTTGTTTTGGCCCGATTTGGACTTAGGGCAACTTCCTTGAACCACCAGGAGCAAATGGGACCTTATCTAACTCTGAAATTTTTGTGGGGTGTTCTCCTATGTGTAAGCTTTCTAACTTGGTTTCATTCAATTCCAAGTTGTATAGGGCAAGTTTTGCCCTAGACAACCTCATCTGCCCAGAATCAAACTCAAAAACCTAGGTCAAACTTCCAAAATTTATATCTCCCTCAATACTAATCAAATGGCCTTATAATTTATATGGTTGGAAAGCCCTAGATGTCTAGTTTCACATAAAAATAGTTTCATCAAATTTAAATGGCTGTAGGTAGAGCCATACACTCTGCCGTATGGACTGCCGTAGGATTTTTGATCATCCAGCCTCTCCCTTCTTTCTATTCTCATCCCTTTTCACTTCCTTTTCAATTTAAACATGAAAATAGCAATCAAACCAGCCAATAATCATCATATATATCCAAATAACACATCAAGAAGTGAAAAAAATTAAACCCCAAATAGCTTCCATAACCAAGGAAACAAGAAAAGAGGTTGAATCTCTACCTTCTTTAAGTGTAATGTTGCTAAATTTTGAGTTTAGATAGATGGAATCTTATCAAAGCTTGAAAGTTGATGAAGTAGGTTGAAAGGAGAAGAGAAAAAGGAGGCTGGAAAGGGAGAGGAGAGGGAACGTATTTTTGCTTGCATGAAAGGAAAAAAATCTTCTCCAAGCTTTAATGAAGTGGTTGGCTTGCTACATGTTGATTGGCTCTTGAATGGGTGGTAGTAATTTAACCAAGTCTTTCCACCCATTTATGATGCATGTGGTGCCATCAAAGGGTGATTAAGTGGCTGACTATTCAGCCATGAAATAATAGAATTTGGGTATGCAATTCTATTGATTCGGTCCTAACAGCTTAAAATACCGAAATCTTACCGATTTTCTTCAAATTGGTAAATCGATTTAGGAAAGTTTCTAACAAGTCTTCTATGCTTCTAATATAATTCTCTCATATCTAGTCTCAATTAATTGTTAATTAATTGACCTTAAATAAATATTTAGTCGAATTTTAATCAACCTCAATTGTTTGATAAAAACCGAATAACTAGGTGAAAAACGATAAAATCCAGTGGATGTTACATTACCACCCTCCTAAAAAAAAAATTTTGTCCTCAAAATTTAATACCTAAGAATAGTTCAAGATACGCTTTCTTCATGTTTGATTCTAATTCCCAAGTGTAGTCCTCAGCATCTTCCTTTCCCCATGCTACCTTTACTAACTGCACAATTTTGTTTCAAAGTTGCCTGCTGCTTCTATCTACGATCCGTGACGGCGATACGTGGAAAGTCAGGTCTTTCTTTAACTAAATTGACTTGGGTTCTAGGAAGTGTGTAGGGTCAGGTTGATACCTTCTAAGTTAAGAAACATGAAAAACATCGTGAAGGTTTGACAGATGTGGAGGCAAAGCGACTTGATATGCAACTGATCCGATTCGCTTCGAGATTTGGAAGGGACCAATAAAGCGAGGACTTAGCTTCTTAACCTTAATGGCTCTACCTATCCCTATTGTAGGTGTAACCTTCAGAAATACATGGTCTCCTTCTTGAAATTCTAGAGGGTTTCTCCTGGTATCCGCATAACTCTTTTGACGACTTTGAGCAATAAGCATCTTACTTCGAATTTTCTTGATCTGCTCAGTGGTTTGTCCGACTAAATCAGGCCTCGACAGACTTAATTCTCCTGTTTCATACCAACATAGTGGAGATTGGCACTTCCATCTGTACAATGCTTCGTAAGGAGCCATGCCGATGTTAGCATAATAGCTGTTGTTGTATGCAAATTTGGCTAGCGGTAAGTACCGATCCTAGTTCCCACGTTGCTCCATTATATATGCTTGCAGCATATCTTCTAAGGTTTGAATTGTCCTTTCTATTTGACCATCCATTTGTGGGTGATATGCAGTGCTTAGGCACAACTTAGTACCAAACGCTTTTTGTAAGGCTCCCCAAAATTGTTAGGTGAATCTTGGGTCTCGATCAGAGATAATGGTGGAAGGGGTTCCATGCAGCCTTATAATCTCTTGAATATACAATTGCGCTAATTTTTTCAGCAAATAATTTGCTCGAATGGGTAGAAAGTGAGCAGATTTGGTTAACTTATCCATAGTAACCCATATGGCATCATATCTTGTTGGCGTTCTTTATTTCGGGTACACACACCCTGTCTTGATGCCGCCATATACCCTCTTTATCCTGAGCAAAATGCGTTAATTTTCTTGATTGCACGAGATTGATTGTATGTTGAAAACTGGCATCCTACTATTGTTCCTACCGAATCTGTTCCTTAAAGCTACTGGCTATCTTAATTTGGTGTAACTGAATGGTCTTAGGAGTTATAAAAATTCCCAAATTAAGATCTCAGAAGCTCTCAATAAGCTCTATCTCTTTAATTATCATCCAAGCTGCAGTAAGAGATTTCCTACTCAAAGCATTTGCCACAATATTTGCCTTGCCCAAGTGGTATTTTAATTCAAATTCGTAGTCTTTAAGAAGTTCCATCCATCTCCATTGCCTCATATTTAATTCCTTTTGATCAAAGAGGTACTTCAAACTCTTATGATTAGAAAAGACTTTGAACCTTACGCCATAAAGGTGATGTATCCATATCTTCAAGGTAAATATTACTGCTACTAATTCGAGATCATGCGTAGGATAATTTCTTTCATGTAGCTTTAATTGTCTAGAGGCATATGCGACCATGTTTCCAGTTTGCATCAACACACATCCTAATCCTTGTTTGGAAGCATCACAATAGACCTCAAATGGTCCACGAGGGTCTGGCAAGGCTAACATTGGTGTCGTGGTTAACCTCTTTTTCAAATCTTAAAAACTCTGTTCGCACTCTGATGTCCTTTCAAATAAAACATTTTTCCTAGTTAGTTTTGTCAAAGGCAAAGCTATTCGAGAGAAATCCTTGACGAATCGCCTATAATATCCAGCTAGGCCCAGAAAACTCCTAACTTCAGTGACTGTGGTCGGCCTCTCCCAATCTAGTATTGCCTCTACTTTGCTGGGGTCTACGGAAATCCCCCCATGGGATACCACATGGCTGAGAAATTTTACTTCTTTCATCCAAAATTCACATTTGGATAACTTAGCATAGATTTTCTTCTCTCTTAAAATTTGTAGAACCAGCCGCAAGTGATCCACATGCTCTCGCTCCATCTTCGAATAGACGAGTATGTCGTCGATAAAAACCATTACAAACTTGTCCAAGTATGGTCGGAGTATCCGATTCATGTAATCCATGAATATTGCGGGTGAATTTGTCAACCCAAACGACATCACGATATATTCGTAGTGCCCTTAACGAGTTCGAAAGGCCATCTTAGGGATATCTTGTTCCCGAACCCGAATTTGATGATATCCGAAACGCAAATCAAATTTGGAAAATATAGTTACACCTTATAGTTGGTCCATGAGGTCATTGATGCTTGGCAGTGGATATTTATTCTTAATCGTCACTTTATTCAACTGTCTATAATCCACGTATAGGCGCATGCTCCAATCTTTCTTTTTGACCAACAAAACTAGAGCTCCCCATGGTGATGCACTTGGCCGTATGAATCTTCAATCTATCTCTTTAGTTCTGTCAGCGCCAGAGGTGACATTCGATACAGAGCTATAGATATTGGTCCTACACCTGGAACCAATTTGATGGTGAACTCAATTTCCTTCTCAGAAGGGAATTCAGGAATATCTTCCAAGAAAACATTGATATTCCTTAACAACTGGAATCTCCTCCAATTTTTATTCAACTTCTGTCACATTAGCTGATAGGAGGATATATCCTTGACTCTTTGACCCACTACAGTTTACTAATAAAGTATTCAGATAAAAGTGGGTTGAAGCTTGGGGTTCAGAAGACGAGACAAAGGGGAATACCACTGTCTTATTGGAATAATTGAGCATGACTCGATTAGCAGAAATTCAATCCATACCCAAAATTATATTAAGTCCAGATAGAGGGAGATAAATCAAATCAGCTGCAAAGGTCCTACCCTCAATTTGAAGAGGAACATTGATGTAAATTTGACTAGTTTTAATAGGTTCATTGGTAGGAGTAGAAACCAGTAGATCATAAGGCAATTCGGAAATTGGTAATTGCAAAACGACCACACAGTCATGAGAAATAAACAAATGTGAGGCACCCGAATTATAGAGTATAGTTAGAGTCTCACCGTCCACTTCACAGGTACCTTGGATTAGTCCTTCGAACTTGTCAGCTTCTTCTGCATTTATTGTAAAGACCCGTCCTTGATGTTGAGTTCTAAACATTTGTGATGGATTCCTAGTCGGGCACTCATAAATTTTGTGGCCAGGCTTGCCACACCCATAGCAGACATTTTGGCCTGCCAAATATGGCTGATCACCATGACTTTTGCTGTATTTCATGCAAGTCGGATTCGGAAGAGACCTTTGGGGCTGCTTGCCTTTGTTGCCCATCGGTGGAAATCTTCTCTGCTGTTGAAAATTGGGCTTGAATCTTGGGCCTTGCGGTGCCAACCCCTTCTTGAAGTTGCCACTAGACGCCTTGGTCGCAAACGCTTTAAAGTTACAATCTTCCACAAGTTAGCATTTATTTACCAACGTGGGGAAATCTCTAATCTTCATTGGCTCTATTGCTGCAAGAATATCTTCTCGTAATCCTTTCTCAAATTTGACACACTTTCAAGCTTCATCAGGGTTCCTCTGGTAAATTGTAGAATGTAACATCCCTACTTTCGTGAACGGAACAAAAGTGCCCCTGTAAACTTCTGTTAATTACATGATGCCCAGAATTTTTAGAAATTATATTTTGACTCCAAAGACTTATTCCCACAATAACCCTAGAACTTTTCATGAAATGACCTTCATATCCCCACATCTGTAGAATTAGCAGAATGGAATTTTAAATATAGCAAAATCACATGATGAAACCGTGGAAGTTTAAATCTCTACCAATTGGGCCAAGGAGGTAGTCTGGTGTGAAATGACGTGGGGTGGCCCTGTACTTGCTCAAAATTACGGAAATGTCATTAGCTATAGAAATTAGAAAACAAAAAGGCTCCGAATTTGCGAAAATGTCTAATTTACGCCGTTAATCTATTTATTCAATTTCAAGAGTTATGTAAGGATAATTAGAAGTTAAATTAAATATTAATTAGATGTCAATTAGATTAGGCTTAGGAACAATTAGAATAGAGATATAGAAATTTTTTCAGAGTCGTTTAGTAAAGTTTTGCCGATTTGAAGAAAATCGGTGAAGATTCGGTATTTTAAAATGTCAGAACCAGACCAATAGAAATTTTTATATGAGTACCCTAGGATGAATGGCTAAGATTTAGCCAAACCACCTCCTTATGTGGCACCTTAATCAGCCATTGAAGTATGGGAAGCCAAACCAAATTTGAGGGCAAGATGGAATCCACCAATCAACATGAAGCTTGCTTCAAAAATCTTCACCTTTTCTTTCCTTCTTTCCTTGTAATTTCGGCCACCCTAGCTGCTGAAGCTTCCATCATTTCTCTCCTCCTCACTCTCATCTTCACTCCAACTTCATCCTCTCTTCAAGTCTCATCAAAGGTTGCTTCCATTAAGGCACCAAACTAACTAGATTTCAACTAGACAAGGTAGGGAATCCTATTTCTCTTCTTATTTTCCATGGTTTGGAGTTATGTGTGGGTCTTGTATACTTTGTGCTACTGATGATATGTGGAGTGATGATGATGTTTTGCGGCTGATTTTGCATGTGTGTTATGAATGGAAATAGAATTGACATGAAAGAGCTTGTAGAAAAGAAAGAAAACTCAAGAAGCTGTTAGAGTTTTTCCTCGGCAATCTGTACGGTGGAGTGTACGACTTTGCCTATAGCTATCTAAACTCCATGAATCTATTTTTATTAAACTAGACATTCCGGGCTTTCCATACATATATAATATAAGGCTATTGGATTAGTAAAGAGGAAGTTATGAATTTTTGAAGTTTGACCTAGAAATCAGGACTTTCACCCGAGCAGTATGAGTTGAGAAGGGTGTAATTCACCCTATACAACTCCAAATTGAGTGAAACCAACTTTGTTAGAAAGCTTACACATAGGAGAATATTCCATAAAAATTTGTCTCGTTTGTTCCCAGTGAGTCAAGAAAGTTGCCCTATGTCCAATCCAGGCTAGAACAGGATAGTCCAGTAGGGTCAAGTTTCAGAGCTTATATCTCGAAGTATACTTATTCAAATGATATGAAACTTACTTTACTTGAAAGCTTGTTCTGTTAGATTTACATGGATATAAATTTTGCATGATTTCACTTAGATTTCTATTTTTAGTGAATTTTCCTTTATAAGGGTGCAATTTTGGCTAGAAGTAGGACAAGTCTGGGATAAGACACAATCAACTTGAGCTAATGTCGGAAGTCGGGATTTAATAAATAGAGAGCTAGGTCGGTACACTTAAAATTGAACTCTAAACTTAGTAAATAAAGGACTAGGTCGGGAATATCTAAAGTTGAACTCGGAAGGGTACACGTAAGGATGAATTCGGAAGGCTATACTTAATGATTGAACTCGGAACTTAGTAGAAATAACTAGATCGGGTATATTTGATGTTGAACTCGGGACTGAGCGAATAGGAAACTAGTAGGGCATAGTTAATGTCGTAACTCAGAAATTAGGGAAGATGGGGTATGTTAATGTTGGGATGCAGGACTTAGGAAAACATTCATAAGAGTTTTGAAAGACCAATTATGGGTTAAAGTCGGAAATCGGAATCGATACATTGACCCTACATACATAACCTAAAAGCCGGGAATTAAGACATTGTATACATGATCCCGGAAGACGAGAATCAAAACATGGGCATTACATACATAACCCGGAAGTCGGGAATTAAGACATTGAATACATGTTCCCGGAAGACAAGAATCAAAACATGGACATTATATACGTAACTCCGGAAGTCAGGAATCAAGACATAGACTTATAGCTCCAGAAGTTGAAGCTGATATGATATCGGAACTTGGAAGTCGGTTATGAGCTCAAACTCGGGAAACATGATTAGAAGTTAAAAGCTTGCAAGATAGATTAAAACTTAAGATTTTAAAGCTTGCACTTATTGATTTGTTATATTCTTGGAATGATTATAATGTTCTATATTGAGTTTGCTGTTTAATTAAAGTTCCCTGGTTGCTTGGCACAATTCACAGGGGAAGCAGACATAATCCGTTAGGCTGCCGAAATTCTGGCAGAAATATGTGAATTATATGACTATTATGAACATTTATATGTTATGCTCATAAGATTCATATATGCAAGAATGATTTAAGTATGATATGAAGTATATGAATGAATGCATGTGGCATATGCGTGTATAATCATGTTCAAAGAAAAATAAGATTTATGAGAACTTCCAAGAAAGATGTACCAAGCTACCACATGAGACATGGCATAGACCCAGCTAACGTGAGCCAGAGCGGTACGGTCTAAGACTTGGGCCAGCCTTCGACCAGATTTAAGGGGAATAGACCGGTGTGAGGGTCGGGGAAAGTAAACCCGTCACTCATGTATAGGTATGAACTAGGACCTGAAAAGCAGGCTATTACCCAGGGATGAGAGAGGCCATTCACCTCCGGGGGACCAAGCATAAAAGAGCAAGATCAAGTTGCAAGTTAAAGAAAGAAATAAATTAAGTCAAGTGCACTTGTATACAGTCAAGTATAAGCATCTTTATATGCATCTTCAATTATCTCATTAAGTCATAATGTTATTTTGATTCTTGTTGAAGCATATCATACTATTCGTAATTTTATGTCTGTCATATAATATGACAAGTGATTGTTAAATATAACCCGCTTCGAGGAAGATGTTTTCAACTTAAAACTGAACCACTGGTTGTGTATATGTGCTCATGTTTTTATAAGAAACCGAAGTAGCTGGAATGTTTGTGATGACACTGTATGGTTCGAGTTTACCTACTGAGAGCTTTAGGTTCTCACTGCTTGCCTGCATATTCTTTTTTCCATAAACATTCCAGATCATAAGCTAAAACTTAAGAACGAGGCAAAATACCGGGAGGTTCATCATGCAGGACTCAGGCTTACATCAGCCCAGAAGACTATAAACGTCGGTTGAAGTTTAGAAAGAGCGACAGCCGCAATGTAGAGGCAGTTTCTACGTATAACGTTAGTTACAAAAGTTTTTTAAATTATAACTATTTTATTCTCTATGTATTAGAGATGAAATTTCTGAATTATTATTTAGTAATAAAGGGACAATGTATTATATTTTCCACATTTCAAGAATTCTCTTAGCACATTGACAACCTCTTAATATAACTCCATGACTCAAGCATGGCTTATATAATGGAGGGTGTTACATTTTTGGTATCAGAGCAGTTCGTCCTGTATAGGCTCGTGGATGGACTGATTATGCTTCTAATGCATACTCTGAGAATCTAGATAAACCATGCTTTAGGTCCTCGCGTGAAGAGGAAATATTATGCATGGTAGCCTTGTTGTGAGTGCTGTGGACTACCTGTTGCACTTGACTGAGTATTGAGCCTGATTATCTCAATATAAGGTTTTGTATAAACAAAAGCCTAAAACACCCAGCAGGCTTATTAGGAGCCTTCTATACATGATTATTAGGGATAAGACTCCTATAAAGTAGTGATGGCATAAAGGGGTAGACAGTTGAGCAAGTTAAGGAGTGCAGAGATGGGAATTCAATTAAAGGAATTGTGTCAGACGGTTTGCTATGGACATAGTAAACCTAGTTATATCGAAAATGGTTGTTTGCAAAGTGTTGCCGGGTAGCCGAAGATTTGAGCTGAGTAAGAATTTTTTTTTCACCCTGATGGGGCTTATTTCAAGCTTAATTGCGATTACCCAATCCAGACTATCTTTTCTAGATTGAATCTAGGGGATTCTTCCACCTAGTTTTGTAACTTTAATACATGACAGGAGTAAGGTGATTACTTGCTGATGAGGTTATCTTATGTGGCATGGATAGTGCCCTTATTTTCTTTGTAGATGAGATTACCCCGAGGATACCTCGCCAGCAAATTCAGTCAATGGTTTTTATTTTGAATTATGGTAACACCACATTATAAAGACCTGATCCTTCATTAAGAAATTTGTAGAGTAAACGAATGAAGTAGATAATCAGTAAAAGAAGCTAAGGGCAGAAGCTTCGGTCAGGTATATCAGAGAACTTTTTAAGTCCTTATCCAGAGAATGGAGTGGTTTCTCCCTCAAGGGTATAAGGTTGTAGCGATTGCAAATTGGGGGAGAGTGGAATCTTGGCTTCGAAAAGAAAACAGTTGAGCAAACTGTAAAGAGACCTATCTAACTGTATATTGAATCAAGATGAAGATACGGTTGTACACGGTATGAAAAGCAAATGAAGTTATAAGTGTAACAAGAGAGAGGGGCAGTATATCTCCTACTAACCTGAAGTAGGAATGCTTTCAGACTAGAGGTAGCATACGAATCAAGTGTAAATTTTCCTACCTTTCAGGAATGAAGGGAGTGCTAGAAAATTTAGTCATGTTCAAATTCTGTTAACCTTAGCCACCATAGGAACTAGATGATAGGATTGTCTTCAATGTGTTGTTAGTAGAGGAACGTGGCTATTCATAGAAGGAAGGTGAAGGTTAACGATCACCTTTAGGCACCATTGTGTATGTTGTGGAAGGAATAATCCGATAGGGAATGTATTCAGATTCTAGCAGGGATGACAAAGACTTAAAGTGTGCAGCTAATTCCGGTAGCCTGAGATAGTATTAAAGTGGGGGGTCCTAATGGACTAAGATGAAGATAAACTTCTATAAGGACAATAGATATTATAAGGAAGAAATAGAAGAAAAGAAATTTTTGATTCCAAACAGCCCATTGAGAAGGCGAAATGCTATCTAGTACGAAATTACAACATAAATAAGAGCTTGCGGGAGGTAATGAAACTGGGTTGCCTCAACACTAGAGACGAGTGCAACTAATCCCGATAGACCAAGGAAGCAACCACAAGATAAGTCCTGACAAATGAAAATAGACAAATTTCTGCAGGAACAATAGAACATAGTAGGAATGAGGTAGGAAAAGGGGAAGTTTGGATTTTTGACTGGCCCATTAAAAAGAGAAAAGCTACCTAGTATGAGATTACGGTGCAACTAAGATTATGTACGAAATACCAAGCAGGGTTGCCTTGGCACCGGTCATAAGTGCAATAGACCTAAGAGGGGCAAGGTTACGATGTCAGAATTAGGGGCAGTCAGAAGAGTCTCCATACCTTGAACCAGATTAAATGCAATCATCACCAACGCACTAGGTTCCATCAGAGTTTTGTAGTTAAGCGTGCTCGGACGGGAGTAATATTAAGATGGGTGACCTTCTGGGAAGTCCTTATAGTGTAACTCCAACAGGGTAGCAAGACCATCATTTCCATCTCTTATAGCAAATGGATTACATCCTAGGGGCAAGATGTTACAAAGGATAACTAGAAGGCTCAGTAATGAGAGTAATGTGAAGTTTAACCATAAACTTGATATATATATTATACTAGGATTGACTATCAATGAGGAATGTAGTGCTGGTAACCACGAGATTCCTTAAGTTGGTATTCAAAATTTCGAAGGAGGTGGATATCAATATAATAAACAAGGAATCTCCTCACTACCAAATTGAAAAAGATAGGAGAATGATGGAATCTTTTCAACTCGACAATCCTTTTTCTCAGATTAAATTGATCATATTCTGGGGGAAAGGATATTACAATGGTCATTAAGAAGCTCAATAGGGACAACACAAAATCCGACTGGTAGATAATGAGAAAAATGGAATAGGGCCCATAAGGAGAGGAGAGATTTCAAAGCAAGGCCTGTAGTCACAGTTTACAAAAATGTTCTAGTCCTACACTTTAGACTTGACACAAGGTCATCACTGCTCAAAGGTGGTCAAGTGGACCAAAGACCTTGGAAACCGCTAAAAGTTAGTGTCGAAGACTTAAGACACAAGTAATGGAGAGTTTACTAGAAATTACAATGCAATAGTAGTCAGACGCATGGCAAGAAAGATAAGTAACTTTCTCGGCAAGCTCGTTAATGGATCACGCCATCATCAAGATCAAGTGTTGATAACTCCATTTGGTGAGTTATATTTTTAGTTAGTTTTTATTTAATTTAGGACGTAGTTGTTTAGTTTTGTTGCAACTTTGTTTTATTTTAGTTAAGTAGTTTAGATTTGGTGCTATTTTCATTTTATGTTATTTTCTTATATTTTGGATACTTATTTTGGGCTTATGTTGATTGTCATTAGGTAGAAGCACTCAAGTTGGAATTTGGAGCCATGATAGAGCTTATCTTGAATCCTTTTAGCATTGGAAATTCGATATCTAGCTCTCTAGAAATCGGATTATGATGATTCAAGATTCTTTGAAAAGAAGAGAAGAAGATCTTCAACTTTGTTGCTGGATACTTTTTCCAGTTTTGGAGTTTTCTCGGAGAAAAAGGCGAAACAAAGATTGAAGCTTTATCTCGTTTTTGATGCTGTCAAGTCTGACCTTTCATCACTATTTCACTTATATCTTGAGCTACAGAACTCTGATTGAGGTGATTCTTCTTGAGTTGGAAAGCTTACTCAAGGATCTACAATCACTATTTCTACCACCGAGGCCAAATTCCAACTATTCTGACCGCTACAGAGCTTGGAAGTGTGTAAAAATAGTTAGCGTTAGCGCGACGCCGTTTGCAGCAAGTTGCTGATTCGGGCCAAAATTCGAGAAAAGGATCCATAGACTATAAAAGGCAATGCATAAGATCAAAAAAATAGATCCCTAGAGACACACACACCCTTCCCAAGATAGAAGACTTCTTTTAGAGAGATTGAAGGTGAAGATTCAAGGATTCCAGAGCTCAAGTTCAACATGGAGAGATCCGCATTCTTCCGAATCTTTGTCTCTAGCTAGAATTCTCCATGGCTTTTGCTTATTCTATCTTCTCATCTTCATACTCTTTCATTGTTTTCTTTTTTTAGTTATGAACTAGTTTTCTTTTGCTAGGGCGTTAATGGACCCTTTTTGTATGGCAAGTTTACTCATGGATTAATGTTAATCTTGTTTTCTATCTCTATTGGTTAGTGTTTTTGTTTGTTCTTATTGCTTTTAATTGCTTGATCACCAATTAATTGATTTGGGGATTTACAATAACTTGAGAGAGGGTTTGTAAATAGAGTCTCTTAACATAGACACCGTGAGCTGAGCGAAAACTAGAGATAGACAAACGCGGTTCATGCAGTCAACATAGGAACCCATAGAGCTTCAACCTTTTCCTAGATTAGTTTGTGCTAAGAGATTAGGCAATCAGTTTAGGATAAAGAGTATTGCTTGGCCTCGAGAGAGATTAGGAATAAATTAAGGGAAACCGACCGTGAGTCAATTAGGATAGGAACTGATTAACAAAAATTCATAGTAAATGTGTCTGCAATAGGTGAAATTAATTAGCCTTAGCATCCATCCCATTGCATTTGTTTACCCAGTTAGCATCCGTCTACATTATTAATTTTCTTATTTATTTTATTTTGTTTGAATTTTAATTTCTTTATCCATGAATTCATTCCATCCAAATAGTCATCTCTTAAACTATTCGGTATTTGATCTATCATCGTGGGAACGATACTTTTCTCATCACTCTATTACTTGTATGATCTGGTATACTTGCTGGAGCTGCATCAAGTTTTTGGCGCCGTTGCTGGGGATAGTATCAATATCATTCTTAGTTGACGGGATACTAGATTGGATTTTTTTATTTTTATTTTTATTTTATTTTATTCTATATTTATTTTTGTTGTGTTTATTTTTTTAATTATTTTTCCTTTTATTTAATTTTTCTTTTTTTTTTCTTTCATTATTTATTTTATTAGGTTTTATTTTATTTTATTGTATTCCTACTTTCACTTGTTTTTGTGTTTTATTTTGCAGTTTATGCAAAGAAGCCAATCCACAGGAGATTTATTCTTTGATCCAGACATCGAGCGTTCTTTGCATCAACTCAGAAGAGAATGAAGAGCAGTTGAAAGAGTCTTTAAAGCTACATGGCAGATGAAAATGAGCAAAATGACAGGGCCATGAAGGATTATTTGGCACCTACTTTCAAGGGTGCTCATCCAGCATTGTGAGGCCACCCGTCCAAGCAAACAACTTTGAGTTGAAGACGTCACTCATTCAGTTTGTACAACAAAATTGCCAATTTGCTGGACTACCTAGTGAAGATCCTAATGAGCATCTCAGCAACTTTCTGGAGATTTGTGACACCATAAAAATTAATGGTGCCACGGATGATGCTAATCGGCTGAGATTGTTTCACTTCTCATTGAGGGACAAGGCTAGAGCCTGGTTGAAGTCTCTACCACAGGGGACACTCACTACTTGGGATATGGTGGCCGGAAAATTTTTGGAGAAGTACTTTCCTCCTGCTAGGTCTGCCAAGATGAGGAATGACATCACCTCCTTCACCCAAGCAGATGGTGAATCTTTTTATGAATCATGGGAGAAGTACAAGGAGCTGCTGGCTAAGTGCCCACATCATGGCATCCCACTTTGGATGCAAATCCAGACATTCTACAATGGCCTCCTTATGTCCACTCAGATCATGGTTGATGCAGCAGCTGGTGGTTCTTTGAACAATAAGACACCCGAGCAGTTTTGGGAGCTATTTGAAGTATTGGCTAGTAACAATTACCAGAGGCCTAGTGAGAGAGCCCAGAAAAGGGGAGTTCTAGAAGTTGACACTACTACTGCCCTCTTGGCCCAGATACAAGCACTTTCTGTCCAAAATGCAGCCATTCAGAAGCAATTAGGCTTGCTCAGCACCACTTCACCAACATATGTCATGCGTTGTGATTTTTGCCATGGGAACCATCCGAATGGAGAGTGCACTATAGCTCCTTCTTCTGATGAGCAGGTTAACTATATGAATGCCCAGAAGCACAACTTCTACTCCAACACCTATGTTCCTGGGCAGCAGTTCAATCAACCTCCATAAGAGAAGAAGCCTAACTTGGAAGACATGTTTCAGCAGTTCATGAGAAGCCATACGTCCTTTGTAGAGAAGACTGAAGCTTTTATGGAGAGGACAGAGGCTCAATTTAGAGCTCATGATGCTGCAATAAAAAACTTAGAGCATCAAGTGGGGCAAATTTCCAAGCAGTTAGCTGAGAGGCCACTAGGTTCCTTACCTAGCAATACTACTGAGAATCCAAAGGAGTATGTGAATGCAATCATACTGAGAAGTGGTAAAGAATCGGCTGAATCTGAAAAGGGAGAAGTAAGAGTAGAAGAAAAGCCTACTAAAGATTCCAATATGGCACTACCTGAGGAGAAAGGATATGTGGCACCTCCTGCTTATGACCCTCCAATTCCTTATCCTCAAAGGCTGAAGCAACAAAAGAAGGAACCAAAAGAGCAGCAATTTCTTAAGGTTCTTGATGTGCTTAAAAAGCTCCACATCAATATTTCGTTTGCTGAGGCATTGGAGCGAATGCCAAACTATGCCAAGTTTATGAAGGAGCTACTCTCTAAGAAAAGGAAATTGGATGCTGATGAGACTATACTACTCACTGAGGAGTGTTCGGCGATCATTCAGAGGAAATTGCCACCTAAGTTGAAGGACCTTGGGAGCTTCACTATTCCATGCACCATTGGTGATTTGAGGATTGACAAGGCACTATGTGATCTTGGAGCAAGTATCAATTTGATGCCTTTGTCACTTGTGCATAGATTGGGTATTACTGAAGTGAAGCCTACAAGGGTATCTCTGCAGTTGGCTGATAGATCTGTCAAACTTCCCTATGGTATTATTGAAGATGTTTTGGTGAAGGTGGACCATTTCTTCGTTCCCACTGATTTTTTTATTCTTGATATAGAGGAAGATGTCAATCTCCCTCTAATTCTTGGCCGTCCATTCTTGGCCACTAGCAAAGCCCTCATTGATGTAGAAGAAGGGGAGCTAACTCTGAGATTTTAGAACAATAAAGTGAAGTACAAAGTGTTCCAAGCAACGGACTCTACCACAAAGACAGCTCAATGCTATAAAGTGGATGTAGTGGAAGCTAACTTGAGTACTTCAATACCTGCATCACATGCCACACCTCCTTGGAAGCCTCCATTAACGAAGAGTAAAACAAAGAAGAAAGAGAAAAGGGTGGGGGATGATGATCTTAAGCCACCTGAGAAGCCACTAGAAGCTCTCCACTTGCCATTTGAGCCTAATTCTATCTCATTGGTTTTTGGGAAGAAGAACCACCATCTTGGTGATAAAGCACCAATGAAGAGGAGGAAGGAACCACCTTGAGTGACAAGACCATGTCCAACTTAAGGACATTAAACCAAAGTGCTTGTTGGGAGACAACCTAACTTTTCTAACTCTTCTTTAATTTTATTTTTTTCATTAGTTTTTCTTTTGATTTAGATAAAATTTTAGTTTTGATTAATTTTAATTTATTTTATTTTATTTTGTAGGTTTAGTGGAGCAATTAGGAAGGGAATAAGTGGAGGAAAAAGCCACATGGGGCGTGCAGCAAACATACCTGCGCTGGGGAGTAGCTTTCCTTTCCTTTCCCTCTTGATTTTATTTTCATGCATTAGGGATAATGCATAATTTTAAGTTGGGGGTTGGAAAATCCATTATTGCACTTTCTTATTTGTTCCTGTTTCCTTTTGTTAGTTTTGTTAATTAGGTTGTTAGTTTTTTTTTTTATTTCAATTTTCTAGAAAAAAAAAACCCAAAACAAAAAGTTTCCATTTTTTTGTATATTTTGTTTTGGTCAGTTGGTTGTTATTGTCTGTGCCTATGATATGAAATATTGCTCTATTTGTTAACTCTTAAGTCACTTTGGATCCGGATTTAAGTCTTGAAAATCTTCTTGTGCTTTTACTATTGAATTGAGGAGGATTATTTTCTTGCACTTTGATAAGAGTTAGCAACTTAGGATAGGTGATCTTTATGCTTTTATGCTTTATTTAAGTTTAGACATGCATTCTTATTCATGTGAATCTCTCTTGAAATATATGTGAGTGAATTTTAGCCTTAGAAGTGATTTAGACCATGTTTGGTAGCCATAAGCCTCATTGCCCACCCTTGGTCATTGATCCTTAGTCACCTTATTTGAGCCTTAAAGCCTATTCTTGGATTGAACCATGTTATAAGCATAATGCCCTTCCTTTCTTTCCCCTTTTTGATCCCATGGTTTACCCTCAAGCCTTAGCTTCTAAATTCATTTGAATAGGGTAATATCTCCGCTACCGCAACCTCATGCTTGCTAAAATCAAAAGGTAGAGTAAGAAAATATGAAAAAAAAAAGAGAAAAAAAAAAGAAAGAAGGAGAAAAAGGGTGAAAGAATGAAGGAGTAATGAGAAAAAAAAGAAAGAAAAATTGGCAATACAAGGAAAATATAATGCAAAGGTTCAACAAGAAAAGTATGATGGTTGCCAAGCAACTAAGTTGGGGGTACCCCAAGGAGAATGAATTAGGGGTGAGGGTTCTTTAAGTTGAGGGGATTAATTAAGCTTAAATGACTATTCCATCATACCCCTTACCTTGGCCTACCATTACAAGCTAAGAAAAGTCCTTTTGATCTTTGGCTAAGTCACATTCATGTAGAAACAGAGAGAGAGGATCATGGATAGTGTGATGTTTTTGTCTTTTCTTAAACATGGCATAAGCATAGGGTGAGTCAATTCTTTGATGTTTTTCTCTTGTACACACACTTGATCCATTCTTTTGACAATGTGATTGCACAATTAAATGGTCTTGGTACTTAGACTTTGATCCTTGGTAACTTTTGAGTTAACTTATGAAGCAATGAGGAGGATTTTCATAGGCAACAACTTTTATCTTAACCATTTTGTCTAGTGAGTCCTTTTGTTTTAAGTGTTTTTAGTTGAGTCTTTTGTTTTTCTATTTTTGAGTCTTTGAGTTGAGTTTTGCTTGGGGACAAACAAGTACTTAAGTTGGGGGTTGTGATAACTCCATTTGGTGAGTTATATTTTTAGTTAGTTTTTATTTAATTTAGGACGTAGTTTTTTAGTTTTGTTGCTACTTTGTTTTATTTTAGTTAAGTAGTTTAGATTTGGTGCTATTTTCATTTCATGTTATTTTCTTATATTTTGGATACTTATTTTGGGCTTATGTTGATTGTCATTAGGTAGAAGCACTCAAGTTGGAATTTGGAGCCATGATAGAGCTTATCTTGAATAAAATTAAGACCTTTCAGCATTGAAAATTCGATATCTAGCTCTCTAGAAATTGGATTATGATGATTCAAGATTCTTTAAAAAGAAGAGAAGAAGATCTTCAACTTTGTTGTTGGATACCTTTTCCAGTTTTGGAGTTTTCTAGGAGAAAAAGGCGAAACAAAGATTGAAGCTTCATCTCATTTTTGATGTTGTCAAGTCTGACCTTTCATCACTATTTCACTTATATCTTGAGCTACAGAACTCTGATTGAGGTGATTCTTATTGCGTTGGAAAGCTTACTCAAAGATCTACAATCGCTATTTCTACCACCGAGGCTAAATTCCAACTATTCTGACCGCTACAGAGCTTGGAAGTGTATAAAAATAGTTAGCATTGTCAGGCAGGCGCGCTATAGCGTGCTGCCTTGCGCTATAGCGCGACGCCGTTTGCAGCAAGTTGCTGGTTCGGGCCAAAATTCAAGAAAAGGATCCGTAGACTATAAAAGGCAATGCATAAGATCAAAAAAATAGATCCCTAGAGACACACACACCCTTCCCAAGATAGAAGACTTCTTTCAGAGAGATTGAAGGTGAAGATTCAAGGATTCCAGAGCTCAAGTTCAACACGGAGAGATCCGCATTCTTCCGAATCTTTGTCTCTAGCCAGAATTCTCCATGGCTTTTGCTTCTTCTATCTTCTCATCTTCATACTCTTTCATTGTTTTCTTTTTTTAGTTATGAACTAGTTTTCTTTTGCTAGGGCGTTAATGGACCTTTTTTGTATGGCAAGTTTACTCATGTATTAATGTTAATCTTGTTTTCTATCTCTATTGCTTAGTGTTTTTGTTTGCTCTTATTGCTTTTAATTGCTTGATCACTAATTAATTGATTTGGGGATTTACAATAACTTGAGAGAGGGTTTGTAAATAGAGTCTCTTAATATAAACACCGTGAGCTGAGCGAAAACTAGAGATAGACAAACGCGGTTCATGCGGTCAACATAAGAACCCATAGAGCTTCAACCTTTTCCTAGATTAGTTTGTGCTAAGAGATTAGGCAATCAGTTTAGGATAAAGAGTATTGCTTGACCTCGAGAGAGGCTAGGAATAAATTAAGGGAAACCGACCGTGAGTCAATTAGGATAGGAACTGATTAACAAAAATTCATAGTAAATGTGTCTGCAATAGGTGAAATTAATTAGCCTTAGCATCCATCCCATTGCATTTGTTTACCCAGTTAGCATCCATCTACATTATTAATTTTCTTATTTATTTTATTTTGTTTGAATTTTAATTTCTTTATCCATGAATTCATTCCATCCAAATAGTCATCTCTTAAACTATCCGGTATTTGATCTATCCTCGTGGGAACGATACTTTTCTCATCACTCTATTACTTGTATAATCCGGTATACTTGCCGGAGCCGCATCAAGTGTACTTTGGGGGGTCATACAATCTACGGGGACTCTTGACGTGTTAGGAAGGTATCTCGTAGAAAAAAAATGGGATAAGGAAGAGTCAGCAACTTCGGTAAGGAAATATGGCTATTAACCCTCGTTTCTACGCCGAATCACGTATACCTTGATAGATAAAAGTCAAGGGGATCAAGAGGATAGTAATAAGAAGAGCTATGAATCTTATAAACTTTAACCATATAGTGGGAGTGACCTGAGATCTTCCCACAAGTAATGGAGCACGAGGTGAAGTTTTTAAGGAAAAAGGAGTTTTACGACAAAGCTTCTAGCTATAAATCTGAGAAGAGACCTAAGCCCATAATTCTAAGGGACTTTAATGGAGAAAATTTATTTTTGGACTAAGGGTATTCATGTGGGTAAGAATTTTGGAAAAAGTTGTATGAGTTTCCTAAAATTTCGATGCAACCATTTTCATTATTACACATTAAGAAAATCTTCCTCAACCATTCTTAGCCTTGGAATTTTGAGAACAAAATTCTTTTTAAGGTGGGTAGAATATAACATCCCTATTTTCGTGAACGGAACAAAAGTGCCCTTGTAAACTTTTGTTAATTGCAGTGATGCCTAGAACTTTTAGAAATTATATTTTGACCCCAAAGACTTATTTCCACAATAACCCTAGAACTTTTTATAAAATAACATTTATGTCCCCACATCTGTAGAATTAGCAGAATGGGAATTTAAATAGAACAGAATCACGTGATGAAACCGTGAAAGTTTAGATCTCTGCCAATTAGGCCAGGGAGGCAGTCTGGTGTGAAATGACATAGGCTGTCCCTGGACTTGCTCAAAATTGCGAAAATGCCATCAGCTACAGAAATTAGAAAACAAAAAGGCTCCGAATTTGTGAAAATGTCTAATTTATGCCGTTAATCTATTTATTCGGTTTCAAGAGTTATGTAAGGATAATTAGAAGTTAAATTAAATATTAATTAGATGTCAATTAGAAGGATTAGGCTTAGGAACAATTAGAATAGAGATATAGAAATTTTCTCAGAGTCGTTTAGTAAAGTTTTTCTGATTTGAAGAAAATCGACGAAGATTCGGTATTTTAAATTGTCGGAACCGGACCAATAAAAATTATACTATGAGAACCCTAAGATGGAGGGCCAAGATTTAGCCAAAACATCCTTACAAGCGGCACCTCCATCAGCCATAAAAGAGGGAAGCCAAGCTAAGTTTGAATGAGGATTGACATCCACCAATCAAAAGTTAGCTTCCTTCATAAGTTTTCATTTTCTTTTTCTTCCTTCTCCCCTTAAATTTTCGACCTCTCCATAACTAGCCTAATTTTCCCACTTTCCTTCATCTTCTTTCACTTCCTCTCATCCTCAAGCTCAAGCTCCGACCATCAACTTCACTCCAAGATCAAGTTCCACCAAGATTTCACACCACCAAAGTAGGAATCCTACTTCTCTTCTTATTTTCCTTGGTTTGTAGTTGTGTGTGGGTCTTGTATGCTTTGTGCTATTGATAATATGTGGAGTGATGATGATGTTTTATGGCTGATTTTGCATTTGTGTTATGATTGGAAATAGAATTGGTATGAAAGAGCTTGTAGAAAAGAAAGAAAACTCAAGAAGCTGTTAGAGTTTTTCCTCGGCAATCCGTACGGCAGAGTGTATGGCTCCACCTACAGCTATTTAAACTCCATGAATCTATTTTTATGTGAAACTAAACATTCAGGGCTTTCCATACATGTATAATATAAGGCCATTGGATTAGTAAAGAGGAAGTTATGAATTTTTGAAGTTTGACCTAGAAATCTGGACTTTCATCCAAGCAGTATGAGTTGAGAAGGGTGTAACTTACCCTATACATCTCCAAATTGAGTGAAACTAACTTTGTTAGAAAGCTTACACATAGGAGAAAATCCTATCAAAATTTTCGAATTAGATAAGGTCCCGTTTGTTCCCAGTGAGTCGAGAAAATTGCCCTATGTCTAATCTAGGCTAGAATAGGGTAGTCTAGTAAGGTCAAGTTTCAGAGCTTATATTTTGAAGTATACTTATTCAAATGATATGAAACTTCCTTCATTTGAAAGCTTGTTCTATTAGCTTTACATGGATATAAATTTTGCATAATGTCATCCAGATTTCTATTTTTAGTGAATTTTCCCTTATAAGGGTGTAATTCTGGCTAGAAGTAGGACAAGTCTGGGATGAAACACAAACTGTAACACCCTAATAAACCCATACTATGCTTAAGTCGTATTACGGCATTTTATTAGTTGTTACTTATGCTTGTGGAAAAACTAAACTTCGCTTGAAATTAAATTATGCGGAAAATATGGTAAAATTTTTTTTTGAAATACGTCGTCACGTTTGGAAAGTAAAGCCTTGTGCGAGAAGATAGCAATAAACAAGCGTATCGCAGAGAATTCAGTATAAATTGAAGGAACAACGGATAAATCAAAATACCATGCATTCAAATTACTACAACAACCATATAAATATAATTTGTCTCATAATATCCAACAAATACATAAAAAAGGAACTCATGGTCATGCCATGGCCCGAAAAGATCAAAGATACATAAGTCTGACAAGGTTCGTTACCAAATGAAATACATAGGATAAGGAACACAAATAAAAATAGGCTCATACAGATACATGCTGATTTCTCTACCCCTCCCGTGCCTCTTGATCGGATGGGCTCAAGTCCTCGAGTGCCTGGTCCCCCTCGTTCCTCGGCCTCAGGGTACGTGAGGAGTACGGATAATGCAAGGGTGTCTGCTGATCACCTCAATGCGACGGATGCGGCGGCCAGGAGTATAGCTGGCGACCGAAGAATGTTCCTCGGAGGGATCCCCTCCAGGCAGGGGTGATACTCAGAACAGCGCGAAGCGGCCCTAAGAGTGGCTGTCGAACTCACATCAATCACGGGGATCTCCGGCGGTGGCACGAACTCGGCTACGGGCAAACCCGGCAACATCGGCTCCATCTCGATGTCGGGCAACGGCTCAGGCGGAAAATCCCAAGGACCTAGGGGCTGTCCAAGGTAAGCCGATGAAATGTCTGCAGGGGCTGGCGGGACTTCTGGCTCCTCTTCCTCAAAAATCCGACCCAGGTAAAAATATGTGCGGACTATTGTGGTGGTCATGGCCACAATAGCGTGAGTATCTCCATCGTAGGGCCACTCATGGTGGGGAGGGTCCACGCTCCACTCCACGGGGTGAGCCATGAGTATCTGGTGACGAGACGGAAAAACAACTAGGGTGAGAAATAAGATTTCTCAGTAGGACTCGACCCTAACACGTAAGTGTCATCGTCATCGTCCCAGCCACTTCGGTTTTATAAATAAAAACAGTGAGCATGCATCAAATTCAATTCTTAGATTTTCGAAAACATGAGTATCCGAAGCGGATTCAATTTTTAACATACCTTCTAATCATTTGTATCATAATAACCATAAGCACAAGTGTAATCATATAAAACATGCATGTCCAAGCTAGAAGATTCTCTTAACTTCTTCCCTTTTTAGGGTTTTGGACCGAAGTCCCTTTTCTTTTCTTAACTTGACTTTATCTTTTCACCCACTAAACATAAGTGGTAATGAGCTCATATCGTGGCCATCGCCACCATAGAATTTCGATACTTACAGTAGCTGGGTCATGCCATGCCTCATGTAAGACCTATCCCCTATACTCACACTAGCTGGGTCATGCCATGCCTCATGTGAGTCGTGGGTGAGGGGAGCTTAAATTAGGTCACCTTCCCTTTTGAAGGATCACTTACTTGAATTAAATTTCTTCTTATTAAAGCTTATGATGCAAAATATTTCTAAATCCATAATTTTTACAAAATTTCGGCAGCATAACGGCTAGACCGAAGCTTCCCAAAATTTTGCCAAATAGAGAGACCAATATCATATAACATTAAGCATCATATCATTATCATAATCATAACATCATCATATCATCATCATAATCATCATCATAACATCATGCTTGCACATAAACATAGGCATATTCTCAAGCAACATTTTATTGTCTTAGCTTAATAAATTTGGTGCAAGCTTTTAATTGAGATTATCTCTTGTGTAAACTTCTTTTATTAGGCATAGTGCCAATTTCATCTATTATCTTCTTTGACACTTTTAAGTTGTATTATAAAGGTTTTTCCAATGCTTAATATAAGGGTATTAATGTCTTAGAGCTTATTGCTCCTTATTCTTTAACTTTTACTATAATCAGTTTTTACTTTTACAGTGGGGCAGTAACTTTGAAAATTCACCATAATTTCATCTTTTACTCTTTTATTTCGAATTTTTGTGTGGATGTACTTCTCTGAGTATATTTTTAAACAAAATAAACCCCACTTAAAAATTCATTTTGTAGCTTGAGTTATACACATTTTATTCTGACTATTCAGGATTGAAAGTTCAACTGGGGTCAGTGGCTTGTCCACTTCACTGGGAGTTCCACACATAGAATCTAACAAAACTGTTTTATGGAAATGTTCTTCTATGTCTTAGCTTTCTAACAAACTTGGTCCCACTCAAAAATGTTATGTATAACTTGAGTTATGCACATTTATCACCCACTGCCCGGACAGAAACCCATCCAGGAACAGCAAACTTTGAAAATTCATATCTCTCTCGTTTTAAAGCCAAATCTCACATATTTTATATGTATAAAAAGATCTTTGAGTCTATTTTCATAGAAAATTAGTTTCGTTGTATTTTTATTTTTGTGGAGTGAGTTATATCATACGCTTTACAGACTGCCAGAATTCCAGCTTAACTAGTTTTTAAGTTTTACATATCAATCTTGTAGAAATGTTGCTATACCACTTCAAATCACCATTTTTATGTTTTATCTCATCATCATACTCAAAGTTTTAGTCACCAAATCAGTATTTTTAACCAAACTAAAGCAAGATACATAAAACCATCATGCCACATATTCTCACTTTAAAACAACACTTTCAACAAGACAGGAAAACTCATAGAGAAAAGTGTGGTCATGAGACCTTGAAGCAAGCTTTGAAACCACCTAACCATGAAGAGCTTAGGGGTTCTAAAACTTGAAAAAATTTACATGGAGAAGAAGGATAAAGTCACTACCAAATGAGGTTTCTCTTGGAAGTTTGAAAAATGAAGTGGTTGGAGATGGCCTCCTTCTCCTTGAGCTTGATATTAGGGCTTGTGTATGAGTGGCTTTGTTTCTCCAAGGACCAAAAATGGTAGTCCTTGAAGGGATTGTGAGTGTGGTGATAGGAGATGAGGGTGATGGTGGTAGAAAAGTGAGGACTTAGGGTAGGAAAACAAGAAGAACAAGAAGAAGAGTAGGAAGAGCAAAGAGAGGTTTAGAGAGAGGTGAGAGCTTTGTGTGTATTCTTGAGAGAGGAAATGAAAAATGAATTGAGAAGAGAGGGAGGGCTGAAAGTGGTGCACAAATGAGGGAGGAGATGATGTGATTTTTGCTTCTTACACAAGCTAGGGAGTGGAAAAACCTTGGGGCAAAAGAGAGTGCTGTGTTTCCTTTGAGTCTTGGCACTTGGGTAAAGGCTTGCAGTGCTTCTTTTCTAGTGGTTAAAAGCATGATCTATCCTAGGATTGGCATTGAATGGTTGTGATCACTCCAAGTGTCACAATCTTGATGGAGAAGAGTGGATCTTTCGTCATGACTCAAGGGATCTACTAACATGGACTCTTGATCTAGTGGTGTATGATGAGAAGGCAAATGGATGATTGGATATGGCTCTTGCTTTGACCAAACTTTCAAATAATAATTAAAGGGAAGTTTCTACATCTTTATAATTGTTGCAATTATCTAAATGCTAATTAATTCAATTGGTTTAAATTACTCATTAGCACATTTTAATTAAGAAGGATTTTCCTCATTAATTTTGTAAGAAGATGTGAAGGTTAATGTGATTAAGATGTGATACTTATATGCTCCTAGTTAATTAGGTTAGATCACCTTGATTTTTTGTTCTAAATCATGGATTAATGAGGATTGGGCAATTAGGCTTTTAATTGTAATTTTTAATACATTATGTCTCAATTGTTGACTTGCCTTTAATTTACTAAGCTCTTGCTCTCGAGATTAATTGATTAATTCTCAATTAATCGTTAACCCCTCTAATTAGCAGGGAACACCGAGCTAATTAACTTAGGTAAAAATGGGGATGTTACACAAACAACTTGAGGTAATGACGGAAGTCGGGATTTAGTAAACAGAGAGCTAGGTCGGTTCACTTAAAACTGAACTCTAAACTTAGTAAATAAAGGACTAGGTCGGGAATATTTAAGAGTGAACTCGGAAGGGTACACTTAAGGATGAATTCGGAAGGGTATACTTAAGGTTGAACTTGGAAGGAATGACTTAATGATTGAACTCGGAACCTTAGTAGAAATAGCTAGATCGGGTATACTTGATGTTGAACTCAGACTTAACACATAGGAATCCATATCGAGTATGTTTAAGGTAGAACTCAGAACTTAGTAGAGAAAGCTAGATCGGGTATATTTGATGTTGAACACGGGACTGAGCAAATAGGAAACTAGTCGGGCATGGTTAATGTTGTAACTCGGAAATTAGGGAAGATAGGGTATAGTTAATTTCGGAAGGCGGGACTTAGGAAAACATTCATAAGTCTTGGAAGACCCATTATGGTTTAAAGTCGGAAATTGGAATCGAGATATTGAATCTACATTTATAACCCGGAAGTCAGGAATTAAGACATTGAACACATGATCCCGGAAGACGGGAATCAAGACATGGACATTATATACGTAACTCCGGAAGTTAGGAATCAAGACAGACTTATAACTCCGGAAGTTGAAGTTGATATGCTATCGGAACTCGGAAATCGGTTATGAGCTCAAACTCGGGAACATCATTAAAAGTTAAAAGCTTGCAAGATAGATTAAAACTTAAGATTTTAAAGCTTGCACTTATTGATTTGTTATATTCTTGGAATGATTATAATGTTCTATATTGAGTTTGCTGTTTAATTAAAGTTCCCTGGTTGCCTAGCACTATTCACGAGGGATGCAGACATAATCCGTTAGGCTACCAAAATTCTGGTAGAAATATCTGAATTATATGACTATTATGAACATTTATATGTTATGCTCATAAGATTCATATATGCAAGAATGATTTAAGTATGATATGAAGTATATGAATGAATGCATGTAGCATATACATGTATAATCAAAGAAGAATAAGATTTACGAGAACTTGCCAGAAAGACGTACTAAGCTACCACGTGAGGCATGGCATAGACCAAATAGCGTGGGCAGAGCGATCTTGTCTAAGACTTGGGCCAGCCCTCGACCAGATTTAAGGGGAATAGACCGATGTGAGGGTTGGGGAAAGTAAACTTGTCACTCATGTATAGGTATGAGCTCGGACCTGAAAAGTAGGCTATTACCCAGGGGTGAGAGAGGCCATTCACCTCCGGGGGACCAAGCACAGAAGAACAAGATCAAGTTACAAATTAAAGAAAGAGATAAATTAAGTCAAGTGCACTTGCATACAGTCAAGTATAAGCATCTTTATGTGCATCTTCAATTATCTCATTAAGTCATAATGTTATTATGATTCTTGTTGAAGCATATTATACTATTCGTAATTCTATGTCTATCATATAATATGACAAGTAATTGTTAAAATATAACTATTTCGAGGAAGATGTTTTCAACTTAAAACTGAACCACTGGTTGTGTACATGTGCTCACGTTTTTATAAGAAACCGAAGCGGCTGGAATGTTTATGACGACATTGTATGGTTCGAGTTTACCTACTAAGAGCCTTAGGTTCTCACTGCTTGCCTGTATATCCTTATTTCCATAAATATTCCAAATCATAGGCTAAAACTTAAGAACGAGGCAAAATACTGGGGCGTTCATTATGCAAGACTCAGGCTTATGTCAGCCCGGAAGACTAAAAAAGCCGGTTGAAGTTTAGAAAGAGCGACAGTCGAAATGTAGAGTAAGTTTCTACATATAACGTTAGTTACAAAAGTTTCTTAAATTGTAACTATTATACTCTCTACATATCAGAGATGAAATTTCTGAATTATTATTCAGTAATAAAGGGCCATGTATTATGTTTTCCATATTTCAAAGATTCTCTTAGTACAGTGACAACCTCTTAATATAACTCCATGACTCGAGCATGGCTTATATAATGGAGGGTGTTACATTTTTGGTATCAGAGCAGTTCGTCTTGTATGGGCCTGTGGATGGACTGATTATGCTTCTGATGCATACTCTGAGAATCTAGATAAGCCATGCTTTAGCTCCTCATGTGAATAGGACGTAGAAATATTATGCATGGTAGCCTTGTTGTAAGTGTTGTGGACTACCTATTGCACTTGACTGAGTATAGAGCCTGATCACCTCAATATAAGGTTTTGTGTAAACAGAAGCCTAAAACACCCACTAGGCTTATTAGGAGCCTTCTATACATGATTATTAGGGATAGGACTCCTAGAAAGTAGCGATGGCATAAAGAGGTAGACAGTTAAGCAAGTTAAGGAGTGTAGAGAATTGGGAATTCAATTAAAGGAATTATGCCAAATGGTTTGCTATGGACATAGTAAACCTAGTTATATCGAAAAAGGTTGTTTGCAAAGTGTTGCCGGGTAGCCAAAAATTTTCCATCATCAAGGGCAGGATCTTAGTTAAAGATGAGCTGAGAAAGAATTTTTTTCACCCTGATAGGGCTTGTTTCAAGCTTCATTGTGATTACCCAATCCAAATTATCTTCTCTAGATTGAATCTAGGAGATTCTTCCACTTGGTTTTGGAACTTTAATACACAACAGGAGTAAGGTGATTACTCGCTGATGAGGTTATCTTATGTGGCATGGATAGTGCCCTTATTTTTTTTGTAGATGAGATTACCCTGAGGATAACTTGCTAGCAAATTCAGTCAATAGTTTTTATTTTGAATTATGGTAACACCACGTTATAAAGACCTGATCCTTCATTAAGAAATTTGTAGAGTGGATGAATGAAGCAGAGAATCGATGAAAGAAGCTAAGGGCAGAAGCTTCAGTCAGGTATATTGTAGAACTTTGTAAGTCCCTATCCAGAGGATGGAGTGGTTTCTCCCTCAAGGGTATAGGGTTGTAGCGATTGCAAATTGGGGGAGTACTAAGTGGAATGTTAGCTTCGAAAGGGAAACAGTTGAGCAAACTGTAAAGAGACCCATCTAACTGTATATTGAATAAAGATGAAGATATGGTTATACACGGTATGGAAAGCAAATGAAGTTATAAGTGCAACAAGAGAGAGGGCCAGTATATCTCCTACTAAGCTGAAGTTGGAACGCTTTTAGACTAGAGGTAGCATATGAACCAAGTGTAAATTTTCCTACCTTTCAGGAATGAAGGTAGTGCTAGAAAATCTAGTCATGTTCAAATTCTGTCAACCTCAGCCACCATAGGAACTGGATGATAGGATTGTCTTCAACATGTTGTTAGTAGAGGAACGCGACTATTCATAGAAGGAAGGTGTAGGTTAACGATCACCTTTAGGCACCATTGTGTATGTTGTGGAAGGACTAATTCGATAGGGAATGTATTCAGATTCTAGCAGGGATGACAAAGACTTAATTAAAGTGTGAGGCTGATTCCAGTAGCCTGAGATAGTATTAAAGTGGGAGGTCCTAATGGACTAAGATGAAGATAAACTTTTATAGGGACAACAGATATTATAAGGAAGAAATAGAAGAAAAGAAAGTTTTGATTACAAACGGTCCATTTAGAAGGCGAAATGCTATCTAGTACGAAATTACAACATAAACAAGAGCTTGTGGGAGGTAACGAAACTGGGTTGCCTCAACACTAGAGACGAGTGCAACTAATCTCGATAGACCAAGGGAGCAACCACAAGGTATGTCCTGACAAATGAAAATAGACAAATTTCTGCAGGAACAACAGAACATAGTAGGAACGAGGTAGGAAAAGGGGAAGTTTGGATTTCTGACTAACCCATTAAAAAGAGAAAAGCTACCTAGTATGAGATTACGGTGCAAATAAGATTAAGTACGAAATAACAAGTAGGGTTGCCTTGGCACCGGTCATAAGTGCAATAGACCTAATGCACCCTAAGTAAGACCGAATGATTCACCAATATAAGATCAAAGAGGACTTGGGAGCGTGCCCCATGAGGGGCAAGGTTACGATGTCGAAATTAGAGGCAGTCAGGAGAGTCTCCATACCTTGGACCAGATTAAATGCGATCATCACCAACACACTAGGTTCCATAAGAGTTCCGTAGTTAAGCGTGCTCGGACGGAAGTAATATTAAGTTAGGTGACCTTCTGGGAAGTCCTCATATTGTAACTTCAACAGGGTGGCAAGACCATCATTTCCATCTCTTATAGCAAATGGATTACATCCTAGGAGCAAGATTGTTACAAAGGATAACCAGGAGGCTCAGTAGTGAGAGTAATGTGAAGTTTAACCATAAACTTGATATATATATTATACTAGGATTGACTATCAATGAGGAATGTAGTGCTGGTAACCACGAGATTCCTTAAGCTGGTATTCAAAGTTTCGAAGAAGGTGGATGTCAATATAATAAACAAGGAATCTCCTCACTACCAAATTGAAGAAGATAGGAGAATGATGGAATCTTTTCAACTCGACAATCCTTTTTCTCAGATTAAATTGATCATATTCTGGGGAAAAGGATATTACAATAGTCATTAAGAAGCTCAATAGGGACGACACGAAATCCGATTGGCAGATAATGAGAAAAATGGAATAGGGCCTATAAGGAAAAAAGAGATTTCAAAGCAAAGCCTGTAGTCACAGTTTACGAAAATGTTCTAGTCCTACACTTTAGACTTGACACAAGGGAACTCATCACTGATCAAAGGTGATCAAGTGGACCAAAGACCTTGGAAACCGCTAAAAGTTGGTGTCGAAGACTTAAGACACAAGTAAAAGTTGGTGTCAAAGACTTAAGACACAAGTAATGGAGAGTTTACTAGAAATTACAATGCAATAGTAGTTAGACACATGGCAAGAAAGATAAGTAACTTTCTCGGCAAGTTGGTTAACGGATCAGGCCATCGTCAAGATCTAATGTACTTTTAGGGGGGTCATACAATCTAGGGGGACTTTTGACGTGTTAGGAAGGTATCTCGTAGAAAAAAAATGGGATAAGGAAGAGTCTGCAACTTCGCTAAGGAAATATGGCTATTAACCCTCGTTTCTACACCGAATCACATATACCTTGATAGCTAAAAGTCAAGGGGAACAACAGGATGGTAATAAGAAGAGCTATGAATCTTATAAACTTTAACCATATATTGGGAGTGACCTGAGGTCTTCCCACAAGTAAACTTTAACCATATCTTGATGAGCTGCTAGCTATAATTCTGAGAAGAGAGCTAAGCCCATAATTCTAAGGGACTTTAATGGAGAAAATTTATTTTTGGACTAGGGGTATTCATGTGAGTAAGAATTTTGGAAAAAGTTGTATGAGTCTCTTAAAATTTCGATGCAACCATTTTCATTATTATACATTAAGATCGATCATGACAACTGTTGGTAATCCTTATAATCGCGAATTTTCAAGAATCGATATCTACTAAGGTCTCAAGTGTAGGAAACAAAAGATTTAGTAGTTACTACTAAGTAAAAGTACTTAAGTTCAAAGCAAAGGAGATGAGGAAAGTCTCCAATGAACTAAATGATGGTTGGGGGCATCATAGAGACAAGATAGGCTTGGGCGCCAACATACTCCTTATGGATACTTTATACGTACCAAAGCAATACCTCGTAGTTACCAACAAGCAATCTTAGAACAAGAAGCAACCTCAAATAGAAAAGTGCCCTTGTGGATTAAGAAAATCTTCCTCAACCATTCTTAGCCCTGGAATTTTGAGGACAAAATTCTTTTTAAGGCGGGTAGAATGTAACATCCCTAATTTCATGAATGGAAAAAAAGTGCCCCTATACACCTTTGTTAATTGCAGTGATACCTAGAATTTTTAAAAATTATATTTGACCCTAAAGACTTATTCCTACAATAACCCTAGAACTCTTCATAAAGTGACCTTTATGTCCCTATATCTCTAGGATTAGAAGAATGGGAATTTAAACAGAACAAAATCACGTAGTGAAATCGTGGAAGTTTAGATCTCTGCTGTAACGTCCCAGATTTCCGACCTCCGACCTAATCAGTAAGATGTCAAAATTCTCGACCTCCGACGTAATCCCAAGTCTCAAATGGACTGGCTACGGTTTTCCGATTTTCGACCTTATGCTTGAATTAAATAATACACGAGGTCCGACCTTAGGCTCGAGTTAGAATGGACATGAAATACGACATCCGAGTTGATCTCAACCAGAAATGGATGCGAGATCAGCTCTCTGAATTGGTCTCCAAGTTTGACCAAAATTTACATGAATTACGACCTCCGAGTTTATACCCAAGAGCTTTTCATTTCTATTGATGTTCCCGAGTTTCCTATAACCGACTTCCGAGATTAAATTTGGAGTTCCGAGATTCTATAAGTTCCAATTTCCTGGTACATAAGATTAATGCTTTGATTCCTAATCTCCGATGTTATGCTTAGAATCGATTCAAGTTTGCGTAACGTCCCCGACTTCCGGCTTTAAGTATTTTGGTTTCACATCTTGTCCTTAACTTTCGATTTTAAGGTGATTAGGTGCGGTATGATTTCCGACATGCAACTTTGCTGTGAATAAACTAGACAACATTTCTAAGTTTTGATTTCATTTCTTTCTCTCCTTCGGCCCCATTTCTACGCTACCTTCTCCCCTCTTTCAGCTCTTTTCTTCTCTTCTCCACTCACCCAACTCCATCCCACCTTCAAGCTCAATCAAGTTTCATTGATTCAAACTCCAAACTCAAGCTTAATCACATAACAAGAGGTAGAGGTTCAATTTAATTCTTGTTATTCTGATTGTGGGTGGCTGATTTTGATTTTATTTCCTCACTTCTTGATGTGATTAGTGAATGAATATAATGATCTATGACTATTTTTGGTGTTTAAATTTGATCAAGGAATAGGAAAGGGAGAGGAGAGGAAGACCAATTTCCTTCGGTAGTCCGTATGGCGGAGTGTATGGCTCCGCCTACTGTCGGTTAAATCTGATGAGACTATTTTTCTATGAAACTAGACATTCAGGGATTTCCATATATATATATATATATATCATATAAGGCCATTGGATTAATATCGAGAGAGAAATGAATTTTTGAAGTTTGACCTAGGAATCAGGACTTTCATCCGGGCAATGTGACTTAAAAAGGGTGTAACTCACCCTACACAACTCTAAATTGAGTGAAACCAACTTTGTTAGAAAGCTTATACGTAGGAGAACAACCTACAAAGAAATTTCGAGTTTGTTACTATCCTATTTGTTTTTATTGATTCGAAGAAGTTGTCCTATGTCCAAATTGGACCAAAACAGGGCAGTTCAGGAAGTTTTTATTGATTCGAGTTTGTTAATATCATATGATTTGAGCTAGTTTTTGATTTTTAGTGGATTTTTACTTTTAAGTATGCAATTCTGGACAGCCATAGGGCAGGCCAGGATAAAACCTAAATAACTTGAGTTATATTTATCAAAATTAGATAGGACTAAAGAGGTTAGAAAATAGACACATAACACTTTAACATATCCAAAATTCAAGTCCAGATAAGTTAAATAGAAATTTTGGCTTGAGTTACAAAAATCGGGTTGAATGATTATGTTGAGGTAGTAATTCTGTCCTAATGTAACTAATGCTCTTATGAGTTCAATGTTTGAAGTATGAATGAAATGTTATCACTTCTATGAGAAATTGGTGCTCTGAGTACTGACACTATTCATGAGGAAGCGGACACGTTCCGTTATGCTGCTGAAATTTTGGTAAAGTATATGTATGAGTTATGATATACATGTAGATACATGTGCATTTTCAAGAAAGTTATGAAAGTCATGTTATGATGAATCTAAAGATTATGTTATGATGAAAGTTCCATGATACTTGGGCCAGCCCCGGAATAAAGTTAAAGGGAATAGATCGTTGGGGAGGTCGGGGAAAGCAAACCTAACATTCTTATATAGGAACGAGCTCGATCTTGAAAAGCAGACTATTACCCAGGAGTCTAAAATGGCCAAGAACTCCGAGGGGACCAAGTAATGGAAAACTTTATTAAGAAAAGAAAAGTTTATGAAGAAAGGTTCAAGAATAAGTTCTGCATGATTGCATTTAGTGCATGATTCCATTGAACAGTCATCACAAGTTCTTTATAGTTTGTCTGTTATATTTACTTACTGCTGTATGTTCATTTATTCTGCTCATTATTCTGTGTAATACTGTTAGTATTTTATTCTGTTTCTTATGCTGTCTTAATTAAAACTGAACCTTGCCTCGGACCAGACTTTTTCTTAAACTCATTAAATATGGTTAGTTCAGTCTGAACCCATGTTTTTACAATTAAATAAAAACTAAGGCAATTGAGAATGAATGTGACGTCAGTTGAATGCCGTATGCGAACCCTACTGAGAATTTCTTTAAATTATCACCTCGTCTTGCATTTCCGCATCATTCTCAGATGCTGGTGATGGACTCGATGGCCATTCTTTTTATTGAGATTCTAGACCTGCAGCTCTGCCATGACCCTATAGTGGACTCACTGTACATAGCCGGCTCCTGCTATTTCCGTCCCTACTTTTAGTAATAGGAACTTTGTTGTTTCTTTGTTTCACTCTGCTTTTGAAGCATATATATAAATGGAAGCGTTAGCTTCAGACCTATATATGTATGTATACAGTTAATGATGTATTACTTATTCTTATCTTTTTTGTTGTGATATATTAAACTTTGTCACGTTCATTATATATAGCGCTCCATTTCTTATGTTAAAAAAAAAAAAGTGATATGATAAACGAAACGCAAGCAGAGTACTAACGCGGTAACACATTCTACTTAATTTCATGCTATGACTTAAGCATAACATTAAATTGGTAGGGTGTTACATTTTTGGTATCAGAGCAGTTCATCCTAGCTATGGCTTGAGGACTGGACTGACTATGCTTCGCACATATTCTGTATTTTTAGTTGATAACGTGCACTAAATCTCGTCTGTACGGTTGAGATATAGATATGCATGCATGCCTAACCATGTGAGCTGTTATTTACTAGCACATTAAACTTAGTGTTGAGCCTGATCAACTCAATAACTTTTGTTTTGTGTGCTCAGAACTTAATGGCTTCCGAAAGGCGAGGTAGGCCACGCATAGAACTTGCTCAAGAAAGGTAAATCTGCCCAGCTTTCAAGGGGCGTATGATCCTAATAAAGCCGACGAATGGATCAAAGCGATGGAGAAGATTTTTTCTATCCTGGATTGCTCGGATCATCAAAAGGTGACTTTTACCACCTATATGCTCGAAGCAAACGCCAAGTTTTGTGGAACGGCATACAAAGACTATTTGAAGAATCTCAGACAGCAGTCACTTGGACGGTGTTTAGAGATGTATTCTACCAAAAGTATTTTCCTGCCTCTATTCGAAATGCCAAGGAACTAGAGTTTATGCAGTTGCATCAAGGAAATCCGACGGTATCCGAATATATTGCCAGATTTGAAGAGCTATGCAAATTTTCTACAATTTACCAGAGGAACCCAGATGAAGCCTGGAAGTGCGTCAAGTTCGAAGGAGGATTACGAGAAGATATTCTTACCATAATAGGGCCAATGGAGATCAGAGATTTTCCCACGTTGGTAAATAAATGCCGACTTGTGGAAGATTGCAACTTGAGACTAGTGGCAGCCAGGGTATCTGGTAGTGGTTTCAGGAAGGGGTTGGCCCCGCAGGGCCCAAGATTCAAGCCCAACTCTCAATAACAGAGAAGGTTTCAACTAGTAAGCAACAAAGGCAAGCAGCCTCAAAGGCCTCTTCCTAATCCAACTTGCACAAAATGCGGTAAGAATCACGGTGATCGGCCGTGTTTGGCCGGCCAAAATGTTTGCTATGGGTGTGGCAAGCCAGGCCACAAAATTTATGAGTGTCCAACCAGGAATCCACCACAGCCATCTCGATCACAACATCAAGGATGGGTTTTTACGATGAATGCAGAGGAAGCTGACAAGTCCGAGGGACTAATCCAAGGCACCTGTGAAGTGGACAATGAGACTCTAACTATACTTTATGATTCGGGCGCCTCCCACTCATTTATTTCTCATGACTGTGTAGCTATTTTGCGATTACTGATTTCTGAGTTGTCTTATGATTTACTGGTCTCTATTCCTACCAATGAACCTGTTAAAACTAGTCAAATATACATAAATGTTCCTCTTCAAATTGAGGGTGGAACCTTTGCAACCAATTTGATTTGCCTCCCTCTGTCTGGACTAGACATAATTTTGGGCATGGATTGGTTTTCCGCCAATCGAGTCATGCTCAATTGCTCCGATAAGACGGTGGTATTCCCCTCTGTCTCATCTTCTGAATCCCAAGCCTCAACACTCTTCTATTTGAACTCTTTATTAGTAAACTATAGTGGGTCGAAGAGTCAAGGATACATGCTCTTGTCAGCTAATATGGTGGAAGTTGAACAGAAACTAGAGGAGATCCCGGTTGTTAAGGAATGTCCTTATGTTTTTCCAGAAGATATTCCCGAATTCCCTCTTGAGAGAGAAATAGAGTTCACTATCGAGTTAGTTCCAGGTGCGGGATCAATATCTATAGCTCTGTATCGAATGTCAACTTTGGAGCTGACAGAACTAAAGAGGCAGATCGAAAAGCTTTTGGAAAAAGGATTCATACGGCCAAGTGCGTCGCCATAGGGAGCTCCAGTTTTGTTGGTCAAAAAGAAAGATAGGAGCATGCACCTATGCGTGGATTATAGGTAGTTGAATAAAGTGACGATTAAGAATAAATATCCACTGCCAAGGATTGCTAATCTCATGGACCAGCTACAAGGTGCAATGGTATTTTCCAAGATCGATTTGCGTTCTGGATACCATCAAATTCGAGTTCGAACAAGATATCCTTTAGACAACTTTTCGAACTCGTTACGGGCACTATGAGTATACCGTAATGTCGTTTGGATTGACAAACGCACCAGCAGTATTCATGGATTACATGAATCGAATATTCCGCCCATATTTGGACAAGTTTGTAGTAGTGTTCATCGACGACATACTTGTCTACTCGAAGACGGAGCAAGAGCATGTGGAACACTTGAGGCTGGTCCTGCAGATTTTAAGAGAAAAGAAACTCTATGCTAAGTTATCCAAATGTGAATTTTGGATGAAAGAAGTAAAATTTCTTGGCCATGTAGTGTCCTATGGAGGAATCTACGTAGACCCCAGCAAAGTAGAAGCAGTTCTAAATTAGGAAAGGCCGACTACAGTCACTGAAGTCAGGACTTTCCTAGGCTTAGCTGGATATTACAGATGATTCGTTAAGAATTTCTCTCGTATAGCCTTGCCCTTGACCAAGCTAACCAAGAAGAATGCTCCATTTGAATAGATGCCGGAGTGTGAATAGAGTTTTCAAGACTTGAAGAGAAGATTGACTACGACCCCAGTGTTAGCCTTGCTAGACCCTCGTGGACCATTTGAAGTCTATTGTGATGCATCCAAACAAGGATTAGGGTGCATGTTGATGCAAACTGGAAACGTAGTCGCTTATGCCTCCTGACAACTAAAGCCACATGAAAGGAATTACCCTACACACGATCTCGAATTAGCAGTAGTAGTATTTACCTTAAAGATATGGAGACATCACCTGTATGGTGTAAGGTTCAAGGTCTTTTCTGATCATAAGAGTTTGAAGTACCTCTTTGATCAGAAGGAATTAAATATGAGGCAGTGGAGGTGGATGGAACTTCTTAAGGACAACGAATTTGAATTGAAGTACCACCCAAGCAAGGCAAATGTTGTGGCAAATGCTTTGAGCAGAAAATCATTGACCATAGCCTGGATGAAGATTAAAGAGATGGAGCTTATTGAGAGCTTCCGAAATCTTAATTTGAGAATCCTTATAACTCCCAAGACCCTTTAGCTACATCAAATTAAGATAGCCAGTAGCTTTAAGGAACAAATTCGACAAGCACAGCAGCAGGATGCTAATTTTCAACATACAATTCATCTTGTGCAATCAGAAAAATTGACAGATTTTGCTCAAGATAAAGAGGGCATTTGGCGGTGTCATGATAGGGTGTGTGTACCCAAGGGAAATGATCTCTAGAGGAGAATCTTGGAGGAAGCATATAAGGGTGAATTTACTGTACATCCCGGCCTTACCAAAATGTATCAAGACCTCAAGAAAATGTTTTGGTGGCCAGGCATGAAGTCAGACGTGGCAAGCTTCGTGAGCAAGTGCTTGACTTGTCAGAAGGTGAAAGTGGAACATCAAAAACCCTCCGGTATGTTGCAACCCTTAGAAATCCTTGAGTGGAAGTGGGAGAGTATCTCCATGGATTTTGTAATGGGATTACCAAGAACACCTACCGGATATGATGCCATATGGGCTATTGTGGATAGATTAACCAAATCTGCTCACTTTTTACCCATTCGAGCAAATTATTCGTTGGAAAAATTAGCTCAATTGTATATTCAAGAGATTATCAGGCTGCATGGAACCCCTTTAACTATCATCTCCGATTGGGATCCAAGGTTTACTTCACGGTTTTGGGGAGCCTTACAAAGAGCGTTGGGTGCTAAGTTATACCTAAGCACTGCATATCATCCACAAATAGATGGTCAAACAGAAAGGACAATTCAAACCTTAGAAGACATGCTGCGAGCCTATACATTGGAGTAACGTGGGAATTAGGGTCGATACTTACTGTTAGCCGAATTTGCGTACAACAATAGCTATCACGCTAGCATCGGCATGGCTCCTTACGAAGCATTGTATGGACGGAAGTGCCAATCTCCCCTGTGTTGGTATGAAATAGGAGAATAAACTCTATTGGGGTATGATTTAGTTGAGCAGATCACTGAACAGATCAAGAAAATACGAAGTAAGATGCTTACCGCTTAAAGTCGTCAGAAGAGTTACGCGGATACGAGGAGGAAACCTTTGGAATTTCAAGAAGGAGACCACGTATTTCTGAAGGTTACACCTACAACAGGGATAGGTAGAGCCATTAAGGTCAAGAAGCTAAATCCTCGCTTTATTGGTCCCTTCCAAATCTTAAAGCGAATCGGATCAGTTGCATATCGAATCGCTTTACCCCCACATTTGTCAAACCTTCATGATGTTTCCATGTTTCTTAACTCAGAAAGTATCACCCTGACCCTACACACCTTCCAGAACCTAAGTCAATACAGTTAAAAGAAGACTTGACTTTCCATGTACAGCCAGCACGGATTGTAGACAGAAGCAGCAGACAACTTCGAAAGGAAACCGTGCAACAAGTAAAGGTAGCATGGGGAAAGGAAGATGCTGAAGACTACACTTGGTAAATGGAATCAAACATAGGAAAAGAGTATCCTGAACTATTCTCAGGTACTAAATTTTGAGGACAAAATTTTGTTTAGGAGGGTGGTAATGTAACATCCCAGATTTCCAACCTCCGACCTAATCAATAAGATATCAAAATTCCCAAACTCCGACTTAATCCCAAGTCTCAAATGGACTGGGTATGATTTTCCAATTTCTGACCTTATGCTTAAATTAAATAATACACGAGGTCCGACCTTAGGCTCGAGTTAGAATGGACATGAATTACAACATCCGAGTTGATCTCAACCAGAAATGGATGCGAGATCAAATCTTTGAATTGGTCTCCAAGTTCGACCAAAATTTACACGAGTTATGACCTCCAAGGTTATACCCAAGAGCTTTTCATTTCTATTGATGTTCCCAAGTTTCCTATAACCGACTTCCGAGATTAAATTTGGAGTTCTAAGATTCTATAAGTTCCGATTTCCTGGTACATAAGATTAATGCTTTGATTCCCGATCTCCGGTGTTATACTTAGAATCGATTCAAGTTTGCGTAACGTCCTTGACTTCCGGGTTTAAGTATTTTGGTTTCACATCTTATCCTTGACTTTCGATTATAAGGTGATTGGATACGGTATGATTTCCGACATCTGACTTTACTGTGAATAAACCAGACAACATTTCCGAGTTCCGATTTCATTTCCAAGTTTCGAATGAATGTGCATGAGTTCCGACTTTAAGTAGAGTACGAGTTCCGATGTCATATTTAGATACAATGGAGGCGAGTTGCACTTTTTAGGCAACGTGGAAAGCAATTTTGTCACAAAAGAGGGAGATATGGCTGAACTTTACCCACAAAATTTCAGCTAATCAAAACTCACAAAGCCAACTACCACCTTAAGCTTATATAACTCATTTCTTTCTCTCCTTTAGCCCCATTTCTGGGCTGCCTTCTCCCTTCTTTCAGCTCTTTTCTTCTCTTCTCTACTCACCCAACTCCGTCCCACCTTCAAGCTCAATCAAGTTTCATTGATTCAAACTCCAAACTCAAGCTTAATCACATAACAAGAGGTAGAGGTTCAATTTAATTCTTGTTATTCTGATTGTGGGTGGCTGATTTTGATTTTATTTCCTCACTTCTTGATGTGATTAGTGAATGAATATAATGATCTATGACTATTTTTGGTATTTAAATTTGATCAAGGAATAGGAAAAGGAGAGGAGAAGAAGACCAATTTCCTTCGGTAGTCTGTATGGCGGAGTGTACGGCTCTACCTACAGCCGGTTAAATCTGATAAGACTATTTTTCTATGAAACTAGACATTCAGGGCTTTCCATACATATATCATATAAGGCCATTGGATTAATATCGAGAGAGAAATGAAGTTTTGAAATTTGACCTAGGAATCAGGACTTTCATCCGGGCAGTATGACTTTAAAAGGGTGTAACTCACCCTACACAACTCCAAATTGAGTGAAACCAACTTTGTTAGAAGGCTTATACATAGGAGAACATCCTACAAAGAAATTTCGAGTTTGTTACTATCCCATTTGTTCCCAACGATTCAAAGAAGTTGCCCTATGTCCAAATCGGGTCAAAATAGGGCAGTTCAGAAATGTCAGATTTTGGGGCTTATAACTCGAGACCTACTAAGTTAAATGGAAAGGAACTTTTTGTAAACGAAAGATTGTCCTGTTAACTTTAATATGAGACTAATTTCGTATGATTTGAGCTAGTTTTCATTTTTTAGTGGATTTTTACTTTTAAGTGTGCAATTCTAGCCAGCCACAGGGCAGGCCGGGATAAAACCTAAATAACTTGAGTTATATTTATCAAAATTAGATGGGACCAAAGAGGTTAGAAAATAGACATATAACACTTTAACATATCCAAAATTCAGGTCCAGATGAGTTAAATAGAAATTTGGCTTGAGTTACAAAAATCGGGTTGAATAATTATGTTGAGGCAGTAATCTGTCCTAATGTAACTAATGCTCTTATAAGTTCAATGTTTGAAGTATGAATGAAATGTTATGACCTCTATGAGAAATTGGTGTTTTGAGTACTGGCACTATTCATGAGGAAGGGGACACGTTCCATTATGCCACCGAAATTTCGTTAAAGTATATGCATGAGTTATGATATACATGTAGATACATGTGCATTTTCAAGAAAGTTATGAAAGTCATATTATGATGAACCTAAAGATTATGTTATGATGAAAGTTCTATGATACTTGGGCTAGCCCCAGAATAAAGTTAAGGGGAATAGATCAGTGGGGAGGTTGAGGAAAGCAAATTCGATGTTCCTGTATAGGAACAAGCTTGATCCTGAAAAGCAGACTATTACCCAGGAGTCTAAAATGGCCAAGAACTCCCAGGGGACCAAATAATGGAAAAGTTTATGAAGAAAGGTTCAAGAATAAGTTCTGCATAATTGCATTTAGTGCATGATTACATTGAACAGTCATCACAAGTTGTTTATAGTTTGTCTGTTATATTTACTTACTGCTGTATGTTCATTTATTCTGCTCATTATTTTGTGTAATACTGTTAGTATTTTATTCTGTTTCTTATGCTGTCTTAAGTAAAACTGAACCTTGCCTTAGACCAAACTTTTTCTTAAACTCATTAAATATGGTTAGTTTAGTCTGAACCCATGTTTTTACAATTAAATAAAAACTAAGGAAACTGAGAATGAATGTGACGTTAGTTGAATGCTGTATAACCCTACTATGAATTTCTTTAAATTCTCACCTCGTCTTGCATTTTCGCATCATTCTCAAACGCTGGTGATGGACTCGACGGCCACTCTTTTTATTGAGATTCCAGACCTGCAGCTCTGCCATGACCCCATAGTGGACTCACTGTACATAGCTGGCTCCTGCTATTTCTGTCTCTACTTTTAGTAATAGGAACTTTGTTGTTCCTTTATTTTAATCTACTTTTGAAGCCTATATATAAATGGAAGCGTTAGCTTCAGACCTATATATGTATGTATACAATTAATGATGTATTACTTATTCTTATCTTTTCTGTTATGATATATTAAACTCTGTCATGTTCATTATATACAGCACTCCATTTCTTCTGCTAAAAAAAAAAGTGATATGATAAACGAAACGCAAGCAGAGTACTAACACGGTAACACATTCTATTTAATTTCATGCTATGATTTAAGCATAGCATTAAATTGGTAGGGTGTTACATTTGCCAATTAGGCCAGGGAGGCAGTCTAGTGTGAAATGACATGGGGTGTCCCTGGACTTGTTCAAAATTATGGAAATGCCATTAGCTACAGAAATTAGAAAACAAAAAGGCTCTGAATTTGCAAAAATGTCTAATTTACGCCGTTAATCTATTTATTCGGTTTCAAGAGTTATGTAAGGACAATTAGAAGTTAAATTAAATATCAATTAGATGTCAATTAGAAGGATTAGGCTTAGGAACAATTAGAATAGAGATATAGAAATTCTCTCAAAGTCATTTAGTAAAGTTTTTCCGATTTGAAAAAAATCGGCGAAGATTCGGTATTTTAAATTATTGGAACCAAACCAATAGAAATTATACTATGAGAGCCCTAAGATGAAGGGCCAAGATTTAGCCAAAACATCCCTACAAGCGGCACCTCCATCAACCATAAAAGAGGGAAACCAAGCCAAATTTGAATGAGGATTGAAGTCCACCAATCAAAAGCTAGCTTCCTTCATAAGTTTTCATTTTCTTTTTCTTCCTTCTCCCCTTAAATTTTCGGCCTCCCCATAACTAGCCTCATTTTCCCACTTTCCTTCATCTTCTTTCACTTCCTCTCATCCCCAAGCTCAAGCTCCAACCATCAACTTCACTCCAAGATCAAGTTCCACCAAGATTTCACACCACCAAGGTAGAAATCCTACTTCTCTTCTTATTTTCCTTGGTTTGGAGTTGTGTGTGGGTCTTGTATACTTTGTGCTACTGACGATATGTGGAGTGATGATGATGTTTTATGGCTGATTTTGCATGTATATTATGATTGGAAATAGAATTGGTATGAAAGAACTTTTAGAAAAGAAAGAAAACTCAAGAAGCTGTTAGAGTTTTTTCTCGGCAATCCATACAACGGAGTGTACGGCTCCGCCTACAGCCATTTAAACTCCATGAATCTATTTTTATGTGAAATCAAACATTCATGGCTTTCCATACATGTATAATATAAGGCTATTGGATTAGTAAAGAGGAAGTTATGAATTTTTGAAGTTTGACCTAGGAATCAGGACTTTCATCCGAGCAGTATGAGTTGAGAAGGGTGTACTCACCCTATACAACTCCAAATTGAGTGAAACTAACTTTGTTAGAAAGCTTACACATAGGAGAATATCTCATAAAAATTTCCGAATTAGATAAGGTCTTGTTTGTTCCTAGTGAGTCGAGAAAATTGCCCTATATCCAATCCGGGCTGGAACAGGGTAGTCCAGTAGGGTCAAGTTTCAGAGCTTATATCTCGAAGTATACTCATTCAAATGATATGAAACTTGCTTCATTTGAAAGCTTGTTCTGTTAGCTTTACATGGATATAAATTACGTATGATTTCACCCAGATTTCTATTTTTAGTGAATTTTCTCTTATGAGGGTACAATTCTAGCTAGAAGTAGGACAAGTCTAGGATAAGACACAAACAACTTGAGGTAATGTCGGAAGTCGGGATTTAGTAAATAGAGAGCTAAGTCGGTTCACTTAAAATTGAACTCTAAACTTAGTAAATAAAGGACTAGGTCGAGAATATTTAAGGTTGAACTTGGAAGGATACACTTAAGGATGAATTCGGAAGGGTATACTTAAGGTTGAACTTGGAAGGATATACTTAATGATTGAACTCGGAACCTTGTAGAAATAGCTAGATTGGGTATATTTGATGTTGAACTCAGACTCAGTACATAGGAATCCATATCGGATATGTTTAAAGCTGAACTTGGAACTTAGTAGAGAAAGCTAGATGGGATATATTTGATGTTGAACTCGGGACTGAGCGAATAGGAAACTAGTCGGGCATGGTTAATGTCGTAACTCGGAAATTAGGGAAGATGGGGTATAGTTAATGTCGGAAGGCGGAACTTAGGAAAACATTCATAAGTCTTGGAAGACCCATGATGGTTTAAAGTCGAAAATTGGAATCGAGATATTGAATCTACATGCATAACCCGGAAGTCAGGAATTAAGACATTGAATACATGATCCCGGAAGACAGGAATCAAGACATGGACATTATATACGTAACTCCGGAAGTCGGGAATCAAGACAGACTTATGACTCCGGAAGTTGAAGTTGATATGATATCGGAACTCAGAATTCGGTTATGAGCTCGAACTCAGGAACATCATTAAAAGTTAAAAGCTTGCAAGATAGATTAAAACTTAAGATTTTAAAGCTTGCACTTATTGATTTGTTATATTCTTGGAATGATTATAATGTTCTATATTGAGTTTGCTGTTTAATTAAAGTTCCCTGGTTGCCTAGCACTATTCACGATGGAAGCAAACATAATCCATTAGGCTGCTAAAATTCTGGCAGAAATATGTGAATTATATGACTATTATAAACATTTATATGTTATGCTCATAAGATTCATATATGCAAGAATGATTTAAGTATGATATGAAGTATATGAATGAATGCATGTAGCATATGCATGTATAATCATGTTCAAAGAAGAATAAGATTTATGAGAACTTGCAAGAAAGACGTACCAAGCTACCATGTGAGGCATGGCATAGACCCAGCTAGCGTGGGCCAAAGCGGTACTGTCTAAGACTTGGGCCAGCCCTCGACCAGATTTAAGGGGAATAGACCGGTGTGAGGGTCGGGGAAAGTAAACCTGTCACTCATGTATAGGTACGAGCTTGGACCTAAAAAGTAGGCTATTATCCAGGGGTGAGAGAGGCCATTCACCTCCGAGGAACCAAGCACAAAAGAACAAGATCAAGTTACAAGTTAAAGAAAGAGATAAATTAAGTCAAGTGCACTTGCATACAGTCAAGTATAAGCATCTTTATGTGCATCTTCAATTATCTCATTAAGTCATAATATTATTATAATTCTTTTTGAAGCATATTATACTATTCGTAATTCTATATCTGTCATATAATATAACAAGTAATTGTTAAAATATAACCCGCTTCGAGGAAGATGTTTTCAACTTAAAACTGAACCACCGGTTGTGTATATGTGCTCACGTTTTTATAAGAAACCGAAACGGCTAGAATGTTTATGATGACACTGTATGGTTCGAGTTTACATACTGAGAGCCTTAGGTTCTCACTACTTGCTTGCATGTCCTTCTTTCCATAAACATTCTAGATCATAGGCAAAAACTTAAGAACGAGGCTGAATACTGGGGTGTTCATTATGCAAGACTCAGGCTTACGTCAGCCCGGAAGACTATAAAAGCTGGTTGAAGTTTAGAAAGAGCGACAGTCGAAATGTAAAGGCAGTTTCTACGTATAACGTTAGTTACAGAAGTTTCTTAAATTGTAACTATTATACTCTCTATGTATCAGAGATGAAATTTCTGAATTATTATTCAGTAATAAAGGGCCATGTATTATATTTTCCACATTTCAAAGATTCTCTTAGCACAGTGACAACCTCTTAATGTAACTCCATGACTCGAGCATAGCTTATAATGGAGGGTGTTACAATTGTTACCTTGTAGATTTAAAAAAATCATAAATTTAAAAAAAGAAAAGAAAAAACTAACTTGAGCCGGAATTAGCTGCTTCTTACTTTGCTTATCCTTTTAATTAAAAGACCAAGCAAAAAGGGCTACTATTAGTACAACAATTTTTAAGACTAAACAAGTAATTGGGTCCCTCAAAGGCACATGTGATATCAGTTTATTCCTTGAAATATTTTTGACATCAGTTTAGTCCTAAAAGATGCATGTGACATCAGATTTGGTCCCTTAAATATTTTTTATATTAGTTTAATCCCCAGAAGATATTGTGGCATCAATTTGATCTTAGAAAGATACCCGGAAACAACACTAGAGGGCAAGATGGAAATTTCAACATGCTCGTGGTACCTTTCACAAGGGCGAGAGCAAAGAGGCTGAAAGAAAGCTTTGGGATCTTGACCAAGTCATTTGTTTTAGAGATGCATAAAGAATGAGCTAAGGAAAAGCAGACAAAGCTAATGGGCCAAAGATTCAAAGTGGGTAGCCCAAAACTCTAATTGTGGCACAATGGCATAAAATGTGCTAAGTCCATATTGTGCCAAGTTTTATTTTTTTCAATTCTATTAGTTCTTGATTAAAGATATGTATTTATTTTGAGGTATTTATTCAACCCAATTGTTAGCATAGTAACTTTGGCCTTTTTCTAGTAGACTTAGGAAATATTTTAACCTAATATAAGAGGTATAAATACCTCATAAACTAGTGCAATAGCAGTTTTTTGTTGAATGAAAATATCATTTTTTGGGTCTACTCTAAAGAAATTCCAAGCGTGTGCAAGTGAGGAGTGATCATCTTTACTTATTACGTCAAGAAATTGAATAGGCTATATTACAAAGATAAATTTTCTTGTGATATTTTGTTCAATTTCACTTTCTCTTATACCAATTATCTATGTTTCTAAGAACCAGTTTCTTAGGGTTTAGTAGGGAGGATATTTATCTTATTGCTAGTTTTTATTAAAATATGTGCCTAGAGTTTTGGGATCATTATATCCTTGGGGTTATGCATCACATCTACTTGATCCCTCCTTTTCTATAAATTTATGAATTTATTCGATATCACATGCATCTTTTAGGAACTAAAGTGAAGCAACATGTATCTTTGAAGGACTAAACTATTGTCAAAAATCTTTTAGGGACTAAACTAATATCATGGGTATTTTTGAGGGACCAAGTTGCTAGTTAGTCCAATTTGTAATTGATTTTAAAAAATAAAAAAGTAATAAGATTCAAATTTTGTTTAGATTTTAGATATAAGTTTTGGTTGAAATTGTAGATATCCTCCTACTATAGTTAATCCTATTCAAGCATTTGAGATTTCATAAGGGCCATGGCTTTCCCAACCCCAGTTACTCCCTACCCAAGACTTGAATCTAAGGGAAAGGAGCATCTACTACTCCAACCAACTATGTGTTAGTAGATTTTAGATATAATTAACCCATGTTTTTCTCTCCTATTGCTTATTCCTTTTATCCTTCTGGAATTGAAAACAACCCAAGCCTATCTTCTATTTGACTTTAAAATTTGCAACAAATCATATTTGGTCCCAAGAAAATCTGCAATAGCCATCTCCTTGAATCTCTCTAATTTTCCTATATAAATAAGACTCATCACAACATACCCAAAAAAAAAAAAAAAAAACTAGAAAAGCACACAAAAGCATTTCGACTCTCCCCAGTCCCCCATTAGCAAAAGGCATTCTTCAAATATTAGAATCATAGAAAAAAGAACACTTTGGAAGACCTAAAATCAATTTCATATAAGGTAAGTCACTCTGCCACTGAACCCTAATATTTGAGGAGACTAACTCTTGCTTTTTGCACTATTATACTTGTTTCTATTTTGGGGAAGAAAATTTAACATGTCATAGAAAAGAACATTCTCTACCTTACTATCATTGATCAACCAGTAACCATAACCAGCACCATAGTTTCCTCCACTATATAGTGTAATGTCTGAAAAATTCTATCGTTCTTAACCGAGTTATTCGGTTTTTATCAAACAATCGTGATTAATTAGAATTCGATCGAACATTTATTTAAAGCCAATTAAATGTGATTTAAAAGGATTAGATTTGATGGAATTAGATTAGAACCATAGGAAAGCTCATAGGATTTTTCCAAAAACCGGTTTACCGATTTAAAAGTCGGTAAGATTTCGGTATTTTAAACTGTCAGAACTGGATTGATAGAAATTATACTGTGACAACCTTGGGATGGATGGCCAGGATTTAGTCAAAATATCCTTACAAGTGGTGCCTCAATCAGCCATGAAGAAGGGTAGCCAAGCCAAATTTGAAAGAGAGATGAAATTCACCAATCATATGATAGCTTCTCTCCAAAGTTTTTAAATTTTTCCTTTCCTACCCCTTTGCATTTTCGGCCATCAAAAGGGGCAGAACACTCATTCTTTTTCTTCTATTCACACTCATTTTCACTCTATCTTTATCAGGCTTCAAGCTTCATCAAGAGTTTCTTCAATCTAAGACACCAATCCAACAAGATCTCACCTAAGAAAGGTAGGAATTCAATCTAGCTTCTTGTTTTCTTTGAATTGGGTTAATTAGGACTCCACTTTCTTCTCACTTTCTTGCATGATTCTGATGTTATGTTGAGTGATGATGATGAATTAAGATTGGTTTAAAGTGTATATGTGAGTTTGAATTGAAGATTGGATGGATTGATTTAAGGAAAACATGAATTCAGGAAGCTGTTAGGGTTTTCCCCTTGATAGTCCATACGACGGGGTGTATGACTCCACTTATAGCTGTTTAAATTTGATAAGTCCATTTTTATATGAAACTAGACATTTAGAGCTTTCCATACGTATAAATTATAAGGCCATTGGATTAGTATAGAATTAGTTATGAATTTTTGAAGTTTGACTTAGAGATTTGAATTCTCATCTGGGCAGTATGAGTTGAGAAGGGTGTAACTCACCCTACACAACTTTAAATTGAGTGAAACGAACGTTGTTTGAAGGCTAACATGTAAGGGAACATCCCATAAAAATTTTAGAGTCAGATTCATTGCCAATTATTTCCAACACATCAATGAAGTTACCTTAAGTTTAAATTAGGCTGGAACAGGGTAGTCTAGTAGGGTCAAGTTACGGGACTTATATCTCAAAATATACTCATGCAAATGATATGCAACTTATTTCATTTTAAAGCTTGTTCTATTAGCTTTAATTTTTCATATGATTTCACCCAGATTTCTATTTTTAGTGAATTTTCACTTATAAGAGTGCACTTTTGGCTAAGTACAGAGTAGTCTGAGGTAAAATGCTAATAACTTGAGCTATACAAATCAAAATGAGATGGGACAAAAAGGTTGGAAACTAGACACATAGAGCTATAACATATCCAAAATTCAGGTTTAAATGAGTTGAATAAAAGTAAAGGTGGATTTTACAAAATTCGAGCAGAAGAGGGTAGAGTGAGTAGAAAACTCTGTTGATATTTCTATTGATTTTGACATACCATATGATTAATAATGTTGCTATAACTTGCTGTTTTACATTGAATTGCATACTTAATTGATTGTACTGGTAGCCTGGCAGTATTCATGGGGAAGCGGACTCAATTTGTTATACTGCCGAAATTTCGGCAGCGAATTCATATACCTTATGAAATATTTGTATGAATACATGATGTTCAAGTAAAATAATGTTAGTTGTGCATGCAAATTATGAAAGATATAAAGAATTCCATATTACTTGGGCGAGCCCCTGAATAAGTTTAAGGGGAATAGATTAGTGGAAAAGTCGGGGAAAATAAACCCGGCAATCCTGCTTAGGAACGAGTTCGGTCCTGAAAAGCAGACTATTACCTAGAAGTATATGGCCAATAACTACCAGGGGACCAAGGATGGAAAATATAAATTTTAGAGGGCAAAAGCCTTCAAAGATAAGATGCATTTTCCAGTTTATACATATATATGCACTGTACAATAATTCTTAATTGATTGTTATAGTTACCTGTTTATTTCTCATGATATGCTACTGTTGATTTATGGTTATTGTCTTAGTTATATTAGCCCATCTGTTTAACTATATTTTCATTGCTTTAATTCAAAATTTAGTTTGTTTCGAGTTATATTTTCACGACATGAGTTTTAAGTTGAATATTACCATCATGTTGTACTATTTATAATTGAGAAAAACATAAACAACTGGGAATGACGGCGATAACAAATATGTATAGAATTAGGATTCCTACTGAGAAATTTTTATTTCTCACCCTACTGTATGTCTCCGCCTCATTCTTAGGTCATGGAGAATGCGGCGATAGGAGTCCTATTCATTGAGTTCCCGGACTTGCACTTCCATCTAGATCCTATGCTGGACTCTGTATATATTGCCGGTAGCTGTCATTTTCATTTTTACTTCTTTTTCAGTAGAGACTTCGTAGTTCTACTTTCTCATCCCCTTTTTGACCCTACTGCGCCCTACATCGCCATCCCTATGTATGCGGCACATCCCTTTCCACCACCACCACTAACAACCACAGCTCCTACAGCACCACGAGCGGTGTCACCTCCGCAGGCTCCTTCCATCTCATTCTCTGAGGAGAAGGACCCCCTCGAGCCATTGAGCTCATCGTCATCATCCTTTGAACCCAACGATGGCTATGCCCCGGTAGATGTCGACATGGCCAATGGATTCCTTTCCTCGGAATCCATCTAGATAGCATACGTGCAGTAGTAGTAGGAGGTGTATAGAGTGGCCCTCTTTTGGCAGTCTACGTCATGGGCAGATGGGTAGAAGTTAGGAGTTGTGTATGAAATGTCCCGTGGGGACCAAGTAAGGTACTGTTCATAGAGACAGGCCGATTTATTTTGTTTCAGCAGCCTCATTTTATTACCCTGTATTGTTTATATATCTTTTTGGCAAACTTTGAAAATAGATGTCTATATATATATATATATATGAGATATAGTTTTAGTAGTTCTGTCTATTCCGCAGTTTTCTTTCTATTACAACGTTAACCCATTTTTTTATTCTACAGTTGAGAATAAATGAATAATTAAACAATTAACTCTATATGGGTAATTAACATAGAATCCATTATGAAAGTTTAATTAATCAGCTACACGTAATAACTTATCAGGTGACTTAAGTATAGTATTTTGTCTGGTAAGGTATTACAACATAGCACCGACAAATTATGACCTTCATAGCCACCAAAGCGCCACTATCTTCACCATAACAACCTCAAAGTATAAACTCAGTAGCCTCTTCCTTATCATCACAACCACCATTTTGTCATTGGGCCAACATCAACCACATACTACCTTCATGAACCAGTCAACCACACCACCATGACAAACCTTTCTATATGCGTTGCTTCGACCATTGTACCAATAACTGCCTGAACACTACAAATCACCATTGTAGCAAACTTGTGTAACGTCCTTCTCTATATAGTACTATGCTTAAGTCATAGTACCACACCCTGGAGTTGTTATCAAGTACGAGCTGACCTTATCCGACAAAGAACTTCAGCCATCTTTGGAACTTCTTGAACTATCTGGAGATAACACAGAAATAGGAGTGAGAATTTTAAATTCTCAGTAGGATTCACTAAGAAATTTCATGTTGTGTCATCATTATTATCTCCAGCTGCTTCGATTTATTATGAAAAATGTGGACATGTTATATAAACCGTTAAATTTTATACTTCGAAAACATATTGTTCGAAGCAGAGTCCATTTTATTCATACACTTGTCATTTGGGAGAGCCAATACACAATAAAGTCATGAATCATACTATGAATAATAACTGCAACATATTAAAATATAACAACACCAATATACTGGAAACTTGAAATCTACATTTGCCTTTACTTGTACTTGAATTTATGCAGATATACATAACTTTCTTTTCTTTCTTTGTCTTCCTTTACTTGTCATACATATTCTAGAGTAAGATCACCATGTCATACTCCCTCGGGGTGTGATCACCATGTCACACTTCTTAAAATATATTAGTCCTACCATGCCCCAGAGTATGATCGCCATGTAATACTCCCTCGGGGTGTGATCACCATGTCACATTCCTTAGGGGGTGGAATCATTATGCCACATTCCAAAGTATGATTGTCATGTCATACCCAATCAGAGCATGATCGCCATATCACGTTCCTTCAGAATATGGACTCATCATCATATTTTCATTAGTTGTCACACACAACAAAGTCTTATGAGCAAAGCTTAGGTAGTTAGGTGTAAGTTTAAAATCTTAAGTCTTAATCTAGCTTGCAAGCTTTTAACTTTTATTGAAGTTCCCGAGTTTGAGCTCAAGACCGACTTCCAAGATTGAATTGGGTTTGAGTTCCGAGATTATATAAGTTCCAACTTCCAAGATTATGTATATAAGGTTAATGTTTTGATTCCCGACTTCCTGGGTTAGGTGTTTTGATTCCTGACTTCCGGGGTTATGCCAAGAATCGATCTTCAAGATTGATTTTTGGACCAAGTTTCTAAATTATATGTTTAATTAGATAGCAAGTTTTGGAATTACATGTATAAAACTTTTAAAGTGTCCTAGTTCTCGACTTCCGAGATTCAGGTGTAAGGTTTCATGTTCTAATACCAACTTCCAAGTTTATGTTGAAGATCCTCGACTTCCGAGTTTAAGTATTTTAGATTTTATATTCTTGCCCTTGACTCTTGATTTTAAAGTGTTTTATGTGCTGTGTGATTCCGATCTCCGACATTAAGCTATAATTGGTCTTCCAAGACTTTTATGAATGTGTTTCCTAAATTCCAAATTCCGACATTAACTATACTCGATCTAGTTTCCTATTCACTAAGTTCCGAGTTCAACGTTAAGTATACCTGATCTAGTTCTCTATTTGCTAAGTTCCGAGTTCTAACATTAACTCAATTTGATCTAGTATTCATACATGTCGCATAACAATATTAATGCACCAACATTTAGAACTATCACTAATTTCTGCCGGATATTTGGCAGCATAACAAATCGAGTCCGCTTCCCCATGAATAGTGCCAGACAACCAGTACAATTATTCAAACTTGCAATTCAACATGGATCCACAACTATACATATTCATAGCATCATTCATCAAGTTCAATCCAAGCATCAATAAGGTTTTCGGTCTATTCTCTCCTATTTTGCCCGATCTTGGTATAATCCACCCTCAGTTCAATTCAACTCATTTAAATCTAAATTTTGGATATGGCATAGCCTTATATGTCTAGTTTCCAACTCTTTTGGTCCCATTTCATTTTGAGTTATATAACTCAAGTTATTGATATTTTACCTAGACTGCCTTGTTCTAAGCCAGAACTATACCATTATAAGAGAAAATTCACTAAAAGTGGAAATCCGGGTAAAATCATATGAAATTTATAAATTAAAGCTAACAGAACAAGCTTTCAAAGGAAATAAGTTTCAGGTCATTTGTGTGAGTATATTTTGAGATATAAGCCCCATAACTTAACCCTATTGGACTACCCTGTTTCAGCCCGGTTTGAACTTAAGTCAACTTCAATGATGTACTGGGAACAAATGGCAAAGACTCTGACCCTAAAATTTTTATGGCATGTTTCTTTACATGTTAGCTTTCAAAAAATTTTGGGTTTACTCAATTCGAAGTTGTGTAGGGTGAGTTACACTCTTCTCAACTCATACTGCCTAGATAAGAATCTAGATTTCTAGGTCAAACTTAAAAAATTCATAACTAATGCTATACTAATCCAATGGCCTTATATTTTATATGTATGGAAATCCCTGAGTGTCTAGTTTCATATAAAAATAGTTTCATCAAATTTAAACATCTATACGTGGAGCCATACACTCCGTCATACGAACCGCCGAGGAAAAATCATAATAGTTTCTTGAATTTTCTCTATTCTTCAAGCTCTTTCATACCAACTCCAATTCCAATTACAACATACATGCAAAATCAATCATGATCCAACATCATCACACTAAATCACATCAGAATCAAGAGGAAAACAAGATCCCCACACAGCCCCAAATCAAGGAAAACATGATGAGAAGTTGGATTCCTACCTTGTCTAGGTGTAATTCTTATTAAATTTGTGGCTTGAGTTGAAGAAATCTTGTTGTGGCTTGAAGGTTTGTGAGAGATGAAGATGATATGAGTTGAGATGAGATGAGATGAAGGAGAAAAGAATGAAGAGGGGTCAGCATACATAAGGGCCGAAATTGCAAGGGCAGAAAAGGAAAAGAATGAAAACTTATAAAGCAAGTTGAATGTGATTGGTGGATTTGTGTTGGCCAATTCAACTTGGTTTTGGGCTGCCATCTTTGGCTGAAAGTGGCGCCACCTATAGGGGTATTTTGGCTAAATCCTAGCCATTCATCCTAGGCAATCATAGTGTAAGTTCTATCTATTGATCCGGTTCTGACAATTTAAAATACCGAAATCTTACCGATTTCTCTTAAATCGATAAACTAGTTTTAGAAAAATTCTGTGAGGTTTCCTATGTTCCTAATCTAATTCCATCGAGCCTAATCCTCCTAAATCACACTTAATTGGCTTTAAGTGAATGCTTAATCGAATTCTAATTAATCCCAATTATTCGATGAAAACCAAACAACTTGGTTATTACCGATGAAATTTTTTGGATGTTACATTTCTACCCTCCTAAAAAAAATTTGCCCTCAAAATTTGATTATGAAACTAACTAGTTATAATCATAACAGTTTAAATAAAGTTCATACATAAGCACACAGTAGATATAAAACCACTTAGCATAACTGGACCAACTAAAACTAAATTAGCCAATTCCTTATTCTAGTTTATCCCTAATTCTCACTCTGGCTCCTCTAGGGTATTGTCCCATCAGCGTTTATAGTGAAAACTCTTCCTGAATGTTGCGATTTAGGAGTCGGTGGTTGGTTCTCAGGGCATTCTCTTATCATATGTCCTGGCTTGCCACAACTGAAACACACATACTGTTTAACCAGGCAAGGCTTATTTCTATGATTTTTCCCACACTTCAAACATCGTTGCTTGACCATCGATTCCTGCAGCTGCTTGCCCTCATATTTGCTAAGGTGAAATTGCTTCTTTGGTGGTGAGGCATATTTGAGTTCCTGGTTTTCAGGTGCCAGCCTCTTTCCATAAGCATCAGACTGGGAAATCTCCAACTTCTTATTATAGTCTTCCATAAGTCTGCATTTGTTTACCAAGGTAGGAAAATCCGTCATCTCCATAGGGCCTACTGCTGCTAGGATATCTTCCCTCAATCCGCCTTCAAATTTAACACACTTCCATGCCTCATCTGGATTCCGCTGATAGATTGTGGAAAACTTGCATTGCTCCTCAAACTTAGCGATGTACTCTGACATGCTACTGCTTCCCTAGTAATGTTGCATAAATTCCAACTCCTTGGCATTCCGAACTGATGGAGGAAAGTATTTCTGGTAAAAAGCATCCTTGAACACAATCCAAGTGATCTCTATCTGGGACTCTTCTAAAAGCCGTTTCACACCATTCCACCAGAATTCTGCGTCTGCTTCGAGCATATAAGTGGCGAAGGCTACTTTTTGGTTGTTAGTGCAGTCCAGAATAGAGAAGATCTTCTCCATTGTCTTAATCCACTCGTTAGCCTTATCAGGATGAAAAGCTCCTCTAAAACTGGGCGGTTTCACCTTTCGAAATTCTGCAAACTTGAGGTATTCTAGGTCCAATCCTAGGCCATTCGAGTTTCCACCGTGACCGGCTCCAAGTTGTCTTCCCAGCTAATCCATCATTTGATGTGCTGCAGCAGCTTGTTCGTGCATAGCATATGCCATCTCTCGTAAAGTGTCCATGAAATTAGCAGGGTCTTCTGAAGTGGGTGCAATTTGTGGCCTACCATGCCCCTTGGAAGCCATTGCTTCCTAATCACACACAACAAAAGATTGAGTTGATCAGGCTCAATAATAAGTTAAGTGTGACAGCAACTAATAACAATCACAATTAGGCGGTCATGCATATCTAATTTCCTATATCTTATCTGAGCAGATAAGATTTATCGCATGACATTTTCTAAGGATTCCAAAGTGCACTGGAAGCATAGTCAGTTCAGCCCTTAAGTCCGGTTAGGACCGAACTGCTCTAATACCATTTTGTAACGTCCTCCTCTGTATAGTACTACACTTAAGTCATAATACTACACCCTGGAGTTGTTACTATTATCTGAGCGGACCTTATCTAATAGCAACTTCAACCATCTTTGGAATTTCTTGAACTATCTGGAGATAACACGAAAATAGGAGTGAGAATTTTAAATTCTCAGTAGGATTCACTAAGAAATTTCATGCCGTGTCATCATTATTATCTCTAGCTGCTTCAATTTATTATGAAAAAGGTGGACATGTTATATAAACTGTTAAATTTTATAGTTCGAAAACATATTGTTCGAAGCAAGTCCATTTTATTCATACACTTGTCATTTGGGAGAGCCAATACACAATAAAGTCATGAATCATACTATGAACAATAACTGCAACGTATTAAAATATAATAACACCAATATACTGGAAACTTGAAATCTGTATCTGCCTTTACTTGTACTTGAATTTATGCAAATATACATAATTTTCTTTTCTTTCTTTGTCTTCCTTTACTTGTCATACATATTCCAGAGTAAAATTGCCATGTCATACTCCCTCGGGGTGTGATCACCATGTCACACTCCTTAAAATATATTAGTCCTGCCACGTCCCAGAGTATGATTGCCATGTCATACTCCCTCGGGATATGATCACCATATCACATTCCTTAGGGGAAGGAATCATTATGCCACATTCTAGAGTATGATCACTATGTCATACCCCATCAGAGCGTGATCACCATGTCACGTTCCTTTGGAATATGGACTCATCATCATATCTTCATTAGTTGTCACACACAACAAAGTCTTATGAGCAAAGCTTAGGTAGTTAGGTGTAAGTTTAAAATCTTAAGTCTTAATCTAGCTTGCAAGCGTTTAACTTTTATCGAAGTTCCCAAGTTTGAGCTCAGGACTAACTTCCAAGATTGAATTGGGTCCGAGTTCCGAAATTATATAAGTTCCAACTTCCGAGGTTATGTATATAAGGTTAATATTTTGATTCCCGACTTCTGGGGTTATGCCAAGAATCAATCTCCGAGATTGATTCTTGGACCGAGTTTCGAGATTATATGTTTAATGAGATAGCGAGTTTTGGAATTACGTGTATAAGGCTTTTAAAGCGTCCTAGTTCTCGACTTTCGAGATTCGGGAATAAGGTTTCATGTTCTGCTACCAACTTCCAAGTTTATGTCGAAGATCCTCGACTTCCGGGTTGAAGTATTTTAGGTTTTATATTCTTGCCGTTGACCCTTGATTTTAAAGTGTTTTATGTGTTGTGTGATTCCGATCTCCGGCATTAAGCCACAATTAGTCTTTCAAGACTTTTATGAATATGTTTCCTAAATTCCAAGTTCCGATATTAACTATACCCGATCTAGTTTCCTATTCACTAAGTTTCGAGTTCAATGTTAAGTATACCTGATCTAGTTCTCTGTTTGCTAAGTTCCAAGTTCCGATATTAACTCAACTTGATCTAGTATTCATACGTGTCGCATAACAATATTAATGCACCAACATTTAGAACTATCACTAATTTCTGCCGGATAATCGACAGCATAATAGATCGAGTCCGCTTCCCCATGAATAGTTCTAGACAACTAGTACAATTATTCAAACTTGCAATTCAACATGGATCCACAATTATACATATTCATAGCATCATTCATCAAGTTCAATCCAAGCATCAATAAGGTTTTCGGTATATTCTCTCCTATTCTGCCCGATCTTGGTATAATCCACCCTTAGTTCAATTCAACTCATTTAAATCTAAATTTTGGATATATCATAGCCTTATGTGTCTAGTTTTCAACCCTTTTGGTCCCATCTCATTTTGAGTTATATAACTCAAGTTATTGATATTTTACCCAAACTACCCTATTCTAAGCCAGAACTGTACCCTTATAAGAGAAAATTCACTAAAAATGGAAATCTAGGTGAAATCATATGGAATTTATATCAAATTAGAGCTAACAGAACAAGCTTTCAAATGAAATGAGTTTATCATTTGCATGAGTATATTTTGAGATATAAGCCCTGTAACTTAACCCTATTGGACTACCCTATTTCAGCCCAATTTGTACTTAAGTCAACTTCAATGATGTGCTAGGATCAAATGGCAAAGCATCTGACCTTGAAATTTTTATGGCATGTTTCCTTACATGTTAGCTTTCAAAAAAATTTGGGTTTACTCAATTTGGAGTTATGTAGGGTGAGTTACACTCTTCTCACCTCATACTGCCTAGATAAGAATCCAGATTTCTATGTCAAACTTCAAAAATTTATAACTAATGCTATACTAATCCAATGGCCATATATTTTATATGTATGGAAAGTTCTGAGTGTCTAGTTTCATATAAAAATGGTTTCATCGGCGGACCTGTACACCCCGCCTTACAAACCGCCGAGGAAAAACCCTAATAGCTTCTTGAATTTTCTCTATTCTTTAAGCTCTTTCATACCAACTCCAATTCCAATCACAACATACATACAAAATCAATCATGATCCAACATCATCACACTAAATAACATCATAATCAAGAGGAAAACAAGATCCTCATACAGCCCCAAATCAAGGAAGATGATATGAGTTGAGATGAGATGAGATGAAGGAGAAAAGAATGAAGAGGGGTCAGCATACATAAGGGCCGAAATTGGAAGGGCAGAAAAGGAAAAGAAAGAAAACTTCTAAAGCAAGTTGAATGTGGTTGGCGGATTTGTGTTGGCCAATTCAACTTGATTTTGGGCTACCATCTTTGGCTGAAAGTGGCGCCACCTATGGGGGTATTTTGGCTAAATCCTAGCCATTCATCCTAGGGCAATCATAGTGTAAGTTCTATTGATCCGTTTCCCACAGTTTAAAATATCTAAATCTTACCGATTTTTCTTAAATTGGTAAACCAGTTTTAGAAAAATTCGGAGGTTTCCTATGTTCCTAATCTAATTCCATCGAGCCTAATCCTCCTAAATCACACTTAATTGGCTTTTAAGTGAATACTTAATCGAATTCTAATTAATCCCAATTATTCAATGAAAACCGAACAACTTAGTTATTACCGATGAAATTTTTTGGACGTTACAACCTGCACAACCACCACTATTGCATCATGCTCACTGCCCTGCTTCTGTCATTGCCGTCAACTAGTACTCGCTATAACTATGCAAAGTTTGTTGACACGCTGCCGTGAAGCCGCCATGCTTGATGCCACCTTCGCTTTTCCCTGTCGTTAGCACTGCAATGGACAACTCCTCTCCTACCCTTCTTTACAAAAAAAATTCTTTCTACACACTTTGAACTCCTCCCCTATTCAAAATTGAAATTTTACTAAACTATCTTCTTTCATAAAAAAATAGATCCAAATCAGTTTATCTTCAATTCTTTTTTCAATTACTTGCAAAATCCCAACTTTCACAAAATCTAAATATACAAAATTCCCAATATTTAAACACTCAAAATTCTAATTTCCAAATTCCAAACTTCTTCCAAAATTAGAATTTCCCAAACCATGAAAATTCCAATTTTCAAGTTTTTTGTTTCAAATTTTCAAGTTCCTTTTTCTTCACATAGTCAAAATATATAAAAATTTCAATTTTCATTTCCCACCGTCTTTAACCTATCAGTCAGAAATACAGGTACATCATCATATAGAACTTATATATAAAACAACAAAAAAATTATAAATTGCACAACCATATTTATGATCTATATAAACTATGTATATGAAATATACATACGAAATTAAATAAATATATCTATAACTTTCACTGTTACCTACTTTTATTTATTTTTGTGGAGTCAATAAATCTATTTTATTTTTTTTATGAGACCAAGAAACTAATATATATATATATATATATATATATATATATATGAATAGATTTAAAATAAGATGGCTAAGGTAGGACCCCTTTCCCTCCACCATTGGAGAGGGGAGCCAACCAAAGAAATTCGATAAATTTTTGGGCAGAGATTTTTTTACTTTAAACATGTGAATGAATCTTTGTGATCATGCTTAATATTGTATGGGCCATATTAAAAAGACAAATATTTTTAAATATAATATTTAGACACTCATTTTGATATATGGAAAATAATATTGAAATAAGTGTATATTTTAGTTATATTACTGGAAAATGTGGTGGTAGCTAGTGATAGATGATGAATTCTTTTACCTATTCATCAATAAAATAACCAAAAATTTCTGGTTATTAACACCTAATTCCCATATTTTTATTATATTTTTGCATAATTAGATTCACTAATAACATAAATAAAATTTGCACTTATTTACTCATTATTCTCCGTATATTAAAATGAATGTCTAAACTATTATATTCAAATAATAGATCTGTACAAGACCAAAAAAAAAGATCTTTATTAAAAGTACAGATGTCTCCCTTAACACACTTTTAGACATGCCGAATTATAACTTATTTGATTATGATGAAAAATTATGATCCCAAGAATTTCTTATTGAAACCCTGAAACTCAACGTTGTTGCCCCTTCCTCAGCTTGTGCATTTTTAATATTTTGATATTGACTAAGTATATGTCATTTTGTTTATTTAAAATGTTAATTATGAGCTCGTAGAAAATAATAAGAGTGCAGTTAAGTGGTTGTCTCTTGCATGTCTCATTGAATCTAAGATGTCCCGTGTTCGACTCTTATTTCCCTCCCCTGCTTTTATAAAAAAAAAAAAGGAAAGGATAGGAGTGATCAAGTAAGTCATTTTTTAAAAATGATTGTTAATTTTTTCTTTCGGGTCTAGGAGGGGGAAGGAGATATTAGTGGACATGTTTGATTAAGATTTTGCGAGAAATATTTCTTGAGAAGCGAATTAGGCGAAATAAAAATAGAAGTTGAAAACTATTTTATATTTAGATATAATTATTGAAATAATTTTTATTACAATCAGAAATTGTTAAATTGTTTGAATATAATAAATATAAAAGTATTTTTTCAATATAAAATTATAATTTAGTGGATAGAGAGTGATATTTTTAAAAAAATTTTAAGATAGAATAGTTAAATAACATGAAAAAGTTGAGTTCAAAATTCGAGATTATTTACTCTTTTACTATTTCTGTTTTTGGGAGAATTAGCTCTCCATCTGCTTCTCACAGTAGCAGAAAAAATTAATTATTTTCTGCTTTTGCTTCTTTGAGGAAGCACAAATAAACAATACTCAAACGTTAATTTTTGAAAAAAAATACTTCTCTCCTTTGTGGAAGAACATCCAAACGACCCCAATAAGGGAGGGGGTTCGTGGGTTTTAAGGGGAGACGGGTACAAGTATCAATTCAACGTTTTCTTTACCAAGATGAGAGGATTTCATTAGTAAAAGAAAGCTAATTTGTGGATACCCAATACATAACCATAATGAACTTCGTTTTTTTCTCTCTAAATCATAAAGGGCATTCTTTTTGTTAATGACTCAACGGGGAGGATACAAATCAGTAGATCAATCATCAAGCACATAAACAAACTAGGGGGAGATTCCAATCATCTAATTCCCATTAGGGATTGATTTAGGTGGTGAGGTGAAAAGGAAAGGCCCCACACTGTACAATTTCATCTTCTTGTCATGGAGGAACCGATAAGAGTGGAGCACAGCACCACTAATCCCTTTGTTTACGTCTGTGGGATAACTACAATTGTTCAATGGAGAGGCTTCTAGGAAAGCCCTGCACTCCTTGAGCACCCGTTTTTCTGCAACCTCCGATGGACACAACGTTGCAAGGAAATAGCACTTAGCATCGGTTTCCTCACTTAAGAAAGAGAATGGAGTTGTTTCAAACCCATATTCATCAACAGCCTCGCATGTTATCCTCGTCAAGGCCCCTAAGAATTACATGAACCAAAGAACACATCCGATTAATGCTTAATTAGTTGACTAAGTTATATGGCTACTAGCACACACAATACAATATATGTTAGTTTGCAAAATAGACAATATCAGGTTAATAAATTATTACCTTCAAGTGAGGCGACTTTAGAACCAGATTTGCAATAAACAAGGCCTTGAATGCCAATATTGGTGTAAAGAAGTTCTTCTTCTTCGAATTTCGGTTTCTCGGTCACATCATGATCTTGGGAGACATAGTCACTACCACCGCCTGTAGCAGAATTACATGGGACCAAAAGGGATGCGAGAAACATAGAAGCCAGAAAGCAGATATGGATAAAGGTCATTCTCATACCTCATGTAAAGGTGAAAACGGAGGAGTTCACTAATTAAAGAGAAGGAGTAGATGCTCTTATATATAGATATGCAGGGAATTTTCAACGACGTGTCCCAATAAATATTTGCCGAAGTAGGATGTGACATGGATGCACGATCAAGGCATGAATTGCATGCGGGAAACATACTTGGATTATACTACTATTACATGGTCAACTAATTAATATATTGTCAATCATTCAATAAGATATATAAAGGAACACCGCAAAAGTCAAAAAACGGGGAAAAACAAAAAAACAAAAAAAAATAAAAGGAACACTGCATGGGTTACAGAACCGTGAAGAATGTTTCTCTTTTAAACAAAAAGTGCTGTTTAATTCTTTTTTTTTTTTTAAAGTCTAAAACATGGCTTCTATTTAGATAACGAAATTAGCATCCTCGTTTGTTTCCATCAACTATATACATACAATGAATTGAACCCTCAGGTGTTGCCTATCCTTCTAGACCAAGTGATGGGGACTATAGGGTAAGGGATCCAAATACTTGTGCTATAAAGATGCAAAAATTGGTTGAAAGGACTTTCTTAAAGAACTTTGTTGTAGAAGCTGAGTTAGATTTGTAGGAGGATCCAAAATGATCGACTTTGGCCACAATTGAAGAAGTGGGCTGATCTAGAGCACCTGTATGCTATTTGATCTGAACTAGAGTGTTTTAATATTATTTGAGCTCCATTTGTGTTGTTGTTATTATTATTATTATGAGTTGTGTTATTTGGACATGCAAAAATAGACGCATTCAACGTATTATCAACTTTTTTTTTTTTTCAGTTGCCAACTTTTTAAACTAAAGTTACCAACCAGCTGCAGCATAACATTACAGGATATTTTGCATGAAACTGTTTGGTAATTCAGTCGAATAAATTGGTAACTTTAGTTTAAAAAGTTGGCAACTAAGAAAAAAAATTGATATTTATACGCTGCAACTAGTTGATAGTTCAGTCGAAAAAGTTTGTAACTTTAATTCAAAAAGTTGGTAACAGAAAAAAAAAAAGTTGGTAACACGTCGCAAATGCGTTCCAACTAAATGTACAAATAAACTTTCTCTATTATTATTATTATTATTATTATTATTATTTTGGGTCCTTATAAGTACATATTGGTATGTTGGGTTACTATTATTATTAGTTTTGGGCCTTTATTACTATTCATTGTATTTTGGGTTTAAGTAGGTAATTAAGGTTTTCTTTTAGTTAGGTGCTAGTAGTCATAAGTGTAAGTTCTAAAACCCTTCAAAAGCCACCAATTGCTGATTGCTTTTATATGGATATATATCTATGATTTTGATCGATAATAAACCAAATCCTTTGAAAGTCTTTTGAAAGAACTAATGGTTTGCTTGAGTATTTGTTTATGAATAGCATAGATCACTCTAACTCAAGTTCGAGAGAAATGGTTCACATACAATAATACCAATTAATTTCTAAATGACTCTTTCAAATTCAAAATATCTTTTGTGGAAGCAAAGATCATCATGGCAATATAATCTACACTCTCAACGATCATATTTCTCATTAAAAAGATGACAAGAAGCATTAGAAAGTTGAATCTATGTCATCATAAGGTATGTAAGCAAAACAAAAGGATGATATGTCCAGAAAGTTGTGACTAGGAGGATCAACTTCAGGTTGTTCCTCAACATGAAGAAAGACATCTTTTAAAATATACTTTTGTATTTTCAAGGATGTCTTCTAAAGTCAAAAGTGACAAGATACATTTCCAAAAGTGCGCTGACAACTTTACACACTAGTTGACTCAAATGGCTGGTTATTGATTTTGGACAGCATTTGCTTGCTGAGAAAGAAAGTCTTCAACTTCTCTCACAAGACTTAGATCAACGAATCAAAAAGCACAAAGCTCAAAACTGAGGCACAACGGTCATAATCTGAAGCCTATTTAAGTCTTGAAGTCGAAGATGAGGCTGCTAAAACTCATTCATTGAAAATCATCAAAAGCTTATATTCTTTCTCAACCTTCTGAACAATCTGAAAGTATCATTCTGAAGCTTCTTAGTGAAAAATATAACATCCTCCCCTCTACGATGTTATGCTTAAGTCATAGTACTACACTCGGGAGTAGTTACTATTACCTGGACAGGCCTTCTTGGACAGCTACCTCTATCTGTCTTCAATACTCCTTGAACTATACGGAGATAACATGGAAATAGGAGTGAGAATTGAAAGTTCTCTGTAGGATTCCTTATTCACCATATACAATATCATCGCTATTATCTCCAGCTACTTCGATTTATTAAGAAAAAGGTGAACATATTGCCCAATTTAACAGTTCGAAAACATATTGCCCGAAGCAGAGTTGGATTTATTCACACACTGATTAAACAAAGAGGGAGTAATTATGAAATAGTAATAGGTAAAGTCAATAATAATAAGAACTAGCTAGCAGATAGAGATGTGTGCAGATGCACAAGTTTTAAATCACATCAATACATTGGAATTATTCATTCATTTGTTAAACAAAGTAGAAATCTAAACATAAGTGTAGCAGGTTACATAACCAATATATATATATATATATATATATATATGGAAGCAATTAGTCTCCTGACAAGCAAAGAAAGGAATTGAAGCATAAGTATAACAATCTAAAGAACAAATGGATAATATGCAAATATGAATGCAATAGGAATTCTTGATGTAGATACTTCCGTTTCTTTTTAACTTTCTTTTCTTGGCACACCCAGGCGTTACATATCACCATCCTTAGGGTGCTTGTTTTTATCCTTATCCATACTTGCTCTCCTGGGAGTCTTTGGCCATATAACTCCTAGGTAATAGTCTGCTTCTTAGGATTAAGCTCGTTCCTATACAGGAATGTCAGGTTTACTTTCCTCGATCTTCCCACCGATCTATTCCCGTTAACTTTAATCCGGGGCTGGCCCAAATATTATGGAACTTTTCTCATAACTTATCTCTTATAGGCTTCATGCAAGCATGCTCATGTATCAATGTGCATCTCATAATTTATGCATAATCTTTGCCGAAATTTCGGGAGCATGATGGATCGTGTCCGCTTCCCCATGAATAATGCCAGTATCACAGACAATCAATTATTCAGAAAAGCCATAATAACATATTCATTTTCAATAACATTGCTAAAGGCACAACATTTTTGCCTAAGCATAAGCTTATGTCTATGTGCTTTACTTCTGCCCGGATTTTGTAAAATAAGCCATAATTTCTATTTAACTCCTTTGGATCTAAATTTTGGAGTTGGAATGTCATGTGTCTATTTTCTAACCTCTTTGGTCCTATTTAATTTTCAATAGTGTAGCTTAAGTTATTTCAAATTTACCTCGGGCTGCCCTACAACTAGCCAGAAATGCACCCTTAGAAGTAAAAATTCACAAAAAAATAGAAATATAGGTGAAATCATACGAAACTTACACCAAATTAAAGCTAACAAGATTTTTATTTCCAAGAAGTTTCACTTCGTTTGACTAAGGAGAGCTCAAGTTATGAGCTCACAAAGTTGATAAACTCGGATTGCCCTGTCTCTGTTCCAATGGAACAAAAGGCAATTTCAATAATTTACTGGGAATTATAGAAAACAAATTTGACCATAAAATTTTTATAGAATGTTCTCCTATGTCTCACTTTTCTACTAACTTTTGTTGCACTCCATTCCAAGTTGTATAGGCAAGTTTTTCCCTGAACAACCTCTCTTGCCCAGAATCAAACTTAAAAACCTAGGGCAAATTTCCAAAATTCATATCTCTCTCAATACTAACCTAATGTCTTATAATTTATATGTATGGAAAACCCTAGAAATCTAGTATCATTTAAAAATAGTTTCATCTCAGTTTGAAGTTTGTAGGCGAGTCCATAAGTATGCAAGTATGGATGTTGCAGGGATTTTGAGGAAAATATGGTTCTATTTTGTTGATTCTTGTGTTTATTATTCAATATCCAATCTAACCCAAGCAAAAATATGCTAAATCAATCATAAATCATCACATCATCACCATAGATCATCATTTATATGGGTAGAAGAAAATTTTCCAATCATCATTAATCCAAGAAAATTAACCAAGTAAGTGAATCCTACCTTGATCTAGTGGAGCAACGAGTAAGGAAAGGGATTTTTGAGGAGTTTAGATGTTGGAGCTTCAAGAACAAGATGACAGAGAGCAGCTGAGTTCCTCCTTCTTTTCCTTTCTTTGGACAATGCATAAAGGGGCAAAGGAGCAAAAAATCAAGTGCTAATAATGATGGTGGTTGAAGGCTTGAATTCCCATTGGTTGGTTCATCAAGTAGCTCACAAATGAGCCAACAAAGCCTATCATTTGTGTGGCTGCCTTGTGCTGCTTTTAAGTGGTTATGTGGCTAAGTTTTCAGCCATCAAACATAGAGTTTTGGGTGTGTAATTCTATTGATTTGATTCTGACAGTTTAAAATACCGAATCTCTACCGACTTCCTTCAAATCAGCAAAACGGTTTTGAAGAATTTTGCGAAGCTTTCTATGTTGCTATTCAAATTATTTACAAGCCTAATATCTCTAATTGATACTTAATCGATTTCTAATTAATTTCACTTATTCGATAAAAATCGAATAATTTAGTTAGAAACGATAAAATTTTTCGAACGTTACAAAAAATCTTCTCTAGCTTTGCATTAGCAAATATCCTCCTCAAGAGATTTGTGACAAGTCTTTCCACCTTGTACTTATTTGAACAATACATCTTGAGTGTTACAATGTGAGTGTTATTAAACACAAACCTTTATATTAGATACTGTAACCTGACTTGACAATGGTCTTTGCTAACTTGGAGAGACTAGGACAATACTACTCTGTTGATCAGTTTGGCAAGGCTAGGACAAGACCACTCTATTGTAAGCTTGAAGATGCTTGAACAAGAATAGTCAACTATATAAAATCTCAACTAGTTTGTTAAGGATTAGACATAGGCAAGTAGTTTGGCCGAACCAAGATAAATCTCTTTGTTGAGCTTTCTCTTATCCCTATCCTTTTCATTTATGTGCATTATGCATTCTATTATTTTTTCAAGTTCCTTTTTTTGTCAACTCTGATCTTTAAGTGCAAATTTTTCTTTTTACTTTAGAAAGTTCCTTGAGATGGTTAACTTTTTGAGTCTAACACAAACACAACCGCAATCTAAGTCATAAGACTTAAGAAAATTTGTTTTAAGTTTTTCAGATTTGAAAAGTTTTAAATAGTCACGATTTAACCCCCTTCTCATGACAACCTTTGCCTTCAATTGGCACTAGCGCTTGGCCTCTAGGGTTGAGCTTCCTAATGGTTATAGAGGAAAAGATCCTGAAGCATGGCATGATAGATATCTCACATTGCTAAAGGCATTCAATTAATCGTCCTCCATACTTCCATGGAGAACACTACCCTTATTGGAAGGACAGAATGAGATTCTTTATTAAGTTCACAAGTCCAAACATGTGGGAAATCATCAAGAATGGAGACTATGCCCCAACTATTGAGCAACTTGTGCCTCATATAGTTGCTAATCTAAATTAGCCTCCTCTAGTGGTGCTCAAATTAAACCGTAAGCATAAGTGGACTGATCAACACAAGGCTAAAGTTTAGATGAATACCAAGGCAAAATATCTTCTCACTTGTGCTCTAAGCAAGAATGAGTATAATAAAATCATTTCTTGTGACTCTACTAAGGGGATATGGGATAGACTCCAAACTCTTCATGAGGAAATTGATCAAGTTAAAGAAACCAAAATCAGTATGTTAGTTCATCAATATGAAATGTTAAAAATGTTAGAATATGAAACCATTAATGACATGACAGCTAGATTTATGCATATCATAAATCAGCTGCAGGCATTGGAAAAAAGATATACCAATGTTGATATGGTTGGAAAAATTCTCAGAAGCCTCTCTAAGCCTTGGCATCCTAAAGTAACAACCATTGAAGAAGCAAAGGATGTGAATGTGCTAGCCCGGATGCTCTTATTGGATCCTTAAAGACTCATGAGATTGAGTTGAATGACACTTCAAAAGAAAGTAGCAAAAAAAGCAATCCATTACTCTAAAGTCTACACAGAGAAGAGCAAGCTTCTCCAAAGCTATGAATGTTTTAGAAAAGTCAGAAGAAGAGGAATCTTCTGAAGATGAAGATGAAGAAGAGAAAGATGAAATCACTAATCTAGCTGAGAAGATCTCAAAAGCTTGGATCAAAAGAAAGAAGAAGAAATGGTTCCCTCTTAAGAAAGACAAGAAGGGAAAATCAAAGCAAAATAAGATCATTTGCTATGAATGTAAAGAACCTGGACATTTGCGATTTGAATGTTTGAAGTTGAAGAAGAACTCCAAAAAGAAAGCACCTAAAAAGATAGCCATGATGGCTACCTGGGAAGATCATGATGAAGAGCAAGAAGAAGCAGAATCTCAAGAGAAGGAAGAAATAGTTGCAAATTGTAACGTCCGAAAAATTTTATTGTTAATAACTGGGTTGTTCGATTTTTATCAAATAAGCGGGTTTAATCAGAATTTGATAAAACATTTACTTAAAGCCAATTCAGTGTGATTCAAAAAGATTACGCTTGATGGAATTAGATTAGGAGCATAGGAAACCCCACAGAAAATTTTCAAACCGGTTTACCGATTTAAGAGAAATCGGTAGGATTTCTTAATTTTAAACTGTCGGAACCGGACCAATAGAAATTTTTCTATGAGTGCCCTAGGATCAATGGCTAGGATTTAGCCAAACCACCCCCTCATGTGGCGCCTTGATCAGCCATTGAGGGAGGGAAGCTAAGGAAAATTGGACGATGAAGTGAAATCCACCAATCATCATGCATCTTGCTTCCAAAAATCTTCACCTTTTCTTTCCTTCTCTCCTTGTCATTTTCGGCCACCCCATTAGCTGCTGAAACTCATCTCATTCTCTTCTCCTTACTCTCATTTTCACTCCATTCTCATCTATTCTTCAAGTCCTATCACAAGTTGCTTCCATCAAAGACACTAAATCAATACAAATTCAACTAGACAAGGTAGGAAATCCTACTTCTCTTCTTACTTTCTCTGATTTGGGGCTGCATGTTGGTCATGTATAACCTGAGATATTGATGTTATGTAGAGTTATGATGATGGTTTATGACTAATTTTGCATGTATGTTATGATTAAAATTATAATTGATAGTAAATAGCTTGAAGAAGGGAGACAAATCAAGAAGCTGTTAGGGTTTTCCTCGGCAGTCCGTACAGCAGAGTGTATGGCTCCACCTAAAGTTGGTTAAATTTGATGAATCTATTTTTATATGAAACTAGACATCCAGGGCTTTCCATACATATAAAATATAAGGGCATTGGATTAGTATAGAATTAGTTATGAATTTTTGAAGTTTAACTTAGAAATTTGGATTCTTATCCGGGCAGTATGAGTTGAGAAGGGTATAACTCACCCTACACAACTCCAAATTGAGTGAACTTAAGGTTGTTTGAAAGATAACATGTAAGGGAATACCCCATAAAAATTTCAGAACCAGATTCATTGCCATTTGTTTCCAGTACACCAATAAAGTTGACTTAAGTTTAAACTGGGCTGGAACAGGGTAGTCTAGTAGGGTCAAGTTTCGAGACTCATAACTCAAAATATACTTATGCAAATGACATTAACTTAATTCATTTGAAAGCTTGTTCTGTTAGCTTTAATTTTATATAAATTTCGTATAATTTCACCTAGATTTCTAATTTTAGTAAATTTTTACTTATAAGAACCCAATTCTGGCTAAGAACAAGGCAGTCTGAGGTAAAATATTTATATCTTGAGTTATACAAATCAAAATGAGATGGGACTTTAGAAACTAGACACATGAGGCTATGACATATCAAAAAATTAGATTTAAATGAGTTGAATTGAACTAAGGGTGGAGTATACCAAACTTGGGCAGAACAGGGGAGAATAAACCGAAAACCCCATTGATGCTTGAATTGAAATTGATGAATGATGCTATGAATATATATATTTGCTGGTTCATATTGAATTGCAAATTTGTACAATTGTACTGGTTGCCTGGCACTATTTATGGGGAAGCGAACTTGATCCATTACGCTACCGAAATTTCGGTAAGAAATTCATATGTGTGTAAATTATAATGGCATGAACACATGATGTTTGAAAGAATAGAGTTAGTTATGCATGCAGTTCATGAGTATTGCAAAGGATTCCATATCACTTGGGCCAGCCCCTAAACGAATTTAAGGGGAATAGATCAGTACGAAGGTCGGGGAAAGTAAACCCGGCAATCTTGTATAGGAATGAGCTCAGTCCTGAAAAGCGGACTATTACCCAAGAGTATATGGCCAATAACTCTCAGGGGACTAAGGATGGAAATAAGTTTTAGGAGGCGAAAGCTTTCAAGGATAAGATGCATTTTCCAAATTGCACAGTAATATGTACAGTATGATGCTCTTTACTTGACTGTATTAGTTACCTGTTTATTATTCTTGATATATTATTGTCTCCTTATGGTTACTATTTGACTTCCAATAGCATATCTGTTAACTAAAATTGAGCTTGTTTCGGTGTATGTTTTATAAATAAGTATTTAAATTAAATATTACTATTATGTCATACTATTTTAAATTATTGAAAGATCGAAACAATTGGGAATAACAGTGATGACAGATATGTAGAAACTAGGAATTCCTACTGAGAAATCTTTATTTCTCACCTTACTGTATATTTCCGCGTCATTCTCAAACCATGGAGAACGCAGCAACCGGAGTTCTATTCATTGAGTTCCCCGAGCTCCACATCTACCTCGACCCGTTCTTAGATTCTGTGTATATATCCGGTAGATGTCAGTTTCACCTTTACTTTTTCTTTCAGAGAGATTTTGCTGTACCGCTCATGCACCCGCTCTTTGACCCCGCTGTCCCTTATATTGCCATTCCCCTCTATATGGCCCATCCATTTCCACCTCCACCAGCAGCAGCAGCACCACCACTACCCTAGCTCTAGCTCCTATGGCCCCTTCTGCCTCACCACCGCAGCAGATGCCCTCGGTCTCGATGTCTGCGGAGGATCCGTCTGAGGCGGCGAGCTCCTCTTCCTCACCCTCTACTCCGAGCGTAGGTCACCCTCCTGCAGACGCTAGCATGGTGAACGGTTTTCTTTCTTCGGATTCTATTTAGATAGTGTGTATGCTGTAGCAGTAGTAGATATACATGAAATGTCCCATGGGAACCAACTAGGGTACTGTTCATAGGGACCGGCCAATTTATTTCGTATTAGCGGTCTCATTTTATTACCCTGTGTCGTCTTATGTACCGTTTGACAAACTTTGAAAACAGAAGCCTATGTATATATTTATGATGTATTTTTGTAGTAGTTCTGTCTATATTGCATTTTTATTTATGTTACGTTATTTACAGTATACCAACTAACTAGTATTTATTCTGTCGTCAAGCAGAAGAATCTATTACGCGAATTGTCATCTCTATGTGGGTAATTAATAATGAGACAGAAAATAGAATTTAATCAGCTCACTACACGTAATCATTTATCAGATAATTTATTATGACTTAAGCATAGTACTATGTCTAGTAAGGTGTTACACAAATCTCTGCTTCATGGCAGATATAGTTTCTAATGAAGAAATTGAGGTAACATTTCCTGAGCTAGAACTTTCTTATGAAGAACTTTAAAATGCTTATGATGAACTTCCGGATAACTCTCAAACTCTTTCCTCACATTATGCATCTTTGAAGAAAAAGCTTTCAAAAGTTATCCTTTGATTTTAAAAATCTTGAGTTAGAAAAAGAGAATCTAAGGCATGAGAAAGATGAGCTTTTAAGAAAAAAAAAATGACCTTCTTAGGAAAGATATAAGTGCCTTAAAAATTGAAGTTTCTGAATCTGCTCATAAAACATCTTTTGATGTTTTTAAATTCATAAAATAGTGAAGCATCTCAAATCTGATCTTAAGAATATGGTAAATGGCACCAAGAATCTTGATCTGATGCTTAGTAGTCAAAGATCATATTTTGAAAAATCAAGTCTTGGGTATGGGAAGGAAAAGAATAAAGAATCATCCAAAAATTCTCAAAGCAAAGTTCGTGTTTATATCTACTGTCTTAAGAAGGGTCACTTTTCTAAAAAATGTTTTTTCTTTAAGAAAAGCAAAGAAACAGAAAATGAAGGACTTTGAAAAGGTAACTAACCTAAGAGGACCTAAAAAGATATGGGTACCTATGGTGAAAATTTTGTCCGATGTAGGTGTGTCTTAGATCACTTCATCAGAAAGAAATGGTTTCTAAATAGTAGTTGCTCTAGACATATGACTAGAAATAGATCTTGGATCAAAAACCTCAAGCCTAAGGATAGAGGAATGGTAAAATTTGTTAATGGAATCAATGTAACACCCTCTATTACATTAGCCATGCTCGAGTCATAGAGTTATATTAAGAGGTTGTCACTATGCTAAGATAATCTTTAAAATATGAAAAATATAATGCATGGCCCTTTAACTACTCACTTTATTACTGACTAATAATCTCTGATACATAGAGAATAAAATAATTACACTTTAAAAGAAATTGTGACTGATATAGTACACAGTGTTTACATCCAACTAGTCATTAGCTAGCTTCAATAGTCTCTTGGTCTGACTTACGCCCGATTCTTGCTCAATGAAAGGCCCTATACTCCGCCTCGCACTTGATTTCCAACTTGGGTGCTGGAATGTTTACGGAAAAGAAAAACATACAAGCAGGTAGTGAGAACCTAAAGTTCTTAGTAGGTAAATTCAAACTAATCTTACAGTGTCATCATAAACATTACAGCCGCTTCGGTTTATTATGAAAATATGAGCACATATAAACAAATAGTGGTTCAATTTTAAGTTGAAAACACCTTTCTTGAAGCAGGTTATATTTTAACAATCACTGGCCATATCATATGACAGACATAGAAATATGAATAGTATAATATGCTTCACAAGAATCATAATAATATTATAACTTAACGAGATAATTGAAGATGCACATATAGATGCTCATACTTGATTGTATGCAAGTGCACTTGACTGAATTCGTATCTTTCTTTAACTTGCAACTTGATCTTGCTCTTCTGTCCTTAGTCCCCCGGAGGTAAATGGCCTCTCCCACCCCTGGGTAATAGCCTACTTTTCAGGTCCGATCTCGTACGTATATATGAGTGACGGGTTTACTTTCTCTGACCCTCACACTGGTCTATTCCCCTTAAATCTGGTCGAGGACTGGCCCAAGTCTTAGACAGTACCGCTCTGGCCCACGTTAGCTGGGTCTATGCCATGCCTCATATGGTAGCTTGGTACGTCTTTCTTGCAAGTTTTCATAAATCTTATTCTTCTTTAGACATGATTATATATGCATATGCTACATACATTCATTCATATACTTCATATCATACTTAAATCATTCTTGCATATATGAATCTTATGAGCATAACATATAAATGTTCATAATAATCATATAATTCACATATTTCCGCTGGAATTTCGATAGCATAATGGATCGAGTCCACTTCTCCATGAATAGTGCCAGACTACCAAAAGGATCAATCAAGCAACAAAATCAACATAGAGCATCAAGTTTTATAAAAACAATATCAATCATATAATATGTCAACATAAATACATAACTTAGGTTTTCTACTTATTCTACTCAATTCTGCCCAATTTTTGTATAATCCACCTTTAGTTCAATTCAACTCATTTATACTTGGATTTTGGATATGTCATAGCTCTATGTGTCTAGTTTCCAACCCTTTTGGCCCCATCTCATTTTGATTTGTATAACTCAAGTTATTAGTATTTTACCTCAGACTACTCTATTCTTAACCAGAATTGCACCCTTATAAGAGAAAATTCACTAAAAATAGAAGTTTGGGTGAAATCATACCAAATTTATATCAATTTAAAGATAACAGAACAAGCTTTCAAATGAAAGAAGATACATATCATTTGCATGAGTATGTTTTGAGATATAAGTCTTGTAACTTGACCCCACTGGACTACCCTGTTCAAGCTCGGTTTGAACTTAAGTCAACTTCATTGATGTGATGGGAACAAATGGCAATGAATCTGACTCTAAAATTTTTATGAGATATTTCCTTACATGTTAGCTTTCAAACAACGTTAGTTTCACTTAATTTAGAGTTGTGTAGAGTGAGTTACACCCTTCTTAACTCATACTACCTAGATGAGAATCCAGATTTCTGGATCAAACTTTAAAAATTCACAATTAATTCTATACTAATCCAATGGCCTTATATATTATATGTATGAAAAGACCTGGATATCTAGTTTCATATAAAAATGGATTCATCAAATTTAAACAGCTGTAGGTGGATCTGTACACTCCGCCGTATGGACCATCGAGGAGAAAACCATAACAGCTTCTTGAATTCTTCTTGAATTCATGTTTTCCTTAAAACAATCCATCCAATCTTCAATTCAAACTCACATATACAACTTAAACCAATCTTAATTCATCATCATCACTCAAGATAACATCATAATCATGCAAGAAAGTGGGAAGAAAGTGGAGTCCCATTCAGCCCAATTCAAAGAAAACAAGAAAAGAAGTTGGAATTCCTACCTTGGTGGTGTGAAATCTTGGTGGAACTTGATCTTGGAGTGAAGTTGATGGTTGGAGCTTGAGTTTGGGGATGAGAGGAAGTGGAAGAAGATGAAGGAAAGTGGGAAAATGAGGCTGGTTATGGGGAGGCCGAAATTTAAAGGGAGAAGGAAGAGAAAAATGAAAACTTTTGAAGCAAGTTTCATTTGATTGGTGGATGTGTGTTGGTAGTTCAACTTGGTTTGTGGCTGCTTTCTATGGGCTGATGTAGTCCCACATATGGAGGTGTTTTGGCTAAATCTTAGCCATTCATCCTAGGGTACTCATAGCATAATTCCTATTAGTCCGGTTCCGACAGTTTAAACTATCAAAATCTTACCGATTTCTTTTAAATCGGTAAACCGATTTTAGAAAAATCCTATGAGGTTTCCTATGGTTCTAATCTAATTCCATCAAGTCTAATCCTTCTAAATCACACTTAATTGGCTTTAAGTAAATACTTAATCGAATTCTAATTAATCTCAAGTAGTTGATAAAACCGAATAACTTGCTAAACAAAAATGATAGAATATTTTTGGACGTTATACTAAATGATTTCTCATAGTATTTTACATAACAATCTAAATTTTCTTTAACTCTAGTATTTATAATTCATCCTTACTTATCCTTATTTTTCTGATAAGTTGATTAGCAGCGCAAATCAATCGCACAATTTCTTTGAACTGTTATATTTTCGCTTTTTCATAAATCCTTTAGCATTTTCTATTTGATTTTCATAACTAATGACATTTTCATAATTTTTAGCAAGTCCAAGGGTACGCCACATCATTTCACACCAGACTACCTCCATGACCCAATCGGCAAAGATTTAAACTTCTACGGTTTCGCCACGTGATTTTACTCTGTTTAAAATCTCATTCAGCTGATGTGGGGATATGAAGGTCATTTCATGAAAAGTTCTAGGGTTATTGTGGGAATAAGTCTTTGGGGTCAAAATATAGTTTCTAAAAATTCTAGGCATCATTACAATTGACAAAAGTTTACAAGGGTACTTTTATCATTTCCTAATTTTTAACATATAGCAGTGCCATATTTTCAACGGCAGTGTTACACTACCCTATAATTCTGAGCGTGAGGATTGTCATGGCATAATGCTGCTTGAGAAATTCTCACACTGCTTAAAAGAAATAATTCAAAGTTTCCATTATGTTCTGCTTACGAAAGTGGGGATGTTACAATCAAGTCCAAAATCAGTGGTATAGGTAATGTAGGTAATAACAAGGTTGTGTTTGAACCTTCTAGATATGTTGTAAAGGTCCACCTTTGATCAAATTATTCTTACTGCTAAAAGCCATGATAATACTTATATATTATATTTAGATGACCTTTTTATATCAGAATGTAAAATGCTTGGCATCCTTTTTGGATGAGAAGTGGATGTGGCACAAGAAACATGGTCATGTTCATATGATATTAATTTCTAAGATCTCTCAGAAAGAGCTTGTTAAAGATTTACCCGAGATCAAATATGATAAAGACTCAACCTGTGAGTTCTACCAAGAGGGTAAATAGACCAAAAGTTCTTTCCACAGTAAAAATGTAATTTCCACTACAAGACCACTTGAGTTTTAACATCTTAATCTCTTTGGACTAACTAGAATTGATAGTTTAGGAGGTAAGAGATATGGATTGGTCATTATGGATGGCTTTTCTATATTCGCACGGGTTATATTCCGTGCCCATAAGGATGAAGCTTGTGAGGCATTTAAAGTATTTTCAATGAGAGTTCAAAATAAAAAAGGTTTGTGTATCTCATCCATCATATCTAATCATAGTGGTGAGTTTGAAAATCATGTTTTTCAAAAATTTTGCAGTAAACATCACATTTCTTACAACTTATCTTCTCTTAAAACTCCTCAGCAAAATGGGGTTGTTTAAAGGAAGAATAGATCATTTCAAAAAATAGCTAGAACCATGCTTTTAGAAAATGGTTTATCAAAAAGATTTTTGTCAGAAGCTATAAACACTTGCTACATACAAAAATGTGTTTTCATAAAGTCAATACTCAAGAAAATCCCTTATTAATTATGGAAAGAAAGGAAACCCAAACATATCATATTTTCATATTTTTGGTTTAGAATGTTTTTTTCTTAACACAAAGGACAAACTATCAAAATGTGATCCTAAATCTAATCGTAGAGTATTCCTAGGATATCTTCTATTTCTAAAGCTTACAGGGTGTACAATAAGAGAACTCATATTGTGGAAGAAACCATACATATCTCCTTCAAAGAAAAGAAATAGAATTTGAACCAAAATTTAAGTTATTTGGAAGAAAGCTTGGAGAATCTGTCTCTAAATAATGACTCTTAGAATCAAAACTCCCTTTAGATAGCCACAAGAGATGGTTTTGAAGAAATGATCAATAATTCTGAGTTTTCACTGCCTTATATGACACACTAGAAAGTTCTGAAGTAACCACCATGAGAAGAAGATACACTAGTGCAAGAGATCTAAGAGTTGTATCTCAAAATCAAGTCATTGGTGAACCATCTCAAGGAGTCAGAACCAAATCATCCTTTAGAACAAAATCAAAGATGACTTTGATTTCTGAAATTCAACTTGAATGCATTAATGAAGCCCTTCAAGATCAAAGCTGAATAGAGGCTATGCTAGAAGAGCTTAGTCAATTTGAAAAGAGTAAAGTATGGACTCTAGTTCCGCTACCGAAAGGATAATCTGTCATTAGCACTAGATGCGTGACCAAAAACAAGCTGGATGAAAGTGGAAAAGTGATCAAAAACAAGTCAAGGTTAGTTGCTCAAAGTTACAACCAACAAGAAGGAATTGATTATGATGAGACATTTACTTCTATTGCAAGATTAGAAGCTATCAAAATGCTGCTTGCATTTGCAACATACAAAGGTTTTGTTCTCTATCAAATGGATTTAAAATCTGCTTTCTTAAATGATTTTATATCTGAAGAAGTTTATGTTAAACAACCTTTTAGCTTTGAATGTAAAACCTTTCCTAATCAATGTTTTCAAATTAACAAAAGCTTTGTATGGTATAAAATTAGCTCCAAGAGCTTGGTATGAAGGACATAGCTCTTTTCTGCTTAAAAATGGTTTTAAAAAAGGAAAAGTTGAAACAACTTTGTTTATCATACATGAGAAAGAAGATTTTCTAATAGTATAGATTTATATAGATGATATTATCTTTGGTGCTGCTAACCAAAATCTGTGCAAAAGTTTCTCTAAGCTTATACAAGCAGAATTTGAGAGCATGATGGGAGAACTCAAGTAGTTTCTAGGAATGCAAATGAAGCAACAGAAAGAAAAGATCCTCATTCATTAAGAAATATATGCTAAGGATCTACCCAAGAGATTTGATATGAACAAGGCTAAGAGCATTAATGTAATGTCCAAAAATTTTTAAAACGTTTAATTTATGCTATTAGTCGATCTATTCAATTTTATTAAATATGTAAGGATAATTAGAAATTAACTAAAGGTTAATTAGAAATTAATTAGATGTTAATTAGAGAGATTGTGATTGAGAAGTATTAGAGTAGACAATTAAAAACCTTAGCAAAAATAGATAGAAAACGAGTTGCCCGTTGCCAAAAAACTAGTAAAATTTCGGTATTTTCAACTGCCAAAACTAAACCAACCAAATTTAACTTACTAAACCTTACTTCAAGTGGCTAGAATTTAGCCACCTCCTTTATTAACGTGGTGCCACCCATGCCACAAAGAGTGAGCATGATTGGCTCACTTGTGAGCCATTTAACCCCTCCACCAATAAGATTCCAAGCATCCAATCACCACCATCATTAACCCAAGATTTTTTCCTCCCTTGTCCATCCATTTTTGCCCAAAAACATCAACTAGCACTCCTTCATTTTTCTTCCTTCAACTCACCTCATCCCATCTTCTTCTTCAGCTCTAACCATCTTACTTCCTCAAGAGTTCCTTTCTCACTAGCTACTCCACTAGATTAAGGTAGGATTCAAGTTTTATTTTAGTTTTTTTTGGATTTATAATTGATTATAAATCTTGCTTCATCCATCTAAATGAAGATATATGATGTGCTTTTGATGATTTGTGACTGATTTATTAAGTAATTGGTTGAGTTAGAGTTGAATCTTGCATGAAAAACTAGAAAGGAAGCAAAATAGGAAATCTGGAATCTCTTGATTCCTAGGGCATTTGTACTCACGAACTGCACAAACTCTCACAGAGCCATCATAAATTTATGAGACCATTTTTAAGAGAAATTAGACTTTTAGGGCTTTCTATACATATAAATTAGAAGGTCATTAGGTTAGTACTGAGGGAGATCCGAATTTTTGAAGTTTGCCATAAGTTTCTAGCTGATTTTGGGTAAGGAAGGATATGTAGGGCATAACTCGACCTATATAACTTCGATTTAAGTGCAATAAAATTTATTAGAAAGTTAAGACATAAAACAATATGCCATAAAAATTTCATGGTCAAATTTGTTTTCTATTATTCTTAGTAATTCATGAAAGTTGCCCTCAGTTTCAACTAGGCTAGAACAGGACAGTGGAGATTACCCACATTCAAGATTTCATAACTTGAGTTCCACTTATTCAATTGAGATGAAACTTGTTGGAAATAAAATCTAGGCCAGTTAGGTTTACAAAAATATAGGTATTGTATAGGTTCAACTAGTTTCCTATTTTTAGTGAACTTTTAATTTTTGGTAGGCAAATCTGCCTAGTAATAGTACATACCTAGGTAAAATGTTAATAACTTGAGTTATATATATCAAAACTTAATGGAACTAAAAAGGTTAGAAACTAGACAAATAACATTATAATATATCCAAAATTTAGATTTAAATGAGTTACACATAAATTATGGCTTAATTTCTAAAAACGGCCAAAATTGAAGAAATTGGCGGAAAATCAATTTGAATGCAAAGGCTACAAATTTTGTGTGAATATTGAAATGGTTGATGTACTATGCTCATTTTCTATCAAAATAATTATCTGGCTAGCTGGCATTATTCATAGGGAAGGGAACTTGATCCGTTATGCTGCCAAATTTTTTGCAGAAGCATATGAAGTTATGAAGATTTATGATATGAATATGAAATTCTACATGCAAGAGTGTTTGAAAGTAAGTGCACTATAATGCATATAAACATTGCATGATGATATGATCATGATTCTTTTTCTGAAACATGGCATCTTTGCATGCAAAAAAAAAAAAAAGATATATAAATATGTGAAATTGGGTCCCTTCACTCGAAGGAAGTTATTTGGATCCCTCCCTGTGAAGGTAGTTAAAAGATATGAGCAAGGTCCCATATTCCTAAGAAATGTGACATGACAATCATACTCTGTAATATGGCATGATGAACACAGCCTAAGGAGTGTGACATGGCGATCACATCTCGATGGGGTATGAGATGACGATCATACTCGCCCATATGGCATGATGGGTACATCCGAAAGAATGCGATATAGCGATCACATTCTGATGGAGTATAACATTGCGATCATACTCTGGAATGTGCGACAAGTAAAGGCAATTAAGAAAGACTTTGAGAACAGCGATATATAATGCCTAGGTATGTCAAGGAAGAGAGTTATAGACAAGTAAAGGAAGGTTAAATAAAAATACAAGTGCAATTGCATATGTATATTCTGATTTTCTGATTATGCTAAAATTTACTATATTTGTGAGTGCTATGACTGCTATGCTAATTATAAGATATGAAATGATCATATAATTACAATGTGATTCAAGTGCTTAAATAAGATAAACTCCATTTAGGACAATATGTTTTCGAACTATTAAATTGGGCAAATTACATAGCATGTTCACCTTGTCTTAATAAATTGCAGCAGCTGGAGATAATAACGATGATATAGTATATGGTGAATAAGGAATCCTACTGAGAATTTTCAATTCTCACTCCTATTTCTGTGTTATTTCTAGATAGTTCAAGGAGTATTAACGACGACCAGAGGTAGCTATCAGACAAGGTCCGTCCAGATAATAGTAACAACTTCCGAGTGTAGTAATATAACTTAAGCATAGTACTATACATGGGAGGATATTATAATTAGCATTCCCATGCATCCTTCTCAAATTTTGGAAGCTGGAAAAGAACGTGATAAAGTTTTTGATAAACTTTATAGAAGTATGATTGGCTCTCTACTCTACCTCACTACTAGTAGACCTGACTACAAGTAAATGTGGATATCTATGCCAGATTTCAATCTATTCCAAAGCAATTACACTTAAATGCTATCAAAAGAATTTTGAGATATTTAGTAGTACTACTAATATTGGTCTATGGTATGAGAAAGGTTTTTCTGGTGATATTATAGGTTATTATGATGTTAATTTCGCTGGAGATAAAGTTGAAAGAAAGAGCACTAGTGGTTGCTATTGCTTTCTTCTAAAATCATTAATTACATGATCAAGCAAGAAACAAAATACAATTGCTTTCTCAACTGCTAAAGCTTGTCACAATCAGGATCGCAATGGGACAGTGAAAGAGAGAAAATAATAATGGAGTCATTACTAGAGCTGGGTATGCGGGCCAGCCCAGTCCGCATAGCCCGGTCCGCAACAGACTACACTTAAATGGGTTGGATCGGGCTGGTCCATTTAATAAATGGGTTCTAAGAATGCTGGCCCGCGTCCACACCACTTATGCCCGCAGACCCGCAGGCCAGCCGGCACTGTATCCCCCTTTTTTTGCCGAACCTTGTAAACTTTACAGACCAAAAAAGAAAAAAAAAAAGCCATGTAAACTTTTTTTGCTTTTCCATCCTAAAGCAGTAATCTAAATAGCAACAGTGGCGTTTCTCCAAGCTATGTGTAGAGTGGTGCCTTGTGTTCAGCAGCAGCGATAGTGTTCATGCAGCGATGGTGGCATTCGTGCAATGGCAGCGGCGTGTTCATGTAGCAGTGGTGTTTGTATAGTGGCAGTGGCGTTTTGTAGTAGCAGAAAGAAGAACAACAACAAAAAGAATAGCACTACAAACGATAGTGTTCTTACAGCAACAGTAGTGGCATTTCTTGCCAGTGGTGGTGGCCTGTGATTCAAGAAGAAGGGAGATGAGATAGTGATGGAGACGTAGCAGCTGTATTAAGACTTGGGAGAGATGAGAGACTTGACTTGAGATAGGCTAAGAAGTGAGAGATGTGAAAATTATTTAGGGCTTTCACTTTCTTTGTGTTGTCTGATGTGAGTCTTGTAATTTGTGTGTGGAAAGAGGTCAGAGACTCAGAGTGGAATGGGGCTAGGGGTGGGACTTGGGACGTGTATGGGCCATGTGGGAGTGTGACAATTGGGCCCTTTTTTTTTAATGTGACTTAGACCTCTATTTGGTCTAATAAAAAAATAATTAAATGGGCTAACGAATTGGTCCACTAACCCACGGGCCTAGCCCATTTAGCCCACGGTTTAAGCGGGGCATACCAAAAAGTGCGCGAATTAACGGACTAGAAAACTATATGGTCCTAATTTATGTCGATTGCGGATTAAACAGATCGACCCGCGGATCGCAGCCTGTAAACCTAACTCTAGTCATTACCAAGTTTTATTTAAATAGGAAAAATATTGGAAAAAACTTTTTATTTAGCAAACGGTCTTTGAAAACCAAATCTGGGTTCGAGAGTCAGTTATGCGTAGGGAAGGGTTCGAACTTAATCCTACAACGTCCCTAATACCTATGTCCTTAAGACAGTTACCTTGAGTAAGTTATGCAAATTAATTAATAACTTGACAATGTTTATTTTCCCTTAAAGGTTGGAAATTAGTAAAAAATACAAAAAGAATATCTAGGAAAACTTAATTTTGGCGTAATGGGTGTTGTCTGCTCCTACGTATTTTCCGGTGCAATGAGGAACTCAAAATCACATAGTTCTTTAGAAAATAATTATGGCTAGGCAGCTTTTATTTATGCAAAAGATTTTTTTTTCAAAGAAATTCATGAAAATATTTTTGATAAAACTTTTTTTTAGAGCAGAATTCGCTTATGCAAAGAGTTCAAGTTAGCACTAGGCTATTCAATAAACCTTTTTTATTTGAAAATGATGAAGGAAGCATTGACTTCTCAGTCACCATGATTGATCATTGCGTGAATAAAAACATTTTGAAAACATTTCTTATTGAATTATTGAAATAAATCCTCAAAAAACTAAATAAAATAAAATAAAATAAGAACTTTTGTAAGACATTTTGATGAAAACATTTTTGTTTGAAATAAAATCCGCTTTTGTACAAGGTTTAAATTAGCACTAAGTTTCTCAATAAACCCTTATGATTTAAAATTGGTAAAGGAAGCATCGACTTCTCAATCACTGCTAATGATCATTATGTGGATCAAAAGGATTTTCAAAAATATTTTTTTTTTTGAACCATTTGAAATAAATATCCATGAAAATGTTAGAATATCACTTTAAATAAATTTTGGGTAAAAAGATTTTTACTTAAAAAAAATGTGCTCTTGCACAGGGTTTAAGTTAGCACTAAGCTACTTAATCACTATTATTGATCATTACGCAGATTAAAAAAATTTTGGAAAAAATATTTTTTATTTTTTTTATTTTTTTTTCAAACCATTGGCAATAAATATTCATGAAAATATTTAAAAACATTTGAAAAAAAAATTTAGGATAAAAACAATTTTACTTAAAAAATATTCGCTCTTGTATAGAGTTTAAATTAGTACTAGGCTACTCAATAAATTCTTATAATTCAAAATTGGTGAAGGAGGCACTGGATTCTCAGTCACCCATTGATTATTGAAACAACGTTGAAAGGATTTTGAAAATATTTTTATTTAACCATTTGAAGGAAATAGGACTTTTTTATTTGATTTCTGCATTGTAAATTGATAATCAAGTTGAAACATGTAAGCAATTGATTGAAACAAAAATAAGAAACATGGATAGTGAGATAGCTTAAAAGATATATAAACAAACTAAAAGATCAGCCACCTAAAAACAACTCAAACCTTTTTTTTAATTTTCTTCCTTTTTTTTTAAATAAACCCTTAAATTTTGAAACGAATTTATTCGAGCTAAAAAACTACAACTCCTTATTTATCATTTTTAATCGAACAAAACCCAAAAAAAAAAAAAAAAAAAAACAAATGCAGGAAACAAACAAATAATTTTAAGAGAAATTATCAGATAGTTCAAAGGCAAAATAGGTCACAATCAAATTCACTACAACAACTCAAACATTTTTTTTTTTTGTTTTTGATTTTAATAATACCAAAAAGGGAAAGAAAATAGTTTCTGCACCAAAAGATAAAAATAGCCCAAGACAAGTTTCCGCAGACCAAAGCAAAACAACCTATAAAAGCCCATCATGTTAATATTTTTCAATAAAACAAGTAAAAGAGGAACCAGAACCGCAAAATGGAGAATGACCATCAGTTAGGGATTTTCTACCTTAGAAGACTTGGATTTGAGGTACTGGTGTGTGGCCAGGGAGCAGAGCAGCGGCCGTCAATGGTTCGGGCTCGATTAAGGGGCAGAGTGGTGAGTCGTGGTATTGTACGGTGGTGGCAGATTGCGATGCAATGGTGGTGCGGTGGAGCTCAATCTACATGTGGTGGTGGTTGACGGCGGCCCCGTTGCGAGGTGATGTAGTGGCATGGTTATTTAGCTTGGCAGCGGTCACGGGTGGCGGAGATGGTAGCTATAGCAGTGGTGATGGGGCTGCTCCGTTTTGTTTTTATTTTATTTAATGGGATTTGAATGTGTAAATGTGGTATTTGGGTTTGAACTTGGGGAACTTGTGTAACTTTCTATCACTGATCTTGGTTTTGGTTTGATTTTGGGGCTGTGTTTCGGGTTGTGGAGGTTATGAGGGCTGTGTTATATGGGTCTGCAAAACGGTTTTTGGTCTTGCTGTTTATGCTTGATTCTTGTTTACATGATGGTTTTGGGATAACTCTGCCTTGGGTGGTTTTTGAGAATGTTGAATGATTTTTTTTTCTTCAGGTTTTGGTTTTGAGCATGATTTGAGTTTTCAGGTTATGTTCTTAGGCATGGCTTGATTCTTCTAGATGTTGGTTTAGAAGTGTTTGCAGTTATGGTGGAGGCTTCATGGTTGGAAGGGATGATGAGCAGGGTGTTTTTTGTTCTTGGGTTTAAGGATGATGACGATGGTGGAGGGTGTGGATAATGGGAAAATGGTGCCCCCTCTTTAGTTCAAGTTTTTTCTTTTCCACTTGTACACCAACGTGATCTATTCCTACAAGAAACCTTCTGAGCCTTCTGATGCTTTGATGTAGAGTTGACATGCACTTTTAGCAGTCATCTCCTTCTTCCCATTTTTGGGATTACTTGTTACTGTTTGCTGCATCTCGTCTATGAGCGGGGCTCAGGGCGCCTCCATATATTTTTTTTAAGGTGGATTCTCTGCTGAAGCTTTTAAACAAACTTTATCATGAAGCTATGATTTGTAACAAATAAGTGTAGGACATGTGTATGCATTGAGCTCCACGTGAAATGAACCCAAATTTGTAATTAAAGCTTAAAATAAAGTTAATAAATCTGATTACTATTAAGAATAATAATATAAAATAATAAAATATGTTCTTTTTTTCTTTTTTTTTTCAGCCAACCTTGTTCTTCCATCACGTAAAAAAAAAACAACCTTGTTTTTCCACAGTAAACCTCCCTCACCACGATGGCCCCAACTTATCCAGCATCCTATTTGCAGAGTGACAAAACAAAGCTCCCACCTTCAGTAGAACATTCGACATTTAAACTTGTCATTTCCAAATATGAAGTACAAATCTCACCCAATTGTGCAGTGTTCGATTATGCCACCTTCCTCGCCACCTCCTCTACACAACCACCGTTGCCGCCCTTCCTCTTCCGACACTCATGTTTGCATGCAGCCGCTCTCTTCCCATCCTCCACCTTCGACGCCATCGTCCTCAGTCGCCAATCCGTCCCCCTCCGATGCTGCTGGCGGTCCTCTTTCCAAGGCATTCAAACTCATGGCTAGACACAGCTTTGCCGGGACAAAGTAGTTAAGCAAAGCCATAGACAGATTTAAGAAGCACCCACAAATAGATTTATAGAAAGATAAAATAACACCCAAAAAAAAAAAAAAAATGAAAGACTGGATTTTCCCCATGAATAATGGAAATCATAACAGAGAGGAACATGGGGAATGGGTTGATGGTGGCGCATCTCTGAGGGCAGAGGTCGTGCGGCGGTGTTGCCAAGTGAGGGCGGAGGTGCTGTTGAACATGCTGTTGAAATTTTTAATTTATTTTCTTTGCAACCCAGTTGATTGAGTTCTAGGGAGCATCAGGAAACGGGGTTAAAACATGGATTTTAGCCACTGCGACGATGAACAGAAAAGAACTTCCCCTTTGGCCAACATGGGAACAGGAAATGGGGTTTAGAGCATGATGTTTTTTTTTTAATTATTATTATTGTTTGCAAATAAAAATAATGGGCTTCATTAAATGTTCACCAATCATTTAATCACATTTGACCAATTTTGACCAGGTCCTGGCAGCTTATCCATGTGGCACTTGATCATTCACCCATAACAGCATTTCATGGTGAAGCAAGCAGGATTTGCTTCACCAGAGAAAGCACCTCTTTTTAATAGAAAAGCCAACCCTTTTTTCTGCTTTTTCTTTTTCTCTTTTTTTTTGGTTTGCCTTCTTTTTTTTGTTTTTTGCAATAGATGATTAAAACTAGGGTCCTTAGTTTTTGCTGTCACCAAAGCTTGAGCCCTGCTCTTTTTATTCTCAGCAGAACTTGGGCTTTATTCTTTTCTTTTTTTTTTTGTTTTTTTGAAAAGTCCATAATAATGGAGGAAAATAATAATGACAATAAACAAAACAAACACCCAAAAGGATAAAAACAAAATCTGTTACTTCAACTCTTATGATAGCTATTTTTAATGATCTAGATAAAATTAGGTGCTCATAGCAAGGTTCTAAAAATCGAACCAAGTATTGAACCAAACAAGTTACTGGTTCAGAGGTTCAATGATTCAATCGGTTTAACTAAAATTTCAACCAGAATGTAATAAAATATATATAAATATGATTAATAATATGTTATGAGATAAATAAAATGTAACAACCACAAGCCAATAAGAATATGGTTTACTAAATTTTTTGTTAAGAGTAACCATCAGCATGTAGCCCTAACCTGATATTGTAAGGATCAGATGCAAATTCAGGATAAGTTTGATCAAAATGTTGCCAAGTTTCACCATGAGAAGATTTATTATTATACCATCACTCCTTTAGTTCTCAAAGTGCCACCTCATGTAAGGTGCTAAACTCATTGATGTATATAAGCTTTTAAGTCTAATGATTACAGGTAAATACTGCATTCTCTTTATGTGAAACATCATTGTACGCCATACTTCCCCCTCTTTTCGGCTTAAAGCTATGTTGTCTATTGAATTTATAATGAGTAAGGGCAATATCATCTTTGTAATAAAGTATACACTAATTCAAACAGCAATAAATCTTTACTCCATTCAATTCAAGCTTAAAAACTAATCTTTTGACTTGGTGAAAGTTCTTTGAGATAAATTCTGGTTGTGGACTAATCTCATTCATTAATAAAGTCCACTGATCAAAGAAACTTTGGCTTTAGTTCTCCTATGACTTATTACTCAACATTTTTTATTGCCAAAGACAACTGGAAAAGCATACACCCTTCCTATAAAGGTATATCCACTACCTCTAACAAAATATAAAATCTCTCATCGTCTAGATTCGGAACTTCTTCCAAAGGTTTGGAATACATTTCAAACTTATGGCCAATAGCATCAAAGGTCATTCTCTGATAATGACTAAGGTTATCTTAGTAAGTCACATTACCACCATCTTCGTTACCTAATGGACCCTAGTCGAACTACTTCCAACTTGCACCACACTGAATTGATTCTTTGGTGGAAGAACTTCCCCATGTTCAGTCCAAACCCAATAATCAAGCTTAAATCCATCCTTGTACAAGTGATATATAATGGACTCAATGTCTAAAATCTCTTACATTTACATTTATGACAAGCACACATAACTGTCTCTTCAGCTGTAAACTGCTCTGTTCGAACATAAACTATTAGGAATTCTTCAACTCCCTCATAAAATTGTGGTTTAACCCCCTCTGTAACATCCACCAAAATTCTTTTATCGTTTTTCACCTAATTATTCGGTTTTATCGAATAATTGAGAATAAATAGAATTCAGTTAAATAATTATTTAGGATCAATTGATTAGTAATTAATTGAGATTAGGTACAAGTTAATTAGGTTAGAAATATAGAAGATTTCATAAGAATTTTCACGAAACCGATTTGCCGATTTAAAGGAAATCAGTAAGATTACAGTATTTTAAACTGTCGGAACCGAACCAATGGAATTACAAGCTTCAAACCCTATGAGCTAGGGCTGATTACTCAGCCACAAATAGCACCCAAAAGTGGCACCACTTTGGCCACAACTTATGGAGAGGCTTGGCTAAATTTTAGCCATACAAGAAGCCACCAATCACAAGCCAAGAAGCCACCTATATATATACTCCTTCAATTAGATTTTTCTGCTCCTTCTTCACCCATCAGACTGTGCCTCTTCTCCTCTCCTTTCAGCCTTCTTCTTCTCTTCTTCACTCACGTAACTCCAGCCAACCATCAAGCCTAATCAAGTCTTGCACATCCAAGCCCCAAAAATCAAGCAAAAATCACATATAACAAAGGTAGAGGTTTAATTCTTGCATCAATTCTGTGATCTTGGCTGGCTGAGGGTGGATTATTTCCACAATCTTTGATGTATAAATTGAATGATTATGATGATATGTGGCTGGTTATTGGTTGCTTGTTTGGTAAAAACCGAATTGGAAGTAAGAAAGAATGAAAATAGGAAGAGATGGAGAGCTGGAGAACCAAAAACCCTCGGTAGTCCGTACGGTGGAGTGTATGGCTCTGCCTATAGCAGATTAAATTTGATGAAACCAATTTTAAATGAAACTAGACATCCAGGGCTTTCCATACATATATCATATAAGGATTTGGATTAGTATTGAGAGAGATATGAATTTTTGAATTTTGACCTAGGTTTCTGACTCTGATTCTGGGCAGACTGGGTTCCTTAGGGTAGAACTCGCCCTATACTACTTGAAATTTAATGAAACTAACATTGTTAGAAAGCTTACACATAGGATAATGTCTCATAAAAATTTTAGAATTAGATAAGGTCTCGTTTGCTCCCAGTAATCCAAGAAATTGCCCTATGTCCAAACCTGGCCAGAACAAGGCAGTTTAGGAAGGTCAGAATTCAGGGCTTATAACTCGAGCCCTACTAAGTCAAATGGAATGGAACTTCTTGTAAATGAAACTTTACCCTGTTAGCTTTAATATGAGTTCAGTTTCGTATAATTTGAGTCAGTTTTCGATTTTTAGTGAATTTTTACTTTTAGGCATCTAATTTTGGCTAGCCACTGGGCAGGCCGGGATAAAACCTAAATATCTTGAGCTATAGATATCAAAATTAGATGGGACAAAAGAGGTTAGAAAGTAGACACATAGCACTTTAACATACCCAAAATTGAGGTCCAAAGGAGTTAAATAGAAATTATGGCTTGATTTAGAAGAACCGGATTGGGTGACTATGCTGAGGCAGAAACTTTGCCTTAATGAGATTATTGTTATTATGAGTTCCATGTTGAAATATGTGTGCAATGTTGTGACCTTTGTAATAAATTGGTGTTCTAGTGTGCTGGCATTATTCATGGGGAAGTGGACACATTCCGTTATACTGCCAAAATCTCGGTAGAATCCATGTATAAGTTATGAATTACATGTTAATGTATGTGTAATTTCAAGAAAGCTATGAAAGTTATGATAAGAATTATATTACTATGAAAGTTGCATGCTACTTGGGCCAGCCCCGGATAAGAAGTTAAGGGGAATAGATCAGTGGGAAGGTCAGGGAAAGTAAACCCGGTATTCCTGTATAGGAACGAGCTCGATCTTGAAAAGCAGACTATTACCTAGGAGTCTAAATGGCCAAGAACTCCCAGGGGACCAAGAGATGGAAAAATGATGAAAAGTAATGAAAAAGTTTATGAAGGAAGGTTCAAGAATGAGTCTGCATGAGTACATGAATGCATGAATACATGGAATAGTTATGTCAAGATGTTTATAGTTGTCTATTATGTTTGTTTACTACTGTTTATTTATTTATTCTATTTATCATTCTATGTATCATTATTAGTAATCTATTTTGTTTCTTGTGCCGTCTAAAGTAAAATTGAACCTTGCCTCGGACCAGACATTTTCTTGAACTCATTAAAATAGATATTTCAGTTTGAACACATATTTTTATAATTAAATAAAAACCGAGGCAACTGAGAATGAATGTGACGTCAGATGAACGCTATACACGAACTCTACTGAGAATTTCCTTAAATTCTCACCTCGTGTTGTATTTTCGCATCATTCTCAGACGCTGGTGAAGGGCTCAACGGCCACTCTTTTCATTGAGATCCCAGATTTATAGCTTCACCATGATCCAGAGTTGGATTCTCTGTATATAGCCGATTCTTGTAACTTCCGCCTTTACCTATCTAGCAATAGGAACTTTGTTGTCCTTTTCCATCATCCTATTTTTGACCCTGCGACTCCTTACATTGTTGTCCCGTTGCACATGGCGCACCCACCTCCAACTCCTCTCGCACTGCGGCACGTGCACCACGACTGCAGACCGAGTCACCACTGCTAGCAGTTCCAGATATCCCACTTAGTTCAGAGAGTGACCCTTCCGAGGCCACCGGCTCGTCAACCTCTTCCTCCTCGGGACCCAACACAGAGAATTCTCCAGCCGGGCCTGACATGGCTAACGGCTATCTAACAGAGTAGCTCAGCTAGTAAGAGATGCTGTACAACATGACCCTCTTTTGACAGCACGTAGCTTTGGGTCATAGACTTGATAGTAGGATTAGCAGTAGGTTATGAAATGTCCTCTGAGGACCATAGGATCTTTTTCACTAATACAGGCGTTATTGTCTTTTTGGTTCGTCGGCCCACTTATGTATTTTATTTGGAAACTTTGTATAGAAACTGAAGCAGTGGCTTCTAATATATATATATATATATATATATATATATATATATGTATGTATGTATACAGTTAATGTTATTGTACTATTCTTATCTTTTGTGATATTTTGTTAAATTCGTTTCGCTCTTAGTATAGCAGCGCGCTGTTTCATCTGTTAAAAAAAATATATATATGATGAGGAGAGGAAACACGAATCATGAAAGATAAGTAGAGTGGTATTACGGTAACACAATCTACTTGATTTCATGCTATGAATTAAGCATAACATTAAATTAGTAGGGTGTTACACCCCCGACTTGGGTGCAATCTATCATACAACCATGCTCGATTTGGAGCAAAGATTGTATCATAACAATATCACATACCTACAGAGCAATACAATCACACATCATTCAAAAAAGTTGGGCGGCAAAGTCTCCCCATAAATAAGGAGTCATTAATTCTTCTTACAATAACTTTTTAGTCCACACTTACAATATGTATTTAATTTAAGAAATATTTTAAATGTTCAAAATGATTTGGGTATAATCTTCCGTTAAATTAGGAGCCTTCACAAAAATTAATTCATCAATTAAATACAAATAACAATTGCTTATTTTATTACAATAATTATTTAATACAAACAATATCCTAAATGATCAAAAAAATTTGGATAGACTCTTTCCTTAATTTAGGAGCCTCCACAAAAATTATTTCATCAGTCAAACACAAATAACAAACACATATAGTCATGCAAATTAATCAATTAATCCTAAAAATCGATTTAGAATGCATCCTTTTACTTCACATTATGCAGGCACATAATATCACAACACACAATTCAAATAATGGGAAGGAACTCTAGGCCTTCTCCTAGTCATGCAGTCCCATCATTCTTCTTCCAACCTTCAACTCTATCCTAGAAATTTTAAGTCTCTAATATTTCAAAAAACATAAAGTTAAAAAAAGAGTACAATGTACATACCTAATATTTCCTTACTCACTTCAATCAGTCAATGCACCAATCACCAGCTGCTTCAAATCATATCTTTAACAATCAACGCAACAAAGTGAGTAGTTAACTAATATAGAAACTAAAAACTTTAAGTAAAGAAATGGAATTGAAAAAGAAGCTAAAGAAAAAAAAATAAACCAATCAAAATACTCAATGACATACAACAACTACAATGGTAGTCTCCCGCGGCGAAATGGAAGCTTTGGCAATAGTCAAATGGCCAATGGCCATATGGGGGGATGAGAGAAGAGAGTGTGAGGCGCAAATGAGGAAGAAGAAGAAGCTATTTCGCATTTTAATGTTCTGGTATAATATTATTGATGGATTTTTAATCAGTAATATTTAATGAAATGATTTGTTTATTAAACACGTATTACCAACGAATTTTTTGTTGGTAAAAAAAATAATAAAATGAATCATTTCATTAATCAATTATTGTCGGCAAAAAATCTATCTATCTATAATATGGAAACCGCGCGGACCCTGGCAGTGACGCCCAAATTTTCAAATATTGACAAATTTTTTGTCAGTAATATTTAAAAAAAATTAATTAGAAGAAAAAATAAAATAAAAAAGTTACTGATGGTAGATCCGTTGACAAATTAAGCAAGCAATATTTATTTATTTTAATTATTGATGGATTTTCTGTCAATAATTTACATTTATAAATGAAATTATAAAGGATATATAATTCCATACCGACGGTTATTCTATCAGTAATTTACTTTATTTACCAATGGCATGTTCATTGGTAAAATTTAAAATTTAAAATAAAAATGCAAAATGTTACTGTAACGCCTTGATTTAACTGTGACTATAAATAACACCATTAAATATTATTACTACTAATAATAAAAGAGAAGATAGAGTAATAGAATAGAATGAAAAAGAAAAAAAGAAAAGAAGGAGGTGAAATTTTTATTGAGTATGTAAGATTAATATTATTGTAAGTTAATGTATCTATTATGCAAAATTAATACCATATGATCATAAATTAACATCATATGATCAAATATGTTGTGTTGTTAGGAATTCAACCACATAGCTAGCTGTTAAGGTAAGTGGTTAAAAATCTAACCACATAACTAAGTACACAAGGATGAATATGAACTACCCATTTTACTTAACCACTTTGATCATAAACCTATCATAAAATTCATTCAAAAACAACAAAAAATTCTCTCATTTCCTCTTCCTCAACTACGGTACCTTTCCTTTCTTTCTTCCTCCATATTTCTTCATCACTCATCCATCCTTTCATCCTATTACACCTCGAAGAGAACTACATCCACCCTAGCCTCCCTCACCCTTATAAAGCATAAGATTAAAACCAAAAGCTCTTCTCTTAGCCAAATATAATTTTAGCTAAAGCAAAGAGTAAGAGGAGTGATTATATTTTGGGTGAGTTGAAAGTGATTAGAACTTCAAGAAAACCAAGCTAAAAGATTACAACCACTAAAAGTGAGGTAGGCAATCCTAAGACTTAAGTGCTCTTGTATGTGTGTTTATGAATAATTGAAGCTAGGTTTTATTAGTCCTCTTGGGATGAATATTTAAGTTAGGATTTGATGGTATTTAGTTTTGTATTTGCATATCTTAAAGTTTCTGGTTAAGCTACTGATGAATTGTTGATGTAGTAACTAAAGAAACTTAGAAGCAGAATTGATTATAGTTTAAAATCTAGACAATTAGTGCTTCAAATCTACAACAATAATTTAAAATATTTAAATACTAATTTCAAATTTTAATAATAGAAACCAAAAATAAAAATAAAAATCTTGCATTATCGACAAAATTTTCATCGGTAATATTTAATACACAAATTATTATTTTCCCTATTTACGAACATTATACACATTAAAATATTATTTTTTATTTTACCAATGGATATTCCATCGGTAACTTAATAATAATGAAAAATATACACTTAAATTACCGACGAATTTTCTGTCGATAATTATAAGTAATTTGTTGATGTAAATGCTTTGCTGATGGTTTCCAATGTTCATATTATCGACAATTTTGTTAATAGTACCAACAAAATATTCTATCGATATAATTATCAAAATTACAGACAGAAACCTTTATCCACCAGTAAAATTCAATTTTTTTTCGACATGTTAATTATTGACAAATCGAATCCATTTGTAATTCCATTGATAAAATTGTTACCGATGGATTTTGGCTACTTTTCCATCAGTAATTCTATTAGTAAATGGTGCATTTTTTGTGGTGTCAAGATTCTGGTCAAAAAAAGTTGAATATATAAAGTCAACAGTTTTGGAGCATGGGTGATTTTAGTAACTTTCCTCATTGCCATGTTTCACGAAGTGGGAAACCAAATATGTTCAATGTCCAAAAAACGTCATTGTATTTGTAACACCCTAATAGTCCCATACTATGCTTAATTCATATTATGGAATTACTAGTTGTTACTTTTGCTTGCGGAACTAACAGTACCATTTGAAAATACTTGTAATAAAAATAGGGGGTAATTTTTTTTTTCTTTTGAATAATAATGAATAAACTGTTTTGAAAGCCAAGAGTCATGAGCGCATCGTGAAACGCATAATATAAACATCGCTATCTCATACATACGGTGCAAATAAAATAAATAGAAACGACAAGAATAACAATAACTTAGATAAACATAACATTCATTTCATAGCCATTCATAGTTAATATAATAATAGTGATACCAGAAGTCATACATAAAGATAATGATGGGTCCGATATCTACTGTCGGCCTAACAAAAGAAACCTACAAAATACATCATAAAGGAAAATACATAGGAAATCTCTACTGCCCAAGCATGCCATACAATAAAATGATAACCCTATAACTACAAACAAAAGGGGCTTTTCTCGTGCTTGACTCCGCATGCAATCACCACATCACTCATTAGGCGGGAGGAAACCATTACCAAAACCACCGGGAGCAATATCACCAAGTCCTCCTCCTCGAGCATGACCACACCCACGAGGCACAGCACAGGTACGAATGAACCCGCAACCACGAATCGGGGGTGGAGTATGATGAGGAGCTACTGAAGAAGAAGACAAATCAAACGTTAGGTGAATCACAGATTCACAGACGGGTAGCAAGGCTCAGATGGGTCAGTCTCTACATGATATCTCGGATAGGATGGCTCCGAAGGATCGGAATCCAATGAAACAGTCGGAGTCAGACGGGTATCCGAGTCGGTCTCATCATCAGTAGGGTATCTCGATGGTTGAAAGTAAGGGTGGATGTCATTCAGGATAACTTTGTTGTACAGCTGATGTGGGCGGAAAAATGAGCTCATCATTGGAACCTAAAACGGACAGTTGTGAAAGATGTAGACCCTCATCGTTGCGCTCACAGACAACACCGAGGCATTCAGCATCGGGTCAAAGTGCCAATGCTAAACAGGGAACTCAATGAAGATCAGCACCGTGCCCGACGCCGGCATCCTCTGAAGATGACACGAAAACATAGGAGTTAGAAATACTAGATTTCTTAATAGGATTGCGACTAAACAAACATTGTGTCATCGTCATTGTCCCAGCCACTTCAGGTTTAATTATGAAAACACTGAACATGTATAGGTTCAATTTTAATCATTTTGAAAACTTAAGTCTCGAAATGGATTGCTTTTAAACTTAGCATCATAAGTAAACATCCATGCGAAAACATAGATCAAACATTCATAATGTATATGGACAATATAAATACATGCATTGACATGCAACCTCATAGACTTAACCATGGTTCTACTTTAACTTTACTTCTGTTTTTAGCACATGCTTAACATTTTTTACTTTTCCTTTGAAATAGACTACTTTTGGACATAAGCTCATTCCGTGACTGTCCTCACGTAGTACTAGCCAAATCAAACTAAACCGATATTGGTTACTTCTAAGTTGGAGGGTCCTCCATGTCACGCTTACTTCTCCTATAGAGATTCCTTGAGTCTTTGTGGATCACTATCTCTCACTTCCCTTATCGAAGTGATTGAAGGGTCATAACCTATTCTTTCTTTTCTTATTATTATACTTTACATGCATAGTAATTTTTTGACCAGACACGTGTAATGATATGACTAAGTCTATAATTTTAACGGAAATCCGGCAGCGTGACAGCTAGACAAGAGCTTCCCCAAAATGCCAATCATAAAACTTTCAACCAACAATCCATATCATATCATCACACTAATCATTCAATCATGAGAGAGCTTAATCAAACTTATCATTCATCATGCCAAATGGCATCATATATTCATACCCTGAAGGGAGTTTATAGTTTTATTATTCTTTGTGAGACATCTTATGAGTTATCATATGATTTCCCTTTGAAATAGACTGCTTTTGGACATAAGCTCATTCCGTGACTGTCCTCACGTAGTACTAGCCAAATCAAACTAAACTGATATTGGTTACCTCTAAGTTGGAGGGTCCTCCATGTCACGCTTACTTCCCCTATAGAGATTCCTTGAGTCTTTGTGGAACACTATCTCTCACTTCCCTTATCGAAGTGATTGAAGGGTCATAACCTATTCTTTCTTTTCTTATTATTATACTTTACATGCATAGTAATTTTTTGACCAGACACGTGCAATGATATGATTAAGTCCATAATTTTAACGGAAATCTGGCAGCGTGACAGCTAGACAAGAGCTTCCCCAAAATGCAATCATAAAACTTTCAACCAACAATCCATATCATATCATTACACTAATCATTCAATCATGAGAGAGCTTAATCAAACTTATCATTCATCATGCCAAATGGCATCATATATTCATACCCTGAAGGGAGTTTATAGTTTTATTATTCTTTGTGAGACATCTTATGAGTTATCATATGATTTCCCGTGGTTATCCATGGGAGAATCACATGGTTAAAATGAATATGTGTGAAATCTTTTAGTTACTTAGTCCTTATAGGAATTTACTTTTTACTTGGGTACATGTCTTATGGAATACTTGTTTAAATTAATTAAGTTAGGTGATTATTTCCTTTCCTTGAGATATTGCACTTAATGATTCCTAAGTTCATGATATGCTCAGAGGCCCTAATCATACTTCTGTTCCCAGGGAGTTCGAGATCCCTCTAATCCTTGGATCATGACAATGCATAACTACACTCATAAATGCAACACCATTTTCACTAATCACCAAGAAGTGATTTTTAACTTATTCATGTTGCAAAATTTCAAGCTTTTATTATTAATATAACAAGATCTTACCTTAAATATTATAAAAGTTACCATTCTTTATAAAGTAGTTATAAAGTTTCATTCTTCTTTAAGAAAGTAAGTGCCTTCCAAGTTAAGCTCTTGTCTTAAAAATTAAATCTTTATGAAATAATGATACAAGATACTATCTTTTGAACTAAAAAGTCTTGTTCTTTATTAAAGTTGACACTTTTAATTATTCTAAGACGATGGAGGTCTCAACTTATAATTTAAAGTTGTCTTAATGTTTAAAAGATTCTTACTTTATGAACTAATGATATAAAACATTAGCTTTAAAGTTAGAAAGTCTTGATCTTTAGAAAAGTTAATACTTTTATGACTCTAAAGTGACATTCTTGCTTAAAGCTTAGAACTTTACTAATATATTCATCTCAAGGTTCCACCTTTACTAGGCTAAAGTGCAAGCTTATAACTTTATGACTTAAAGTTACCTTCTTGATTAAAGTTTAAAACTTTATAAAAGGATTTGTATCCAAGAGTCAAACTTTAAAACATAAAATGACAAGATATCATTTCTATAACTTAAAAAGGCTTCATATTCCAAAAGCTTAGACTTCTACATATATTCTTGTCTTCAAGACAAGACAAAATGGAACTTTAAGGAAGTACAAAACTTGTGCCACTTTTAAGGTTTCAAGTAACAAACTTTTTGAAATTTCATGCATCAAGAATGCATTTAATCTTATCAAATCAAGAGAAAATAATAAAGGTAACAACTTTTCCAATCATAAGCATCATCATAAGAATATAAATAACTTTCAACTCAAATACCACCGAAAACAACAAGATCTCACGCATCAAGAAAGGAAAATGGAATCTTTAAAGCACTTAAAGAAAGGAACTTTTCAAGAAAAAATCAAGAACACTCATGAACAAGAATATGAACATATTTTACCAAAAATAGAAACTTTTGCTCATAAAGAGCATGAAAGATTTTCTCAAGTTTTCACTTGAAGATCTTCGTCATGAGAAAAACCAAGCTTCAAGTTTTCTTAAGTAAACAAAATAAAAGAGCGAAGATCACTACCTAGTGATGAAAGTGGCAAGTTCTTGAAGAAGAAAATGAAGAAGATGATGCTCCCCAAGGTGGATGAAGGTGGCAGTTTTGGAAGAGCAAGGAGAGAGCTCTTGAGTTCTCTTGAAAATGAAGCTTGTAGTGTTTAGATCTTATTTCCAAAGACCAAAAGATGTGGTCTTTGAAGAGCTAAGTGAGAGTTTTGGTTATGGTGGTGGTGGAGAAAGGAAGAAGAAGATGAAGAAGAAGAAGAGAATGGTAGAGAGAAGTTGGAGGAGTAGGAAACTTAGAGAGAGAATAGAAGTTGAAAAATGAAATGTGAATGTGTGTGTTTGATGGCCGTAGCTTTTAGTGGGTGGGGGGAGAAGATATTTTCTTAATTTTGTGTTAATTAAGGTTTAAGGAAACAAATTGAATGATGGGGGAACAAATCAAGTACTTACTCTTACAGAAAGCACTCTTGTCTAATACTTTATGCTTTAATGACATCACTTTTGCTTTATTGTCTAGTTGATTAAATATGAATTTAATCATGTGATTAAGTATTCTTTCAACTTAATAACACGATTAAGCAAGCATTAGTGATTAACACACAAGAATATGAATAAGAAAAATTAATCCTATGATTAAGCTTAATTATCCTTAATTAAACTCGATTAAGCTAATTAAGGGTGATTAGTACTTAATTAAGCTATTAAGGCTTTAACTTGCTTAATTAGAGATTATTTAATCTCGATTAAGCATCCTCTTGACTTTTCTCATCAGAGTTAACTCATAAACTCTTCATTAACCCCTTAATTAAGCTTTAATCTCATAATTTCTCATTCAGTGCCCAATTACTTAGGGTTACCGAGGTAATTTAGCATAACAAGAAATTGAGGAGGTTATAGTTTTACCCCAAAAACTTCACATTACAAAGACTTGTGGTTGATTTCTTTTTGCCTTATGGAAACATTTAATCATCTTGAACTAGACTTTCTCTCTCTCTCTCTCTCTCTCTCTCTGTGTAACATCCGAGAAATTTTAATCGTTTTTAACCGAGTTGTTCGGTTTTTAGCAAATAATTATGATTAATTAGGATTTGATTTAGCATTCACTTAAATCTAATTAAGTGTAATTTAAAACGATAAGGCATAACGGAATTAGATTAGAGCCATAGGAAACTTCATAGGATTTTTTCTAAAATCAGTTTACCGATTTAAGAGAAATCGGTAAGATTTCAGTATTTTAAACTGTTGGAACCGAATCAATAGAAATTATACTGTGAGAACCCTAGGATGGATGGCCAGGATTTAGCCAACTTACCCAAGCAAATGGCACAATCTCAGCTCTCTATATGGGCTGCCAAACCAAATTTGAAGACAAGATAAAATCCACCAATCAAAATGAAGCTTGCTTCAAAAGTCTTCACCTTTTTCTTTCCTTCTCTCCTTGAATTTTCGGCCAACCAAGCTGCTGAAGCTCCCATCATTTCTCTTCTATTCACTCTCATATTTACTCCATCTTCATCCCCTTTTCAAGTCTCATCAAGAGTTGCTTCCATCTAAGACACCAAATAAACAAAATTTCAACTAGGCAAGGTAGGAATCCAACTTCTCCTCTTATTTTTCTTGATTTGGGGCTATGTGGGGATCTTGTTTTCCTCATGATATTGATGTGATTTGGAGTGATGATGATGTTTTATGATTGAATTTGCATGTGTACTGTGATTAGAATTGGAATTGGTATGAAAGAACTCGAAGAAAAGAGAAAACTCAAGAAGCTATTAGGGTTTTTCCTTGGTGGTCCATACGGCGGAGTGTACGGCTCCATCTAAAGCCATTTAAAATTGATGAATCCATTTTTATATGAAATTGAACATTCAAGGCTTTCCATACATATAAAATATAAGGCCATTGGATTAGTATAGAATTAATTATGAATTTTTGAAGTTTGACCTAGGAATTTGGACTCTTATCTAGGCAGTGTGAGTTGAGAGGGGTGTAACTCACCCTACACAACTCCAATTGAGTGAACCCAATGTTGTTTGAAAGCTAACATATAAGGTAACATCCCATAAAAATTTCAAAGTCAGATTCATCGTCAATTATTCTCAACACATCAATGAAGTTGACTTAAGTTCAAACAGGGCTGGAACAAGGTAGTCTAGTAGGGTCAAGTTACGGGGCTTATATCTCCCAAAATACTCATTAAAATGATATTCAACTTATTTCATTTGAAATCTTGTTCTGTTAGATTTAATTTGATATAAATTTAGTATGATTTCACTCGGAATTCTATTTTTGGTGAATTTTCTCTTATAAGAGTGTAATTCTGGCTAGAAATAGGGCAGTATAGAATAAAACACAAATAACTTGAGTTATACAAATCAAAATGAGATAGGACTAAAAGGATTGGAAACTAGACACATATAGTTATAACATATCCAAAATGCAAGTCTAAATAAATTAAAATGAATGTTTCATGGATTTTGTAATTTTCGGCAGAAATTAGTGATAGTTCTAAGTGATGGTGTGTTAATATTGTTTTGCGACATGTATGAATACTAGATCAAGTTTAGTTAATGTCGAAACTCGAAACTTAGCAAACAAAGAACTAGATTGGGTATACTTAAGGTTGAACTCAGAACTTAGTGAATAGAAAACTAGTCAGGTGTAGTTAATGTTAGAACTTGGAACTTAGGAAACACATTCATAAAAGTCTTGGAAGACCAATTGTGGATTAATGTCGGAGATCAGAATCACATAGCACATAAAACACTTTGAAATTGAAAGTCAAGGACAAGAATATAAAACCTAAAATACTTAAACTCGGAAGTCGAGGATCTTCAACATAAACTTGGAAGTTGGTACCAGAACACGAAACCTTATACCCATATCTCAGAAGTCGAGAACTAGGATGCTTTAAAACTCGGTATCTCATTTAACATATAACCTCGAAACTCGGCCCAGAATCAATCTTGGAGATCGATTCTAAACATAACCCCAGAAGTCGGGCATTAAAACATTAACCTTATATACATAACCTCGGAAGTTGGAACTTATATAATCTCGGAACTCGGACCCAATTCAATCTTGAAAGTCAGTCCTACGCTCAAACTTGGGAACATCAACAGAAGTTAAAAGCTTGAAGGATAGATTAAGACTTAAGATTTTAAACTTGCACCTAACTACCTAAGCTTTGCTCATAAAACTTTGTTGTGTGTGACAACTAATGAAGATATGATGATGAGTCCATATTCCGAAAGAACGTGACATAGCGATCATGCTTTGATGGGGTATGACATGGCGATCGTACTTTGGAATATGGTAAAATGATCCCACACCCTAAGGAATGTGACATGGCGATCATACTCTAGGACATGGCAGGATGAGCATATTCCTAAGGAGTGCGACATGGTGATCACACCCCTGCAGAATATGACATGATGATCATACTTTGGAATATGTATGACAATTAAAGGAAGACAAAGAAAGAAAAGAAAATTTTTTGCATCTGCATAAATTCAAGTATAAGTAAAGGCATATACAGATTTTAAGTTTCCAGTATATTGGTGCCATTATATTTTAATACGTTACATTTATTGTTCATAGTATGATTCGTGACTTTATTTCGTATTGGCTCACTTGGATGACAAATGTATGAATAAAATGGACTCTGCTTTAAATAATATGTTTTCGAACTATAAAATTAAACAGTTTATGTAACATGTCCACCTTTTTCATAATAAATCGAAGCAACTAGAGATAATAACGATGATACGGTATGAAATTTCTTAGTGAATCCTACTGAGAATATAAAAATTCTCACTCCTGCTTCCATGTTATCTCTAGATAATTCGAGAAGTTTTCGAAGATGGCTGAAGTTGCTGTCAAATAAGGTCTGCTCTGGTAACAATAACAACTCCAGAGTGTGGTACTATGACTTAAGCATAGTATTGTATAAGAGAGGACATTACAAAATGGTATCAGAGTAATTCGGTCCTAATCGGACCTGAGGGCTAAACTTACAATGCTTCCAGTGTACTCTGGAATCCTTAGGAAGCGTCATGTAGTAAATCTTATCTGCTCAAATAAGATATAGGAAATTAGATATGCATGACCGCCTAACTGTGATTGTTATTAGTTGCTGTCACACTTAACTTATTATTGAGCCTGATCAACTCAATGTTTTGTTGTGTGTGATTAGGAACTAATGCCTTCCAGGGGGTATGGTAGGCTACAAACTGCACCCACTTCAGAAGACCCCGCTAATTTCATGGACACTTTACGAGAGATGGCATATGCTATGTGCAAACAAGCTACTGTAGCACACCAAATGATGGACCAGCTGGGGAGATAACCTGGAGCCGGTCATGGTGGAAACCCGAATAGCTCAAGATTGGACCTAGAATATCTCAAGTTCGCAAAATTCCGAAAGGCAAACCCGCCCAGTTTTAGAAGAACTTTTCATCTTGATAAGGCTGATGAGTGGGTTAAGACAATGGAGAAGGTCTTCTCCATTCTGGACTACACTGACCACCAAAAAGTGGCCTTCGCCACTTATATGCTTAAAGCAGACGCAGAGTTCTGGTGGAATGGTGTAAAACAATTATTAGAAGAGTCCTAGACGAAGATCACCTGGGTTGTGTTTAAGGACACTTTTTACCAGAAATACTTTCCACCATTAGTTCGGAATGCCAAGGAGTTGGAATTTATGTATCTCTGCTAGGAAAGTAGTAGTATGTCAGAGTACATCACTAAGTTTGAGGAGCTATGCAAGTTTTCCACAATCTATCAGCGGAATCCAGATAAGGCATGGAAGTGCGTCAAATTTGAAGGCGGATTGAGGGAAGATATCCTCACAGCAATAGGCCATATGGAGATCAGGGATTTTCCTACCTTGGTAAACAAGTGCAGACTTGTGGAAGACTATAATAAGAAATTGGAGATTGTCCAGTCTAATGCTTATGGAAAGAGGCTGGCACCTGAAAACTAGGAACTCGAATATGCCTTACCACCAAAGAAGCAATTTCACATTAGTGAATATGAGGGTAAGCAGCTGCAAGAATTGATGGTCAAGCAATGATGTCCGAAGTGTGGGAAAAATCATGGAAATAAGCCTTGCCTGGTTAAACAGTATATATGTTTCAGATGCGGCAAGTCAGGACATATGATCAGAGAATGCCCTGAGAACCAACCACCGACTCCCAAACCACAACGTTTAGGAAGAGTTTTCATTATAAACGCGGAGGAGACTACAACCCAGAGGAGCCAGAACGAGAATTAGGGATAAACTAGAATAAGGAATTGGCTACTTTAATTTTAGTTGATCCTATTATGCTAAGTGGTTTTACATCTACTGTGTGCTTATGTATGAACTTTATTTAAACTATTATGATTATAACTAGTTAGTTTTATAGTCAAATTTTGAGGACAAAATTTTTTTTAGGAGGGTAGAAAATGTAACATTCGAGAAATTTTAATTATTTTTAACCGAGTTGTTCGGTTTTTAGTAAATAATTGTGATTAATTAGGATTCGATTTAGCATTCACTTAAATCTAATTAAGTGTGATTTAAAATGACTAGGCATAATGCAATTAGATTAGAACCATAGGAAACTTCATAGGATTTTTTCTAAAACCGGTTTACCGATTTAAGAGAAATTGGTAAGATTTCAGTATTTTAAACTGTCAGAACCGAACCAATAAAAATTATACTGTGAGAACCCTAAGATGGATGGCCAAGATTTAGCCAACTTATCCAAGCAAATGGCGCAATCTCAGCCCTCCATATGGGCTGCCAAACCAAATTTGAAGACAAGATAAAATCCATCAATCAAAATAAAGCTTGCTTCAAAAGTCTTCACTTTTTTCTTTCCTTCTCTCGTTGAATTTTTGGCCAACCAAGCTGCTGAAGCTCCCATCATTTCTCTTCTATTCACTCTCATCTTCACTCCATCTTCATCCCCTCTTCAAGTCTCATCAAGAGTTGCATCCATCTAAGACACCAAATCAACAAAATTTCAACTAGGCAAGGTAGGAATCCAACTGCTCCTCTTATTTTTCTTGATTTGGGGCTATGTGGAGATCTTGTTTTCCTCATGATATTGATGTGATTTGGAGTGATGATGATGTTTTATGATTGAATTTGCATGTGTGTTGTGATTAGAATTGGAATTGGTATGAAAGAACTTGAAGAAAAGAGAAAACTCAGGAAGCTATTAGGGTTTTTCCTTGGCAGTCCATACGGCAGAGTATACGACTCTGTCTAAAGCCATTTAAAATTGATGAATCTATTTTTAGATGAAACTATACATCTAGGGCTTTCCATACATATAAAATATAAGGCCATTGGATTAGTACAGAATTAGTTATGAATTTTTGAATTTTGACCTAGGAATCTGGACTCTTATCTGGGCAATGTGAGTTGAGAGAGGTGTAAGTCACCCTACACAACTCCAAATTGAGTGAACCTAATGTTGTTTGAAAGCTAAAATATAATGGAATATCCTAGAAAAATTTTAGAGTCAAATTCATCGTCAATTATTCCTAGTACATCAATGAAGTTGACTTAAGTTCAAACCGAGCTGGAACAAGGTAGTCCAGTAGGGTCAAGTTATAGGGCTTATATCTCCCAAAATACTCATGAAAATGATATGAAACTTATTTTATTTGAAATCTTGTTCTGTTAGCTTTAATTTTATATAAATTTAGTATGATTTTACCTTGAATTCTATTTTTTGTGAATTTTCTCTTATAAGAGTGTAATTCTGGCTAGAAACAGGACAGTCTGGAATAAAACACAAATAACTTGAGTTATACAAATCAAAATGAGATGGGACTAAAAGGATTGGAAACTAGACACATATAGTTATAACATATCCAAAATGCAGGACTAAATGAATTAAAATGAATGTTTCGTGGATTTTGTAATTTTCGGCAGGAATTAGTGAATTAATATTGTTATGTGACATGTATGAATACTAGATCAAGTTTAGTTAATGTTGGAACTCAAAACTTAGCAAACAAAGAACTAGAACGGGTATACTTAGCGTTGAACTTGGAACTTAGTGAATAGAAAACTAGTTGGGTATAGTTAATCTCGGAACTTGGAACTTAGGAAACACATTTATAAAAGTCTTGGAAGACCAATTATGGATTAATGTTGGAGATCGGAATCACACAGCACATAAAACACTTTGAAATCAAAAGTCAAGGACAAGAATATAAAACCTAAAATACTTAAACTCAGAAGTCAAGGATCTTCAACATAAACTTGGAAGTTGGTACCAGAACATGAAACCTTATACCCGTATCTCGGAAGTCGAGAACTAGGACACTTTAAAACTCTTATACACGTAATTCCAAAACTTAGTATCTCATTTAAACATATAACCTCGAAACTCGGCCCAGAATCCATCTCAGAGATCGATTCTAAACATAACCCCAAAAATCAGGAATCAAAACATTAACCTTATATACATAACCCTGGAAGTTGGAACTTATATAATCTCGGAACTCGGACCCAATTCAATCTCGAAACTCGGTCCTAAGCTCAAACTTGGGAACATCAATAGAAGTTAAAAGCTTGAAGGATAGATTAAGACTTAAGATTTTAAACTTGCACCTAACTACCTAAGCTTTGCTCATAAGACTTTGTTGTGTGTGACAGCTAATGAAGATATGATGATGAGTCCATATTCCGAAAGAACGTGACATGGCGATCACGCTTTGATGGGGTATGACATGGCAATCATACTCTAGAATGTTGTATAATGATCCCACACCCTAAGGAATATTACATAGCGATCACACCATGATAGAGTATGATATGGCGATCATACTCTGGGATGTGGCAGGATAAGCATATTCCTAAGGAGTGCGACATGGTGATCACACCCCTACGGAATATGACATGGTGATCGTACTCTGGAATATGTATGACAATTAAAGGAAGACAAAGAAAGAAAAGAAAATTTTCTGTATCTGCATAAATTCAAGTACAAGTAAAGGCATATACATATTTTAAGTTTCTAGTATATTGGTGCCATTATATTTTAATACGTTGCATTTATTGTTCATAGTATGATTCGTGACTTTATTTCATATTGGCTCACTCGGATGACAAGTGTATGAATAAAATGGACTTTGCTTCAAACAATATGTTTTCGAACTATAAAATTAAACAGTTTATGTAGCATGTCCACCTTTTTCATAATAAATCGAAGCAGCTGGAGATAATAATGATGACACGGTATGAAGTTTCTTAGTGAATCCTATTGAGAATATAAAAATTCTAACTCCTGCTTCTGTGTTAGATAGTTCGAGAAGTTTTCGAAGAGGGCTGAAGTTGCTGTCAGATAAGGTCCGCTCAAGTAACAGTAATAACTCCAGAGTGTGGTGCTATGACTTAAGCATAGTACTGTACAGGGGAGGTCGTTACACTCTCTCTCTCATTTCCCGAAACCCTTCAAAACTATTCATCTTATCTAACCTTAAAAACTTTTCTCTACCTTATCTCAAGAACATTCATTTATTCAAGCTCCAACCTTTTTCTTCACATTACAATGGTAGACAAAGGTAATCTTGACATTCCCTTCATGTTTGATGACAAAGACATGTAAGAGAATTTTGAAAATTTCTTTTACAGAAGACCCATCACCAGAGGACGAAGCTTTAACTTGGAGAACTTCACAAGTCTCCCTAAAGTGCATGATGTTTTTTAGTATGAAGGAAGGGGAGATTTCCTGAGAATCTTTGAAGACATATACATAGGGGTAGTCCCTGCTATCTACAACACTTTGAATGCTTCTGATGAGGACAACATATCTCTGAGAAGCATCATCAAAAGCTTAAAACTTAATGTCTATCCCTCAGATATTGCAAAAGTCACTAACATAAGAAATGAGGGTATTCGTTGCCATGGTGGAGACAAATGGTGGGTAGAACTAGAAGTTTATAAAGTTAAGGTTGCTAAGGCTCTCACACAAAACAAAGGTATAAGAGTTAGAGACATTCACACCTCTAGTTTGTTAACTCTTGCTAGGGCTATTTTCTCTGTGGTTCAACACTCTATGTTGCTAAGGAGTGGCAATACAGATGTGATGAGTAGGGTGGACCACATGGTCATGTTCTATCTTATGATAAAGAGGATAATCAATCTGGTGAGATTAATCCTGGACTTCATCATTGCTATTGTAGGAGTAGAGAAAAAGAAATGTGCAAGCCTTCTATATGGCATGTTTTTGACCCGTGTTTTCATCAAGGCCAAATTCCTTCTAGAAAGTGAATGGCTAATTCCAAAAGACCAACAACAACTATGAAGGCCTTCTAACCTCTGGAATTAAAACACCAAGAGCAAGAAAAAGGGAAAGAGAGTAAGGGAAAAAAAAGCTGCTACTGTTATGGTGCCTAGCACCAAGAAAACACTATCCATACCTTCTAAAGAAGGTAAGAAAAAGAACATGGGAAAAAGAAGAAGTCTCTCTCCTGTTCCAAAAAAGAAAAGGCCAAAAAGGAGATTGGTTTAGAAGCTTCTTGAAGCCTCTAAACCAATAAGAGCTGAAGATAGGGTTTCTACCATTGCGGCATAACCAATTAATGTAGCTGTCTCTGTTGCTACTCCTATTCCTTTTAGAATTCCTAATTCAAAAACTGCAGTTAATCCTGCAAATATTGGTGCCATTACTATTGCTACTACTACTGCCAAATGAGGCATTGTTATTAGAGAGCTTGAATATTAGAGATCTCTTCCCAAAAAGGTTGCAAAAGGAAAAGGGAAAGAGAAGAAGATTGGAAAGGAGAAGACAATCTCTAACTCTTCTAATGCATCAACTCTCTTTGCTCTCAAAAGAGCCAAAAAAGAAGCTCAAGAAAATATATTAAGAGATGAAGCTTGGTTCCAAAAGCAGGAAAATAAAGCCAAAGGCATTGGAGCTTCTGAACAAAGGAGTTTATCTCTGTCTTGAGAGGTAGAACAACACTTTGTGGTCATTAAAGAACAAACTCCTACTATTGAGATTGGAAGTGTGATTCAAGGCTATGAGCAAAAATTTGAACAATCTTGGACATCATTTGAGTACTCATAATGAACTAGAAAGGGTTGATCAACCAATTGTTGCTTCAACTATTCAAGAAGTTGAACCTATTCCAACTCCTACTCAAGAACTGCTGCAACTTTCTCAAGAAGTTCCTACAACTTCTACCACTACCAATGCTCTTCTATTACTTACTACTGCTAGCCCTAGATTTAATAAATCTCCTTCTCAAGAAGCCTTTGAGAAGCCCAAGTCTTCAGCTTCACACACAAAAGGCACTCATAAAGAAACTCTACAAGCTCCTGGACCATCTTCTATGCATAATTTCCATACCCTAAGGAAGTGCAGATAGACCTTCTCCTAGCCACCAACATACCATTATGGTCAACCAGCAGCAACTCATGATAAATTAGGAAGCTCTGGAAAGAAGAATGGACATACTAGAAAATCTATTTGTGCAAGCACTGAAGGCTCTTTAGAAGAGAGATTAGTAGGCATCCGGTGATGTCTTACTCTGTTCCCCTCTTATCTTTTGACGATGTCAAAAGAAGGAGAATAGATTGGAAAGCTTTGGTTGAGAAGGAGCCTAAGAATTATGGCATGACTTTTGGCATCTTTTTTTTTTTTTTTATTAATTTCATTTTCATTCTGTGGCATGACTTTTTGCATTTTTATTATTGTTTTATCTCTTTTTTATCTGCTCTAATTATGATTTATATTGGTTTATATTATGCTTTGTTTTTAGCATAATAATCTAATAAAATGATATATGTTTGCTCTAATAATATGCTCAACATTTTTATGCTCTGAAAATCATCTTCTTGCTTTGATGAATCATGAATGTTTGCACTTAACATTATCTTTTGCTCTAAATTCATATGGAAATATCTTTTTGAAGTTAAATACAGTGAGAAGTACTCTTGGATGTTGCTTCCTTTTGACATTAGAAAGCATTGACCTAAGTTTTTGAATAAGATAAGAATCTAAATTGAACACATTACATCAGAAAGCATATCTTATGATCAGCAAGATATGGCTAAATATACTTCATGACAAGCTCTATGTGCTTTCAAGATTTTATTTTACCCACAACAGCTTTTTCGAAGGGTTGGTTTGCCTTCATCAAAAAGGGAGAGATTATAAGCTCAAACACCTTTTAGAAGCCATTGATTGGTTTTGCATGGATATATATCTATCATTTTAACAGATAACAAACCAAGTCCTTTGAAAATCTTTTGAAAGAACTAATGGCTTGCTTGAGTGTTTATTTATGAATAGCACAGATCACTCTAACTCAAGTTCAAGATAAATGGTTCAGATATAATAACGCCAATTAATTTCTAAATGAATCTTTCAAATTCAAAATATTTTTTGTTGAAGCACAGATCATTATGGGAGTATAATCTACACTTTCAATGATTATATTTCTCATTTAAAAGCTAGCAAGAAGCATCAGAAAAGTTGAATTTATGTTATCAAAAGATATACAAGCAGAATAGAAGGATGATATGTCCAGAAAGTTGTGACCAGAAAGATCACCTTCAGAATGTTCCTTAATGTGAAGGAAGGCATTTTTTAAGATATACTTTTGTACTTTCAAGGATGTCTTCTACAGTCTAAAGTGACAAGACATATCTCGAAAAGGTTTGCTAACAACTTTACACAGCTAGTTGACTCAAACAGCTAGTTACTGATTTTGGATAGCATTTGCTTGCTGGGAAAGAAAGTCTTCAACTTCTCTCATCAGACTTAGACCAATGAATTAAAAAGCACAAAGCTCAAGACTTTGAGTCACAACTATCATAATTTGAAGTCTATTTAAGTCTTGAAGTTGAAGATGAGGTTGCTAAAACTCATTCATTGAAAATTATCAAAAGCTCATATTCTTTCTCAACGTTTTGAATGATTAGAAAGTATCATTCTGAAACTTCCTAGTGAAAAATCTCCTCTAACTTTGCATTAGCAAATCTCCTCCTCGAGAGATTTGTGAGAAGCCACTCTATATTGTACTTATTTGAATAATACACCTTAAGTGTCAAAGTGTGAGTGTTATTAAACACAAACCTTTTATATCAAACATTGTAAACTGACTAAATAATGGTCTTTGTTAGCTTGGAGAGGCCAGGACAATACTACTCTATTGATTAGTTTACCAAGGCTAGTACAACACTACTCTGTGATAAGCTTGGGAAGCTTGAACAAGAATACTCAACTATATAAAATCTTAACTAGTTTGTTGAGGATTGGAAGTAGGTAAGTGATTTGGCCGAACTAGGATAAATCTCTTTGTTTAGCTTTCTCTTATCCCTATCCTTTTACATTTATGTGCGTTCTACATTCTGTTGTTTTTACAAATCCCTTCTTTTGTCAACTTTGATCTTTAAGTGCATAATTTTCTTTTTACTTCAAAAAGTTCCTTGAGAAAGTTAACTTTCTAATTAGTCTAACTCAAATGCTTCCGCAATCCAACATAAGACTTGAGAAAGTTTGTTTTAAGTTTTTCAAGTTTGAAAAAGTTTTAAATAGTCACAATTCACCCCCTTCTTGCGACAACCTTTACCTTCAATAAGTAGTTGTGACTACTAGTTTTCCGTTTTATGCTTGAAATAAGCATTTTAACCAACAGCACCAATCAGTTTATGATCAATAAATTTGTGAGGTTTATTCCTTCTTCTTTTGTATACTTTGAGGGTTTTTTTCTTTTTAATATTTTTGTTCTTTTTCCATCAATAAACAACTCAAGAATCCTTATTCACTATCACAAGGTTCTCAGTCAAAAGTTGAATCAGGGTTGAGGGTGTCGTTAGGTTCCAAATCTCTTTTAAGTGTTTCTATACGAGTTCGTATCACTAAGTAAATTAAAATCTAACCATAGTTTTGAATTATCCTGGCTCCTCTATAAAAAATAAGTCGTAGCTATTTCACAATTATAGCAAGATTACCTTACCTTGAGAACACCAAATATAAATTCAGCAGCCATTAGAACCATTCTTCTCATAGACACATATACACACAAATTTGCTTTTTTTTTTTTTAAAAAAAAAAACACTTGAATATACTAGTTTGAAAAATCAAAACAAGTGAAGCAATCGATATAGAGTGAGTTTATTTCAATTTTTTTAGCAACAAAAAAAATCCACTTTTTTAGCTGAAAACATCATTTTTCACATATTCGAATAAATTTCTAAAAATAATCAGAATTTTAAAAAAATATGTTCTCAACTTTTCAATAGAAGTTGAAAAGAATACTTTCTAAAAAATATATATTTTTATATTTTTCAGATATATAAAAAAGTTCAAATTTCATAATATTTTTTTAAAAGTTAAAATAAATGAACCCATAAATTCAATTATTGTTGGAACATAAATCACTTCTACTGTTAAGTGTTGGAATACTTTTAGTTTTGTACTAAGGACCATTAACAAGTATTAATTAATAAAAGGACCAATTATATCAAAATTATTAAAAAGGACCAATCTAAATAATATTTAAGGAGACTGACCAAAACCTTTTTTTAGGTAGACAATAATACTATTTAATCATCTCTTAATCTACCTTTTATTTTTTACCTCTCTTGCACTCATGTCATCTCTTAACCCAAGCTCTTGAACCCTCCCCTTTATCACCCACACACCTTCATCTGTTGCTCATCTGACACAGCTTTTGTCACGTTGTGTGCAGAAATAATATTTTAGTACAAATTAATAGTTTGTCCAAATTCTCTAACTATCTTAGATAATATCCAAATAATTATGTCTAACTAAGTTCTAGCTTATGTTAGATAAAAATGAAACAAAAATTTATGAAATAATAGTAAGTACATATCATCAACATCAACAAAAAAATATGAGTATGTAACATCCACCGTTTTTCGCCTAATTATTCGGTTTAATCGAATAATTGAGAATAATCAAGATTCGGTTAAACAATTATTTAGACTCAATTGATTAGCAATTACTTGAGTTTAGATAAGAGAGAATTAAGTTAGAGTATAGGAGATTTCATAAAAATTTTATTGAAAATTGATTTACCGATTTAAAGGAAATCGGTAACATTACAGTATTTTAAACTATTGGAACTGAACCAATAAAATTACAAGCTCTAAACCCTATTTTGAGTGGCTGATAACTCAGCCACTTACCACCCAAAAGTGGCGCAACAAAGGCCATAGAAAGTGAAGAAGCTTGGCTGAATTTCAACCATGCAAAGCCAACCAATCAAAAGCCAAAGTAAGTTAACTATCACCACTCAAATTTAATTAGATTTTCCATCCTTTTTATCACCCATTCTGACCTTTTCTTGCGCCACTTTTCTCCTCCTCTTTCAGCTCTCTTTCTCTCTTCTTTACACACCAAAAACTCCAGCCAACATCAAGTCAATTCAAGCCTTGCTCACCCAAACCTTCAAAATCGAGCAAAATCACCTAGAACAAAGGTAGGAGTTCTATTCTCACATCAATTTTATGGTCTTGGCTGGCTGAGCTTGGATTATTTTCATGATCTTTGAAGTGTTAAATGAATGATTATGATGATATGTGATTGGTTTTGGGTTGTTTGTTTGGTTAAAACCAAACTTGAAGCAAGAAAGAATGAGAATAAGAAGAGCTGAGGGGCTGGAGAACCCAAAACCCCTCGGCAATCCATACGGCGGAGTGTACGGCTCTGCCTATAGCCTATTAAATTTGGTGAAACCAATTTTAAATGAAACTAGACATCCAGGGCTTTCCATAGATATATCATATAAGGCTTTTGGATTAGTATTGAGAGAGATATGATTTTTTGAATTTTGACCTAGGGTTTTGACTATGATTCTGGGCAGACTGGGTTGTTCAGGGTAGAACTCATCCTATACTACTTGAAAATGAGTGAAACTAACTTTGTTAGAAAGCTTACACACAGGAGAATGTCCCATAAAAATTTCAAAACTAGATAAGGTTCCAGTTGCTCCCAATGATCCAAGAAAGTTACCCTATGTCCCAACTGGGTCAGAACAGGGCAGTTTAGGAAGGTTAGAATTCGGGGCTATAACTCGAGCCTTACCAAGCCAAATGGAATGGGACTTTTTGTGCTTTAATATGAGTCCAATTTCGTATCATTTGAGTCAGTTTTCAATTTTTAGTGGATTTTTACTTTTAGGTGTCTGATTCTGGCTAACCACTGGGCAGGTCGAGGAAAAATCTAAATATCTCAAGTTATAGATATCAAAATTAGATGGGACCAAAGAGGTTAGAAAATAGACACATAACACTTTAATATACTCAAATTTGAGCTTCAAATGAGTTAAATAGAGATTACGGCTTGAGTTATAAAAACCGAGTTGGTTGACTAAGTTGGAGCAGGAGCTCTGCCTTAACGAATTTGATGTTGATATGAGTTCAATGTTGGAATATGAATGTGATGTTGTACTCTTTGTGACAAATTGATATTCTAGTATGCTATCACTATTCATGGGGAAGTGGACACGTTCCGTTATACTGCCAAAATTTTGGTAGAATCCATGCATAAGTTATGAATTTCATGATAATACATGTGCATTTCAAGGAAAGTTATGAAAGTATATTAAGACTCATGTTACTATGAAAGTTCCATACTACTTGGGCCAGCCCCGGATAAGAAGTTAAGGGGAATAGATCGGTGGGAAGGTCGAGGAAAGTAAACCCGGCACTCCTGTTAGGAACGAGCTCGATCCTGAGAAGCAGACTATTACCCAGGAGTCTAAATGGCCAAGAACTCCCAGGGGACCAAGAGATGAAAAATGATGAAAGGAAATGGAAAGACTTATGAAGAAAGGTTCATGATTAAGTTTGCATGATTACATGAATGCATGTTTACATAAAATAGTTATGTCAAGATGAATGCAGTGTCTATTAAGTTTATTTATTGCTATTTATTTATTTATTCTATTTACTATTCTATGGAATTTTAATAGTGAGTTATTCTGTTTCTTGATCTAAAGTAAAAATGAACCTTGCCTCGGACCAGATATTTTCTTGAACTCATTAAAATGGATATTTCAGTTTGAGCACATGGTTTTATAATTAAGTAAAAACCGAGGCAACTGAGAATGCATGTGACGACAGATAACCACTAGACATAACCCTACTGAGAATTTCTTTAAATTCTCACCTCGTTCTGTATTTCCTGCATCATTCTCAGACGCTGGTAAAGAGCTCAACGGCCACTCTTTTCATTGAGATCCTAGACCTGCAGCTTCACTATGACTCCGAGTTGGACTTGTTGCACATAGACTGATCTTGCTAGTTCTGCCTCTGCTTTTAGCACTAGGAATTTTGTTGTTCCTTGTTTCATCTGTTGTTAATACATACATATATATATATATATATATATATATATATATATATATATATATATATGTATAGACTGAAGCAATGACTTCTATCATGTAAATATACACGTATGTATACAGTTGATGTCATTATACTATTCCTTATCTGTTGTGGGATTTATGTTGAGTTTCGTTACGCTTATAGTATGGCAGTGTGCCGTTTCGACTGTTTCGTAATACTAATCACGAAATTTAAGTAGAATGTTAACACGGTAACACAGACTACCTAATTTCATGTTATGACTTAAGCATAATATTAAATTAGTAGGGTGTTACAGAGTACACATTATCACCAACAAAACAAAATAGTGAATACATGTTATCACCCTATTTATCCAAATAATCATGTCTAATTAAGTTATGACTTATGTTAGATGCAAATGAAATAAATATTTATGAAATATCAGTGAGTACATGTCATACCATCAAAACAAAATAATGAGTACATATTATAGCTAACAAAACAAGATAGTTAAATTTCTTGAAGCAAAAGTGGTATATATTCTAAGTAGTTAAATTAAAAAAGAGTCTCAATCAATTAAGATGCGAAGGTATAGGACAACAATCGTGAAACTCAAAGTGAAAGGAATTGTTGGAGAACTCACAAATAATGACAGAGGAAAACCAAAATTGCAAAAGCAATTGCAAGAGGAGTGACAAAACTATGCTAGATGAGCAGTAGACGAAGGCATGCTGACGACAAGGGTGAGGGTCCAAGAGCCGGGTATGAGAGAGGTTAAAAAACAGAAGATAAATTAAGAGATGGTCTAAGGGTATTATTATCTTCCTAAAAAAATATTTTAGTCCATCTCCTTAAATATTATTCAAATTGGTCTTTCTTAATAATTTTGATATAATTGCTCCTTTTTAATCCTTGTTAACGATCCTTGTTACTAAAATTTCCCTTTAGGTGAAAAGAAACACCAGATATGAGAAGGCTAACAATTTGAGCAAATGATTGTCAATTTCAAGAAGGCTAAAAATATTTATTTAAACAGAGAAAAATTAAATTTAACATTATAAACATTCCATTTTCATGTAAAGATTGAGATAATGGAAGCATTTGGAAGCGTTTTTTCTCCTATATAAAGTTTAAGAAAAGAAAATTAAGGTTGCATCACTTAAAGCTCAGGACATATCATATGCCTTAATATTCATATTTGTTTCTTGTTATATCTATGCCTAGTGCGTGTGAAGCTTTTGTTTTACAATGGGCATAGGATTCATGGAGAAATTTTTACATGGTCCGGAAGCACCATGTGGCTGTACTCTCGGCCAATCATGTAAGTGTATTTTTATAGGATTGTATGTTAGTGGTGGATTCCATGTAAAATACACTTATATGATTAGTCTAGGAACACAGCCACGTGGTGCTCTTGGACCATGTAAGTATTTCTCATATTCGTGAGATTACAAATTTGCGGGATGGCAATCATGTCGTGAGACATCATCACTTTCTCATTAATAACTTCAAGCAAAGTAATGCTATACTATTAAAAAATTTATTATCAGAATTTCTAAAGGAAAACAAGGGTGATTGTTACATGAAATAAAGTGGCATGACCCACTTATCCATACAAGAATATGCCACATTATTCTGGTAAACAAATTCAAGCAAAAATTTTGAGTTCTTAAACATTTTCCTTCGCTAAAGAGTAAAGACAACATACTAATTGAACTCGGCAAAAAAGATGGCATACTGATAATTTCAAAACAGAGAATATAGTTCCCATGAAATTTCAACTTCGTCACGTCAACATTGCCATGCTCAATCCATTAAATGAACTTGTGATTTCATCAAGTAATCTTAGCATTTTATTTGGTTTTTTGCTTATTGTCGAAAACAAACAAATGATAGTGACAATTTGCTTCTTGATCTCAATTTGAGAAATAGAAGCGATTCCTCTTGTATGCTCTTAGACTTAGCTTTTGTCAAAAGGTACATTTTCAAGTGTCAAATATGTCTTAAGTTGATAAAGTGATAGAAATTTAAAGATAATGAATTTGTAGTAATAAAGTGCAGGAACAATAAAATATAAAAGAGAAATGAAATGGGAATTTTAATTAAATAAAGTTCAAAGACACTGAGTATAATGAGAAAGAGAGGGAGAAGAGAAATAACGAAACAAGAAACTAAACTTAAAAAAAGGAAATGAGTTTTAGGGAATATACTAGATTTCCTATTGGCACCATATTCTCTACGATGAAAGAATGTTTTAGGATATTTACAACTATGTGTTTCTAGAATGAACTCCCCAAAACTAGTAACTCCCTCCCTATTAATAGACTGAGTGACTCTTTTAGATCTTGCCAAGTGTTGTCCTTGATGGTTATTTGATCAAAGCTTCAAAATGCTCTGAATTTAAGTTGCTAGTAACTGTTCTTGCATTTATCCTCAGAGTCAAAGTTCCGCGCCCATAACTGCTGCAATTGTCAATTCACCCCTCTACCTTGTAAGTACTACTTCTATGCTTGCTTTTTATCTATAACTGTCAACGTCTCCAACTATCGAGATGCTAATCTTCACGTACCAAAGGCACGTACCTCTTGTCAAGCTTGCTCTTCTTGAAAGTCTCTTAGTCCCCACCTGGCACTTCATCCATGAGTCTTGTATTGTCAGTGTCAATTATCAACTTTGAATAATTTTAGCTCCCAGCACTTAGTAACATTTTGTTCGATTTTGAAATTGATTCATATTGAATCCCTTTGGTATGTTTTTTTTTTTCTAAAAAAAGTCATTGTGATAAATTTGTTCTCAATTTTCATGTATATGATAACATTATAAGCTAAAGTTCCGATTTAAATAATCTAAGGTCAAATTTCTTATACACAATGTTTATTCTCGTTCGACATCGAAATACTGTAAGAGAAATTAGAGAATCATCCGAGTTGCCTAAACCCAATGGACAAAGATGGGAAAAATTCTCCACTGAGTTAAAGTGAATGTCAGTTATAAAAGCATTAGTTAATTTGAAAGGAAAGCAGGCTATAAAGTGTCCAAATTAACTAGAAACGAGTGTTTACAGTTCAGAAAGATCGAAAGAGAAGAAAGAATAAGGATGGCTTTATTTTTCTTTATATATCAATAACAAAACAACGTACTAAACATTGACATATATAAATCTCGTAAAGGGAAGGAGGATTCATCCGTTCCTCCTACCAACGAATTACGAAATCAACATTTAGCAAAACATTACCGAAAAAAGAAAGCAGGCAATACATAAAATAGAAACAAGAAAGCATCAGTCTTCAAATTTACACCCACTTTACGTCAATTCGAACGGCACAGCAACGGGCCTTAGCTGTTTCAATAACCGTTAGGGAGTGATTTAGGTTGTGAGGTGCAGAAGAAAGGTCCCACAGTGTACAATTTGATCTTCCTGTCATGGAGGCGATAAGAAGAAAGGCGAGCACCACTGATGCCATAGTTCACATCGGTGGGAACTTTACAAGTATCCAAAGGAGAACTCTCCAGGTATGCCTTGCATTCAGTAAGCTGCAACTTAGATCCAAGCTCCGCAAGTGACAATGTTGCGATGAAATAACCTTTGTTATCTGTTATGTGACTCAATGCCGAGATAGGAGCTGTCTCATATCCATGCTCATCCACACAACCACATGTAACTCGTGCCACGGCTCCTGCAGAGTCACAAATGGCAAATACAATTACAGATTGTAGTTCAGTTATGTTAATGGCGAACTTACCTGATTAAAAATATAACAAAAATATGAGGAAAATTGTGTTAATAATTGGAGATTTATGTTATCCTATTAGTAAATCCTATAAAAGCATTTTTCATCTATTCTTAGTTACAATCATATATACTAGCAACATAAAAAATTTCTCATTTATTTATACATAAATCTTCCACATTAGTTTAGATGTCTAAAATACTACGTATTAAAAAACATCTCCTACATAATTAATAATCAATATATGTCACCCATACACTAATGTGGAGATAGTTAAAGTGGTTAAATGTTTCACTCTCTCAATCAAATATCTCGAATTAAAGTTTGAAAATGGAAAAACTTCCTATTAGGAGACCTAAAATCTCCTCTAAGATTTTCACAAATTGAGCTGAATTTATTGAATTTCTAGTAATAGGGCCCTATAAACTGGTGAACTTCACTAAAAAAAAATATATGTCAGTGTATTCCAAATAGAAAAAGGACACTCTCATTTTACTTATAATATAATGAAAGAAAAAGACATAAACATTGTTATTGGATTCGCATCTATTAATATTGTTTAATATATCTTTCTCTCTCATAACATGACACCCATCCGTCCAATCTAGCATTCGTTAATTGCAGTTAATTTCAATTTCTCGGAATGAAAAGAAATTTTTTTTGACAAAGTAGCTATAGCACATAGTGAAATGTCAAAAAAATAAAATAAAAAAAGAGGCACTTATGCAGGGTTTTGTTTCTTGTTTTTCGTTTTTATGAGATTTTTATTTAAAAAAAAAAAGTACCTTCAATCGGGAAGTAATTAGAGCCTGATTTACATAAAACAACTCCTTGGACACCAATGATTGTGGGGATCAACTCGTGTTCATCTTTCTCTTTTGGTTTGGTCACTTCAGAGTCTGGTTTTGTGGGGTGTCGGAAGTAATCTGTTTCAGGTTTGGGTTTCTCAAACTTGGGTGTTGGACCATACCCAAAATCAGTTGCGGAGGCAATAGCTAATAATGCTAAAAGAAGCATAGAAGTCGCAAAGCTGGATCGAAGGAATGCCATTAACAAATTTATTTGCAATGTTTTTGCAAAGGGGATAAAGAAACGCTTGAAAGCGGTCGTGAGATACACCCATTAGCTTGGCTATTTATAGAACCTAATGATCGTCCAATGATCATATGCAAAATGCATAATGAAAACGGGAAAAGAAATTCTGTAATTATGGAAGGAGCATGATATTGGTTGCACGTTTTGGACTTCGCAACCACCATATTCTTGGTGAATAACGAAGGGGGCATTTCCTGTGAGGCCTCCAACGTGATTTCCATCCATAGATACTGTACAATGCTGCTGAATTCATTTGCAAAGTGGTCCCTATTATGAAAAGCTTAAATAATACCATATGACAGGGTCAACCAATTAATGGAGAGCACGTCTTGCCCCTGAAAATATGAATTGAAGATATGAATTTTCCAACCATATCAAAATTCGTGTGGAAATTATAATAGAGAATTTTAATTTTGGTTTTTATAGCATTAGAATTAATTTAGAATGTTAAATTTTATATTTGAATTTCTTAAAGAATTTAAATATGAACTATAATTCTAATTTTAATGTTAATTATATATATTTTTAAAGGTATATTCAAAATTTAAAATTAACAAAAATATCAATGCTATAATAATTTTATAAAAATATTAAATTAAATGAATATAACTGCTAGCAAATAGTAATAAAGATAGAGAAAATAAAAGAAACTTTAATGAAGAGAGATATATTTAAATTTTCAAGTTTTAGAAAATTGTAATTGTTAAGGTATAAGTTAAAAATTAAGAAGAGCTCATATTAGCTTGTCTTTTTATGGAATTCCAATTCTAATTCTAATTCTTATTTTACTTGTCATTCTAAACATAAAATGTGAATTCTCCGGTGATGATGTCTCTAGTACCCACCCTTCTTAGTTGTTCAATACTACTTAACCATGTCATTAGTAATTATCTTTATGGAAATTGACATGTCAAAACCTTATTATTTGGATTTAGTCCCCTTTAGAAAATTTAAAACTTTCAAATCCAAACATCAAACCAAGTTACTTATTCTATTTCAAACATCAAAAGAAGCTTTTTCACAAAATTCTTAAGAATCCTAACAAAAAATTCTCATAACCCTACTTCTCCCTAAATCCAAATTTCTCAATCTGCCTCACTTATAGTTTATTTGAATATTACTTATGTTTTTTTTTTTTTTGAAAGTTAAAAGTCATATTTTTAATATTTTATCCTATTTGTCTATACAGCTTACTATTTTCTAAAAAGTCATTTTTTATTTTTTTGGAAAGTTAAAATGTAAAGCTTCTCAAAAAACACTTTTTAAAACATTCAAAACAAGCACTTTTGTTGTTATACAACTAAATATAGAATAACTTATTCATAAATTATTTTTGAGAAATTCTTTTTATATAAGGAATTAAATAAACTATTTACCCAAAGGGATCCTTAATCTAATTGACCATGATAGTGGCCTGTAATATCCTATTTGAAATAAAATGTCAATAACGGAAAATTTTAAAATTTCACATTTGGTTTATTAGCAATAGAGTAGTTAAATTAAATTAGAGGGGGATGAGATTCTAATTAAAGAAGAGTATGTTGGAAAAAGAAAGAAAAGGAAGGAAAGGAAAAAAAAAAAAAACAAAAAAGTTTAGACTACCCAATATCTTATAAGTGGTGTGAACCACCCTACCTAGATGCCTCCCTTTTTCCTTCTTCTTCCATCCATGGTCTTCTCCTTCTTTTACCCACAACACACTCTCTCTCTATCACATCTCCTTCTTTCTACTCTCTCCTTCCCTCTGTCTCTCTCTATGTTGCACCTCTCTCTTTGCTTGGTTCTTACTCTCTCTACAGTGGCTCTCTCTCCCTTGCGACTGAGAGGCTATGTTGCTCTTTCCAAAACTAACCCATAGCTATTGGGCATGTTCCCCTTCCTTACATATAGCTTTCTTGGTTTGTGTTTTGGTGGTTACTAAAATAAGTTTGAAATTCTATTTTTTTGTCCAAGGTTATAATTTTTGATGCTCTTCTCTATTTGTGGTTTTTATAGTTCAAGAGAATAACTCATATCTAGTTATGGTTTGAAGGCGTGGGTTGCAAGTATTTTTGTACATGAAATTTAATTAATTGATTTAATAATGGAAAAAAATAAAAAGATAGTATGTTTATTTGTTATTAGCAAAAATATGACCAGTAAGGTGTAACGTCCTCCTTTGTATAGTACTATGCTTAAATCATAATACCACACTCAGGAGTTGTTACGATTACTTGAGTGGACCTTAACTGACAGTAATTTCAGCCGTCATTGCCACTTCTCGAACTATCTAGAGATAACACGGAAATAGGAGTGAGAATTTTGAATTCTCAGTAGGATTCCTTAACCATCATACATACTGTTCTCGTTGTCATCTCCAGTTTGCTTCGGTTTATTATGAAAAAGGTGAACATGTTATGTAAACTGTTAAATTTTATAATTCAAAAATATATTATCCGAAGCAGAGTTCATTTTAACTCATACACTTGGCATTTGGGAGAGCTTATAGAAATCCAATTCATGAATTATACTATGAATAACAACTGCAATATTTTAAAATACGATAGCGTCAATATACTGGAGATATTATAAGATTTACTTTTCTTTCATTGTTTCTTTGTCTTTCCATAATTTTTATATTTATTTCCTTCCTTCGACACACCTAAGCATTACGTATCGCCATCCCTAGGGTGTTTGTATTTGTCTACACTTGAGCGTTATCGCTATCCTCAAGTGTAGCGTTACTTATCTTCCCTTACTTGTCATACATATCCCAGAGTACAATCACCATGTCATATCCTATCAGAGCGTGATCATCATATCACATTCCTTAGGAGGTACTTATCATGCCATATTCCAGAGTATGATTACCTTGTCATACCCCATCAGAGCGTGATCGTCTTGTCACGTCCTTTAGGATCATTTATTCCCATATCAGACTTAGATCATTCTTAACACATCAATATTGATAACCTCCTTACATTTCTACCGAATATTTTGGCAGCATAACGGATCATGTACGCTTCACTATGAATAGTGTCAGGCAACCAAGAAACTTTAATCAAACAGCAAACCCAAGATAGAACATTTCAATTATACCAAGAATATAGCAATTTCATTAGGTGCAAGTTTTTGGGTCTTAAGTCTTAATCTATCTCGCAAGCTTTTAACTTCTACTGATGTTCCCGAGTTTGAGCTCAGGACCAATTTCTAAGTTCCGAGATAATGTTAGTCTCATATGTAAGGGCAATGTCTTGATTACCGACTTCCGTGGTCATGTATTCAATGCCTGGATTCCCAACTTCCTACTTTAATCCATAATGGGTCCTCCAAGACTCTTACGGATGTTTTCGTAAGACCCGAATTCTGACATTAACTATACCCCATCTTAACCTAATTTTCGAGTTACGACTTTAACTATGTCCAACTAGTTTTCTATTTACTCAGTCCCGAGATCCGACATTAACTATACCTGATTGGGTTTGCTATTTACTAAGTCCTAAGTTCAACATCAAGTCCCCCTTCTGAGTTCAACCTTAAATATACTACTTCGAGTTCCACCTCAAGTACACTGTGTCTACCTCTTCATTTGCTAGTCTCGAGTTCCGATATCACGGAGCTTGATCTAGTATTCATACATGTCTCTAGCCCGAATTACATTCTTATAAGAGAAAATTCACCAAAAATAGAAATCTGAGTGAAATCATATGAAATTTATATCTTTGTAAAGCTAACAGCGCAAGCTTTCAAATGAAATAAATTTCATATTATTTGAATGAGTATATTTTGAGATATAATCTCTGAAACTTGACCCTACTGGACCTCCCTATTCTAGCCCGGATTGGACATAAGGCAACTTCCTCGAACCACTGGGAATAAATGGGATCGTAACAAACTTGGAATTTCTTTATAGGATGTTCTCCTATGTGTAAGCTTTCTAACAAAGTTGGTTTCACTCAATTCCAAGTCGTATAGGGTGAGTTCTTCCCTGAACAACCTAGTCTGCCCAGAATCAAACTCAAAAATCTAAGTCAAACTTCAAAAATTCATATCTATCTCTATACTGATCCAATGGCCATATATTATATATGTATGGAAAGCTCTGAATGTCTAGTTTCATATAAAAATAGTTTCATGAAGTTTAAATGGCTGTAGTTAGAGCCATACACTCCGTCGTATGGACTACCAAGGAAAAACCCTACCAGCTTCATGAGTTTTCTCCTTCCTTCAAGTTCTTTCATACCAATTCTAAGTCTAATCGTAATATACATGCATAATCAACTATAATTCATCATCATCATTTCACATAACATCAGTATCATAAGGTATACAAGACACACACACAACTCCAAACCAAGGAAAATAAGAAGAGGAGTAAGATTCCTACCTTGTCTAGTTGAAAACTTGTTGATTTGGTGCCTTAGATAGAAGCAACTCTTGATGAAACTTGAAGAGGGGATGAAGATGGAGTGGGATGAGTGTGAGGAGAAGAGAAATGGAGAATGGTCAGCTCATTATGCTAGCCGAAAGTTACAAGAAGAGAAGGAAAGAAAAGGTGAAGATTTTTGTAGCAAGCTTTATGTTGATTGGTGGATCCCATCTTGCCTTCCAATTTGGCTTGGCTTCCCACTCTACATGGTTGAAAGTGGCACCACATGTGGGAGTATCTTGGCTAAATCTTGGCCATCCATTCTAGGGTTCACACAGTATAACTTTTATTGATCCGATTCCGACAGTCTTAAATACTGAAATCTTACCGATTTCTCTTAAATCGGTAAACCGGTTTGAAAATTTTCTGTGAGGTTTTCTATGTTCCTAATCTAATTCCATCATAATAATCATCTTAAATCACACTTAATTAGATTAAAATCTTTCGGGCGTTACATTACTACCCTCCTTAAAAAGAATTTTGCCCTCAAAATTCCTTTATTCCTAGTAAGCTAGCTGAATGCCGTAGATCTTCGCATACACCGAACTTTATATTGAGGTGATTAGGCTCAATATGCAGTCAAGTGCGATAGAGAAGCTACAACACACAGCAGGGCTGCCATGCACAAACATCTATGTCCTTTTCATGTAAGGACCTAAAGCACAGCCTTTCTAAACTTTCAGAGTATGCCTCCTCGGAAGCATAATTAGCCCATCCCAGGTCCGGGTAGGACGAACTGCTCTGATACCATTTGTGTAACATCCTCCTTTGTACAATACTATGCTTAAGTCATAATATCACACTCAGGAGTTGTTACGGTTACCTAAGCGGACCTTAACTGACAGCAACTTCAGCCGTCTTTGCCACTTCTCGAGCTATCTGGAGATAACACGAAAATAGGAGTGAGAATTTTGAATTCTCAGTAGGATTCCTTAACCATCATACATACTGTCCTCGTTGTCATCTCCAGTTTGCTTCGGTTTATTATGAACAAGGTGAACATGTTATGTAAACTGTTAAATTTTATAATTCAAAAATATATTATCCTAAGCAAAGTTCATTTTACTCATACACTTAGCATTTGGGAGAGCCTATACAAATCCAATTCATGAATTATATTATGAATAACAACTACAATATTTTCAAATACGATAACATCAATATACTAGAGATATTATAAGATTTACTTTTCTTTCATTGTTTCTTTGTCTTCCCATAATATTTATCTTTATTTCCTTCCTTCGACACACCTAGGTGTTACATATTGCCGTCCCTAGGGTGTCTGTATTTGTCTACACTTGAGCGTTACGTATCACCATCCTCAAGTGCAGCGTTACTCATCTTCCCTTACTTGTCATATATATCCCAAAGTACGATCGCCATGTCATACTCCATCGGGGTGTAATCACCATGTCACACTCCTTAGGAATATGTTCTTCCTGCCATGTCCCGGAGCATAATCATCATGTCATACTCCATCGGGGTATGATCGCCATGTCATATCCCTTACGGTGTGAATCATTATATCACATTCCAGAGTACAATCGCCATGTCATACTCCATCAGAGCGTGATCGTCATGTCACGTCTTTCGAAATATGGACTCATTATCATACCTTTCATCATAGAATCTTTATATGCCACACTCCAGAGTATGATCACCATGTCATACCCCATCAGAGCGTGATCGTCATGTCACATTCCTTAGGAGGTACTTATCATGCCATATTCCAGAGTATGATCATCTTATCATACCCCATCAGAGCGTAATTGTCATGTCACGTCCTTTAGGATCATTTATTCCCATATCAGACTTAAATCATTCTTAACACATCAATATTGATAACCTCCTTACATTTTTATCGAATATTTTGGCAGCATAATGGATCATGTCCGCTTCACTATGAATAGTGCCAAATAACCAAGAAACTTTAATCAAACAGCAGACCTAAGATAGAACATTGCAATCATACCAAGAATATAGCAATTTCATTAGGTGCAAGTTTTTGGGTCTTAAGCCTTAATCTATCTCGCAAGCTTTTAACTTCTACTGATGTTCCCGAGTTTGAGCTCAGGACTGATTTCCGAGTTCTGAGATAATGTTAGTCTCATATGTAAGGGTAATGTCTTGATTACCGAGTTCCGGGGTCATGTATTCAATGCCTTGATTTCCGACTTTTGACTTTAATCCATAATAGGTCCTCCAAGACTCTTACGGATGTTTTCCTAAGTCCCGAATTCCGACATTAACTATACCCCGTCTCAACCTAATTTCCGAGTTACGACTTTAACTATGTCCGACTAGTTTCCTATTTACTCAGTCCCGAGATCCGACATTAACTATACCTGATCGGGTTTACTATTTACTCAGTCCCGAGATCTGACATTAACTATACCTGATCGGGTTTGCTATTACTAAGTCTCGAGTTCAACGTCAAGTCACTCTTCCGAGTTCAAACTTAAATATATTACTCCAAGTTCCACCTCAAGTACACTCTGTCTAGCTCTTCGTTTGCTAGTCCCGAGTTCCGATATCACGGAGCTTGATCTAGTATTCATACATGTCTCTAGCCCGAATTACACTCTTATAAGAGAAAATTCACCAAAAATATAAATCTGGGTGAAATCATACAAAATTTATATCTTTATAAAGCTAATAGGGCAAGCTTTCAAATAAATTTCATATTATTTGAATGAGTATATTTTGAGATATAAGCCCTGAAACTTGATCCTACTAGACCTCCCTGTTCTAGCTTGGATTGGACATAGGGCAACTTCCTCGAACCACTGGGAATAAATGGGATCATAACAAACTTGGAATTTCTTTATAGATGTTTTCCTATGTGTAAGCTTTCTAACAAAGTTGGTTTCACTCAATTCCAAGTCGTATAGGACGAGTTCTTCCCTGAATAACCTAGTCTGCCCAGAATCAAACTCAAAAACCTAAGTCAAACTTCAAAAGTTCATATCTATCTCTATACTGATCCAATGGCCTTATATTATATATGTATAGAAAGCCCTGAATGTCTAGTTTCATATAAAAATAGTTTCACGAAGTTTAAATGGCTGTAGTTGGAGCCATACACTCTGTCGTACAGACTACCGAGGAAAAACCTTACCAGCTTCATGAGTTTTCTCCTTCCTTCAAGTTCTTTCATACCAATTCTAAGTCTAATCATAATATACATGGATAATCAACTATAATTCATCATCATCATTCCACATAACATCAGTATCACAAGGTATACAAGACACACACATAACTCCAAACCAAGGAAAATAAGAAGAGGAGTAGGATTCCTATCTTGTCTAGTTGAAAACTTGTTGATTTGGTGCCTTAGATGGAAGCAACTCTTGATGAATCTTGAAGAGGGGATGAAGATGGAGTGGGATGAGTGTAAGGAGAAGAGAAATGGAGAGTGGTCAGCTCATTATGCTGGCCGAAAGTTACAAGAAGAGAAGGAAAGAAAAGGTGAAGATTTTTATAACAAGCTTCATGTTGATTGGTGGATCCCATCTTGCTTTCCAATTTGGCTTGGCTTCCCACTCTACATGGCTGAAAGTGGCGCCACATGTCGGGGAATCTTGGCTAAATCTTGGCCATCCATTCTAGGGTTCACACAGTATAACTTTTATTGCTCCGATTCCGACAGTCTTAAATACCGAAATCTTACCGATTTCTCTTAAATCGATAAACTGGTTTGAAAATTTTCTGTGAGGTTTTCTATGTTTCTAATCTAATTCCATCATAACTAATCATCTTAAATCATACTTAATTAGATTAAAATTTTTGGGTGTTACACAAGGTATCATACTATTGTAATTATGATCAAGCAGCGGTGATGTCATAGTTTGACATGGAGTTGTTAATTAATCTGTTTATAATTTATAACTTGTGAGTATTTGTTAAAGTTCATTTTGGTCATACAATTTGTCTAGTATCTTGTTTATTGACTGATGTTATCTTCTTATGCTAGATTAGTAATAGGTTGTAATTAGGGAGCTTAAAATTTAGAAAACATGGAACTATAAGACCTAAGATTCATGGGAATTTCAAATTGTGAGATTGTATGAAGTTAATTGAATAAAATCTTTTCATTTGTATGAAGTGCACACTACTGAGCATAATATTTGAAGGTCATTATTAGTTATATCTTAGACAAGTCAATATGTTTATTATACCAAAGCCAACAGATTTCACATTTTCAAATTGAATATCAATTAAAATTAGGAGTTGTGAATTAAATATTGTAAGTTAGCAAAAGAGAGTTTGGATTTAGATTCTAAACCATAATTATCTTTAAATTGGGAATAATTGGCTACATGATGGTTTCGGATTCTCTGAATGATCGACTTTCTAGTTTAGCAATTGACTTTTTGTAACATCCCCACTTTCTTAAATAAAGAATAATAGAAATTTTGAATTATTTCCCTTAGGCAATATGAGAATTTCTCAGGCAGTCCTATACCCTGACAATCCTTACACTTAAAACTATAGGATAGCGTAACACTGCCATTGAGAATATAGCGCTGTCATATGTTAAAAATTAGAAAACTACAAAGATACTCCTGTGAATTTTTGTTATTTGTAGGGTTGCCCAGGACTTTTAAAAAAATCTCACTTTGACCCCACAAGCATATTTCCATAAGGACCCGAGATCTTTTTAGAAAATGACATATATGTCTTTTCATCTGTAGAGTTAGCAGAATAGAGCTTTAAGCGGAGTAGAATCACGTGGTGAAACCGTAGAAGTTTAAGTCTCGACCATTTGAGCCACGGGAGTAGTCAATTATGAAATGACATGGAGTACTCCTAGACTTGCTCAAATTTACGAAAATGCCATTGGTTACAAAAACCAAACAGAAAATGCTAAAGGATTTATGAAAAAGCAAAAATATAACAGTTCAAAGGAATGGAGCGATTGATTTGCACTGCTAATCAATTTATCAAAAAAATAAGAGTAATTAGGGATGAATTATAAATACTAGAGCTAAAGGAAATTTACATTGTTATGTAAAATACTATGAGAAATTATTTAGTATAACGTCCGAAAATATTCTATCATTTTTTTTGTAGCAAGTTGTTCGATTTTATCAACTACTTGAGATTATTTAGAATTCGATTAAATACTTACTTAGAGACAATTAAGTATCGTTTAGAGAAATTAGATATAAGGGAATTAGATTGAAAGCATAGGAAACTTCATAGGATTTTTCCAAAACTGATTTACCGATTTAAAGGAAATCGGTAAGATTTCCATATTTAAAACTGCCAGAACCGAATCAATATAATTGCACACCCTAAACCCTATGTTTAGTGGCAAAATACACAGCCACATAACCACTCAATTGGTGGCTCAAATCAGCCCCAAAATGAGTGGACTTGGTTGCAATTTCGCCACAAAAATTTCAGCCAATAAGAATGGAACTTGCCAAGCACTTCATCTAACTTTTGGGTGTGTCTTTTCCTTCCTTATCCCTTCATTTTCGTGCTGCCCCTTCTTCTCCACCATTTATTCCTTCATTTCACTTTATTTGACCTTATCTTCAAGCTTCCATCACTTCCAAGAGGAGCTCAAGACTAGTTGGTCTTGCATCAAAAATTGAAGGTAGGGTTCAATAATTCCCATAGTTCTCTTGTGTGTGGCTGATAAGGGTTGGGATTTCCACCCTTTATTAGATGATATATCACATACAAATGATGATTCATGACTGGTTTGGCATGAAACTCTTGGGTTTGGTTGAAACTTGCATGAAAATCTATGAAGGAGAACAACTAGATTAGGATAAGCTGGGAAACCCTATGGTAATCTGTACGGCAGAGTGTATGGCTCCGCCTACAGCCGTTTAAATTCAATGAAACTATTTTTATGTGAAACTAGACACTTAGGGATTTCCAACCATATAAAATATAAGGCCATTGGATTAGTATAGAATTACTTATGAATTTTTGAAGTTTAATATGAAATTCTGGATTCTCTTCTGAGTAGTATGAGTTTTGAGAGGTGTAACTCACCCTACAAAACCCTAAATTGGGTGCAACCAATTGGATTTGAAACCCAACATATAGGGAAGCATCCTATAAATATTTTAGAGTTTGATTTGATCCCAATTATTCCCAGTAATTCGATGAAATTGCCTTGAGTCCAAACCAGACTAGAATAAGGTAATCTAGAAGGGTCAATTTACAGGGCTTATAACTCAAGCTATACTTATGTAAATGAGATGAAAATTCTTTCAAATATAAGTTTTATGTTAGCTTTAATTTGGTGCAAGTTTCGTATAATTTCACCTAGTTTGCTATTTTAGTGAATTTTTACTTCTAAGAGTGCAATTCTAGCTAGTTGTAGGGCAGATAGAAGTAAACTTTGAATAACTTGAGCTACATAAATCAAAATGAGATAGGACTAAAAGGGTTGAAAACTAAACACATAGAACTATAATATATTCAAAATTTAGGTCCAACTGAGTTGAATAGAAATTATGGTGAATTTTACAACATCGGGCAAAATTGAGTAGAATGAGCAGAAAACCTTAGTTATGTATTTATGTTGACATATTATATGATTAATATTATTGTTGTAAAACTTGATGTTCTATGTTGGTTTTGTTGCTTGATTGATCCTTCTGGTAGTCTGGCACTATTCATGGGAAAACGGACTCGATCCGTTGTGCTACCGAATTTTCGGCAGGAGTTTATGAGGACTTATATTATGAATAATTGTGCTAAGATTATAAAGATACATGTGTTCATATGAATGCCATGTCTATGAAAATCATGCATGCAAATAGGATTACGGAATGATATGAGATATATGCATGAATGCATAGAGCATTCACGTGCATAATCATATCCAAGAGGTAGTAAAAGATTATAAGGCCTTGCAAGAGGGACGTACCAAGCTACAACATGAAGCATGGCATAGACCTAGCTAGCATGGGCCAGAGCGGTACTGTCTAAGACTTGGGCCAGCCCTCGACCAGATTTAAGGGGAATAGACCGATGTAAGGGTTAGGGAAAGTAAACCCGTCAATCATGTATAGGTATGAGCTCGGACCTAAAAAGCAGGCTATTACCCAGAGGTGAGAGAGGCCATTCACCTTTGGGGGACCAAGTACAGAAAGCAAGATCAAGTTGTAAGTTAAAGAAAGAGATGAATTAAGTCAAGTACAAGCATCTACATGTGCATCTCTAATTTTCTCATTATGTCATAATGTTATTATGATTCTTATTAAAGTATGTTACACTATTCTTATTTCTATGCCTGTCACATAATATACCAAGTGGTTGTTAAAATATAACCCACTTTGAGAAACATGTTTTAAACTTAAAATTGAACCACTGCTTGCATATATGTACTCACATTTTCATAAAAATCGAAGCCGCTGGAATGTTTATGATGGCACTGTATGAGTAATAGTTCAAGTTTATCTACTAAGAACCTTAGGTTTTCACTGCCTGCTTGTATGTTTTTCTTTTCCATAAACATTCTAGTGCCAAGGCTAAAATTTAACAACGAGGCAAAAATCCTGGGGAATTCATCATTCAAGACTCAAGCATAAATCGGCCTGGGAGACTATGGAGACCGGTTAAAGTTAGTGAGGGCGACAACTGCAGTGCGAAAGTAGTTTCTATGTATAATACTAGTTACAAAACTTTTTCTTAAGGTTTAATTATTTTATTCTATATGTATCAGAAATAACGAAATTTATGAACTATTATTTAGTAATATAGTATGCAGTTAAAGGGCCATATATTATACTTTCTCTATTTTAAAGATTTCCTAGCACAGTAACAACCTCTTAATATAACGCATGACTCGAGCATGACTTACATGATAGAGGGTGTTACACTTTCCAGTTCAGCGGTCCCTAGGATGTAGATTTGAATTCTCTGTTGTCTATAAAAGCTCCAATGCAATTTAGAAGCCACTCAATGGTTTGAGATTTACCAAGCTATGGATTTTGATGGATAACAAATCAATTCTTAATAAAATCTTTTGTGAGAACTAACGGTTTGTTCAAATGTTTGTTCTTATTTACACTAGATCATGTTATACACTTATTGAAGAGAATTAAATCATATGAATTTCCATTTTAAACAAATTCTCTTAACATTCTTATTTTTTACATATAGATATTTCTAAGAAAAGAACCTTTTCATAAGAGAATCTATGATTCTAAAAATTCTCTCACAAAAAGCATATAAGAAACATCAAAAGGATGTATTTATGTTATTAAAAGGATATCAAGTCATCAGAAGTATCACAAGCATATAAGAAGGATGATTTGTCTAGAAGGCTTTGACTAGAAGGGTGATCTTCAAAAGGTTGATCTACATGAAGTACCTCACTCTCAAAGATTGCTCTGCACGATTCATAGATCATTTCTAAAAGTCAAACTTGACAAGATAGAGATTCAAAAGGAGCATTGGCACTTTGAAAAGTTGGTGGATCCAAATAGCTAGTTTTCCTCTTTGGTGATATACTTACTTGTTGAGAAAGGAAGCAACTTACTTCTCTTTCCAGTCTTAGACCAGTGGATCTAAAAAGCTCTAAACTCAAGGTTTAAAGCCTCAATGGCTAGATTTTAAAGTCTATAAAAACCTTGAAGATGAAGTAGAACAAGTTAGGAATCCTGCTTCTTGAAAATATTGTCAACCTTTCATCCTTCTTGACCTTTTGAACATCTAGAAAGTTACTACGTGTAACTTCTTGTAAGAGAAAAATCTTCTCACTACTTTGTAATAGCTAATATTCTCTTAGTGAGATTTGTGAGAAGTCATTCCACTTTGTATCAAATTATTTATACACTTTAAGTAATTTAGTGTGAGTGTTAATCAAACACAAACTTTCATATCTCTTATTCCTGACTTGGTAGTGGTCCTTGTTAGCTTGAAAAGTCTAGGACAATCCTACTCGTCTTATTAGCTTGGAGAGCCTAGGTCTATACTACTCTATTTTGGTTAGCTTGGAGAGGTTAGAAAGAACTACTTAGGTGTAAGCTTGGAAAAGCTTGTATTGAAGAATACTTGTGGCTATAAAATCTCAACTAGTTTGTTGAGAACTGGATGTAGGCAAATGGTTTGGCTGAACCAATATAAAATTTCTTTGTGTGATCTTCTATTCCTTTCATTCTTTATAGTCCTTGTAACTTGTGTATTATTCTGTGTGCTTAATCTTTTATTTCCTAACAAAGTTATTATGAATACAATAACTTCTATTTCTAACATAAAATACTTCCACATTCCAAGTCCAAAGACTTGAGAAAGTTTGTTTGTTTTCAAGAACAAAAAAGTTTTGAAAGCATGATTCTAACCCCGCTTCTGATGCTATTTCCACCTTCAATCTATGAGTGGACAATGCTTCTATGGCATATGCATTTTATGCCATTACTATTGGTTTGGTTTTAGAATATATTGAAAGTTTAATTCAATATATTTGGTCAATTATGAAAGTTTTGTTAGTTTGTATAACTACCACATAATTTAGTATGCTCAACCATTTATGAATAATTGTTTTAGATTTTTTTTTCGAAAAAATTAGCTAGTATGAACTTATTAAAGGTCTGAGAGATTTCTAGAAATGGATTACGGATTTTATAAAGGGTAGGGCAAGCTCTTGAGCAATTACTTGAGAAAATTATGTTTTGGACTTGGAAAGTATGTTTAGTGCCTTTGTTTTTGAAAACTTTATTTAATGTTAGAACTTTATTGACATAATTATGGGAGGATTCTAAGATAATTGCTAGCTAGCAGCCGCTGATGCTAGCCTCGGTGCACCATGGTTTGGAGCTAACTAGAAGTGGTGTTGCTCGCTGTAACATCCTTCTCCGTATAGTACTATGCTTAAGTCATAGTACTACACCCTGAAGTTGTTACTGTTACCTGAGCGGACCTTATCTGATAGCAACTTCAGCCGTCTTGAAACTTCTCGAACTATCTGGAGATAACACAGAAACAGGAGTGAGAATTTGAAATTCTCAGCAGGATTCACTAAGAAATTTCATACCGTGTCATCATTATTGACTCCAGCTGCTTCGATGTATTATGAAAAAGGTGGACATGTTATATAAACTATTTAATTTTATGTTTTAAAAACATAATATTCGAAGCAGAGTCCATTTTATTTATACACTTGCCATTTAGGTGAGCCAATACAAAATAAAGTCATGAATTATACTATGAATAATAACTGAAATGTATTAAAATATAATACCACTAATTTACTGAAAACATAAAATCTGTACATGCCTTTACTTGTACTTGAATTTATGCGGATACACATAATTTTCTTTTCTTCCTTTATCTTCCTTTACTTGTTATACATATTCTAGAGTACGATTACCATGTCACACTCTATAAGGGTGTGATCGCCATGTCACACTCCTTAGGGATATATTCGTCCTGCCACGTCCCAGAGTATGATTGCCATATCATACTCTATCGGGGTATGGGATTATCATGCCATATTCCAGAGTATGATCGCCATGTCATACCCTATCAGAGCGTGATTGCCATATCATGTTCTTTCAAAATATGGACTCATCATCATATCTTTCATCATAGAATCTTTATTATAGGTTTAATCATAATCATGAATGCATCTGTATCAAAGTGTATTTCGTAACCTAGGTATAGGCTTTGTCGAAATTTCGGCAGCATGACGAATCAAGTCCACTTCCCCATGAATAGTGCCAGACTACTAGAAAGATCAATCAAGCAATAAAACCAACGTAGAGCATCAAGTTTTATAACAATAATATCAATCATATAATATGTCAACATAAATACATATCTTAGGTTTTGTGCTCATTCTACTCAATTCTGCCTGATTTTGTAAAATTCACTTTTACTCCTATTCAACTCATTTAAACCTGAATTTTGGATATATTATAGCTCTATGTGTCTAGTTTCCAACCCTTTTCGTCCCATCTCGTTTTGATTTGTATAGCTCAAGTTATTTGTATTTTACCTCAGACTGCCCTATATTTAGCCAGAATTGCACCCTTATAAGTGAAAATTCACTAAAAATAGGAATCTAGGTAAAATCATACAAAATTTATACCAAATTAAAACTAACAGAACAAGCTTTTAAATGAAAGAAGTTTCATATCATTTTCATAAGTGTATCTTGAGATATAAGCCCGTAATTTGACCTTACTGGACTACCCTGTTCCAGCTCAGTTTGAACTTAAGGTAACTTCATTGATGTGCTGGGAATAATTGGAAAGGAATCTAACTCTAAAATTTTTATGGAATGTTTTATTACATGTTAGCTTTCAAACAGCATTAGTTTCACTCAATTTAGAGTTATGTAGGGTGAGTTACACCCTTCTCAATTCATACTGCCTAGATGATAATCCATATTTCTAGGTCAAACTTCAAAAATTCATAAATAATTCTATACTGATCCAATGGCCTTATATTTTATATGGTTGGAAAGCCCTAGATGTCTAGTTTCATGTAAAAATAGATTCATCAAGGTATGATGGCTGGATTCTCATCCGTGTAAGACAAACATACGGACGCTGTAGGGTTTTCACCCCACAGCATCTAGCTTCTTTCAAATTTCAAGTTCTTTCATTCCAATTGCTATTCTAATGATAACATATATGCAAAATCAACTCTAACTCATCATCATCACTCAAGATAACATCAGAATCATGCAAGAAAGTGGGAAGAAAGTGGAGTCCCAATCAACCCAATTCAAAGAAAATAATAAGCTAGATTGAATTCCTACTTTTCTAAGGTGAGATCTTGTTGAATTGGTGTCTTGGATTGAAGAAACTTTTGATGAGACTTGAAGAGGTGATAAAGATGGAGTGAAGATGAGTGTGAATAGAAGAAAAAGAGTGAGTGTTCTACCCCTTTTGATGGCCGAAAATGCAAAGGGGTAGGAAAGGAAAAATTTAAAAACTTTGGAGAGAAGCTATCATGTGATTGGTGGATTTCATCTCTCCTTCAAATTTGGCTTGGTTGCCCTTTTTCATGGCTGATTGAGGCGCCACTTATAGGGATGTTTTGGCTAAATCTTGGTCATCCATCCTAGGGTTCTCACAGTATAATTTCTATTGATCCAGTTCTGACAGTTTAAAATACCGAAATCTTATCGATTTCTCTTAAATCGGTAAACTGGTTTTAGAAAAATTCTATGAGGTTTTCTATGCTCCTAATCTAATTCGATCAAAGTTAATCCTTCTAAATGTTACTTAATTGGCTTTAGGTAAATACTTAATCGAATTCCAATTAATCCCAATTATTTGCTAAAAATCGAATAACTCGGTTAAAAATGATAAAATTTTTCGGACGTTACATTACTACCCTCCTAAAAAAACAAATTTGTCCTCAAAATTTCATTATAAAACTAACTAGTTATAGTCATAACAGTTTAAATAAAGTTCATATATAAGCACATAGTAGATGTAAAACCACTTAGCATAATAAGATCAACTAAAACTAAATTAGCCAATTCCTTATTTTGGTTTATCCCTACTTCTTGCTCTGGCTCTTCTAGGGTGTAGTCCCCTCAGCATTTATGGTGAAAACTCTTCCCAAACATTGCAGTTTAGGAGTCGATGGTTGGTTCACAGGGAATTCTCTAATCATATGTCCTGGCTTGCCACATCTGAAACACACATACTGTTTAACCAGGCAAGGCTTATTTCCATGATTTTTCCCACACTTCGGATATCATTGCTTGACCATTGATTCTTGCAGCTGCTTGCCCTCATATTTGCTAAGGTGAAATTGCTTCTTTGGTGGTGAGGCATATTCGAGTTTCTGGTTTTCAGGTACCGGCCTCTTTCCATAAGCATCAAACTGGGCAATCTCCAATTTCTTATTATAGTCTTCCACAAGTCTGCACTTGTTTACCAAGGTAGGAAAATCCCTAATCTCCATAGGGCCTACTGTTGCGAGGATATCTTTCCTCAATCCGCCTTCAAATTTGACACACTTCCATGTCTCATTTGGATTCTACTGATAGATTATGGTAAACTTGCATAGCTCCTCAAACTTAGCGATATACTCTAACATGCTACTGCTTCCCTAGCAGAGTTGCATAAATTCCAACTCCTTGGCATTTTGAATTGATGGAGGAAAGTATTTTTGGTAAAAAGCGTCCTTGAACACAGTCCGAATGATCTCTATGCGGGACTCTTCTAATAGCCGTTTCACACCATTCCACCAGAATTCTGCGTCTATGGCAGCAAGTGTCACAGTTTGCTCCAAATTACAATTTTAAAATACTTAATTACACTAATTTTGAAGTATAATGCAACCAAGGTTGTCTCACAAGGATGTTGTTACTATCTAGTTAAGTAACAAGGGGGTATGTGTAAACATATAGTAAATAAGCTATAAAAGAAAATTAGATGAAAATAAAAACACTAGTTCAAAGAGTTCCTTAAGTATAAGGCGAATCAATCATTAACCACAATATATCAAACACATGTAGTGCGGCTAATTGGAGCTATTAGAGAGACCTCTACTAACAACTCCACAATTCTACCTAGAGAACTCTAGGAATTCAACTAACACATAATTGATTAGATAATTGAGACCTCAACTCTAATTAGCCTCTGTTGATTTCTAGCCCCAATTGTATTAGTCTAGGTTTGAATCCAAACCCAATTCCTAATTCTTTAACTAATCAAGTTCATACCAATTGACCAATTAGTAATCACCCAACTAATTCCTCATGCATAAACCCACATATCAATACCATTCAATGCAAGTTTACAAATAAAAGAGGGCAAAGAATCAAGAAAACAAACATGATTGAAATTCAAGTATAGGGTTTCAAGATTAGAACCATAATACCCTTGTAGTCTCCTTGAACTAGCTTGAAGTCCTACTCCTCCATAGCAATGAAGGTTAGAAACTAGAACCCAAAACAAGTATCTTCTAACATAAAAGGAAAAGAAAAGAAGAGGAGAGGAGAAGAGAAGAGAAGAGAGAAAAATGAAAAAAAAAAGTTGGAGATGAGTCCCCCTCCCGTCTTGCTTTTCTCTCTTTTTATTAGATGTCAAATGTCAAAATTCAAATATACCCTTGAGCCCAACTTAATCCTCTGCCTCTTAGCTTTAAGTGGACACCCAATTTGCTTAATTTGGACTTAAAATGAGAGAGTTATGGCCCAATCTTTATAGCATGCCTAGGTTGTATCTCTATCCATGTTAGTCAAATTCAACAGCCAATAAGTCTATTAAGATGTCATTATTTTGGAGAGTGCTCTTCATATGAATTGAAGCTCTATATCTTAGCTTTCAAATAGCACTAGTTTCACCTCAATCTAGTGTCTATAACTCATGTTATGGCCTAATTAGTGTGCACTGATCAGGTTCTAGCGTAACAGCCCTGTTCTGAATTTGTGGCCAATTTCGACCCACTAGACATCTGAATTAGTTGTTGACTTCTTCATCAAAGTTGTAGATCTTTCTTTCATATATTATACAATATAAAATTTGTAAATTTTAGATATCTACAACTCAAGATGCGCCCATAATACTAAAATAGTATAAATTTGTAATAATGCTAAAAAAATATAGTTAGGCCCAATTAGAGTCCAAACTTATAAAATGTGTCAAATATTGCTCAACTAAGCATAAAAGAGGTTCAATAAACTAAATATGAGAGTTAATCAATGTATCAAAATGTTGCTTATCAGTCTGCTTCGAGCATATAAGTGGCGAAGGCCACTTTTTGGTGGTCAGTGCAGTACAGAACGGAGAAGACCTTCTCCATCGTCTTAATCCACTCGTCAGCCTTATCAGGATGAAAAGCTCCACTAAAATTGGACGGGTTTGCCTTTCGAAATTCTGTGAACTTGAGATATTCCAAATCTAATCCTGAGCTATTCGGGTTTCGATCGTGACCGGCTCTAGGTTGTCTTCCTAGCTGGTCCATCATTTGGTGTGCTTCAGCAGCTTGTTGGCGTATGGCATATGCCATCTCCCGTAGAGTGTCCATGAAATCAACGGGGTCTTCTGTAGTGGGTGTAGTTTGTGGCCACCATGCCCCCTAGAAGTCATTAGTTCCTAATCACACATAACAAAACATTGAGTTAATTAGGCTCAATAATAAGTTAAGTGTGATAGCAACTAATAACAATCATAGTTAGGCGGTCATGCATATCTAATTCCCTATATCTTATTTGAGCAGATAAGATTTATCACATGATATTTTCTAAGGATTCCAAAGTGCACTGGAAGCATAGTCAGTTCAGCTCTTAGGTCCGGTTAGGAATGAACTGCTTTGATACCATTTTGTAACATCCTCCTCCGTACAGTAGTATGCTTACGTCATAGTACCACACCCTGGAGTTGTTATTGTTACCTAAGTGGATCTTGTCTGACAGCAACTTTAGCCGTCTTTGAAACTTCTCTGACTATCTAGAGATAACACGGAAACAGGAATAAGAATTTTAAATTCTCAATAGGATTCACTAAGAAATTTCATACCGTGTCATCGTTATTAACTCCAGCTGCTTCGATGTATTATGAAAAAGGTGGACATATTATATAAACTGTTTAATTTTATGTTTCAAAAACATATTATTCGAAGCAGAGTCCATTTTATTCATACACTTGTCATTTAGGTGAGCTAAAACAAAATAAAGTCATGAATTATACTATGAATAATAACTGAAATGTATTAAAATATAATACCACTAATATATTGAAAACATAAAATCTGCACATACCTTTACTTGTATTTGAATTTATGCAGATACACATAATTTTCTTTTCTTCGTTTATCTTCCTTTACTTGTTATACATATTCCAGAGTACGATCATCACCATGTCATAGTCCATAGGGGTATGATCACCATGTCACGCTACTTAGGAACATGTTCATCCTGCCATGTCCTAGAGTATGATCGTCATGTCATACTGTAACTCCCTACTAATTTAATGTTATGCTTAAGTCATAGCATGAAATTAAGTAGATTATGTAAACATGTTGATAATCTACTTATATTTCGTTTATCGTATCCCATCTCTTTTCTTTTTTTGTTTTTTTAAATGGAAGAAATGGCGCGTTGTATATAATGAACGTGTTCAATATCGCCGAACATGACAGAGTTTAATAAAACACAACAGAAAAGATAAGAATAAGTAATATACCATCAACTGTATACATGCATGTATATACGTCGGAAGCCGACGCTTCAGTTTATATACAAATTCAAAACATGATACATAAATGGGGCCGGTGTACCAAAAAGACATAGGGCCCGTGTTAGTCAAAATGATCCTATGGGGTCCTCAGAGGATATTTCAGACCTACTGCTAAGTCTATGACCAAAAGCTGCATACTACCAAAAGAAGGCCATGCTGTACAACATCATCTGTGGCTAGCCTACTCAGTCAAATAACCGTTGGCCATGCCAGGCTCGGCTAGAGAGTAGTTTGTATTGGGTCCCAAGGAGGAGGAGGGTGATGAGCTGGTGGCCTCAAACGGGTCATTCTCAGAGATGAGCCGTATGTCTGGAACCACCTACGAGGGTGACTTTGGTGCAGGGTTAGCAGGAGCTACAGGTGCTGCGGGTGCTGGAGGTCCTGGAGGAGGGTGTGCCACATGCAATGGAACTACAAAGTATGGGGCAGCAGGGTCAAAAGTAGGATGAAATAAAGGGGCGGCAAAATTCCTATTACTAAAAAGATAAAGACGGAAATGGTAGGAGCCGGCTATATATAGTGAGTCCACTATGGGATCGTGGCGGAGCTGTAGGTCTAGGATCTTAATAAAAAGAGTGGCCGTTGAGTCCATCGCCAACGTCTGAGAATGATGCAGAAATACAAAACGAGGTGAGAATTTAAAGAAATTCTCAGTAGGGTTTGCGTAAGATATTTAACTGACGTCACATTCATTCTCAGTTGCCTCGGTTTTTATTTAATTATGAAAACATGGGTTCAAACTGAACTATCCATTTTTAATAAGTTTAAGAAAATGTCTGGTCCGAGGCAAGGTTTAGTTTTACTTAGGATAGTATAAGAAATAGAATAAATTACTAATAATGATATATAGAATAATGAGCAGAATAGATGAACGTACAGCAGTAAGTAAATATAATAGATAACTGTAAACAACTTGAAATGACTATTCAATGGAATCATGCATTCAATGTAATCATGCAAAACTCATTCTTGAACCTTTCTTCATAAACTTTTCCATTACTTGATCCCCTGGGAGTTCTTGGCCATTTAGACTCTTGGGTAATAGTCTGCTTTTCAGGATCGAGCTCGTTCCTATACAGTGTAACATCCCCATATAACGTAATAGGAAATAATAACAACAAACTTTTGTTGTTGACCACCTTGCCCTTAAACTTTTTAGAAAATAACATTTAGGTCCCTATGTCAATAGAATTAGCAGAATAAGGTTTTAAACGAAACAGAATCACGTAGCGAAAACATACAAACCTAAACCCCCGCCGATTGAGCCACGGAGGTACCCATATGTGAAATGATATAGGATACCCCTAGACTTATCCATAATTACGAAAATGCCATTAGGCTTGAAAAATAGAAACTGAAGGCCCCAAAATGTGCAAAACGTTTAATGTACACTATTAATCGATTTACTCAATTTTATTAAGTTTGTAGGGTTAATTAAAAAGTTAATTAGAGGTTAACTAGGCGTTGATTAGAAGTTAAATTAAAGAAATTAAGATTAAGATAGAAACTTATAAAAACCTCACAAAATTCTTTTATCATTTTTCATTCAATTGTTCGATTTTTATCGAATAATTGAGATTAATTAACATTCGGTTAAATAATTATTTAGAATCAATTGATTAACAATTAATTGAGATTAGGTACAAGTTAATTAGGTTAGAAATATAGAAGATTTCATAAGAATTTTCACGAAACTAATTTACCAATTTAAAGGAAATCGGTAACATTACGGTATTTTAAACTGTCGAAACCGAACCAATAGAATTGCAAGCTTAAAACCCTAGAATCTAAGGTTGATAACTCAGCCACATTATCACCCAAAAGTGGCGCAAAAGTGGCCACAACTCATGGGAAGGCTTGGCTGAATTTCAGCCTTGCAAATCCAACCAATCAAATGCCAAAGTGAGTCAATTAAAACCACTCAAATGTAATCAGATTTTTCTCTTCTTTTCTCACCCATTCAGACCCACACTTCCAGCGCCACTTCCTCCTCTCCTTTCAGCTCTCTTTCTCTCTTCTTTACACACACAACTTCAGCCAACATCAAGCCAATTCAAGCTTTGCTCATCCAAGCCTTCAAAATCCAGCAAAATCACTTGGAACAAAGGTAGGAGTTCTCTTCTTATATCAATTCTGTGGTCTTGGCTGGCTGAGCTTGGATTATTTTCATGATATTTGATGTGTTCAATGAATGATTATGATGATATGTGATTGGTTTTGGGTTGTTTGTTTGGTTGTAATCGAATTTGAAGCAAGAAAGAATGAAAATAGGAAGAGATGGAGAGCTGGAGAACCTAAAACCCCTCGGCAGTTCGTACGGCAGAGTATACGGCTCCACCTACAGCTGATTAAATTTGATGAAACAAATTTTAAATGAAACTAGACATCCTAGGCTTTCCATAGATATATCATATAAGGCTTTTGGATTAGTATTGAGAGAGATATGATTTTTTGAATTTCGACCTAGGGTTTCAACTCTGATTCTGGGCAGACTGGGTTGTTCAGGGTAGAACTCGCCCTATACTACTTGAAAATGAGTCAAACTAACTTTTTTAGAAATCTTACACATAGAGAATGTCCCATAAAAATTTCAGAATTAGATAAGGTCTCAGTTGATCCCAGTGATCCAAGAAAGTTACCCTATGTCCCAACCGGGGTAGAACAGGGCAGTTTAGAAAGGTCAGAATTTGGGGCATATAACTCAAGCCCTACTAAGTCAATTGGAATGAAACATTTTGGAAATGAAACTTTACCCTGTTATCTTTAATATGAGTCCAATTTCGTATCATTTGAGTCAGTTTTCGATTTTTAGTGGATTTTTACTTTTAGGTGTCTGATTCTAGCCAGCCACTGGGCAGGCCGGGATAAACTCTAAATATCTTGAGCTATAGATATTGAAATTAGATGAGACCAAAGAGGTTAGAAACTAGACACATAACAATTTAACATATCCAAATTTGAGGTCCAAATGAGTTGAATAGAGGTAATGGCTTGAATTATAAAAATCGGGTTAGTTGATTATGTTGAGGCAGAAACTCTGCCTTGATGAGTTTAATGCTTTTATGAGTTCCATATTGAAATATGTGGGTAATGTTATGACCTTTATGATAAATTGATGTTCTGATGTACTGGCACTATTCATGGGGAAGCGGACTCGTTCCGTTATGCTGCCGAATTTTCGGTAGAATTGTAAGAAAGTTATAGATACTTGTATGTTATGAGTAGGTATGTAGAAGACATGTATGTAAGGATATATGAACGTAAGTGATAAAGCATATGTAGCATCCCACTCACATGAGGCATGGCATCGACCCAGCTAGTGTGAGTATTGGGGACAGAACTTACATGAGGTATGACATGACCCAGCTAGTGTAAGTACCGAATGAAGGTCCCACACCCTAAGGAATGTGACATGGTGATCACATTCTGATGCAGTATGACATGGTGATCATACTCTGGGACTTGGCAGGAAGAATATATTCCTAAGGAATGTGACATGGCGATCACACCCCGATGGGGTATGACATGGCGATCATACTCTGGAACATGACATGATGACTACATCCTAAGGAATGTGACATGGCGATCACACTCCGATGGAGTATGACATGGCGATCATACTCTGGAATATGCATGACAAGTAAAGCAAGACCAAGAGAGAAAAGAAAATTATGTATATCTGCAGAAATTCAAGTACAAGTGAAGGCAAATGCTAATTTCAAGCTTCTAGTATGTTAGTGTTATTATATTTTTAATATGTTATCGTTATTATTTGTAATATGCTTCATGACTTTTTCATGTATTGGCTTTCCCAAATGACAAGTGCATGAATAAAACGAATTCTGCTTCGGACAAGGTATTTTTTTGAACTATAGACCTGAACAGTCTAGTTAACATGTTCATATTTTTCATAATAAACCGAAGCAGCTGGAGATAATAATGATGATACAGTACAAAATTTCTTAGCGAACCCTACTGAGAATTTAAAATTCTCACTCTTGTTTCTGTGTTATCTCCAGATAGTTTGAGAAGATTCTAAGACGGCTGAAGTTGCTGTCAAGTAAGGTCTGTCAGGTAATAGTAACAACTCTAGAGTGGGGTACTATAACTTAAGCATAGTACTATACAGAGGAGGACGTTACATACAGGAATGCCGGGTTTACTTTCCTTGACCTTCCCATCGATCTATTCCCCTTAACTTTAACCCGGGGTTGGCCCAAGTATCATGGAACTTTCATCATAACATAATCTTTATGACTTTCTTGAAAATGCATGTGTCTTATAACTCATGCATAGGTCTTACCGAAATTTCAGTAGCATAACTGAACGTGTCCGCTTCCTCATGAATAGTTCCAGTACCCAGTACACCAACTTATCAAAGAAATCATGACATTTCATTCATAATTCAACATTAACTTCATAGGAGCATTAGTTACATTAAGACAGGGTTACTGCCTCAGCACAATCATTCAACCCGATTTTTGTAAATCAAGCCAAAATTTCTATTTAATTCATCTGGACCTGAATTTTGGATATGTTAAAGTGTTATGTTCCTATTTTCTAACCTCTTTGGTCTCATCTAATTTTGATAAAAATAGCTCAAGTTATTTAGGTTTTATCCCGGCCTACCCTGTAGCTAGCTAGAATTACACATTTAGAAGTAAAAATCCACTAAAAATCGAAAACTAGCTCAAATCATACGAAATTATTCTTATTAAAGATAACAGGACAATCTTTCATTTGCAAAAAGTTCCATTCTGTAACACCCTAATAGTTCCCTTCTATGCTTAAGTCATATTGTGGAATTATTAGTTGTTACTTTTGCTTGCAGAACTAACATTACTTTTTAGAAGTTACTTTTTTACTAAAATAGGGGTAAAATTTTTTTTTTGAATAAAACAAGTAAACTATTTTTGAAATCGAGAGCCATGAGCGCACCGTGAACATATAATACAAATGTTACTATCTCATAAATACATCGCATTTAGCATAAACAGATGCATTGAGAATAATCATAATCTTAGATAAAGATAACATTCATTCCACGGCTATCCATAATAGTATAATACTAGTCATACCAAAGTCTAACATAAGATAATAATGGGTCCGATATCTACCATCGGCCCTACACAAGAAACCTACCAAATACATGATAAAAAGGAAATACATCAAAAATCCTTACTATCCAAGCATGCCATACAATAGAATGATAACCCTATAGCTACAACCAAAAGGGGCTATCCTCGTGCTCAGCTGCGCATACAATCGTCACATCAGGCATCAGGCGGGAGGAAACCGTTCCCATATCCACCGGGAGAAACACCACCACAGCCCCCTCCTTGGGCACGTCCTCGTTCATGGGGCACAGCGCGGCTATGAATGAACCCACTCCTACAAATAGGAGGTGAAGTGGGGCCAGCGGATGAAGTAAAAGAATCAAAAGATAGACGAATCACTGAAGGCTGCGATGAACCCAAACGGTGAGATCCCCCAGAACGAGTCGGATAGAAGGGCTCAGAGGGGTCGGTCTCCACATGGTAGCTCGGATAGGACAGCTCCGAGGGATCGAAATCTAGTGAAACAGTCAGAGTCAAACGGGTATCCGAGTCAGTCTCATCATCATCGGTGGGGTATCTCGATGGCTGAAAGTAAGGGTGGATGTCATCCATAGTAACCTCGCTGAATGGCTGATGAGGTCGGAAAAATGGGCTCATCACAGGAGCCTGAAACTGGCGGTCGTGGAAGATGTAGACCCTCATCGCTGCGTTCGCAGACAGCATGGAGGCGTTCAGTACTAGGTCAAAGCGCCAACGCCACACCAGGAACTCAACATAGATCACCACCATGCCCGACATCGACATCCTCTGAAGACGACACGGAAAACGTAGGAGTGAGAAATACTAAATTTCTCAGTAGGATCACGAGTAGACAAGCACAGTGTCATCGTCATCGTCCTAGCCATTTCAGGTTTAATTATAAAAGCAGTGGACAGATATAAGTTCGATTTTAATGGTTTTGAAACTTAAACTCCGAAGCGGATTGCTTTTAAACTTAACATCATAACTACATCATCATAATCTAACATACATACTGAAACATAGAATAAACATTCATAATGCAAATGGACAACATAAGTACATGCAAGGACATGCGTCATCATAGACTTAACCATGGTTATACTTTTGACTTTACTTTCATTTTTAGCACGTGCTTAACATTCTTTACTTTTCTTTGAAATAGACTGCTTTTGGACATGAGCTCATTCCGTGACCATGGTCATGCAGTACTAAACCAAATCAGACTAAGCCGATATTGGTTACCTCTAAGTTGGAGGGTCCTCTATGTCACCCTTGCCTTTCTCATAGAGGTTCCTTGAGTCTTTGTGGATCGCCGTCTATCACTTCCCTTACCGAAGTGATTGAAGGGTCATATCCCATTACTTCTTTGCTTATCATTATACTTTACATGCATAATACTTCTTTGACTAGACACATGCAATGATATGAGTAAGTCCATAATTTTGATGGAAATTCGGCATCATAACGGCTAGACCGAAGCTTCCCCAAAATGCCAATCATAAACTTTCAACCAATAGTTCATCATATCTATATCATATCATCATATTCGTCATTCAATCATGAAACAAAGCACAATCAAACTCATCATTTATCATGCCAAATGACATCACACATTCATACCCTAAAGGGGTTTATAGTTTGTGTTTTTCTTTGCGAAGCACATTATGATTCATCATATGATTTCTCATGGTTACCAGTGGAGAATCACAAAGTTAGGATATGTGTTTGTGGTCTTTTAGTTACTTAGTCCTCATATGGAAGTATTCTTTACTTAAGTACATGTCTTATAGAACACTTGTTCAAATTAATTAAGTTATGTGATTGTTTCCTTTCCTTGAGATAGTGCACTTAGTGATTCCTAGGTTCATGATATGCTCAGAGGCCCTAATCATACTTCTGTTCCCAAGGAGTTCGAGATCCCTCTAATCCTTGGGTCATGACAATGCATAATCACATCATGAACCCAACAACACCAATGTACACTAATCACCAAGGGTGATTTTTAACTTATTCAACTTACGAAATTTTTAAGCTTTCATTAATAACACATCAAGGTCTTACCTTAAACTTCATTAAAGTTATCATGCTTTATAAAGTAGTCATAAAGTTTTCTTCTTTATGAAAGTGAGTGCCTTTGATATTAAGTTCTTATCTTAAGATTGGATCTTTATGAAATAATGATACAAGTTACTAGCTTTTTAAATAAAAAGTCTTGTTCTTTATAAAAGTTAACACCTTTTGGCATTATTTTGGTTCAAGATCAAAACTTTATGAATTAAATGTTACAAAACAACACTTTTATGACTTAAGAGTCTCATTCTTGATTAAAGTTTGAAACTTTATGAAAGGTTTTTTCTGAAAGGTTGGATTTCTAAGACATAAAGTAACAAGATATCATTTTATAACTCAAAAAGGCTTATCATTCTAAAAAGCTTAGACTTTTACATGTATCTTTGTCTTCAAAATAAAACAAAAAAAGACTTTATGATGGCACTAAAACTTGCGCCACTTTTTGTGCATCAAGAAGCAAACTTTTTAAAGTTTAAAGCTTTTAGAATGTTCATAGTCTTATCAAATCATGAAAACATAATAAGATAAAGCTTTTCTAATCATCAACTCATCATAAAAAGAACAACTTTAAGCAAGATACCATCAAGAACATATTTTGCAAAAAGTAGAAACTTAAGAACACTTGAAGAACAACAAGAACATATTTTTCTAAAAATAGAAACTTAAGAACACTTGAAGAGCAACAAGAACATATTTTGCCAAAAATGGAAACTTTTTCTCTTGAAGAGCATGAAGGATCTTCTCAAGTTTTCACTTAGAGATCTGGTCATGAAAGAACCAAGCTCCAAGCTTTCTTGAGCAAACAAAATGAAAAAGATAAAGATCACTGCCTTCCTTGAAGATGGCGCAAAAACAAGAGAAGAGGAAGAAGAAGATGATGGCTCCTCTTGATGATGATGGTGGTGGTTTTGCAAGAAGGAAGGAGAAGCTTTTAAGATCTTGTGAAAATCGAGGTTGTAGTGTTTTGATCTTATCTCCAAAGACCCAAAGATGAGGTCTTTGAAGGGCTACGTGAGTGGTTTTGGATGGTGGTGGTGGAGAAAGGAAGAAGAAGATGAAGAAGTGTTTAGAGAGAAGTTGGAGGATTTGATTCTAAGAGAGAGAATGGGATGAGTAAAAATGAAAATAGATTAGGGAGGGAGAGAGAGAAAGTGGCGTCCTACATTAAAGGGAGGGAGAGCTTATTTTTGTGTTAATTAGTGATTAAGGGGACAAATAGGATGATGGGGAGACAAAACATGGTCAACTCTTACATAAAGCACTCTTGTCTAATGCTTTATGCTTTAATGACATCACTCTCTACTTTATTGTCTAGTTGACTAAATTTGAATTTAATCATGTGATTAAGTGCTCATACAACTTAATTAAGATGATTAAGCAAGGTAGTGATTAACACATAAGAACACGATTAACAAAAATTAATCTTATGATTAGGCTTAAGTAACCTTAATTAAACTTGATTAAGCTAATTGTGGACGATTAGTGCTTAATTAAGCTATAAGGCTCTGACTTGCTTAATTAGAGATTATCTAATCTTGATTAAGCATTCTCTTGACTCTTCTCATTCGAGTCAACCCCTTAATTAAGCCTTAATCTCATAATTTCTCATTAAGTGCCTAATTACTTCTGGTTACTGAGGTAATTTAGCACGACATGAAATTGAGGATGTTACACATTCCATTTGCCTTTGTAGGGCTCGAGTTATAAGCCCCGAAGTTTGACCTTCCTGAACTGCCCTATTTTGGCTCGGTTTGGACATAAGGCAACTTTCTTAGACCACTGGGAGCAAACGGGACCTTATCTAACTCTGAAATTTTTATGGGATATTCTCCTATATGTAAGCTTTCTAAAAAAGTTGGTTTCATTCAATTCCAAGTAGTATAGGGCGAGTTTTACCCTAAACAACCTAGTCTGCCTAGAATCAAACTCAAAAACCTAGGTCAAACTTCCAAAATTCATATCTCTCTCTCAATACTAATCCAATGGCCATTTTGGATTTATTTGATTTATTATAGGTGTAAGTGGGCCCAAAAGAAGTTGGAAGAGGCCAAGCCATGAATTCAGACTCTACACCTTGCGCTATAGCGCAAGCGAGTATGCTATAGCACACTATCGCAGAAGGAAGAAAATGGCCATGTTCATGTTGTGCTATAGTGCAACCAAGCACTCTATAATGTGCTCCTGTATTCGCAGACTCTGTCAACAATTTTTGTTACGCTATAGTGCAACTATTTCACAAATGAGCCAAGAATTAAGGCTTGCGCTTGTGCTATAATGCAAGCCAGTTTGTAGCAGACTATCAAATCAAGTTGAAATTTAAAAGAGGGGGTCTATGCATTATAAAAAGGAGGTCACACAGGTCACAAAAAGATCCCCAAACACTTCCACACACTTTCCAAGATAGAAGATTTCTCCAGAGAGATTGAAGGTGAAGATTCAAGGATTCCCAAGCTTAACTTCAACACAGAGAGATCCACACCTTCTGAATCTCTTGTCTCTAGTTTCAATACTTTATGGCTTTATGGCTTTTGTTTCTTTTATCTTCTTATCTTCATATTCTGTCATTGTTTTCTTTTCTTCAGTTATGAACCAAGTTTCTCTTGCTAGGGCTTTAATGGACCCTTTTTTTTTGACAATTTTACTTATGAATTAATGTTAATCTCATTTCTATCTCAATTGCTTAGTGTTTTGTTTGTGCTTAATGCCTTTAATTACTTGATCACCAATTAATTGATTTGGGGATTTACAATAACTTGAGAAAGGGTTTGTGAATAAAGCCTCTTAACATAAACATCATGAGCTGAGCGAAAACTAGAGATAGTCAAATGCGGTTCATACGATCAACATATGAACCCATAAAGCTTCAACCTTTACATAGATTAGTTTGTGCTAAGAGATTAGGCAATCAGTTTGGGATAAAAAGAACTACTTGACCTCGAGAGAGGCTAGGAATAAATTAAGGGGAACCGATTGTAAGTCAGTTAAGATAGGAACTGATTAGCAGAAATTCATAATAAATGCGTCTATAATAGGTGAAATTAATTAGCCCTAGCGTCCATTCCATTGCATTTGTCTACCCCATTAGCATCAGTCTACATTACTATTTTGCCTATTTTTTTATTTTAAATTTTATTTTAATTTTCTGTATTTGTTAATTTATTCTGTCCAAATAGTCATCCCTTAGACTATCCGATATTTGATCTATCCTCGTGGAAATAATACTTTACTTATCACTTTATTACCTATACAATCTAGTATACTTGCTAGAGCCGCATCAGAGCTCATGTCCAAAAGCAGTCTATTTTAAGAGAAAGTAAAGAATGTTAAGCATATACTAAAAATGAAAGTAAAGTCAAGTATAACCATGGTTAAGTCTATGATGATGCACATCTTTGCATGTATTTATATTATCCATTTGCATTATGAATGTTTATTCTATGGTTTAGTATGTCTATTTAGTTATGATGATATAGTTATGATGCTAAGTTTAAAAGCAACCCACTTCGGGGCCTAAGTTTTCAAAATCATTAAAATTAAACTTATATCTGTCAACTATTTTTATAATTAAACCTGAAGTGGCTGGGATGATGACAATGACAAAGTGTTTGTCTAGTTGCAGTCCTACTGAGAAATTTAATATTTCTCACTCCTACGTTTTCGTGTCATCTTCAGAGGATGTCGGCGTCGGGCACGGTGGTGATTTTCATTGAGTTCCCAGTGATGCATTGTCACTTTGACCCGTGCTGAATACATCAGTGCTGACTGCTCAAGCAGTGATGCGCGTCTATATGTTCTATAGCCGCCAGTTCTATCTGTGATGAGTCCATTTTTTTGCCCTCATGGATGACATCCATTCACCTTTACATCCTCCGAGGTACCCGACGGATGAGGATTCCGACTCTGACACTCAATTGACGCCGATTGTTTCAATAAAGACGAATCCTTTTGAGTCATCATACCCAACTTATTCCATGGGATCCTACCATTTGGAGTCGTCTTAGCCTTCAATGATTTGCTTATCTTCCGACTCTTTGGCTTCGTCTACTGGCCCAGCTCCACCTCCAGTTCACGGTTGTGGGTTCATCCATTCCCGTGCTGTGCCTCATGGGCATGAGCGTGCCCGAGAAGGAGGACGTGGTGATGTTGCTCCCGGTCGAATCGGGAACGGTTTCCTCTTGCCACATAAGTGATGAGGTGTTTGCATGCAGAGCTAAGCACGAGGATAACCCCTTTTGGTTGTTGCTAGGGTTATTATTTTCTTTTGGCATATATAGATGGATGTGATTTCCTATCTATTTCCTTTACTGATGTATTTGTTAGGTTTCTTTTGTAGGGCCGACAATAGATATCGGACCCATCAGTATCTCTATGTATGACTTCTGGTAAACTATTATTATATTAAATATGAATGGCTATGGAATGAATGTTATGTTTATCTAAATTATTGTTAATCTAGTCACTTCTATTTATTCTATTCGCACAGTATGTATGAGATAGCGTTGTTTATTATATGTGTTCTTGATGCGCTTATGGCTCTCGGCTTTCAAAACAGAGTATTGGTTATTGTTCAAAAAAAAATTTACCTCTATATTCGCATAAAAGTATTTTCCAATGGTAATGTTAGTTCCGCGAGCAAAAGTAACAATTAGTAATTCCATAATATGACTTAAGCATAGTATGGGACTATTAGGGTGTTACACTGCTTAGAAAGGATTTATGTTATTTCAAATGGATGTAAAATCTGCTTTTTTAATGGTTTCATATCTGGGGAAGTTTATGTCAATCAATCTCCTGGTTTTGAAAATGAAAATTTTCCTCACCATGTCTTTAAGCTTTCAAAACCCTTATATGGTTTAAAGCAAGCTCCCAGAGCTTGGTATGATAAGCTCCGCTCTTTTCTTATTAAAAATGGTATTAAAAAAGGAAAAGTTGACTCTACTTTATTTATTCATCATGACAAAAATGATTTTCTAATTGTTCAAATTTATGTTGATGATATTATTTTTGGAGTAACTAATCAAAATTTGTGCAAGAAATTCTGAAGCTTATCTGAGGAGAATTTGAGATGAGTATGATGGGAGAACTTAAATTCTTTCTTGGACTACAAATCAAATAGCAGAAGGATTGAATCTTGATTCATCAAGAAAAATATGCCAAGATTTGCTTAGAAAGTTTGATATGGACAAGGCAAAGTGCATCAGTGCTCCTATGCATCCTTCTCAAGTTATAGAAGCTGATGAAGGTAGTGAAAATGTTTCTGAAACTCTTTACAGAGGTATGATTAGATCTCTATTGTGTCTTACTGCTAGTAGACTTGACTTGTAATTAAGTGTGGGAATTTGAGCTAGATTTCAATCTAATCCCAAACAATCACACTTAAATGTTGCCAAGAGAATTATGAGATATTTAGTTGATACTACTAATCTTGATCTCTAGTATAAGAAAGGTACTATTTGCACTGTTATAGGCTACTATGATGCTGATTTTGCTAGAGACAGAGTTGAAAGAAAAAGTATTAGTGGTTGCTATTGCTTTCTTGGAAAGTCGTCGATAACATGGTCAAACAAGAAGCACAACACTATTGCTGTTTCAATTGTAGAGGCTGAACATGTATCTGCTGCAAATTGCAGTACACAAATTTTGTAGATTAAGCAACAGCTAGAAGATTTCAATATGAGGTATACCAAAATCCCTATCCTATGTGACAATACCAGTGCTATTAATCTCACAAAAAATCCAATTCAACATTCTAGATCTAAACATATTGACATCAAGCATTATTTCATAAGAGATCATGTTCAAAAAGGAGTCATTAAGCTAAGATTTATCACTATTGAAAGTCAGATTGCTGACATTTTCACAAAACCCTTAGCTGAAGATCATTTCTGTCATATAAGAAACCTTCTGAACATGATTAGCTTCTAATCATTCATATACATTGTATCTGGTACCTCCCTCTCCCTTAAGCAAAAGTAAATGCTGAGATTGCTGCTTCCAAAATGGATTTGCTTTCTGGATAAAAGTTCTTCAACATTGAGGTATGGCTCAGAAGGATCACATCAAGCAAGAATTGAAGAACTAGCTCAAAATGTTTCCTTAAAATGGTTTAGAAAGATTATTCCGAATTGGTTATCTACTTGGTTGAGAAAGATGACGTGCAGTGTAAGTTGAGAAAGAAGGATTCAGACAAAGATCATAGCACTTCAAAAAGATTACTTCTGAACAGAGTGAAAATGAAATTGAGAAAAATAGCTTCAGAATGACATATTCAAGAAATATATTTTTTTCATGGGCACATATTGTCATATCTCTCCAGAATGGTGATTAAAAGTTCTCATCAATGTCTAGTTTTTGAAGATATGAAACTGTCTTGTAACATGCGTCGTTTTGGTTACCTCCACTATTACACAATTCTCACGATCTAAAGAAGCGGGAAAACCAAAAGACCCACTTATTCTGAAATGGTAGCATTTCATTTGAAACCATTCACATACTTTAACCATTAATTTCCCCCATCAATCCTCACTTATCATATCAAACATTTCACTTCCCAAGTCACTGAGGAAAACCTCTCACTGTTCATCTTCTTCGTTTACAAGCCTTTTTACCTTCACTCAATCCTCTACACACTTAGCCTAAACACCTACCCTCTCTCACCTTCAATCTCCTACCATTTCAAATTATCATGACAAAAAAGGGAGATTACAATGTCCCCTACATGTTTGATAACGATGAAATGCAAACTAGATTTCATTAACAATTCTTTATCTGGCCTATTTTGTTTGGAAAAAGTTTTGAAATGGAAAACTTCTTATCCTTTCCTCAGATTACAGAAGTTTTCGAGTTCTAAGGATGGAAGGATTTTCTGAGGATTTCAAAAGATATGTACACTGAAGTGGTTACTGCATTCTACAATACTCATGCCACAGTTGATGAAGACAACATATTTGTTAGGAGCATCATCAAAAGTTTTGAGATCCAAGTGCTTTATTTTGATCTTGCTCATTGATAAGCAATATTTTGATACATTGATTAACCCTCATATTTAGTTTATTGAACCTCTTTTATGCTTAATTGAATAATATTGGACACATTTTATAAGTTTGGACTCTAATTGGGCTTAATTGTATTTTCCAGTATTATTACAAATTTATACTATTTTTGTATTATGGCTGTATCTTGAGTTGTAGATACCTAAAAATTATAAATTTTATATTGTAGGAAATCTGAGAGAAAGATCTACAACATTGATGAAGAAGTCAACAACAAATTCAGATGTCTAGTGGGTGGAATTGGGCCAAGAAGTCAGAACAGGGCTGTTACGCTGGAATTGGAGTAGTGTGCATTAATTGGGCCATAACGTGAGTTGTAGACATTGGATTGAGGCAAAACTAGTGCCATTTGAAAGCTAAGACATAAAGATTCAATTCATATGAAGACCACTCTCCAAACTAATGACATCTTCATGGATTTATTGGCTGTTAAAATGGACTGACACAAAAACACATACAACCTGAACATGCTATAAAACTTGGGCCATAACTCTCTCATTTTAAGTCCAAATTAAGCAAATTGGGTGTCCACTTAAAGCTAAGAGGCAGAGGATTAAGTTGGGCTCAAGGGTATTTTTGAATTTTGACATTTGAGATCTGATAGGAAGAGAGAAAAGAGAGACGCAAAAGAGGACTCATCTCTCCAACATTTTTCATTTTTTTCTCTCTTCTCTTCTCCTCTCCTCTTCTTTTCTTTTCTTTTCCATTCATTTTGTAAGATGTTTGTTTTGGGTTCTATTTTGTAACCTTCATTGCTATGGAGGAGTAGGATTTCAAGCTAGTTTAAGGAGACTTCAAGGGCATTATGGTTGTAATCTTGAAACTCTATCCTTGAATTTCAATCATATTTGTTTTCTTGATTCTTTGCCCTCTTTTATTTGTAAATTTGCATTGAATGGTATTGATATATGAGTTTATGAATGAGGAATTAGTTGGGTGATTGCTCATTGGTCAATTGGTATGAACTTGATTAGTTAAAGAATTAGGAATTGGGTTTGGGTTCAAACCTAGGCTAATACAATTGGGGCTAGAAATCAACATAGGTTAATTAGAGTTGAGGTCTCAATTATCTAATCAATTATGTGTTGGTTGAATTCCTAGAGTTCTCTAGGTAGAATTGTGGGGTTGTTAGTAGAGGTCTCTCTAATAGCTCAAATTAGTCGCACTCCATGTGTTTGATATATTGTACGTTAATGATTGATTCACCTTATGCCTAAGGAACTCCTTGAACTAGTGTTTTTATTTTCATCTAATTTTCTTTTATAGCTTATTGAGTCCATGTTTGCACATACCTCCTTGTTACTTAACTAGATAGCAACAACATCCTTGTGAGACAACCTTGGTTGCACTATACGTCAAATTTAGTGTAATTAAGTATTTTAAAATTGTAATTTAGAGCAGGCTGCGACACTTACTGCCAAATTTTGGCGTCGTTGCCGGGGATGTTGATGCTAGTTAGTTTGTAAATATATGTGTTTACTTGCTTTTGTTTGAGTTTTGCATGTTTTGGTCATTTTCGGTGTTTTTAGGCTAATTTTGGGTGCTGTCCTATTCTGTTTGTGCTTAGATCACCTTGAAACCTTTTAGTGCAAAAGTTTTCAACATTCTAAGCAAGACTTACTGCTTTTCAGGAAGCCCCACCCTATTTTGGCCAAATTCCACTGTTTTGACCACTTTTTCAAATTTTTAATAATTTTTATTGCATTTTCGGGTTTCAATTAGGTGCAGTTTTATTTGGGTGGTGATAAAAAAAAAAAAATCATTTCCTACTATTTTTATATTTTATTAGTCATTTTTGCTTATTTTTAATTTTTAGTGTTCATTTTAGTATAATATGATTTTGTACATAGTTTCTTTTGTTTGTTTCGTAGTTTTATTTTGCATTTTTTCTTTCATTACTTTCACTTTATTCATCATGTTTACTAACATACCTCCTAGCTCCCAGATATATGCTACTTGGAATGTTGCAGGAACTACAGCGGTTGATGAGGATTCTTACCAAAGAATGGAACACTAGCTGGATGAGATAAAGTACTTAATAGACCAATATGCCACAAGAAACCAGCAATCACAACAGAGATATGACCCAAGTTCCAGTATGTACCAGTCTGACTGGTATGATGGAGTTGAGCAGGGATATGGGGGTGTTCCATCACAGCAATTTCAACCTTCACTCCCCTTCATTCAACAATACCTGCATCTACTCTAGGAGTTATATGAGCAACCACAGCTTGAGTTACCATGTGCATATCATCAGGCCGGTCCATTAGCCACCTCACTTGAGCCCTCTCTAGAAGATTTTGTGAACTAGTTGATGGAGAGTAATCTCCAATGGCAACAGAGAACTGATGAAACCATTCAAGACTTGTAAACACAATTAAGCCAGTTAACTTCTACATTGAGCAAATTGCAAGCTCATGAGGGGAATATGCTAGATGTGCAATCACATGAGCTAGCTGAGGGGATTGGCGAGAGTCAAGATGTAGCTGGGCTACTAGATGAGATACCACAGGAGACATTGGTTGAGGAGATATCTCATGATCTTGTTGGTGTTGAGAAAACGAATATGTCTACATGCATGGATATTTTCACTTCTTTAGAAGACCCCATGAGTGACCTCTCAGTAGAAGTCCCTGAGCTAAATGCTGTTAACACTTTTACTGGATTCACATGTGCTGACTGTAAGGGTGAGTATATCTACCCTATATGTGCAGAGATTGAGGCATGTTTGAGGGGAGATCCTCTAATGCTAGAAAATGGTGAAGTTGTAGCTGATATTCAAAGAGTTGAGCTATTGGAGGAACAAGTTAAAGAAGCCACCCGACCTCTCCCCTCCATTGTCCTTCTACCTACAACTGAGACATACTCAAGTGGTTTAGAGTACGCACCTACAACTTTCTTAGGGCAGTTTAAATATGCCAACTTGGAGAATGATGCCCAACTCCAAACCATTTGTGACATGACAACTGGCTTACTTCATCTGGGTGCACGAAGGTGGTTGGATTATGCCTGCATGAAAAACAAATCTTGCCCCCAAGCTGCTTGTTCCATCATTTTAGAGGTGCTACCTGGGGGGATGCTAAGGCCATCAACACTGATCTATCAAGGCACCAATAGGAAGGATGGCAATGAATTCAAATCACCTCATGGGATCCTGGAGGAGGCAAAAGATGCAAACCTTGGTGGAGATTCCTGGACCAGTTCAAGCATAAGCTACCATGAGGGAGTTCTCACCACTTTTTACCTTTTTAAATTTTTGTCTTGCATTTTTAATTTTTTTTGTCTTGAATTTTAATTTTAGAATAAAATATGTTTAGTATTAGTTTTCATATGCTAGTTATGTTGTTTAGTTAGATGTTCCCCTATGGTGATTCTTTAGTTGTTAGCTTTAGGCAGTAAACATTCATGGCTTGAGGCTTCAACATGCTTGACTTTTCATCTCATTCTTTATGTCTTGCATGCTTGGTAGATTGATCTTCAATTGCTTGGATTGAGTATGTTGGACATGACCCATGTAAGCTTTTGAGCCATATTTGGATGGCTATGTTACATGCCATTCTTTTCTTTCTTGTGTGTTTTGTTCTCTCATAGGATTTGTCACTCTAGAACTTGCTTTGATTCTTTTTGAGGCTACACCATTCATTTGCATACATGAATATGTTTGAGGCATTCATTTTGTGATTAGCCACTTAACCAAATTGCCACCCTTGCATTTTTTTTTCTTTGCTTAGCCTCTTTGAGCCGTTTTACCCATTCTTTGTTTTTAGCACATTACAAGCCTAGCACATTACAAGCCTAAAGCGAAAAACCATGATTCTACCTAGCCTTAGGGATTAGGAGACCATTGGTTATCATTAGCAATGTGCATTCACTTAAGTGTAGGGGTTTGCATGAGGACATGCAAGACTTTAAGTGTGGGGGGTGCAAAGTGATGAAAAGAGAAAAAGGAAAGAAATGAAAAGATAAAAAAAAAAAAAAAACAAAGAAGAAGCAAAGAAAATGTAAAAAAAAAAAAAAAAGCAAATAGAAAAAGAAAAAGTCAATAAATTGGGGCAATTTTGATGAAAAGAAGAAGTAAAGAAGTGGGATAAAAAAGAGTTATTTGTTGCATTGCTTGGATTTAAGAAGAGCCCTCACATTTATGACCTCATGTCTTTGCCAATGTTCTTCTATTCTCTATGGTTTTTACCTTGCATATCCCTACTATTTCCCTACCCTTACCTTGGCTCCATTACAATCTTGAATAAAGTCCTCTTGATTTGTATGTGCATGTGTTTGAGTGGTGCAGAATTAGATGATAAGCAAGCTTATGGTAGTGCTTTTCCTTTTGAGGTGATTTGAGTGGTATAATTGAGCCTTAAACACTTCAGAGTAAGAGTGCTAGACACATTATCTTGTGAGATCTTTCATGCTTGATCCATACTTTTTGGAGTGATTTTTGCCTTGCTTGCACCTTTGTAGAGATGTGTCTTGATTGTTGAATTTCTTGATGCCTTGGGTTTGCCTATATGCTTGACACTTTTGAGAATCCATTGGGAATTTGTTTTTCATAATATTTGGTCATTTTTTGTTTTTAGGACTTTTGTGTTTGTTTTAGATTCTGATGTTTCATTTTCGGCACCCTTCAGTATATTTTGGATTTTGCATGATGACATGCAAAAAGCTAAGCGTGGGGTAATTTGATAAGCAATATTTTGATACATTGATTAACCCTCATATTTAGTTTATTGAACCTCTTTTGTGCTTAATTGAATAATATTGAACACATTTTATAAGTTTGGACTCTAATTGGGCTTAATTATATTTTTCAGCATTATTACAAATTTATACGGTTTTTGTATTATGACTGTATCTTGAGTTGTAGATACCTAAAAATTACAAATTTTATATTTCAGGAAAGTTGAGAGAAAGATCTACAACATTGATGAAGAAGTCAACAACAAATTCAGACGTCTAGTGGGTCGAATTGGGCCAAGAAGTTAGAATAGGGTTGTTACACTGGAACCAGAGTAGTGTGCACTAATTGGGCCGTAACGTGAGTTGTAAACATTGGATTGAGGCAAAACTAGTGCCATTTGAAAGCTAAGACATAAAGCTTCAATTCATATGAAGACCACTCTCCAAAATAATGGCATCTTCATGGATTTATTGGCTGTTAAAATGGACTGACGCGAATACATGTACAATCTGAACATGCTATAAAACTTGGGCCATAACTCTCTCATTTTAAGTCCAAATTAAGCAAATTGGGCGTCCACTTAAAGCTAAGAGGCAGAGGATTAAGTTGGGCTCAGGGGTATTTTTTGAATTTTGACATTTGAGGTCTGATAGAAGAGAGAAAATAGAGACGCAAAAGAGGACTCATCTCTCCAACATTTTTCATTTTTTTCTCTCTTCTCTTCTCCTCTCCTCTTCTTTTCTTTTCTTTTCCATTCATTTTGTAAGATGTTTGTTTTGGGTTCTATTTTGTAACCTTCATTGCTATGGAGGAGTAGGATTTCAAGCTAGTTCAAGGAGACTCCAAGGGCATTATGGTTGTAATCTTGAAACTCTATCCTTGAATTTCAATCATACTTGTTTTCTTGATTCTTTGCCCTCTTTTATTTGTAAATTTGCATTGAATGGTATTGATATGTGAGTTTATGAATGAGGAATTAGTTGGGTGATTGCTAATTGGTCAATTGGTATGAACTTGATTAGTTAAAGAATTAGGAATTGGGTTTGGGTTCAAACCTAGGCTAATACAATTGGGGCTAGAAATCAACATAGGTTAATTAGAGTTGAGGTCTCAATTATCTAATCAATTATGTGTTGGTTGAATTCCAAGAGTTCTCTAGGTAGAATTGTGGGGTTGTTAGTAGAGGTCTCTCTAATAGCTCAAATTAATCGCACTCCATGTGTTTGATATATTGTGCGTTAATGATTGATTCACCTTATGCCTAAGGAACTCTTTGAACTAGTGTTTTTATTTTCATCTAGTTTTCTTTTATTGCTTATTGACTGCATGTTTCCACATACCCCCTTGTTACTTAACTAAATAGCAACAACATCCTTATGAGACAACCTTGGTTACACTATACGTCAAATTTAGTGTAATTAAGTATTTTAAAATTGTAATTTGGAGCAGGCTGCGACACTTGCTGCCACTCATATCACCAACACTCAAAATGAAGGTGTTCTATGTTGAGGTAGTACAAAATGGTGGGAACAACTCGAATTCTGTAGTCCAATACATGGTACTTCCTAGAATGGATAACACTGATGTCATGACCGAGGTGGACCATATGGTCATGTTCTGTCTCATGACTACATGAAGGATAAACTTGATAAGTTTAATTTTGGATTATATGCTTACTGCTATTGATGATTCAAGAAGGAGTCATGCTGCATGCTCCTTACACACATCTTTGCAAGAGCACAACTTCTTGTAGATGGTCATAGGAAGAATGAAAAACACCCTGCCACCACCATGAAGACATTCTTTGCAATAGGTCTAAAATTGCAAGGGACTGAAAAAGGAGAAAAGCAGAAAAAGAAGAAGGAAAAGGAAGAGAAGAAGAAAATAAAAGACAAGAAAGACATTGGTGCTGGTAGCAGAAAACGAACCTGCTATTACTGAATCTGAGATTGCACCTCACAACTCTTCAATGCCCTTACCAACCACTGCCACAACCTCTTAAGACTTCCTTTCTACTTCTGTCACTGCACAAACCTTGCTACTGCTAACCTCAATACCAAATTTTGATAGAACGACTACTCATGATGCCTTTGAACCCTAAGTGTAACGCCCTCTATTATATAAGCCATGCTCGAGTCATGGAGTTATATTAAGAGGTTGTCACTGTGCTAAGAAAACTTTAAAATATGGAAACTATAATAAATGGCCCTTCAACTGCTTACTTTATTACTGACTAATAGTCTCTGATACATGGAAAAATAAAATAAAATAATTACACTTTAAAAGAAATCAGGATCGATATAATACACAGCGTCTACTTCTGAATAGTCGTTAACTAGCTTCAATGGTCTCTTGATCTGGCTCACGCCCGATTCCTGCTCAATGAATGGCCCCGTACTCCGCCTCACCCTTGGTTTCCAACTTGGGTGCTAGAATGTTTACGGAAAGGAAAAACATACAAGCAGGCAGTGAGAACCTAAGGTTCTCAGTAGGTAACTCAAACCAGTCTTATAGTGTCATCATAAACATTCCAGCCGCTTCGATTTCTTATAAAAAAGTGAGCGCATATAAATAAATAGTGGTTCAATTTTAAGTTGAACACACTTTTCTCGAAGCGGGTTATATTTTAACAACCACTTGCCATATCATATAACAGACATAGAAATACGGATAGTATAATATGCTTCAGTAAAGATCATAATAGCATTATGACTTGACTAGATGATTAAAAATGCACATATAAATGCTTATACTTGAATGTATGCAAGTGCACTTGACTTAACTTATCTCTTCTTTAACTTGCAACTCAACCTTGCTATTCTGTACTTGGTCCCCCGAAGGTGAATGGCCTCTCTCACCCCTGGGTGATAGCCTGCTTCTCAGGTCCGAGCTCGTACCTATACATGAGTGACGAGTTTACTTTCCCCGACCCTCACACCGGTCTATTCCCCTTAAATCTGGTCGGGGGCTGGCCCAAGTCTTAGACAGTACTGCTCTGGCCCACACTAGCTGGGTCTATGCCATGCCTCACGTGGTAGCTTGGTACGTCTTTCTTGCAAGTTCTTATTATCTTTTTCCTTTTCATATCTTGTCATGCATGCAGACGCTTGGTGCATTCATGAGTATGTCTCATACTTTATACATCATATCATGTTCTAAGCATATACTTGCATGCATAATGTTCATGAATATGACATGTAAACGTAAATACATTCAAAGCATAATCATTCATAGCATAAGTTCTCATAAATCCTTGCCGGAATTTCGGCAGTATAATGGATCGAGTCCGCTTCCCCATGAATAGTGCCAGACCACCAGTACAATCTTTCAAACTTGTAATTCAATATGGATCAGCCATTATATAGATATTCATAGAATCATTCATCAAGTTCAATTCAAGCATCTATAAGGTTTTCAGTTTACTCCTTCCTATTCTGCCCCATTTTGGTATACTCCACCTTTATTTCAATTCAACTTATTTGAGTCTAATTTTTGGATATGTCATAGCATTATGTGTCTAGTTTCTAACCTTTTTGGTCCCATCTCATTTTGAGTTGTATAACTCAAGATATAAACATTTTATCTTAGCATGTCCTGTTCTTAGCCAGAATTGGGTTCCTATAGAAGAAAATTCACTAAAATTTGAAAACTAGGTGAAATGATACGAATTTTACATCAAACTAAAGCTAACACAACAAGCTTTAAAATGAGTTAAGTTTCATGTCATTTACCTAAGTATATTTTGAGTTATGAGCCTCGAAACATTACCCCACTGGTCTGTCCTGTTCTAGGCCAGTTTAAACTTAAGCCAATTTCATTGATGTACTGGGAACAAATGACAACGAATTAAATTCTGAAATTTTTATGAAATGTTCTCTAATATGTTAGCTTTCAAAAATCTTTAGTTGCACTCAATTTGAGGTTGTATAGGGTGGGATACACCCTTCTCAACCCATGCTGCCCGGGTGAGAACCCAGATTTCTAGGTCTAACTTCAAAAATTCATAACTAATTCTATACTAATCCAATGACCTTATATTTTATATGTATGGAAAGCCCTGGATGTCTAGTTTCATTTAAAAATGGTATCATCCAATTTAAACGGCGGTAGGCGGAGCCGTACACTCCGCCGTACGGACCGCCGAGGGAAAATCCTAACAGACTCTAGATTTGTCTTCCCCCTTCAAGCTACTTGCCCTCAAATCCGATTTTAATCACAACATATATGCAAAATCAGTCATAAAACATCATCATCACTCTATAAAACACCAACATCTCAGAGTATACATGCCCCACATGCAGCCCCAAATCAGAGAAACAAGAGGAGAAGTAGGATTTCCTATCTTGTCTTATGTAATTTATGCTGATTTTGTGTCTTTGATGGTGGTGCCTTGGGATGAGACTTGAAGATGGATGAGAATGGAGTGGAAATGAGAGTAAAGAGAAGAGAAGGAGGTGACCTTCAGCAGCTGGAGAGGGAGGACGAAAATGATAAGGGAAGGAAGGAAAAGTTAGAGATATTTGGAAGTAAAGGCATGTGATTGGTGGATCTCTCAAGGCTTTCCATTTTTGTTGAGCTCCCCATCATCAAGGGCTGCCAAGGCGCCACTTGAGGGAGCTATTTGGCTAAATCTTGGCCATTGATTCTAGGGCACTCATAGAAAAATTCTACCGGTCCGGTTCCGACAGTTTGAAATATCGAAATCTTACCAATTTCCTTTAAATCGATAAATCGGTTTTGGAAAAATTCTATGAAGTTTCCTATGCTTTCAATCTAATTCTCTCATATCTAAATTCTCTAAATGATACTTAATTGGCTCTACATAAAAATTTAATCTAATGCTAATTAATATTAAGTAGTTGATAAAACCGAATAACTAGGCGAAAACGATAAAAATCTGATGAAGGTAAAGCCAAGTTTTTCCACTATCTTGAGCAACACTTGGCGCCACTCATATGTGGTAGGAGAGGCTGAATTTTAGCCACTTAAGTGAGGGATGCCAGTAGAAAATTTTACTGGTTCAGTTATGGTGGTTTAAAATACCGAATCTTCGCCGATTTTCTCCAAACTGGTCAAACGTTACTTAATAGTTTTGTAAAATGTCTACATGTTCATTTTTAATTTATCTTAGGCCTAATCTCCCTAACTAATATCTAGTTAACTCTTGATTAATATTCACTTAACCTCTAATTGCCCTTACATAACTATTGAAACCGAATAAGTGAATTAACGGAGTAAATTAGACAATTTTGTAAACCCGGAGCCTTTCTATTTCCAATTTTCTGTAACTAATGGCATTTTCGTAATTTTGAGTAAGTCCAGGGGCACCCCACGTAATTTCACACCCGACTGCCTCCATGGCCTAATCGACAGAGATTTAAACTTCCACGCTTTCACCACGTGATTCGGCTTTATTTAAAACCCCATTCTGCTAATCCTATAGATGTGGGGACATAAGGGTCATTTTATGAAAAGTTATAGAGTGGACACAAAGGTCATTTTATAAAAAGTTCAAGGGTTGTTGTGGAAATAATGCTTTGGGGTCAGAACATAATTTCTAAAAATTTGGGGTATCACTGCGATTAACAAAAGTTTGCCGGGGCACTTTTGTCATTTACTAATTTTAAACATATGGCAGTGCCACGTTCTCAACGGCAGTGTTACACTACCCTATAAATTCCAAGCAAGTGGCGATCGTGAATTAAGATAAATACGCTCGAGAATTCTCACATTGTCTAAGAGAAATAATTCAAAATTTTCATTATACTCCACTTAAGAAAATGGGGGATGTTACACTAAGCATCCTTGGCTAGCCAAAGCCAACACATAGTGAAATTGCCTTCTAGAGCCCTTTCATCTACTGAAGTTTCTCTAAATGATGCTGAAGTCTAGATGGATCTACTCCTGGCCAATCAACATACCATAATGGCCAATCAGGCTGAACTTCAAACTCATTAGCAAAGGCTAGATCGAAGAATGGACAAGATGGAGAATTTTCTGCTGCAGATTCTAAAGACTCTTCAAAAAGGGAAAGGCAATTAGTGATGGCTCTTTCCTAATCCCATATCCTTATTTATTTTTTATGATGTCAAAAGGGGAGAAGATATTTCAAGAAAAGCCTAAGCTAAGGGGGAGCATACATCGAGGGGGAGCATGAGCATGCATACCTTAGTCTTAGGATTCATTTTATTTTATATTCCAGAAAGATCTATTTTTTACACTTTATCATATAACTCTTGAACAACATTGCAATTTAGTTAATATTTTATCTCTCCATTAATTATGCTTTCATATCCCTTGATAATTTTTTTGTGTACAATTATATTGTGTGTGAGCTATTAAATGATCTAATATGTGGGTTATAAAATGCTCTAATATTTGCTCTAATATCTAAACTGATTAAGATGATAACTGCCTAGTTACATTGAGCTTACTCTGCTACAAGATTATGGAATTAGGATGGATATAATACTGCTACATAACTATTCTGATTATCTATATCTTAATTAAACTATCTGAAGAGTTGTTCTTAAATGTTTAGATTCCTCATTATGCTCTAGTGATGATTTCGTAGGTTAAAAGAATCCCATGCACTCTTACCTGGATTATAATCAAAACCCTTTGGTTTGAGAAAAATTTAATTTTTTTTTCTGACATCATGAATGTTACTATTCTCTTCAGACAGTAACTTACTCCAGATAACAAACCGCAATCTTTAATTTGTATTTTTAGTAACAAGAACTTTTCTTAAATACTGATTTGCCATCATAAAAAGGGGGAGATTGTTGGCTCCAATGCCATTCAGAAACTGTTCTGTTGTTGTGAACCAGCATGAGCTTTAAGGTTTTGATGAATATCAAATCAGAGTTTAAGCTAATATTCTTGTACATGAATGATTTGTTTCTTGAAATGCTTTCTTTCGTGATAAAAGATCTTAATTGTGTGCATTAATTGCTTGAGAAACAACAAAGCTTTGTTTTCCACCATTACTTTATTTTTATACTTGATATGGAATATATGCTTTGTATACCCCTTGAGCTATCATGAAAGAAACAAAAAGACAAGTTCAAAAGGATGAAGCCTACAACATCAGAAGGTAAAACATGCCTCAAGAACAAACATTGATCATTCAAAAAGATGACTCTATCTATAAGGGATATCTCCAGAAACATACTTTTCATGAATTGTTATACCTTCAAAACTTCCTTTGCACGCTTCATAGACATATTCAAAATAGTCAAAAAGGTGATTTGACAAGATACAGGAGAAGTGTTGATAAGTCTGAATAGTTAGTAAACCAACAAACGACTACTTTTCCACTTCTGTGTAAGCTTTGAAGAATGGGAAAAAGGAAGACTATTTCTTCTCTATCCAGTCTTAGATTAGCAGACCAAAAGAATCACGAGGATCAAGGCCTATGAGCTTCAACGGTCATATCTCGAAGTCTATATAAGGCTAGAAGTCAAAGAAGAATAGTTAGTGCAACATCCCCACTTTCATAAATAGAACGTAATGGGAACTTTGAATTATTTCCCTTAGGCAGTGTGAGAATTTCTCAGGCAACGCTATGCCATGACGATCCTCACACTTGGAATTATAGAGTAGTGTAACACTGCCGTTGAAATTATGGCATTGCCATATGTTAAAAATTAAGAAATAACAAAAGTGCCCCTGCAAACTTTTGTTAATTGCAATGATACCCTGAATTTTTTAGAAATTATGTTTTGACCCCAAAAACTTATTTCCACAATAACCTTAGAACTTTTCATAAAATGACCTTCATGTCCACCCTAGAACTTATCATAAAATGACCTTTATGTCCCCACATCTATAGGATTAGTAGAATAGGGTTTTAAATGGAGCAGAATCACGTGATGAAACTGTAGAAGTTTAAATCTCTGCCGATTTGACCATGGAGGCAGTCGGGTGTGAAATGACATGGGGTGCCCCTAGACTTGCTCAAAATTATGGATATGCCATTTGCTATGAAAAATAGAAAACACAAAGGCTTTGGATTTGTGAAACGTTTAATCTACGCTATTAATCGATTTATTCGATTTTATTAATTAGGTAATTCGATTTTATCAATTAGGTAAGGTTAATTAGAGGATAATTAGAAGTTAATTAGATATTAAATTAGAGAGATTAGGGTAGAATAGTTGTACAAGAAGTCTTATTAGATTTTTTTTTAGCAACGTTTTGCTAGTTTGAAGGAAATCGATGAAGATTCGGTATTTTAAACCACCAAAACCGAATCAGTAGAATTTCAAACTAACACCACTAGTTTGAATGGCTGAAAAGTGAGCCACTTCTACGCCTGGATGGCGCAAATTGGTTGCCAAGTGAGTGGAGAACGTAACGTTCGAAAAATTTTATCGTTACTAACCGAGTTGTTTGGTTTTCATCGGATAATTGGGATTAATTAGGATTCGATTAAGCATTCATTTAACGCCAATTGAGTGTGGTTTAGAATGATTAGGTATAATGGAATTAGATTAGAACCATAAGAAACCTTATAGGACTTTTCTAAAATCGTTTTACCGATTTGAAGAAAATCGGTAGAATTTCGATATTTTAAACTATTGGAACCGGACCAGTAGAAATTATACTATGAGAACCCTATGATGGAGGGCCAAGATTTAGCCAAACCACCCCCTCATATGGCACCTTGATTAGCCATTCAGGGAGGGAAGCTAAACAAAATTTGATGATGAAGTTGAATCCACCAATCAAAGCAAAGTGCCTCCAAAAATCTCTACCTTTCCCTTCCTTCTCTTCTTATCATTTTCGGCCTCCCCACTACCAGCCTCATTTTCCCACTTTCCTTCATCTTCTTCCACTTCCTCTCATCCCAAAGCTCAAGACCCAACCATCAACTTCACTCCAAGATCAAGTTCCATCAAGATTTCATACCACCAAGGTAGGAATCTCAACTTTCTCCTTCTTTTCTTTGAATTGGGGCTGCCTAGAGTCCCTTGTTCATCCATGATTCTGATGTTGTGATGGGTGGCGATGATGAATTAAGGTTGGTTTAAGGTGTATATGTGAGTTTGGATTGAAGATTGGATGGATTGATTAGAGAAGAACATGAATCCAAGAAGAATTCAAGAAGCTGTTAGGGTTTTCCCCTCGACGGTCCGTACGGCGGAGTGTACGGCTCCGTCTACAGCCAATTGAATTTAATGAAACTATTTTTATATGAAACTAGATATTCATTACTTTCCATACATATGAAATATAAGGCTACTGGATTAGTATAGAATTAGTTATGAATTTTTGAAGTTTGACTAGAAATCTGGATTCTCATCTGGGCAGTATGAGTTGAGAAGGGTATAACTCACCTTACACAACTCCAAATTGAGTGCAACTATTGCTGTTTGAAAGCTAACATGTAAGGAAATATCCCATAAAAAGTTTAGAGTAAGATTCATTGCCATTTGTTCCCAGAATATTAATGAAGTTGACTTAAGTTCAAACTAGGCTGGAATAGGGTAGTCCAGTAAGGTCAAGTTTCGGGATTTATATCTCAAAACATACTCACGAAAAAGAGATGAAACTTATTTCATTCAAAAGCTTGTTCTGTTAGCTTTAATTTGATATAAATTTTGTCTAATTTCACTTAATTTTCTATTTTTAGTGAATTTTTACTTCTAAGAGTGCAATTCTGGTTAGTTGTAAGGCAGACAGAAGTAAAATTTGAATAACTTGAGCTACATAAATCAAAATGAGATGGGACTAAAAGGGTTGGAAACTAGACACATAGAGCTATAACATATTCAAAATTTAGATCCAAATGAATTGAATAGAAATTATGGTGAATTTTACAAAATCGGGCAGAATTGAGTGGAATGAGCAGGAAACCTAAGTTATGTATTCATATTGACATGTTATATGATTGATATTGTTGTTATAAAACTTGATGCTCTATGTTGGTTTTGTTGCTTGATTGCTCCTTCTGGTAGTCTAGCACTATTCATGGGAAAGTGGACTCGATCCATTATGCTGCCGAAATTCCGACAGAAATATATGAATTATATGAATGTTATACATTTATATGTTATGCTCATGAGATTCATATATGCAATAATAATTTAAGTATGATATGAAGTATATAAATGAATGCATATAGCATATGCATGTATAATCATGTCCAAAGAAGAATAAGATTTATGAGAACTTGCAAGAAAGATGTACCAAGCTACCACGTGAGGCATGGTATAGACCCAGTTAGCGCGGGCCAGAGCGGTTCTGTCGAAGACTTGGGCCAGCTCTCAACCAGATTTAAGGGGAATAGACCGGTGTGAGGGTCGAGGAAAGTAAACCAGTCACTCATGTATAGGTACGAGCTCGGACTTGAAAAGCAGGTTATCACCTAGGGGTGAGAGAGGCCATTCACTTTCGGGGGACCAAGTATAGAATGGCAAGGTTAAGTTGCAAGTTAAAGAAGAGATAAATTAAGTCAAGTGCACTTACATACATTCAAGTATAAGCATCTATATGTGCATCTTCAATTATCTAGTTAAGTCATAATGCTATTATGATCCTTGTTGAAGCATATTATACTATCCGTATTTCTATGTTTGTCATATGATATGGCAAGTGGTTGTTAAAATATAACCCGCTTCAAGAAAGGTGTTTTCAACTTAAAATTGAACCACTAGTTGTTTATATGTGCTCATATTTTCATAATGAACCGAAGCGGCTGGAATGTTTATGATGGCACTGTAAGATTGGTTTGAGTTTATCTACTGAGAACCTTAGGTTCTCACTTCCTACTTGCATGCTTCTCTTTTCCGTAAACATTCCAGCACCTAAGTTGGAAATGAAGTGCGAGGTGGAGGACTGGAGCATTCATTGAGCAAGACTCGGGCGCAAAACCAGACCAAGAGACTATTGAAACTAGCTAGTGACCAGTCGGAAGCAAATTCTGTGTATTATGTTAGTCACAATTTCTTTTAAATTGTAATTATTTTATCCCCTATATATCAGCGATGACGAAGTTTATGAACTATTAGTAAGTAATAAAGTGCGCAGTTAAAGGGCCATGTATTATATTTTCTATATTTTAAAGTTTTCTTAGCACAGTGACACCTTTTTAATATAACTCTATGACTCGAGCATGACTTATATAATAAAGGGTGTTTCATTTATTGGTATCAGAGCAGTTCATCCTGTATAGGCCCATGGATGGGCTGATTATGCTTCTAAGGCATACTCTGAGAATCTAGATAAACCATGCTTTAGGTCCTCACATGATGAGGACATAGGAATATTGTGCATGGTAGCTTTGTTGTGAGTGTTGTGGACTACCTGTTGCACTTGAGTAAATGTTGAGCCTGATCACCTCAATATAAGGTTTTCTATAAACAGAAGCCTAAAACACCCAGCAGGCTTATTAGGGACCTTTTATACATAATTATTAGGGATAAGACTCCTAGAAAGTAGTGATGGCATAAAGGGATAAACAATTGAGCAAGTTAAGGAGTGCAAAGAATTGGGAATTCAATCAAAGGAATTATGTCGAACGGTTTGCTATGGACATAGTAAACCTAGTTATATCGGAAAAGGTTGTTTGCAAAGTGTTGCCGGCGAAGATTTTCCATCATCAAGGATAGGATCTCAGTTGGAAACGAGCTGAGTAAGAATCTTCTTCACCCTGATGGGGCTTGTTTCAAGCTTCATAGCGATTACCTAATCCAAACTATCTTCTTTAGCTTGAATATAGGGGATTTTTCTACCTGATCTTGTAACTTTAATACTCGACAGGAGTAAGATGATTACTCGCTGATGAAGTTATCTTGTGTGGCATGGATAGTGCCTGTAACATCTCCAATTTTTGTCTAAGCTAATTAGCTCGATGTCTCCGGCTAATTGGAGGGGTTAGTGATTAATTAAGAACTAATCAGCTAATCTCGAGAGCAAGGGCTTAGTAAATTAAAGGCAAGTCAACAATTGAAACATAATGCATTAAAAGTTACAATTAAAAGCCTAATTCCCAATCCTTATTAATTCATGATTTAGAACATAAAATCAAGGTGATCTAACCTAATTAACTAAGAGCATATAAGTATCACATCTTAATTACATGAAGATTAACCCTTACCTCTTCTTTACATAGTTAATGAGGAAAATCCTTTTTTATTGAAAATGTGCTAATGTGTGATTAAACCAATTGGATTGATTAACATTTAGATAATTGTAACAATTGTAAAAATTTAGAAACTTCCCTTTCATTATTGTTTGAAAGTTTGGTCAAGGCAAGAGTCATATCCAACCATCTATTTGCCTTCTCATCATACACCATTAGATCAAGAGTCCACATTAGTAGATTCCTTGAGTCAAGACAAAAGATCTACTCTCCTCCATCAAGATTGTGACACTTGGAGTGATCACAATCATCCAATGCCAATCCTAGGATAGATCATGCTTTTAACCACTTGAAAAGAAACACTACAAGTCTTTACCCAAGTGCCAAGACTCAAAGGAAACACAACTTCCTCTTTTGCCCCAAGGTTTTTCCCACTCTCTTGCTTGTTATAAGAAGCAAAATCACATCATTCTCTCCCCCTCATTTTGCGCCACTTCAGCCCCCTCTCTCCCACTCATTTTCATTTTTCATTTCCTCTCTCAAGACACACACAAAGCTCTCTCCTCTCTCCAAGTCTCATCCCCCCTCTCTTGTTCTTCCAACCTTCCTTGTTCTTCTTCCAACCTTCTTACTACTTCCTACCTCATCTCCATCACCACATTCACAATCCCTTCAAGGACCACCATTTTTGGTCTTTGGAGAAACAAGGTCACTCATACACAAGCCCCATTTTCAAGCCTTCAAGTAGGAAGACTCTCTCCAACTTTCTCCACACTTCAACTCTTCAAGAAGCTCTCTTTAGTAGTGACTCTAACCTTCTTCTTTTATGTGTTCTTCAAGCCCTTTAACTCCTAAGCTCTCCATAGCTAGGTGGTTCTAGGACTTGTTTCCAAGGCCTCATGGCCATGCTTGTTGATATGATGAGTTTTATGTGTTGTATCCTTCTCTTTGGCATGAGATTTTCGGTTGGTATGTCTATTGCTATTGAACCAAATTTTTAGAACTTAAAACATTGAGTTAATACCAAGATCTCAAAGTATAAAAGTGGTTTGGAAGAGAAAAGTGGTCACTTGAGGAAAAGCTTTAATGTTTTTACAAGAAAACTCATTGAAACCAAAACCGTGGAAGCTGGAGAATTTTGGCAGTCTGTATGGCGCGACTGATAACTCTTTCAACATAACGCCAAATGTAATGAAACTAATTTTCTGTGAAAGTAGACTCAAAGAGCTTTCCAAGCATATAAAATTCGTAAAATTTTGATTTAAAACGAGAGAGATATGAATTTTCAAAGTCTGCTGTCCCCAGATGAGTTTCTGTTCAGGCAGTGTGTAATAAAATGTGCATAACTCAAGTTATACATAACATTTTTGAGTGGGACCAAGTTTTTTAGAAAGCTAAGACATAGAATAACATCCCCATAAAACAGTTTTGTCAGATTCCATGTGAGGAAGTCGCAGTAAAGTGGACAAGCCACTGACCCGAGGTGAACTTTCAATTCTGAACAGTCAGAATAAAATGTGCATAACTCAAGTTACAAAATGAATTTTTGAGTGGGGTTTCTTTTGTTTAAAATTAGACTCAGAGAAGTATAACCATACCAAAATTCAAAACAAAAGAGTAAAAGATGAAATTATGGTGAATTTTTGAAGTTACTTCCCAACTGTAAAAGTAAAAACTGGTTATGGTAAAACTTAAAGAATAATGAGAAATAAGCTTTAAGACATTAAGACCATTACACTAAGCATTGGAAGATGCTCATAATTCAATTTAAAAGTTTCATAAAGGATAATAGATGAAAATGGTCCTATGCCTATTAAAAGAATTTATTCAAGAGGCAACCTCAATTAAAAGCCTCAGACCAAATTTACTAAGCCAAGCTCATAAGACTTTGTGTGATATGTATGTCTCTATGTGTTATTATGATGACAATGATATGATGATGATGATATGATATGATGATGATCATGATGATGCTAGTGTGATAATGGTGATGATGATGATATGATATGATGATTATGATAGTGACATGAGGATTATGATAGTCTTATGATGATGATAAGGATGATAATGATATGATAACAATATGATAATGAATGATGATGATATGAATATGATATGTTGATGATATGATGCTTAATGATATACATGAAAGGATTAATAAATATGAACACCTTGGGGACGACGATACGTAATGCCCATAGGTGATTGATAAAGGAACCACATTTGGGGACGGCGATACGTAACGCCTAAATGTGGAAAAGAATCAGAATAATTTTGCATTATAAGCTTTAATAAGAAAAGAAAGTAAACTAAGGGTGTGATCCTTCAAAAGGGAAGGTGACCCAAAGTAAGCTCCCCTCACCCACGACTCACATGAGGCATAGCATGACCCAACTAGTGTAAGTATTGAAATTCTATGGTGGCGATAGCCACGGTATGAGCTCATTACCACTTATGTTTAGTGGGTGAAAAGATAAAGTCAAGTTAAGAAAAGAAAAGGGACGTCGGTCCAAAACCCTAAAAGGGGAAGAAGTTAAGAGAAGCTTATAGCGTAATCTTGCATGTTTTGTGTAGTTATAATTGTGTTCATGTATGTTATGATATAAATGCTTAGAAGGTAAGTTAAAAATTGAATCCGCTTCGGATATTCATGTTTTCGAAAACCTAAGAATGAAACTTTATGAATGCTCACTATTTTCATTAATAAAACCGAAGTGGTTGGGACGATGACGATGACACTTTCGTGTCGGGTTCGAGTCCTATTGAGAAATTCCATTTCTCACCCTAGTTATTCTTCCTCATCGTCACCAGATCTCGAAGGCACATCCGATGGAGTGGAGCGTGGATCCCCCACACTATGAGCGGACGTGTGGCGTAGGATGCAAGACGCAGCTGTTTTGGGACTTGGAGCAACCATCGCTCTGCACCTTCGCATATTTCTTTTTGAGTGGGCTTTGTCATTTAAATTTGTACTTAGTATCTAGTATTTGGATCATGGTCCGACCATGAGCCTCCTTTGATGTAATGCTGATATATATGTATGTATATATATATATATATATATATATATATATATATATATATATATATATATATATATATATATATATTATGAACCCATATGAATGTAATGGTTAGTTATTTAATACAATGTATTTGTGAATTAATATTTGTTTACCTTTCTCATGTTTTACGAATTTGGGGTATGTATTTTATGCGATATGCTCTTTCTTTATCTAGCTTCTCGCTGAAGGCTTTACTTTTCAAAACGCTGCAAAGCGACGACGTGTTTTAAAAAAAAAACAAAAAAATAAAATCTTACTGTATTTTTCGCGTAACTTAATTTCAAGTGAAGTTTAGTTTTCCACTAGCATAAGTAGCAACTAATAAAACGCCGTAATATGACTTAAGCGTAGTATGGGTTTATTAGGGTGTTACAGTGCCCTTATTTTCTTCGTAGATGAGATTAAAGGTACCTCACCAGCAAATTTAGTCAATGGTTTTTACTTTGAATTGTGGTAACGCCACATTATAAAGACCTGATCCTTCTTTAAGAAATTTGTAGAGTGGACGAATGAAGCAGAGAATTAGTGAAAGAAGCTAAGGGCAGAAGTTTTGGTTAGATGTACCGGAGACCTTTTTAAGTCCCCATCCGGAGGATGGAGTGGTTTCTTCCTCAAGGGTACAGGGAATTAGCCTTATAGCGATTGCAAATTGGAAAATACTAAGTGGAATCTTGGCTACAAAATGGAAACGGTTGAGCAAACTATAATAAGACCCATCTAACCCTATATTGAATCAAGATAGAGATACGACTATACACGGTCTGGAAGGCAAATGAAGTTATATGTGTAACAAGAGAGAGAGGCAGTATATCTCCTACTAACCTGAAGTAGGAACACTTTCATAAAAGAGGTGGCATACGAACTAAGTGTAATTTTTCCTACCTTTCAGGGATAAAGGAAGTGCTAGAAAATCTAGTCATGTTTAAATTCTATCAACCTCAGCCACCATAGGAACTAGATGATAGGATCGTCTTCAACATGTTATTAGTAGAGGAATTAGGCTATTCAGAGAAGAAAGGCAAAGTCGAATAATCGCCTTTAGGTACCATTATATATGTTATGGGTAGAGTAACTCAATAAGGAATGTATTTAGATTCAGGCGAGAGTAATAAAGACTTAAAGTATGCAACAAACCCCGACAAACCAAGGGAGCAACCACAAGGTAGGTTCTGACAAATGAAAACAGACAAGTTTCCACAAGAACAATAGAACATAGTAGGAACGAGGTAGGAAAAGAGGAAGTTTGGATTTCTGACTGACCCATTAAAAAGAGCAAAGCTATCTAGTATAAGATTACGGTGCAGATAAGATTGTGTATGAAATACTAAGCAGGGTTGCCTTGGCACCGGTCATAAGTACAACAAACCTAATGCATCCTAAGTAAGACCGGATGATGCACTAATATAAGATCAAAAAGGATTTGAAAACGTGCCCCATGAGGGGCAAGGTTGCAATGTCGAAATTAGAGGCAGCCAGAAAAGTCTCTATACCTTGGGCCAGATTAAATGCAATCATCACTAACGCACTAGATGCCATCAGAGTTCCGTAGTTAAGTGTGCTCGGACGAGAGTAATATTATGATGGGTGATCTTCTGGGAAGTCCACGTATTGTAACTTCAACATGGAAGCAAGACCATCATTCCCATCTCTCACAGCAAATGGATTACATCCTAGGGGCAAGATATCATAAAGAATAGCCAGAAGGCTTAGCAGTTAGGGTAATATGAGAGGTGGACATCAACACAATAGTCGAGGAATCTCCATACTAACCAATTGAAGAAAGTAGAAAAGTGGCAAGAACTTCTGCTATCCTACAATCCTTTCCTTACGTGAAGCTGATCATATTTTGAGGGAACAAGTATCGCAACAATCATTGAGAAGTTCAACAAGAATGACACCAGATCCAAATAATGAGAAATGGAATAAAGTCCGTAAGAAAACGAAAGATTTCGAAGCAAGGACTATAGTTATAATTTAGAAAGAAGCTCTAGCCTTACATCTAAAATCTAATGAAAGGGGATTCATCATTGATCAGAGAAGATCAGGTAGGTGAGAGTTTGGATATAGCTTAATTAACTTCCCAAAAAAATTCGGCGAATCCACTATGACCACTATTTGTCGCAGTTGATTGCTGTTGTAGCTGATAGTTTTCATAATGGCAGAACTTCTTCAGTTGGTATTTAGGGCCCAAGGCACAAGTATTGGAAAGTTACCGGAAAACATAGCACACAAGTAGTCAGACACATGATAAGGAGGATGAGGAATTTACTCAATGAACCTGATGATGGATCAAAATGTCAGTGAAACAAAGTATATTTTGGCATTCATATAATCCACGACAACTCTCTGCATAGATATTGGAAAGGCATCTTATAAGACAATATGGTAAGGAAACTCTAGCTCTGATAAAAGGATCTGACTTTTGACTTTGGTTTTCACATTAAATTGCCTGTATCTTAATAACTAGGAATCAAGAAGGATATTAGGCTAATAGAAAGAGTTATGACCCTTAGGACTTAATCTGTATAATGGAAGCAACCTGAAAATTTCCTAAAGGCAATAGGCATGAGGCAAATTTTACCAAGAAGAATGAGTTTTAAGATAAAGCTCCTAGTTATAATTTTGAGAAAAGGCCTAAGCCTATGTTTCCAAAGAACTGTGTCGGAGGCGAATTTATTATTGAATTAAGGGTAGTTGAGTGAATAAGAATTTTGGGAAAGAATATATGGACCTCCTTGACCCAGGAATTATCATTCCTACATATTGACGTCAATTACCATGATAGTTGCTAATCTTTGCAATTGCAAATATTCATGAGTTGAATATCTATGGTCTCAGGTACAAGTGGCGAAAGATTTAGCAACTACCACAAAGCAGGAGTAGCAGAATATAGAGCAAGGGGGATAGATAAGAGTCTCCAATAAACAGAACAATGATTCAAAGCGTCATAAAGACAAGGCAAGCTTGGCCATCAACATAACCCTTACGGATACTTTGTACGTATTAAGACACTACCTCATAGCTACCGGCAAGTAATCTCAAGACAAGATGCAAACTCGAAAAGAGGAGTATCCCTATAAGTTAAAAGGACTTTTCTTTGACCCTTCTTAATCCAAGAATTTTCAGGAAAAATTTCTTTTCAAGGTAGGTAGAATGTAACATCCACACTTTCATAAACAGAACGTAATGGGAACTTTGAATTATTTTTCTTAGACAGTATGAGAATTTCTCAAGTAGCGCTATACCATGACGATCCTCACACTTGGAATTATAGAGTAGTGTAGCACTGCCGTTGAAATTATGGCACTGCCATATATTAAAAATTAAGAAATGACAAAAGTGCCCCTGCAAACTTTTGTTAATCGCAGTGATACCTTGAATTTTTTAGAAATTATGTTTTGACCCCAAAAACTTATTTCCACAATAACCCTAGAACTTTTCATAAAATGACCTTTATGCCCACCCTAAAACTTATCATAAAATGACCTTTATATCCCCACATCTATAGGATTAGTAGAATAGGGTTTTAAATGGAGCAGAATCATGTGATGAAACCATAGAAGTTTAAATCTCTGCCGATTGGGCCATGGAGGCAGTCTGGTGTGAAATGACGTGGGGTGCCCCTGGACTTGCTCAAAATTACGGATATGCCATTTGCTACGAAAAATAGAAAACACAAAGGCTCTGGATTTCTGAAATATTTAATCTACGCTATTAATCGATTTATTCGATTTTATTGATTAGGTAATTCGATTTTATCGATTAGGTAAGGTTAATTAGAAATTAATTAGAGGATAATTTGAAGTTAATTAGATGTTAAATTAGAGAGATTAGGGTAGAATAGATATACAAGAAGTCTTGTTGGATTTTTTTTTTAGCAACGTTTTGTTAGTTTGAAGGAAATCGATGAAGATTCGGTATTTTAAACCACCAGAACCGAGTCAGTAAAATTTCAAACTAACACCACTAGTTCGAATGGCTGAAAAGTGAGCCACTTCTACGCCTATGGATGGCACCAATTGGCTGCCAAGTGAGTGGAGAGCGTAGCGTTCGAAAAATTTTATCCTTACTAACCGAGTTGTTCGGTTTTCATCGGATAATTGGGATTAATTAGGATTCGATTAAGCATTCACTTAAAGCCAATTGAGTGTGGTTTAGAATGATTAGGTATAATGGAATTAGATTAGAACCATAGGAAACCTTATAGGACTTTTCTAAAACCGTTTTACCGATTTGAAGAAAATTAGTAGAATTTCGGTATTTTAAACTATTGGAACCGGACCAATAGAAATTATACTATGAGAACCCTATGATGGAGGGCCAAGATTTAGCCAAACCACCCCCTCATGTGGTGCCTTGATCAGCCATTGAGGGAGGGAAGCTAAACCAAATTCGATGATAAAGTTGAATCCACCAAGCAAAGCAAAATACCTCCAAAAATCTCTACCTTTCCCTTCCTTCTCTTCTTATCATTTCAGCCTCCCACTACCAGCCTCATTTTCCCACTTTCCTTCATCTTCTTCCACTTCCTCTCATCCCCAAGCTCAAGCCCCAACCATCAACTTCACTCCAAGATCAAGTTCCATCAAGATTTCACACTACCAAGGTAGGAATCTCAACTTTCTCCTTCTTTTCCTTAAATTGGGGCTGCCTAGAGTCCCTTGTTCATCCATGATTCTGATGATGTGATGGATGACGATGATGAATTAAGGTTTTTTTAAGGTGTATATGTGAGTTTGAATTGAAGATTGGATGGATTGATTAGAGAAGAACATGAATCCAAGAAAAATTCAAGAAGCTGTTAGGGTTTTCCCCTCGACGGTCTGTACGGCAGAGTGTACGGCTCTGTCTACAACTGATTAAATTTGATGAAGCTATTTTTATATGAAACTATACATTCAGGGCTTTCCATACATATAAAATATAAGGCCATTGGATTAGTATAGGATTCGTTATGAATTTTTGAAGTTTGACCTAGAAATTTGGATTCTCATCTGTGCAGTATGAGTTGAGAAGAGTATAACTCACCCTACACAACTCCAAATTGAGTTCAACTAACGTTTTTTGAAAGCTAACATGTAAAGAAATATCCCATAAAAATTTCAGGGTCAGCTTCACTGCCATTTGTTCCCAAAACATCAATGAAGTTGACTTAAGTTCAAACTAGGCTGGAACAAGGTAGTCCAGTAGGGTCAAGTTTCGGAGCTTATATCTCAAAATATGCTCATGAAAATGAGATGAAATCTATTTCATTCGAAAGCTTCTCTTGTTATATTTAATTTGATTTAGATTTTGTATGATTTCACTTAGTTTCTATTTTTCGTGAATTTTTACTTCTAAGAGTACAATTCTGGTTATTTGTAGAGCAGATAGAAGTAAAATTTGAATAACTTGAGCTACATAAATCAAAATGAGATGGGACCAAAAGGGTTGGAAACTAGGCACATAGAACTATAACATATTCAAAATTTAGATCCAACTGAATTGAATAGAAATTATGGTGAATTTTACAAAATCGGGTAAAATTGAGTGGAATGAGCAGGAAACCTAAGTTATGTATTCATATTGACATGTTATATGATTGATATTGCTGTTATAAAACTTGATGCTCTATGTTGGTTTTGTTGCTTGATTGATCCTTCTGGTAGTCTGGCACTATTCATGGGAAAGCGGACTCGATCCGTTATGCTGCCAAAATTTCGACAGAAATATGTGAATTATATGAATGTTATACATTTATATGTTATGCTTATGAGATTCATATATGCAAGAATAATTTAAGTATGATATGAAGTATATGAATGAATGCATGTAGCATATGCATGTATAATCATGTCCAAAGAAGAATAAGATTTATGAGAACTTGCAAGAAAGACGTATCAAGCTACCACGTAAGGCATAGCATAGACCCAGCTAGCGTGGGCTAGAGTGGTACTGTCTAAGACTTGGGCCAACCCTCCACCAGATTTAAGGGGAATAGACTGGTGTGAGGGTCGGGGAAAGTAAACCGGTCACTCATGTATAGGTACGAGCTCGAACCTAAAAAGCAGGCTATCATCCAGGGGTGAGAGAGGCCCTTCACCTCCGGGGGACCAAGTACAGAATGGCAAGGTTAAGTTGCAAGTTAAAGAAGAGATAAATTAAGTCAAGTGCACTTGCATACTTTCAAGTATAAGCATCTATATGTGCATCTTCAATTATCTAGTTAAGTCATAATGCTATTATGATCCTTGTTGAAGCATATTATACTATCCGTATTTCTATGTTTGTCATATGATATGGCAAGTGGTTGTTAAAATATAACCCACTTCGAGAAAAGTGTTTTCAACTTAAAATTGAACTACTATTTGTTTATATTTGCTCATATTTTCATAATAAACCGAAGCGGCTGGAATGTTTATGATGGCACTGTAAGATTGGTTTGAGTTTACCTACTGAGAATCTTAGGTTCTCACTTTCTACTTGCATGTTTCTCTTTTCCGTAAACATTCTAGCACCTAAGTTGGAAATGAAGTGTGAGGTGGAGGACTGGGACATTCACTGAGCAAGACTCGGGCGCAAAACCAAACCAAGTGACTATTGAAGCTAGCTAGTGACTAGTCGGAAGCAAATTCTGTGTATTATGTTAATCACAATTTCTTTTAAATTGTAATTATTTTCTCCCCTATGTATCGGAGATGACGAAGTTTATGAACTATTAGTAAGTAATAAAGTGCGCAATTAAAGGGCCATGTATTATATTTTCCATATTTTAAAGTTTTCTTAGCACAGTGACACCTTTTTAATATAACTCCATGACTCGAGTATGGCTTATATAATATAGGGTATTACAGTTAGTCTGTTTAAAATATTTCTTACGTAAAAAGAGCTTCCTTCTTTCATCCTTCTCAACTATCTGTAGCACCAAATAGTTACTCATTGTAACTTCTATCCATAAGAAAAACTTCTTTTCTGTTCTGTATTGGATAATATTCTCTCTTTGAGAATTTAGAGAAGTTACACATACAGAACTTTATTGTTTATTCTCTATCAAGTGAGTCAGTGTGGGTGTTCAAGCAAAAATCACATTGTTTATATAAATTGTATCTAGACCCAGTAGTGATCAATGTGAGCTTGGAGAGGCTAGGAAAACACTACTTGTTTGTAAAGCTTGGAAAAAAATACTCGTAGTTTATAAAATCTCAACATAGAGTTGGGGACTAGAAGCAGGCAAGTGGTTTGGCCAAACCAATATAAAGTCTCTTGTGTTATTTTTTTATCTCTTATCATATAATTTGATTTTATTACTTAAGCTCTTTCTGTCAAAACTTTATCTAAAATAAAACTTACTTTCGTTCTATATAGAACTAAATAGTTTCATAAACTAACAAATCGCTTCCACAATCCAAGTCTTGAACTTGACATAAATTGTTTTGTTAAAGTTTTTCAGATTATAAAGATTCTTGAAAGCACAATTCAACCACCCTTCTCGTGCTATCCCATCCAACAAATACTACTTGCTACATTCAAAACTATGTTTTCTTAAGGCTAATACTCATGAAAACCCCCTATGAATTATCGAAGCGAAGAAAACCCAACATTTCTTATTTTCATATATTTGGATCCGAATGTTATATTCTTAACACCAAGGACAAGCCTTCCAAGTTTGATCCTAAGTCTGATCTTGGACTTTTTCTAGGATATTCTTCTGTGTCAAAAGCTTATAGGATATACAATAAGAAGACTCAGACTATGGAAGAAACCATACACATAAGCTTCATGGAAAGAAGGAACAATGTCAATCAAAAGGTTGCAGATTTGGAAGATGAAATGGAGAATATGGCTTTAAATGACAATGCACAACACCAGCAGAACCTTGAAATCACCACAAGAAATAATAATGATAATGGTTCTAATCTGCCTTCACATCAACATGTTTCTGATGACATCTCTGAAGATCCAGAAGATACACTGGCATAAGAGATTTGAGAGTTATCTTTCAAAATCAGATTCTTGGTGAACCTTCTCAAGGAATTAGAACCAAATCTTCGCTCAGAACAGAGTCCAACTTGGCTCTAATCTTTGAAATTCAACCAAAAAGTGCTAATGAAGCCTTACTAGATCAAAACTGGATTGAAGTAATGAAAGAGGAATTAACTCAGTTTGAGAAGAGTAAAGTCTGGACTTTAGTCCCATTGCCAAAAGGACAATATGCTCTTGGGAAAAATGGGTATTTAGAAACAAATTTGATGAAAATGGGAAAGTAATCATAAACAAAGCAAGATTAGTGGCTTAAGGCTACAACCAACAAGAAGGCATTGATAACAATGATACATGTGGCCCTGTAGCAAGATTAGAAGCCATCAGAATGTTGCTCGCTTATGCTGCTTATAAAGGGTTTGTTTTGTTTCAAACAGATGTATAATCTGCTTTCTTGAATGGATTAATATCCGAGGAAGTTTATGTCTAGCAACCTCTTGGTTTCGAAAATGAAAACCTTCCTCATTATGGTTTTAAACTTTCAAAAGCTTTATATGGTTTGAAACAAGCTCCTAGAGCTTGTTATGAAAGACTTAGCTCTTTTCTCCTCAAAAATGGTTTTGAAAGAGGAAAGGTCGACACTACTTTATTCATTCTGCATGAGAAAAATGATTTTTTGATTGTATAGATTTATGTTGATAATATCATTTTTGGTGCAACTAATCAAAATTTGTCCATAAATTTTTCTGAGCTTATGCAGGGAGAATTTGACATGAGTATGATAAGAGAACTAAAATTCTTTCGAGGGCTGCAAATCAAACAACAGAAGGATGGAATCCTCATTCATCAAGAAAAATACTCCAAGGATTTGCTCAAAAAATTTGATATGGACAAAGCCAAGAGCATTAGTACTTCCATGTATCCTTCTCAAGTTCTAGAAGTTGTTAAAGATGGTGGAAAGTTTTTGAGACTTTACAGAGGTATGATTGGGTCATTACTTTATCTTACAGCTAGTAGACCTGATCTACAATTAATTATGGGGATTTGTGCTAGATTCCAATCCAACCAAAAATAGTCACACTTAAATGTTGTTAAAAGAATTTTGAGATATTTAGTAGGTACTACTAATCTTGGTCTTTGGTACAAGAAAGGTACTGCTCATGATGTAACAAGTTATTGTGATGCTGACTTTGCTGGAGATAGAGTTGAAAGAAAAAACACAAGTGGCTAATATTGCTTTCTTGGGAAATCTCTTATAACTTGGTCAACCAAGAAGTAGAACACAATTGCTTTCTCTATTGCTGAAGTTGAATATGTGTTTGCATCAAACTGCTATACTCAAACTCTGTGGATTAAGACTAGTGCTATAAATCCCTGTCTTGTGTTATAATACTAGTGCTATAAATCTTACAAAAAATCCCATTTGGCATTCCAAACCTAAGCATATATATATCAAGCATTATTTCATAAGAGATCATGTTTAGAAAGGAGATATTGAGCTAACATTTATAAATATAGAAGGTTAGAGTGCTGATATTTTTACAAAGCCCTTGGCTGAAGATCATTTCTGACATATAAAGAAGCTTCTAAACATGTCTAGTTTCTAAACATTCATGCATACTGCATCTGCACATCTCCTCTCAAGCTACAAGCTTAAAGTTGAGATTGCTACGATCCATATGGATTTCCTTTACGGAGAAAGGTCCTCAATGTAAAAGCTTAGAGTTTATTTAGAAAGATCAATCAAGTATGCTTTAAAAAGATGAATTTAGAATAGGTTGCAGATCTAATTGAGTTAAAAGGATATAAAGATAATGTTGAGAAAGATGGGTTCAGTGTTGGTTCAGAAAGAAGGAACTAGATTGGTCGATTCAGAAAATGGATAAAATTCATGAGTTTAGAAAGGTTCAACCTACGAAAAAGATAGATTATGTCTCAGATCAAAAGCGAAGCTATGCAGAAGTTGTAACGACTCAAAAATGTGGGCCTATGTGTTAAAATCCCACTTTGACATGTTCCCATGATCGAACAAAGTGGGAAAACCAAAAGCCTCACTCATTATGAAATGTTGTCATTTTTTTTTCTTCAAACCGTTTATATCTTTTTAACCCCAAGTCACTGTCTTAAACTAATCAAGCATCAAATCATCTTCTTCACTCTAAAAGTTCTCACTTCCTAAGTCATAAAGAAAACCATACACTGTTCATCTTATTCTTTCAAGCATTCCTTTACTTCCTCGATACATATCCTACATATTTTACCTTTCTTTTCCTTCTAAGCCTCAACCTTTGATATTTACCATGACTAGAAAAGGAGATTCAAGCATTCCATACATTTTTGATGATGAAGAAATGTAGAACAACTTCCAGAGAAACTTCTTTAGACAAATCATTGCCAGGGGGGAATTTCATGACTTTCCTTGAAGTATTTGAGATCTTTGAGTTTTAGGGGTGGAACAACTTCTTCAGGATCTCTGAGGACATATATAGAGGGTTAGTGCCTGCATTCTACAATACACTTCCTCTTGTTGATGAAGACAACACCTCACTGAGGAGTATTGTTGGAACTTTTTGAGATTCAAGTGCTGCCCTCAAATATCACTCAGATCACTAACACTCCAAATGATGGGGTTCTCTGTAGAGGATAGTGGGAAGATTTTGAAATGACTGAAGAAGATGTAGCTGAAATCCTCACTAGCAAGAGAAATGTGCATGTAAGAGATATTCGCACTTCTCATTACTTACTAATGTCAAGGTTGTCTACTCTGTGGTCCAACACATTGTACTGCCAAGAATGGACAATACTGACATAATGACAGAGGTGGATCAAATGGTTGTGTTCTACCTCATGACTAGGAGAAGGATAAACCTAGTTAGGTTAATCCTATATTTTATTGTCTCTGCTATGGATGCTGTAAGAAGGAGTCATGCCACTCTACTTTATGGGATGTTTCTCCCCTACGTCTTCATAATAGCCCAAATTCCTACTAAAGGACATAGGGCTGACCACACACACCCCACAATGACCATGAAAACATTCTCAGCCATGGGTTTGAAGCCTCAAAGCTCTAAAAAGGAAGAGAAGAAGAAAAAAAGAAAGAAGAGAAGAAAAAGGCAAGAGGAAGAAAGATTCTTCTGCCCAGAAGGTTGCTATCTCTTAGAAGGATAACTCCAAGCTTTCTGGTAAGAAAAAGAAAAAGAAAAAGAGACAAGAAAGAGGTCTTTCACCAGTTTCAGAAGAGAAGAGAGTAAGCAAAAGAAGAATGCTAAAACTTGCAGAAGAGACCTCCTCCTCATCTAGTACAGAAGATGAGACATCTACCATTGTTGCCAAACTAATGAATGCAGCTACACATGCAAGACCTGCAACCAGACCCTCTCCAGACCTCAAGAGAGAGGGATTATAGTCACGAAACCAAATCCTTAAGACCAACTAATGCAACAAGTTGAAGCAAAAGCTTCAAATAAGAATGGGATCCTAATATCAAGAGAAAGGGCAAGAGACCAGTGAAGAAAGCCCTTGCGGAACCTTCTAGAGAATCTACTCCTTCTCCTATTAGAAAGGAATTGCTAGAAGCAGGAGAAAATAGAATGAGACAAGACAAAGGGCTGCAAAAACAGAAGAATAGAGCTACTGGAGTTGGTACCTTACTTGGAAATACTAGAAGCTCATCTACTTCTCTGGAAGTGGAACAATAATATGTGGTCATTGATGAAGTGAATCCTCTTTCTGAGATGAGAAGGGTTATCCTACCTTCTGAGGAACCAAAAAAGATATCGGAACAAGCTATTGCTCAACCTTCAAGTTTACCACTGATCCCCATGGGTCAAAAAGGATCATTGGTTTGAAGGGATGAGTCTGTACCAGAAAGAATTGAGCCTGGAAGGATACTTGCTCTAGTGACAGAAACTAAAAATCAAGTTGCTATTTCTGAATCTGAAATTGCACTTCAAAGCACTCCAATGCCTTATCTAACCACTGCCATAGACTCCTAAGAGAGTCCTGCTACCCTTGCCAATGCCCAAACACTACTACTATTGACTTCCGCAGTGAAATTTGACAGAACAACTACTCCTGCTATTTCTGAACCTACTCAATCCTTAGCCAGTCAAAGCCAGCACACCGTGAAACTACCTTCTGGAGCTCCTTCAAATGTAGAAGCCTTTCTTGATGCTGCTGAAGTCCAAATGGATTTACTGTTGGCTAACCAACATGTTATCATGATCAATCAGAGCAATATGGAGAAGAGAATGGACAAAATGAAAAAACTTATGATGCAGCTTCTAAAGGCTCACCAAAAAAGAAAAGGCAATCAGTGATATGTAACATCCTATCCAATATAATACTATGCTTAAGTCATATTATTACACCAGATAGTTTGTTATGTTATACAAATTTTAACTTAACTTTACCTTTCGATTATTAATTTAGCACAATATAAATTTTTATTTTAATTTTTTGTCTTGACAATGAATGATCGGTTCTAATTCATTTGTATGATATGTATAGGTCAGGCCAGTTATGGCATAAAAGAAAGTAAAGATATAAATAGATATAATATTTTACCATAGTACATTCGCTATCTATACAAACATCGTTTCATGTATTCACATATATAAAAGTGCTGGATACATCATGTTGGACTATACACAAAAGAACTAGCTCCAAATCAGTGAAAAGCATCTCTACAGTGGTCCTCAAAAGAATATTTCATCTAACACGAGTACATGAGAAACACCAAAAATTACAACCAAAAGAAACCATGCCTAAAGCGCAAGGTTGTACAAGACTCCAAAAGAGGGCTATAACATCCTTAATTTCCTGTCGTGCTAAATTACCTTGGTATCCCTGAGTAATTAGGTAATTAATGAGAAATTATGAGATTAAGGCTTAATTAAGGGATTAACGAAGTGTTTATTGTAACGTCCAAAAAATTTTATTGTTTTTAATCGAGTTGTTCGGTTTTTAGCGAATAATTGGGATTAATTGGAATTCGATTAAGTATTTACCCAAAGCCAATTAAGTAACATTTAGAAGGATTAACTTTAATGGAATTAGATTAGAAATATAGGAAACCTCATAGAATTTTTCTAAAACTATTTTACTGATTTAAAGGAAATCGATAAGATTTTGATATTTCAAACTATGAGAACCGTATCAATAGAAATTATGCTATGAGAACCCTAGGATGGATAACCAAAATTTAGCCAAAACATCCTACCAAGTGGCATGAGAATCAGCCCCGATGTGGGTAGCTACACTAAATTGAGTAATGAGAAGGAATCCACCAGTCACCTAGTAGCTTCCTTTAAAAGTTTTGCAATTTTTTCCTTCCTTCTCCATTAGAATTTCAGCCATATATTGCTGCCCTCTTCTCCATCTTTCCTCTTCCTTATCTCATCTCATTTCATCTCCATCTCCATCAACTCTTCAAGCTACATCAAGATTCCTTCAATCCAAGACACAAATCCAACAAGATTTCACCTTAGAAAGGTAGGAATTCAATCTAGCTTCTTGTTTTCTTTGAATTGGGCTGATTGGGACTCCACTTTCTTCCTACTTTCTTGCATGATTCTGATGTTATCTTGAGTGATGATGATGAATTAAGATTGGTTTAAGGTGTATATGTGAGTTTGAATTGAAGATTGGATGGATTGATTTAAGGAATATATGAATTCAAGAAGAATTCAAGAAGCTATTAGGGTTTTCCCCTTGATGGTCCGTATAGCAGAGTGTACGGCTATACCTACAACTGTTTAAATTTGATGGATCCATTTTTATATGAAACTATACATTCAACGCTTTCTATACATCTAAATTATAAGCCATTGGATTAGTATAAAATTAGTTACAAATTTTTGAAGTTTGAGCTAAAAATTTGGATTCTCATCTAGGCAGTATGAGTTGAGAAGGGTGTAACTCACACTATGCAACTCTAAATTGAGTGAAACTAACGTTGTTTGAAAGCTAATATGTAAGGAAACATTCCTAAAAATTTCATAGTCATATTCATTACCATTTGTTCTGAGCACATCAATGTAGTTGTCTTAAGTTCAAACCGGGTTGGAACAGGGTAGTCCAATAGGGTCAAATTACGGAGCTTATATCTCAAGATATACTTATCCAAATGATATGAAACTTCTCTCATTTGAAATCTTGTTCTATTAGCTTTAATTTGATATAAATTTTGTATGATTTCACCTATATTTCTATTTTTAGTTAATTTTCACTTATAAGAATGCACTTTTGGCTATGTACAGGGCAGTCTGAGGTAAAATACTAATAACTTGAGTTATAGAAATCAAAATGAGATGGGACAAAAAGGGTTGGAAACTAGACGCATAGAGCTATGACATATCCAAAATTCAAGTTTAAATGAGTTGAATAGGAGTAAAGGTGGATTTTACAAAATTAGGACAGAAGAGGGTAGAGTGAGCAGAAAACTCTGTTAATATTTCTATTGATTTTGACATACCATATGATTAATAATGTTGCTATAAATTGCTATTTTACATTGAATTGCATACTTAATTGATTGATCTTTCTGGTAGCCTGGCACTATTCATGGGGAAGCAGGCTCGATCCGTTATGCTGCCGAATTTCCAGCATAAATTAGTGATAGTTCTAAATGTTTGTGTGTTAATGTTATGTGATGCGTATGAATACCATGCAAGTATTATCCTTTGAGAATAAGGTATGAAGCCTATATATTTATGATTCTATGATGAAAGATATGATGATGAGTTCATATTCTGAAAGAGCGTGATATGGCGATCACACTCTGATGGGGTATAACATGGCGATCATACTCCGAAATGTGGCATAATGATCCCACATCCTAAGGGATGTGACATGGCGATCACACCCTAATAGAGTATGACATGGCAATCATACTTTGGGACGTGACAGGATGAACATATTCCTAAGGAGTGCGACATGGTGATCACACCCCTACGGAGTATGACATGGTGATCGTACTCTGGAATATGTATGACAAGTAAAGAAAGACAAAGAAAAAAAAAGAAAATTATGTGTATTTGCATAAATTCAAGTACAAGTAAAGACATGCAGATTTTAAGTTTCCAGTATATTAGTGTTATTATATTTTAAATATGTTGCAGGTATTATTCATAGTACGATTCATGACTTTATTTTGTATTGGCTCTCCCAAATGACAAGTGTATGAATAAAATGGACTTTGCTTCGAACAATATATTTTCGAACTATAAAATTAAATAGTTTATATAACATGTCCACCTTTTTCATAATAAATAGAAGCAGCTGGAGATAATAATGATGACATGGTATGACATTTCTTAGTGAAATCCTACCGAGAATTTAAAATTCTTACTCCCATTTCCGTATTATCTCCAGATAGTTCAAGGAGTTTCGAAGACGGCTGAAGTTGCTGTCAGATAAAGTCCACTCAAGTAACAGTAACAACTCCTAAGTACGGTACTATGACTTAAGCATAGTACTATATTAAGGAGGACGTTACATTTATGACTTAACTTTGATGAGAAAAGTCAAGAGAATGCTTAATCGAGATTAGATAATCTCTAATTAAACAAGTCAAACCCTTAAATAGCTTAATTAAGCACTAATCATCGTTAATTAGCTTAATCGAGTTTAATTAAGGATAATTGAACTTAATTGCAAGATTAATTTTTGTTAATCATGTACTTGTGTGTTAATCACTAATCCTTACTTAATCATGTTAATTAAGTTGCAAGAGCACTTAATCATATGATTAAATTCAAATTTAGTCAACTAGATAATAAAGCAAAGATGATGTCACTAAAGCATAAAGCATTAGACAAGAGTGTTTTATGTAAGAGTAAGTACTTGATTTATTCCTCCATCATCCAATTTGTCTCCCTAAATTTTAATTAACACAAAATGAAGCAAAAATATCTCCCCCCACCCACTTGAAGTTCACGGCTACAGCAACAACAACACACACACACACACACACTCTCATTTTGATTTTGTATCATCGTATTCTCTCCCTTAAACTCAAACTCTCCAACCTCTCTCTACATTTTCTCTTCTTCTTCTTCATCTTCTTCATCATTTTCCACCTCCATAACCAAACTTTCTTCACCAAACCCTTCAAAGACCACATCTTTTTTGGAGACAAGATCTACACACTACAAGCTTCATTTTCACAAGATCTTAAGAGCTCTCCCCTTCATTCAAAATTGCTACCATCACCCACCAAGAAGGAGTCTTCATCTTTTTCTTCTCTTGCTAGGACACCACTTTTCACTCTAGGTAGTGATCTCTACTTTTTTCTTTTGTTATTCAAGAAGCTTGAAGTTTGGCTCTCACCATGGCCAAGATCTTTAAGTGAGAACTTGAGAAAGTTTCCTTTTTTAGAAAAAAGTTTGCTTCTTGAACTTTGTTCATGGGTGTTCATGTGGATGTCTTGAGTTTTCTTCATGAATGCCCTAAAAGTTTTCTATTTTTAGCAAAATATGTTCTTGATCTTGTTCATGAGTTGTTCTTGTTTATTGAAAGTTTCTCTTTTTGAAATGTTTTAAAGTTTCCATTTTTCTTTCTTGATGCATGAGTTCATGATGATTCTTGGTGGTTTTGGTTTAAAGTTGATTTCTTTCCTTTTTATGAACTTAAGATTGAAAACGTTCTCATCTTTACATCTTTCTTATGATTTTGATAAGACTATGAAGATTCCAAAAGTATAAAGCTTTAAAAGTTTACTTCTTGAGGCATAGAAAGTAGCGCTATTTTTTGGGTGTCACAAGGTTTCATTTTGTTCTTCTTGAAGACAAGAATATGTGTAAAAGTCTAAACCTTTTTGAACATGAAGCTTTTTAAGTCATAAAAAATGAGAACTTGTCACTTTATGTCTTAAAGATTGAATCTTGATGACAGGACCTTTCATAAAGTTTCAAACTTTAATAAAAAATGTAACTTTTAAGTCATAAAGATGTAGATTTGCACTCTAATCTTGTAAAGGTTAAATCTTGAAATGGAAGTGTTGACTAAAGTTCTAGTCTTGCTTCAAGAAAGAATCTTTTAGACTTTAAGACAACTTTAAATCATAAAGTTGGAATCTTGATGGTCTTATAATGATTAAAAGTGTCAACTTTCTTAAAGAATAATACTTTTTAGTCATAAAGCTAGCACCTTGTAGTATTTTCCTTATAAAAGTTGAATTTTTAAGACAAGGATATAATTTTAGAGACTCATACTTTTATCAAGAATCAAACTTTATAATCACTTTCATAAAGTATGCAACTTTATAATTATAAGGGTGAAATTTTGCTACTCTACTTAGTAAAGTTTGAATCTTGTAACTTGTTGAAAATAAAAACCCTCTTGATGATTGGTGAACATGGTGTTGTTGGGTTCATAAGTGTGGTTATGCATGGTCATGACCCAAGGGACTAGAGGGATCTCGAAATCCTTTGGGAACAAAAGTATGATTAGGGCCTCTGAGAATACCATGAACCTAGGAATCATTAAGTGCACTATCTCAAGATAAGAAAAGGAAATAATTACTTAACTTAATTGACTCGAACAAAGTGTTCCACAAGATATGTACCTAAGTAAAGAGTAACTTCAGTCAAGCATTGAGTAACTAAAAGACTATACACACATTTGTTTTAACTATGTGATTCTCTCATAAGTAAACATGGGAAATCATATGAAGGCTCATAAGTCTTTTCACAAAGAATAACACAACTATAAACACCCTTTAGGGTATGAATGAATGATGCCATTAGGCATGATGCATGACAAGTTTGATTGAGCATTGTCTCATGGTTGAACGATTGATATGATGATACGAGAATGGATATAGTTGATTGTTAGTTGAAATTTCATGATTGGCATTTTGGGGAAGCTCCGGTCTAGCCGTCATGTTGCTAGATTTTCGTCAAAATTATGAACTTAGTTATACTATTGCATGTTCACATGTGTCTTGTTAATGATTGTAATGCATGTTAAGATGTGGTCATAACAAAAGAAAAGAAAGAATACGATATGACCTTTCAATCACTTTTTAAGGGAAGTGAGAGACGGTGATCCACAAAGACTCAAGGAACCTCTATGAGGGAGGCAAGGGTGATATGGAGGACCTTCCAACTTAATGGCAATCAATATTAGCTTAGTTTGATTTGGTTTAGTACTACGTGACGATGGTCACAGAATGAGCTCATGTCCAAAAGCAGTCTATTTCAAAGGAAAAGTAAAGAATGTTAAGCATGTGCTAAATATGAAAGTAAAGTTAAACAAAGACTCTGATCTAGACTAAGAAGTTACATGAATGTATATGCATCTTCATTCTCTCATTTGTATGGTCATGAATGTTTATACTATGCTCTCACAAGTATATGCTCTTATATTGTAGCTTTGAGTTTCTTTATATTATGTTTAGGTGAGGAAGATTAAAAGAAACCCACTTCGGGAACCTATGTTTTCAAACCTATGCATCTTTATTCTCTCATTTGTATGGTCATGAATGCATGTTCACCATTTTCATAATTAAACCCAAAGTGGCTGGGATGATGACGATGACAAATTAATGGTCCAATCGAGATCCTACTAAGAAATATTGTATTTCTCACTTCTACATTTCTGTGTCGTCTTCAGACGGAGTTGATGGCGTCCTTGGCAGCACTTCTAATGATACCTAACTAGATAAAACGAGGAGCTACCATGTTTCTTCACCTAGCTAAGGAAGATCGAAAGAGTAGCATAGTGTTTTCACTTTCTTAAGAGCCCTAGTTGGGCAGTTTATGTGTAATTAAGAACATGTGGGAAGTCATGTTACTTAATTTGACCTATTACATATGTGATAATTATTAAGTGTAATGATGACTCTTGATTATCTATGATTACATTATTGGCTTAAGGTCTTGTGTTATGTTATTTCAATTTTGTCATGCGTCCTTCTAGCAACTCCGTGATATGAGGAATAACATCCATATGTATGCGAGTAAGTAAGCACTTAAAGGCTCAGTTTTCAATCATAAAGGATTTACAAGAGAAAAATTTTACAAGCTATTTTCATATGTTACACTAATTTCAACTATAAGAACTTCCGCTAGTTAAGAGTAACAACTACTAATGCCGTAAAATGACTTAAGCATAGTCTACAATTGCACCAATTGCACAATCTTGTTATGGAGCTATTTGATATTTTTGTCTACAATATGTGCCGGAGGTATTTGGAAGGTCATATGATCTTTTAATTTTATGGACTCAGGTTCTAAAAAGTGACTAGGATCAACATGATACTTTCTAAGTTATGACACATGAAAAAGGTCATGAAGGTGAGACATATGTGGGGGCAAGGCAACTCGATATACTACTAGCCCGATCTGTTTTAGAATTTGAAAAGGACCATGAATCAAGGGCTCAACTTCTTGATTTTAATGACTCTGCCTATCCTAGTTGTGGGTGTGATCTTTAGGAATACATGGTCTCTTTCTTGAAATTCCAACGGCTTCCTTCTTGTGTCCGCATTGCTTTTCTGACGACTCTGGGCTATGAGTGTCATACTTTGGATCTTGTTTATTTGTTTTATGGTTTGTCTGACTAGATTCAGTCCTAACAAGCTTTTTTCCCCCGATTCATACCAACACATGAAGATTGACACTTCCGTCCATATAAAGCTTCATAGGGACCCATGCCGATACTAACATAATAACTGCTGTTGCATGCAAACTCCGCTAGCAGTAAATACCGATCCCAATTTTGTCGTTGGTCCATTATGTACACTAGTAACATGTCTTCCAAGGTTTGAATAGTTTTTTCCATCTGCCCTTCTATTTGTAGATGGTAAGCAGTTTTCATACCAAATGCTTTTTTAAATGCCCTCCAAAACTGTGAGATAAATCTTGGGTCTTAATCTAAGATAATGGTTGAAGGGGTTCCGTGCAACCGCACAATCTCCTGAACGTACAGCTAAGCTAGCTTCGTAATTGGCTCGGAAAAGTAAAAAGTAAAGTCTACCCACTATAGCCCATATGGCATCATACCCAGCGGACGTCCTTGGTAGCCCCATTATAAAATCCATTAAGATGCTTTTCCATTTCCATTCAAGAATTTCTACGGGCTATAATGCGTCAAATGGCTTCTGTGCTTAATCTTTATGTTTTGATAAACTAAGCATTTGTTTACAAAGTTTGCTACATCTAACTTCATACTTGGCCACCAAAACATTCTCTTAAGATCTTGATACATTTTGTTGATTCTAGGATGCACAGTGAATTCACTCTTATGGTCTTCTTTTAAAATTCTATTTCGAAGACTATCTCCCTTCGGTACACATATTCTTCCCTGATGTCACCATATTCCTTCTTTATCTTGAGTAAATCCCCAATGTCCCGGATTGCACCAAGGTTAAAGTATGATGGAATTCAGTATCCTGCTGCTGTGCATATTGAATTTGCTCTTTGAAACTACTAGTTATTTGATTTGACTTAACTGAATAGTCTAGAGAGTTATAGAGATTCCCAAGGTCTCGGAAACTTTCTGTAAGCTCTGCCTCTTCGATCATCATCCAAGCTATATTCAGAGATTTTCTGCTTAGGGCATCTGCCACTACGTTAGCCTTCCCAGGGTAGTATTTTAGTTCAAACTCGTAGTCTTTGAGGAATTCCATCCACCTTCGCTACCTTATATTTAATTCTTTCTGATCAAAGAGGTATTTCAAACTTTTATGATCTGATAGCACCTCAAACTTTACTCCATAAAGATAATGTCTCTATATCTTTTGAGATAAATACCACAACTACTAATTCGAGGTCATGAGTTCGATAATTTGTCTCATGAGGTTTCAACTGTCTCAAGGCATACGCCAGCGCATTTATGTTCTGTATCAACACACACCCTAATCCTTTTTTGGATGCATCGCAATAAACCTCAAACGATCCATAAGGATCTGGTAATGTTAGCATTGGTGCTATAGTTAACTTCTCTTTAGTTCCTGAAAGCTCCATTCACAATCTGATGTCCACTCAAATGAAGCGTTCTTCTTGGCTAACTTCATCAGGGGTAGGCCTATTTGGGAGAAATCTTTAACAAATCGTCTTTAATATCCGGCCAAACCTAGAAAGCTTCTAACTTCTATGACAGTAGTAAGTTGTTTACAATCTATAACTGCCTCCACCTTACTATGATCAATAGAAATTTCCCCCTGAGATACTACATGTCCTAGGAATTTGACCTCCTTCATCCAAAATTCCCTCAGAATATGTAGCACCAGCCTCAAGTGTTCTATGTGCTCTCTTTCAGTTTTTGAATAGATGAGTGTATCATCAGTAAAGACCACCATGAACTTGTCCAAATACGGTCAAAAAATTCTATTCATATAATCCATAAATACTACTGGAACATTTGTCAATCCAAATAACATCATAATATATTCATAGTGTCCGTAATGAGTTCGAAAGGTCATCTTAGGATTGTCCTCATCTTGAACACAAATTTGATGATACCCTGATTGCAAGTTAATTTTTGAGAATACTGTTGTCCCTTGCAGTTGGTTCATAAGGTCATCTATCCTCGACAAAGGATACTTATTCTTAATCATGACCTTGTCTAGTTGGTGATAGTTTACACACAACCACATGCCTCCATTTTTCTTCTTAACCAACAAGATAGGAGCTCCCCACAGCGATGCACTTGGCCTAATGAACCATTTTTCCAAAAGTACTTCAATCTGCTTCATAAGTTCAGTTAATTCCAAGGGTGATATCCTATACGGAGCTATAGAGATTAGTTCCGTTCCCTATACCAACTCAATAGAAAACTCGATTTCCCTTTTTGGGGGAAACTCGAGAATATCTTCTGGGAGTACATCAGGATATTCTCGAACAACTGGAATCTCGTTCAACATCTGATCAATTTCTGCCACACCAATTGACAAGAGAACATATCCTTACTTTTCCTCCCCATAATAGTTTACCGACAAGGAGCTTAAGTAGAGATTTACAAGGGTTATAGGTGTAGAAGATGGAGCAGAAGGAAACATAACGATTTTATCAGAATAATTTAGCATGACTTGATTGGCAAAAAGCTAATCCATGCCTAGAATTATATCAAGCCCAGACAGCGGAAGACAAATCAAATTAGCCGCAAAGGTTTTGCCTTCAATTTAGAAGGGAAGGTTCATATAAACATGGCTAGTTCTAATAGGTATATTTATAGGATTGGAAACTTGCAAGTCATAAAGCAACTCAAAAATAGGTAATCATAAGGTAGTCACACAACCATAGGAAATAAATGAGTGTGTGGCCCCTGTATCATATAATATAATTAAATTCCTACTGTTCACTTCACACATACCTTAAATTAAATCCTTGAATTTAGCAACTTCCACTGTATCCATAGTGAAAACTCTTCCTTGGTGCTGTGGCTTAGGTGTAGGCTACGGATTTCGGGTAGAGTACTCATAGATTTTATGGCCTAGCTTACCACAACCAAAACAAACACTCTACCCTACTAGACATGGTCAATCGCCATGGTTCTTCCTGCACTGTGAACAAGGTTGTTTTACAAAAGTCTTCTAGGGTTGTTTTCCCTTGTTGCCCGTTGGCCGAAACTTCTTCTATTATGGAAAGTTAGTTCTAAACCTTAGGCCTTATGGTGCCAATCCTTTCTTAAAGTTGCTATGCTAGACTTGGCTACTGTTGGTTTTTTATTACAATCCTCTACAAGCCAGCACTTATTCACCAAAGTAGCAAAATCTCTGATTTCCCTAGGCCTTATTGCCGAAAGGATATCTTCTCTTAACCTACCTTCGAACTTCACACACTTCCAGACCTCATTTGGATTCTGCTGGTAGATTGTAAAGAATTTAGAAAGCTCCTTAAACTTGGCTATATATTTTGACACACTACGGTCCCCTTGCTATAGTTACAGAAATTTCATTTCTTTAGCGTTCTGAACTGACATAGGAAAGTACTTTTGGTAGAAGACTTGTTTAAACATGTCCTAGGTGATATTTGTTTGGGAATCCTCTAACAATCTCTTCACACCATCCCACTAGAATTCAACGTTTGCTTCTAGCATATAAATAGCAAAGGCTACCTTTTAGTCATCAGTACATGCCAAAATAAAGAAAACCTTTTCCATTGCCTTGATCTACTCCTCAGCTTTATCCAGATCAAAAGTTCCCCTGAAGCTAGACGGATTTGTCTTCCAAAACTTTACAAATTTCTGATATACCAAATCGACCTCTAGCCCATTTGGATTCCCTCATTGACCTACTTTCGGTTGTCTCCCTAGTTGGTGTATCATCTAGTGGGCTACCATGACTTGTTCTCTCATCGCTTATGCTAATTCCCGCAGTATGCCCATGAGGTCAGCGAGGTCTTCGAGAGCTGGTTGGGCTCGAGACCTACCACGCCTACTAGAAGCCATCAAGTTTTGAACACAAAACAAAAGTTATTGAGTTGATCAGGCTCAACATTAAGTTTAGTGTGTTAGTAATCAGCAACTCACTTAGTCGGCAATCATACACACATATCCCTATGTCTTAGCTAAACATATAGGATTCAACGCATGGATATAACTAAAAGATCCAAAGTGTGCACGAAGCATAGTCAGTCTAATTCTCAGGCCTTGGCTACTCGGATACAAAAAATGTAACACCCTAATCAATATAATACTATGCTTAAGTCATAACATTACACGAGATAGTTTGTTACGTAATACCAATTTTAACTTAACTTTACCTTTGGGTTATTAATTTAGCGGAATATAAATTTTTATTTTTATTTTTTTGTCTTGACAGTGAATGATCGGTTCTAATTCATTTATATGATATGTACTATTCAGGCGAGTTACGACATAAAAGAAAGTAAGGATATAAATAAAAATAATATTTTACCACAATACATCCAATATCTATATAAACATCGTCTCATGTATTCACATATATAAAAGTGTTGGACACATCATGTTGGACCGTACACAAAAGAACTAGGCCCATATCAGTTAAAAGCATCTTTACAATGGTCCTCAAAAGGACATTTCATCTAATATGAGTACATGATAAACACCAAAAACTACAACCAAAAGAAACCATGCCTGAGGCCAAGGTCATAGTAGACTCCAAAAGAGGGCCACTCTATACAACTGTTGGCTCTAAGGTCTTGTGAGCTCCATAAACAGACTTTGAAGAAAGCGTTTGGCATGTATGTCGAAGTCCGCGGGTGCATAGTTATCATCGGGGGCTGATCACGATGAAGAGGAGGTGGAATCCATCATTTCTAATGGATCACTCTCAGAAGCATCTAGCTATGTAGGAGGAGGTGGAGCAACAAGTGGATGAGATTGGTGAGGAGGTACATGATTAAGGTGAGCCATATACAATGGAACTCCAAGAAATGAAGCGATTGGGTCAAAGAGAAGGCCAAAGAGAGGTGCAGCAAAAGCCCACTGAAAGAATACATATAGACGAACACTAAAGTTAGCTGTCTGGCATAAGGAATCTAGCACAGGATCGTATTGCCATTACCATTCCAACACTTCAGCAAAGAAAATGATTGCCGCCATCACCGTCATCTGAGAATGATGCGGACGTATAATAGAATGAGAATTTAGAAAATTCTCAGTAGGCCTCTCTATCTAGTCTACATTGACATTGCAATCATTCTCAGTTGCTTCAATTTAGTTTAATTAAGTAAAAGTGTGGTCAGTAAAGTAAATACTAACGATAAAATTTTTTGGACGTTACACTAGCCCAAGTAAATGGAATTCATATAGTCTTTATGGGTTATGAAATCATGACTAATCCACCTTGGAGAGCATGAATGTCCGCATGTATATCATATTACATGCATAAGTTCTACCGGAATTTCGGCAACATAATGGATCAAGTTCACTTTCCATGAATAGTGCCATTTTATCAGATAGTTAGTCGCAATATTAGAACCAATCAAATGCACCAACCATTTAGCATTTACATTGGTTTGCACATTCAAAGTTCATTTAAGCTCATACAGGCATTAAGACAATTCTGTACATAATACTCAATTCTGCCCTATTTTGTTATTTATGCCAAAAGTTCTATTTAGCCTAATTAAACCTAAATTTTTTATATGTTGAAGCATTGTTCATCTAGTTTTTATCCTTGTTAGTCCCACTAAATTTTGATAAGTATAACTCAAGTTATTGGAGGTTAACCTAGGTCTGCCTTGTTGCTAGGCAGAATAAAGCATTGAAAAGTAAAATTCACTAAAAATAGAAATCTGATTGGATTTATAAAAAACCTATGTCATTTTAAATTGACTAAACTAAATTTCATTTGCAATAAGTTTCATTTCATTTGAGTAGACAGAGCTTAAGTTATGAGCTCTTGAAGTTTGATAATATTATCTGCCCTTTTTTAGCCTAGTCAAGACGTAGGGTAACTTTGGTGAATTATTAGAGAGAATAGGGAATGAATCAAACTCTAAAATTTTTATGGCATGTTATGTGTTAGTTTCCTAAAAAAATTTGTTGCACTCCAATTGAAGTTGTATAGGGCGAGTTATGCCCTACACAACTCAGTCTAGTCAGGACTAGAGGCAGAAATCTGGGGTTAGCTTCAAAAATTCATTTTCCACTCACTATAGACCCAATGGCTTTATAATTTATATGGTTGGAAATCTATAAATGTCTAGTTCCAAATAAAATTTGCTTTATCAAATTATGATGTTTTTTGGTGAAACTGTATGCCTCATAGTATGGATAGTCTCAGGGTTTTCCAATTCAATCCATTCTAGTTGGTTCCTTTTTTATTTTCCTCTAAAGATTCAACCCCAAACCCAATATATGCATACTAATCTAGCCATAAAACATCATATAAGCTCAATATATCTTCATATAAGTGAGTGGAGAAAAATTTAGAGACAACCAATAAATCATCAAATTAAGCAAAGACATTGAATCTTACCTTAAACTGGGATTTGAGCTAGTAAATGAAGATCTTGATTGCAAGGAATTTGTAATGGAGATGGAGAATAGGATAAGAGAATGAAATGAAACACAAAATAAGGGAGGAGTTAGTTTATACTAACTGAGAATTGCAAAGGAGAAAATGGGAATTTTATGAATTTGAGCCATAATAAAGAAAATGACTCACTTGATGTTAATTGGTGGATGTTTGGCTTGAATGCAATTTGGTGAATCTCCTCATGTTTGTGGATGATGAGGCACCATGTTTAGGGGTTAAGTGGTTGAATCTTGGTTACTCTACTTAGTCTTTAACAATATAATCTCTACTAACCTGGTTCTTGTGGTATGCGACACCAAAATTATTCGGTTTTTCTTAAATTAGAAGGAAATTGCTAATGATTTTCTAAATTTCTCTACACCGCAACATAAAAATTCTTCTAATTCTAACATCTATAATTTAACCTTAATTACTCTTATTTGTCTAATGCCATGGAAAAAAATAATTAAAAGTGCTAATTGGATGCACTGTAAAAGCGGTATGTTACATGATGGCTCTTCTACGATCCCACATCCTCATCTTGTTTTTGAAGATGTCAAGGGGGAAAGAGATTGAAGAAAATCTTGAGCTGAGGGGGAGCACCTTTTTAGGCCTTTTAGGGCTAGTTAGGATATATTCTGCTACTGCATATCACTCATACTAGAAGCTTGAGTTGAGGGTGAACACTTTTTTAGGCTTTTTAGGGGGAGTTAGGATATATTCTGCTACTGCATATCACTCATACTAGAATTAGGACTTCATTTTTTAGTATTTTAGGAACATTATTTTAGTGTTCAAGTAATCATTCTAAAACAATTTATATCAGTATATATTACTTTAGGTTTGCTACATTATTTGCTAAATGCTTTGATATAAATTCATTAAATCTTATGCAATGATATCCTATGCTCTATTACCTCATCCATATATATCCTATGTTCTATTACCTCGTCCATATTTGTATATTATTACTCGGATATCATATCATTTGTTTATAATGATTCTGAGCTGATAACCTTAATTCTTGGATCATATAATCCGTGTAGTTATTTTGCCTCTGTTAGATTATGAAATTTGTTTTGATTAACTATAAACTGTATGCATGACTATTTAAGGTTTCTTACAACTGATACTTAAACAATCTACTCTATTTTTTATCTAAGTTTCAACTTAAAATTCTCTATCCTCACTTTGATACTTTATGCTTATATCTTTTAAGAGAATTTCATAGCAAAAGTTGTGGCTTTATCAGTCTTTGTAATTTTAATGTGACTTTTGTTTGAGAAAAGCACAAAGCATTCTTGCTCAAAAAGAATTTTATAAAATTCACTTTGGTTGATTCTAATTACTACTGAAGTCTCTAAAAGTCATGTCTATTTCCTATTCACTTCAGAAAGCAATTTATTTCAAACAACAAATCGTTTTCCTTTGAAATGAATTTTGTTAACAAAAGCTTTTCTTGAATGTTGATTTGCCATCATAAAAAAAGGGGAGATTGTAAGCTCCAATGCCCTCTGAAACCATCTCATAACTTAAGACATTTCAAGCCTTATGGTTTTGATGAATACCAAATCAAGCTTTAAGTAAATCTTTTGTCTATGAACGATTTGTTTGAGTTAAACATACTCTTTCGTGAGCAAAATCATTTATTTAGAGCTTAAATAAGTTTTAGAACCAAACAAGCATATTAATCCATTGTATCTCTCTTGAATATACTTATATTGAAATAGACGCTTTGTTGTTTTTATGATTTCTCACTTAAGAAGTAGACAAAAGTTCAAAAGAATAAGATCATCGCATAAGAAAAGAATATGCACCTTGAGAAAAGATCACTGTTCATTTAGAAGGATGACTTCATCCAAAAGGGCAATCATTAGAAATATTCTTCTCATGAAATCCTTTACCTTCAAAGCTTCTTTTACACAATTCTTTGATGTATTCAAAAAGTCAAATATGATTTGACAAGATGCAAAGGAAGCGCTGACAAGTTTGAAAAGTGGGTGAACACTTCAACGACTATTTTTCCTCTTCTGTGACATTTCCACTTGTTGAGGACGAAAACTGCATTTTCTCTTTCGAGTCGTAGACCAGTGGATCAAAAAGGTACAAGGCTTAAGATCAACAAGCTTCAACGGTCATATCCTAAAATCTATATAAAGCTAGACATCAAGTAAGAAAGTGTTACACTATTTGAATATTCACTACACAAAAAGTTTTCATCTTTTAACCTTCTCAACTTTCAAAGTCTCCAAAAAGTTGCATATTGTAACTTTTGTTTGATAATATTCTCATATTGAGAATTTCGAGATGTCACACACACTATAAATTATTAATCATTCTCTGAGAAGAGATTTAGTATGAGTTTTTCAAACACAAACCAACATATCAACTTCTTGTAACTAGATCCGATAGCGGTGAGTATGAGCTTAGAGAGGCTAAGAAAAAATACTATTCATTTAGCTTGAAGAGGCTAGAAAAAATATTACTTGGTTGTAAAAGCTTGGAGAGCCTTAAGAAAGACTACTCAGTTGTAAAAACTTGGAGAGACTAGGACAAAGAACACTCATGGTATAAAATTCCCAACAAAGTGTTGGGAACTGGACGTAGGTATTTGGTTAGTCGAACCAGTATAAATGCTGCTGTGTAATCTCACTGTCCCTTCTATTTTATTAACTATATTCATTTAGCATATAACTCTGTGTGTTTATTATAATCTTGCTAAACTATAGTTTTGAACATAAAACAAGTTGTATTACTAAGTAAATCGCTTCTGCATTCCAAGTCCTGCACTTGAGAAAGTTGTTTTATTAAAGTTTCAGGTATAAAATTTTTTATCTAAAACACGATTCAACTCCCCTTCTCATGCTACCATCTCCAACAACCACCACCTCGGAGGAGTCATCTTCACCTTCTTTCTCTCCTTCAAGAAGACACCAAACACACCACTAGGTAGTGATATTTTACTTTTTCTTTTTGTTTCTCAAGAAAGCTTAAAGCTTTGGCTCTCACCATAGCCAAGAGCTTCAAGTGAGAACTTGAGAAAAACTACATGCTCTTCTTGAGAAAATTTCCTATTTTTTCTAGAAAAAGTTTGCTTCTTGAACCTTGTTCATGAGATCTTATGTGTTTATATCAAAATTCTTTTCTTGAATGCTCTAAAAGCTTTCATTTTTCCTTTATGATGCATGTGTTCTTGGTGTTCTTGTGAGTTGTCGGAAAGAAAAGTACTTTCTTGAAAATGTCTTGCTTAAAGTTTGCATCTTTTAGTATGAAGAGTTTATGATTGAAAAGATTCTCTTGTTACATCTTCACTATGATTTTCATGTGACCAAGAACATTCTAAAGAAAAAAAATTTAAAAAGTTTGCTCCTTGAAGTCCAAAAAGTGACGTAAATGGCATATACTCCCTTAAAGGTTCATTTTGTTTTTCTTGAAGACAAGAATAGCAATAAAAGTCTAACCTTTCTTAAGATATAAAGCTTTTTAGTTACAAAAGTAAGAACTTGACACTTTATGTTACAAAGATTGAATCTTGAAGATAAGATATTGCATAAAGTTTTAAACTTTCATCAAGATGAAACTTTTTAGTTATAAAAATGAAAACTTGCAACTTTATTTTGTAAAGGTTGAACCTTGAGGATAAAATATTCAGTAAAGTTTCAAACTTTCTTCAAGAATGAATCTTTTAAATCCTATGAGTGAAATCCTGTAACTTTAATAAATTTTCTTAATCATAAAGGTGAAATCTTGCAATTTTATTTAATAAAGTTTGAATCTTGTAACTTTGTTTGTAATAAAAATTACTCCTTGACGATGGTGAGCACATGGTGTTGTTAAGTTCATGAGTTTGGTTATGCGTTTCCATGACTCAAGGGACTAGAGGGATCTTGAAATACTTTAGAAACGAAAGTATAATTAAGGCCTTTAATCAATACTATGAACCTAGGAATCACTAGTGTACCATCTCAAGAGAAAACCCATAATCAAAGTATAACTTCACTCAAGAATTAAGTGGCTAAAAGCTTATAGCACATTTATTTTACTCTCATGAGTAAACATGAGAAATGATATGATGATTTATAAGACTTATCACAAAAGAAAAATGCAACCATGGCTACCCTTTTTAGGTATGAGTGTGTGATGCTATTAAGCATGATGTTGGTAAGTTGATTGAGTATTGACTCATGATTGAATGATTGTGGACACATGATATAATGATATAGATTGAATAGATTAGTTGTTGGTTTAATTTTTTCCTACTTGGTAAATTTTGGGGAAGCTCTAGTCTAGCCGTTATCCTACCGAATTTTCATCAAAATTTTGGACTTAGACATATCCATTGCATACCTAGTTATATCTTGTCTATGACCATGATGTAATATAAGAAATGAAATAATTGGATGTGATCCTTCAAAAGGGAAGGTGATACACAAAGACAAGATAAGTAAGTATGATTTTTCAAAAGGGAAGATGATTTATTACAAGACCCTTCTACTTTGGAAGTATGGGGCCCAAACCTCTCCAATTTTAGAGGAACCCTTGTTAGCTTAGTTTGGTTTTAGATTAGTACTACATGACAACAGTCATGGAATGAGCTCATGTCCAATAACAGTTTATTCCAAGGGTACATAAAATAAAGAATGTTAAACATATGCTAAGTATAAAAGTAAAGTTAAGGAAAAACTCTGGTCAAGTTCATGAAGTTATATGAATATGCATGCATCTTCATTCTCTCACATACATGGCCTTGAGTGTCTATATTATGCATTTGTATATATATCCTTACCTTATTACCTCATGACACTTTACTTTATGTTTATATGATTAAAATTTAAAAAAAAACCCGTTTCGGGAACTTATGTTTTTCAAACCACTAAAATGGAACCTATGCATGTTCACTATTTTCTTAATTAAACCCAAAATGGCTGGGATGACAACAATGACACATTAACTATCTAGTCTGGATCCTACTTCGAAATCTTGTATTTCTCACTCCCATGTTCTATGTCATCTTGAAAGGATATCATCATCAAGGAGCATGGTCATCTATGTTGAGTTTTCGGCTTGGCATTGGCACTTTGACCCAATGCTGAATGCCTCTGTGATGACTATTAGAGCAACGATGAAGGTCAACATATCTCACAACCATCAGTTTTGTGCACCTGTCATGAGCCCGTTCTTCTGCCTCCATGAGCTATTTGATGATGTCACCTTGCATGATATACATCCACTTTTCCACCCACCAATGTACCCCACCGATGAAGAGTCTGACTCCAACACTTGCTTGACCCTGACCTACTCTATTTATTCTGATCCTTTGGAGCCATACTACCCTTTTGTGATTCACTTGACCTCGAATTCCTCTTTTTCTTCTTCTGCAGGCCAAGCACCACCCCTTGTCCATGGATGTGGGTTCATTCGCACCTGTGTCGTACCTTATAGGCGTGGGCGTGCACATGGAGAAGGATGCGGAGATGATGCACTTGGTGGCTTTGAGAATGGACACATTCCATTTTGACGATGATTTGGATAGCATTTGCTAAGCTGGATGTGATGATAGCTTTTTTTGTTGGTAGTTATAGGGTTATAATTTTTATGGCATGTATGGGTGGTAGAGGTTTATTATGTATTTCTTTTATGTTGTATATAGTTAAGGATGTTTTGTAGAGCTGATAGTAGATATCGACCTCATGGTTATTTATGTAGAATATGTTATGCTTATTATATATATATATATATATATATATATATATATATATATATATATATATATATATATATATATAAGTATGATGGTTGTGGATTAATTCAGATGATTGTTCTCTATCTTGCTTTTATTTATTTAACGCACTATGAGTTTGTAAATATTGACACTTGATTTTTATATGTTCACAATGCGCTCTTGGCTCTTGTTTTTGAAAAAGATTTATTCCGCTATTGTTCGAAAAAAATTTACCCCTATTTTCGATATTAAGTAATTTCATAGCAAATTAATTTCCGCAAGTAAAAGTAACAACTAGTAATTTCCATAATACAACTTAAGTGTAGTACGGGGTTATTTGGGTGTTATATTTTGGTACCAAAGTAGTTTATCCTTGAAGAGCTTGGGAATGGACTAACTATGCTTCTAAGCATATGCATTAATTAAGTCATGCTTTGAGTCTTGTCTGTGAAATGGGACATAGGGATTAGATATGCATGATGGGCCACTCTGAATGTAGTTAGTTGCTAGTGAACTCAGCATAAATGTTGAGTCTAATCAATTCAATGTCTTCTAATTTGTGTACTAGGAACTAATGGCATCAAGGAGGTGTGGTAGGCCCCGCAATGAGTCAAAAGGTCCTAAAGAAGTTATGGGGATGCTCCATGAGGGATCGGGCTATTGCTACTTACCATATGATGGAGCAGATGGAACAAAGGAATGAGGAAAATTCAAAAAGGCATAATGGGGGAGTCAACGTAGACCTAGAATATCTCAAGTTTGCCGATTCCATGAGGGCAAATCTGCAAGGTTCCGAGGAGCATAAAATCTCAACTGAGCTAATGAATGGATTAAAGCCATTGAGAAGATTTTTACGGTGTTGGCCTGCACTGAGGAGTAAAAGAAAGCCTTTACCACCTATGTACTGAATGCAAAAGTAGAGTTTTGGTGCGTAAGTACCAAGAAACTGTTAGAAGGCACCCAAACCTTCATTACTTGGGAAATTTTCAAGATGTATTTTTGTAAGAAGTACTTTCTTGCTTCCGTGAAGATTGCAAAGGAGCTGGAGTTCTCGAGTTTGCAATAAGGGACCATGAATGTTGTTGAGTATACTGCTAAGTTCGAGGAATTATGCAAGTTCTCGACGATTTACCAAAGGAACCTGGATGAGCAATGGAAGTGTGTCAAGTTTGAAGGAGGACTGCGGGAGAACATCCTGATGTCAATAAGACCTATGGAGATTCGTGACTATGCTGCACTAGTCAACAAGTGCCGTTTGGTGGAGGACTACAACCGTAAGTTGGCTATGGCAAATTCTAAGGCATACAAGAAGAAGTTGGCACCACATGGGTAGAAATTCAAGCATCCACCCCCAAAGAACCCTTTTCAAGGTAGAGGCTTTAGGGATAAGTAACCCCATAAGCCTACTGGAAATCCACCAAAGCTCGTGAATGGTCAAGCTTGCTATAACACCCTCCAAACATAGAAGCCATACTCGAGTCACGGAGTTATATCTAGAGGTTGTCATAGTTATTGTAAAAGGCTTTGAAATAAGAATATATAATATATGGTCCTTTAAAATTCATACATCTCTACTAAATACAAATATTCATATTCAAGTGTTTTCTAAATATACATATAATTCAAAAGATAAGTTGGAAAACTTCACTAATATAATATCTGGAATAGGTATAAGTTGCTAAATATGCATATGCTAATGCATATCCTTAACTTATGCAAGTGCACTTGACTTTTTTTATCTCTTTCTTTCACTTACAACTTTGCTCTTCTATACTTGGTCCCCTGGAGGTGAATAGCCTCTTTCACCTCTAGGTAATAGCCTGCTTTTCAAGATCAAGCTCGTTTCTATACAGGATTACCGGGTTTACTTTCCCTAACTCTGCCACCGGTCTATTCCCCTTAAATCTGGTCAAGGGCTGGCCTAAGCCTTAGACAGTACCGCCCTAGCCCACTACAAGGTAGAGGCTCAGTACATCCTTTTACAAGTTTTTATTATCCTTCTTTCTTCTTATACATAACCATGCATGAATATGATAAATACACTTATGCATATAGATATGAGTCCTTGAAACAAAGAAGTCCACCCACCAAAGAATCAAGTCTGGAGTAAAGGATCAATTCAATTTATCATTTGAAATAGCAATCAAAGATATCCGAGTTGGATCGCGAGGAGATCTCCAAGAACATCTGCAACTAGCAAATGGCTTGTCTTTAGTATAAATTGGGAAGAAAGCCAAGCAAGTTACCTATATTGGAGCCTCCTTATAGCCACCCCTAAGAGAGAAATTATGTCAGCTTTTGCAAGATAATTCAGATCTCTTTGAATGGACACTAGCCAACATGCCAGAGATAGACACCGCAATCATATGTCATTGATTGGCTATGGACTCTTACATGAAATTGGTCTCCTAGAAGAAAAGGAGGTTGGGAGTAGAGAGACAGGAGGTAGCTCTTCAAGAAACTAGTAAACACTTGAAGGTAGAGTTCATAAGACAGATTTGTTTTACCGATTGGTCGGCTAACATTGTAATGGTCAAAAAAAAAAAAAACTTGGAGGATGTGTGATAACTTTAGAGATCTAAATAAGGCATGCCTAGAAAATTCCTTTCTACTCCCCAACATTAATAAATTAGTTGACAGTGCATCAGGTTATCAGTATCTGAGCTTCATGGATGCCTATTCAAATTACAATGAAATATAGATGCATCCTAATGATGAAGAAAAAATGACTTTTATAATTGAGCATGGAAATTTTTGTTACAAGGTGATGCCATTTGATTAAAGAATAGTGGAGCAACATATCAATGGATGATGAATAATATTTTTGATGACTTGATTTGGAAGAGCTTGGAAGTATATGTTGATGGCATGGTAGCTGGTAGCAAGTGTCGTAACCTACTCCAAATTATAATTTTAAAATATTTAATTACACTAAATTTGAAGTATAGTGCAACCGAGGTTATCTCACAAGGATGTTGTTTTGATCAAGTTAAGTAACAAGAGGGTCTATGCAAACATGAAGTAAATAAGCTATCAAAAAAATTTAGGTGAAAATAAAAACACTATTTCAAAGAGTTCCTTAGGCATAAGGTGAATCAATCATTAACGCACAATATATCAAATTGGAGTGTAGCTAATTTGAGTTATTAGAGAGACCTCTACTAATAACCCCATAATTCTACCTAGAGAACTCTAGGAATTCAACCAACATATAATTGATTAAATAATTGAGACCTCAACTCTAATTAACCCATATTGAATTCTAGCCCCCCAATTGCATTAGCATAGATTTGAACCCAAACCCAATTTCTAATTCTTTAATTAATCAAGTTCATACCAATTAACCAATTAGTAATCACCCAACTAATTCCACATTCATAAAACCACATATCAATACCATTCAACGTAAGTATACAAATTAAAGAGGGCAAAGAATCAAGAAAACAAACATGATTGAAACTCATGCATAGGGTTTCAAGATTACAATCATAATGCCTTTGGAGTCTCCTTGAACTAGTTTGAAGTCCTACTCCTCCATAGCAATGAAGGTTACAAAATAGAACCCAAAACAAGTATCTTACAAAATGAAAGGAAAAGAAAAGAAAAGAAGAGGTGGGGAGAAGAGAAAAGAGAGAAAAAATGAAAAAATGTTGTGAGGAGAGTCCTCACATCTCTATTTTCTTTCTTCTTATTGTAACACACTCTCTTATATAAGCCATGCTCGAGTCATGGAGTTATATTAAGAGGTTGTCACTGTGCTAAGAAAACTTTAAAAATATGGAAAATATAATATATGGCCCTTCAACTGCACACTTTATTATTGGCTAATGGTTCATAAACTTCGTCGTCTCTGATACATAGAGGATAAAATAATTACAATTAAAAGTACTGGTGACTAACATAATACACCGAACTTGCTTTCGACTGGTCACTAGCTAGCTTCAATAGTCTCTTGGTCTGGTTTGCGTCCGAGTCTTGCTCAGAAACTGTCCCAGTGCTCTGCCTCGTACTTGATTTCCAACTTAGGTGCTGGAATGTTTACGGAAAAGAAAAACATACAAGCAGGCAGTGAGAACCTAAGGTTCTCAGTAGGTAAACTCAAACTATTACTCATACAGTGCCATCATAAACATCCCAGCCGCTTCGATTTATTATGAAAATGTGAGTATATATACGCATGCAGCGGTTCAATTTTAAGTTGAAAACATCTTTCTCGAAGCGGGTTATATTTTAACAACCACTTGCCATATCACATGACAGACATAGAAATACAGATAGTATAATATGCTTCAACAAGGATCATAATAGCATTATGACTTAACTAGATAATTGGATATGTACATATAGATGCTTATACTTGAATGTATGCATGTGCACTTGACTTAATTTATCTCTTCTTTAGCTTGTAGCTTAACCTTGCCATTCTGTACTTGGTCCCCCAGAGGTGAATGGCCTCTCTCACCCCTAGGTGATAGCCTGCTTTTCAGGTCCGAGATTGTACCTATACATGAGTGACGGGTTTACTTTCCCCCACCCTTACACTGGTCTATTTCCCTTAAATCTGGTCGAGGGCTAGCCCAAGTCTTAGACAATACCACTCTGGCCCACGCTAGCTGGGTTTATGCCATGCCTCACGTGGTAGCTTGGTATGTCTTTCTTGCAAGTTCTCATAAATCTTATTCTTCTTTGGACATCATTATACATGCATATGCTACATGTATTCATTCATATACTTCATATTATACTTAAATCATTCTTGCATATATAAATCTTATGAGCATAACATATAAATGTTCATAACAGTCACATAACTCATATATTTCTCATGCATTTAGTGACAGATAACGGAACGAGTCTGCTTCCCCATGAATAGTGCCAGGCAACCAGTACAAATGCACAAACTTGCAACTCAATATGGACCAGCATATATATATATATATATATATATATATATTCATAGCATCATTCATCAATTTCAATTCAAGCACCAATTGCGTTTTCGGTTCATTCTCTCCTGTTCTACCCGAGTTTGGTATACTCCACCTTTATTGTAATTCAACTCATTTGAATCTAATTTTTGGATATGTCATAGCATTTTGTGTCTAGTTTCTAACCTTTTTCGTCCCATCTCATTTTGATTTGTATAACTCAAGATATAAAAATTTTATCTCAGACTGCCCTGTTCTTAGCCAGAATTGGGTTCTTATAAGTAAAAATTCACTAAAAATAGAAACCTAGGTGAAATCATATGAAATTTATATCAAATTAAATCTAACAGAACAAGATTTCAAATGAAATAAGTTTCATGTCATTTTCCTAAGTATATTTTGAATTATGAGTCCTAAAACTTGACCCTACTGGACTACCCTATTCCAGCCCGGGTTATACTTAAGTCAACTTCATTAGTGTACTGGGAACAAATGGCAAGGAATCTAGTTCTGAAATTTTTATGGGATGTTATATTATATGTTAGCTTTCAGATAACTTTAGTTTCACTCAATTTGGAGTTGTATAGGGTGAGTTATACCCTTCTTAACTCATACTGCCCGGGTAAGAATCCAGATTTCTAGGGTAAATTTCAAAAATTCATAACTAATTCAATACTAATCCAATCACCTTATATTTTATATGTATAGAAATCCCTAAATGTCTAGTTTCATATAAAAATAGATTCATCAATTTTAAATGGCTGTAGGTGGAGCCGTACACTCCGCCGTATAGACCATCGAGGGGAAAACCCTAACAGTTTCTTGAATTCTTCTTGGATTCATGTTCTTCTCTAATCAATCCATCCAATCTTCAACTCAAACTCACATATACACCTTAAACCAGCCTTAATTCATCATCATCACTGAATACAACATCAGAATCATACAAGAAAGTGGGAATAAAGTAGAGTTCCAATCAGCTCAATTCAAAGAAAACCAGAAAAGAAGTTGGAATTCCTACCTTGTCTAGTTGAAATCTTGTTGGTTTGATGTCCTAGATTAAAGAAACTCTTGATGAGACTTGAAGAGGGGTTGAAGATGGAGTGAAGATGAGTGTGAATAGAAGGAAAAGGATGAGAGTTCAGCAGCTTATATGCACCAAAATTGAAGGGGAGGAGAAAGGAATTATATCAAGATTTTTAAAGGAAATTAGATTGTGATTGGTGGATATGTTTTCCTTCTCCAATCTGATTTGGCTGCCTTCTTGAAGGCTGATTGTGGCGCCACTTGTAGGGTGTGTTGGCTGAATCTTGGCCATCCATCCTAGGGTTCTCACAGTATAATTTCTATTGGTTCGGTTCCGACAGTTCAAAGTACCGAAACCTTACCGATTTCCTTTAAATCGGTAAACCGATTTTAGAAAAATCCTATAAAGTTTCTTATGGTTCTAATCTAATTCCATTATACCTAATCATTCTAAACCACACTCAATTGGCTTTAAGTGAATGCTTAATCGAATCCTAATTAATCCCAATTATCTGATGAAAACCGAAAACTCGGTTAATAACGATAGAATTTTTCAGACGTTACACTCTCCACTCACTTGACGGCCAATTGGCGCCATCCATTAGGATAGAAGTGGCTCAATTTTCAGCCACTCAAGCTAGTGAAATTCCACTAATTCAGTTCTGGCGGTTTAAAGTACCGAATCTTTGCCGATTTTCTTCAAATCAGCAAAACTTTACTAAATGACTTTGAGAGAATTTCTATATCTCTATCCTAATTGTTCCTAAGCCTCATCCCTCTAATTAATATCTAATTAACTCCTATTGTCCTTACATAACTATTGAAACCGAATAAATAGATTAACGGCGTAAGTTAGACATTTTCGCAAATTCGGAGCCTTTTTGTTTTCTGTTTTCTATAACTAATGGCATTTCCATAATTTTGAGCAAGTCCAGGGGCACCCCACATCATTTGACACCCGACTGCCTCCATGGCCCAATCCGCAGAGATTTAAACTTCTACGGTTTCACCATGTGATTCTGCTCTGTTTAAAACCCCATTCTGCTACTCCTATAAATGTGGGGACATAAAGGTCATTTTATGAAAAGTTCAAGGGTTGTTATGGAAATAATTCTTCGGGGTCAAAATATAATTTCTAAAAATTTTGGGTATCATTGTAATTAACAAAAGTTTACAGGGGCACTTTTGTCATTTCTTAATTTTTAACATATGGCAGTGCCATATTTTCAACGGCTGTGTTATACTACCCTATAATTCCAAGTGTGAGGATCGTCATGGTATAGCGCTGCCTGAGAAATTCTCACACTGCCTAAGGGAAATAATTCAAAGTTCCTATTATATTCTATTTATGAAAGTGGGGATGTTACACTTATCAAAACTCAAATGTGAATATTCAACTTTGACCTTTATCCCAAATTAATGCTCTGCTTCTTAGCTTTAAGTGTACACCCTATTTGCTTAATTTGGTCTTGAAATGAGAATGTTATGGCCTAATTTTTGTAACATGTCTAGGTTGTACATCTATTCACATCAGTCAAATTCAACAGCCAATAAGTCCATCAAGATGTCATTATTTTGGAGAGTGTTCTTCATATGAATTGAATCTATATCTTAGCTTTAAAATGACATCAGTTTCATCACAATCCAATATATACAACTCAAGTTATGGCCCTATTAGTGCACACTACTCAAGTTCCAGTGCAACAACCCTGTTCTGACTTTGTGGCCCAATTCATCCTAATAGACATCTAAATTAGTTTTTGGCTTCCTATCAAAGTTGTAAATCTTTCTCTCATCTTTCTTACAATGTAAAATTTGTAACTTTTAGAGGTCAACAACTCAAGATATGCTGAAAATACAGAAACAGTATAAATTTATAATAATGCTGAAAAATACAATTAAACCCAATTACAGCCCAAACTCATAAATGTGTCTAATATTGATCAATTAAGCACAAAAGAGGTCCAATAAACTAAATATGAGGGTTAATATATGTATCAAATGTTACTTATCAAATTCCCCTACACTTAGCTTTTCACATATCCTCATGCAAAATCCAAAATATACTCAAGAGTGCCAAAAATGAAACATTAAAATCTAAAACAAACACACAAGTCCTAGAAACAACAAATGACCAAATACTATGAAAAACAAATTCCCAATGGATCCTTAAGAGTGTCAAGCATATAGGCAAAAAGCACACCCAAGGTATCAAGAAATTCAATAATCAAGACACTCTTTACAATGCAAGCAAAGCAAAAATCACTCCAAAAAGTGTGGATCAAGCATGGAGGATCTCATAAGATAATGTGTTTAGCACTCTTACTCTCAAGTGTTTAAGGCTCAATTATACCACTCATATCACCTCAAAAGGAAAAGCACTAACATAAGCTTGCTTATCATCTAATTCTCCACACTCAAACACATGCACACACAAATCAAGAGGACTTTATTCAAGGTTGTAATGGGTCAAGGTAAGGGTAAGGAAATAGTAAAGATATGCAAGGTAAAAACCAAAGAGAATAGAAGAACATTGGCAGAGACAAGAGGTCACAAATGTGATGGCCCTCCTCAAATCCAAGCAATGCAACAAACAATTCTTTTTTATCCCTTTTCCTTACTTTCTTTTTTCATCAAAATTGCCCCAATTTATTGACTTTTTCTTTTTCTATTTGCTTTTTTTTTACCATTTTCTTTGCTTTTTCTTCTTCTTCTTTTTTAATCTTTTCATTTCTTTCCTTTTTCTCTTTTCACCACTTTGCACCCCCATACTTAAAGTCTTGCATGTCCTCATGCAAACCCCTACACTATTTGCACATTACTAATGGTAATCAATGGTCTCCTAATCCCTAAGGCTAGGTAGAATCATAGTTTTTTGCTTTAGGCTTGTAATGTGCTAAAAATAAAAAATAGATAAAAAGGCTCAAAGGGGCTATGCAAGGGAAAAAATGGAAGAGTGCCTATTTGGCTTAGTGGCAAATCACAAAATAAATGCCTCAATCATATTCATGTTTGCAAATGAATAGTGTAGCCTCAAAAAGAATCAAAGCAAGTTCTAGAGTGGCAAATCTTATGAGGGAACAAAACACACAAGAAAGAAAAGAATGGCATGTAATATAGCCATCCAAATATGGCTCAAAAGCTCACTGGGTCATGTCCAACATACTCAATCCAAGCAATTAAAGATCAAGCTACCAAGCATGGAAAACATAAAGAATGAGATGAAAAGTCAAGCATGTTGAAGTCTCGAGCCATGAATGTCTAATGCCTAAAGCTAACAACTAAAGAATCACCATGGGGAAATGTAACATCCCAATTTTCTTTGCGCTAAATTATTCCACTTTACCTCCACAACGAGTTCCGAGTTCCGAGTTCATTAGTTTTATGATTTTCGACTTCGTACTCGAATTCCACATGAAATGGAACAATTTCTGATTTCCGAGTTTGTCTTCATGTCAATATTCCGACTTCCGACCTTATCCCAGCATGTTCCTCATTCCCGACTTCATGTCGTGTCCAACTTCCGAATTGGTCTGCAAAATTCCGACTTCATGGACTTTTCGATTTCCGACTTAATGTTCAAGCTTCGAGTTAACTGGAGTGGCTTCCGAGTTCCAATATTCGAGTTAAAGTATAGTGGGTATAATTTTCGACCTTCGATTTCAACTTGAAATTCCTCATTTCCCGACTTCCGACTTGGACTTCAAGTCCGAAGAACATGACGTAATTCCACGATATCCGACTTCATGTCTTAAAGGAAATTTACCCGAGTTCCGATCTAATCTTAATAGTGTACATGATTTCCGACCTCAGAAGTTATAGTTTAACACAATGGTGCAAGTACCGACTTCTGAGTAAAATGTCATGAGGTCCCGCATTCAAGTGGAATTCAGTTAGAAAGGGCTCGAGTTCGGATCTTTGAGCTGGTTTCCAAATCATCCACGAGTTCCGATTTCATCTCATGAAGCGCACGAGTTCTGATGTCATCTTCAGAATGTACTGGAAACGAGTCCCACTGTTAGAGTGACGTGGAGAGCAACTTGTCACAAAAGAGGGGAAGGTTGGCAGAATTTCAGCCTTGTGTTTTAAGGCCAATCAGAACCCTCCAAGTTGACTACCACTCATGCCTATATAACACCCTCTTCTCCCCTCATTCAAACCCATTTTCTGCGCCCTCTCTTCTCCCTCCCTTCAGCTCTCTTTTCTCTTCTCCACTTACCTAACTCCATCACTCCTTCAAGCTTGGCCAAGTCCTAGTAATTCAAGCTTCAACACTTAACTCAAGATCACACTCCAAAGAGGTAGGATTCTACTTCTCTTCTTAAATTATTTGCCCTAAGGCTATATGAACTTGTATTCTTCTTCATGTATTTGATGAGTTAATAGCTGAATTATGATAGGATTAATAGGAAATCTTGAGTTGAAATTATGGTTAGAAGAGAAAATTAGAAGGAGAGAAGCATCAGGATACTGTCTTGGTGAGGAATCCCACGGCAGTCCGTACGATGGAGTATACGGCGCCGCCTACAATGGGTCAAATCCGATGAAACCATTTTTAGATGAAAGTAGACATTCAGGGCTTTTCATAGATATATCATATAAGGTTATTGGATTAATATTGAGGGAGATATGAATTTTTGAAGTTTGACCTAGGGTTCAGGACTTTCATCCGGGCAGGGTGACTTGAGGAAAGTATAACTCACCCTATACAACTCCAAATTGAGCGAAACCAATTTTGTTAGGAAACTTACACATAGGGGAACATCCTAATATGAAATTTCAAGTTTGTGATGGTCCAAATTGTTCCCAGTAATTCGAGGGAGTTACTCTATGTCCAAACCGGGACAAAATAGGGTAGTTCAGGAAGGTCGATTTTCAGGATTTATAACTCGAGCTATACGATAGCAAATGAAATGAAACTTGTGGCAAATGAAAGGTTGTCCTGTTAGCTTCAATATGAGACCAATTTTGTATGATTTGAGCTTAGTTTCGATTTTTAGTGAATTTATACTTCCAGGAGTGTAATTCGGGCTAGTGACTGAACAGGTTGAGGTAAGATTTGAATATCTTGAGCTATATGGATCAAAATGATATGGGACCAAAGAGGTTAGGAAGTAGACATATAGATCTATGACATATTCAAAATTCAAGTTTAAATGAGTTGAATAGAGATAAAGGTGGATCATAGAAGATTCAGGCTGAACCAAATGGGATCGGCAAAATGGCCGAAGTGATAGTTTCACAAGAGTTTGTGAGCATATAAGGTTTGAGCTGAGGATTGCCAGTTCTATATTGATGTATATATATATATGTGTGTTACATTGATTATATTGCTATGATTGAATTGTCTGTGAGGACTGGCACTATTCATGGGGAGACGGAACTGATCCGTTATGCTGCCGATTTTGCGGCAAAGTCTATGAAACTAGGAATGTTTACATGTAAGGATGAACTTGAATATGATACGAGTTATCAAAGATGAATTTTAGGCATGATATGAGTTATGAGAGCTTATGCAATGAGAGATTATACCTTGAATATATTACATTCACATGTTATGTTCATGTATGCCATGCATGCTAGCATAATTCGAATATGATATGAGAAATAAGACATGAGGCATATTCATGTATGCACAAAGCATCTGTACGCATGATAAGATATGGAAAGGAAAGATGATAAGAACTTTCAAGAGGGACGTACTAAGCTACCACGCCAGGCATGGCATAGACCCAGCTAGCGTGGGCCAGAGCGGTACTGTCTAAGACTTGGGCCAGCCCTCGACCAGATTAGTGGGAATAGACCGGTGTGAGGGTCGGGGAAAGTAAACCCGTCACTCATGTATAGGTACGATCTCGGACCTGAAAAGTAGGCTATTGCCTAGGGGTGAGAAAGGCCATTCACCTCCGGGGGACCAAGTACAGAAAAGTAAGATCAAGTTGCAAGCTAAAGAAAGATATGAATTAAGTAAAGTGCACTTGCATACAGTCAGGCATAAGCATCTATGAGCGCATCCTTAGTTATCTCATCAAGTCATATTATTATTATCATGATTCTGGTCGAAGCATATCATACTAATCATATTTCTATGTCTGTAATATAATATGGTAAGTGATGGTTAAAATATAACCCGCTTCAAGAAGGGCATTTTCAACTTAAAATTGAACCACTATTTGCTTATATATGCTCATATTTTCATAATAAACCGAAGCGGCTGGAATGTTTATGATGACATCATAAGTTTTGTTCAAATTTACCTACTGAGAACCCTAGGTTCTCACTGCCTGCTTGTATGTTCTTCTTTTCCGTAAACATTCCAGTACCTAAGTTGGACATCCAGTGCAAGATGGAATGCAGGGCCGCTCATTGAGCATGACTCAGGCATTAGCCAGATCAAGAGACCATCGAAGCTAGCTAATGATTAGTCGAATGCACGACCGCTTACTCATCGGTCACAAATTGCTTTTAAAGTGTAATTATTTTATTCTCTATGTATTAGAGTTTAGTAGTTAGTACTAAAGTGGACAATAAAAGGGCCATGTATTATATTTTCTCTATTTTAAAGAGTTTTTCAGCACTGTGACAACCTTTTTATGTAATTCCATGACTCGAGCATGGCTTATATGATAGAGGGTGTTACATTTTGGTATCAGAGCAGTTCGTCCTGTATAGGCCCGTGGATGGACTGATTATGCTTCTGATGCATACTCTGCGAATCTAGATGTACCATGCTTTAGGTCCTCACGTGAAAAGGGCATAGAAACATTGTGCATGGTAGCCTTGTTGTGAGTGTTGTGGACTACCTGTTGCACTTGACTGAATATTGAGCCTGATCACCTCAATATAAGGTTTTGTGTAAACAGAAGCCTAAAACACCCAGCAGGCTTATTAGAAACCTTCTATATATAATTATTAGGGATAAAACTCCTAGAAAGTAGCGATGGCATAAAAGGGTTAGACAATTGAGCAAGTCAAGGAGTGCAGAGAATTGGGGATTTAATCAAAGGAGATGTGTCGGACGGTTTGCTATGGACATGGTAAACCTAGCTATATCGAAAAAGGTTGTTTGTAAAGTGTTGTCGGGTAGCCGAAAATTTTCCATCATCAGGAGCAGGATCTTAGTTGGAGACGAGTTAAGTAAAAATCTTTTTCACCTTGATGGGGCTTAGTTCAAGCTTTATTGCGATTACCCAATCCAGACTATCTTCTCTAGATTGAATCTAGGGGATTCTTCTACCTGGTTTCGTATTCTTAATACACGATAGGAGTAAGGTGATTACCCGTTGATGAGTTTATCTCGTATGGCATGAATAGTGCCCTTATTTTCTTCATGGATGAGATTACCCTAAAGGTACCTTGTCAGCAAATTCAGTCAATGGTTTTTAATCTGGATTATGGTAATGCCAAATCAAAAATACCCGATCCTTCATTATGAAGTTTGAAGTGTGGACAGATGAGGCAAAGTTTTAAAAAAGGGAATTAAGGTTAGGAGCCTCAGTTAGGTATAAGGGAAAATCTTTTCAAGACTCTATTCAGATGTTAAAATAGTTTCCTTTTTCGAGTGCTTGTAAAACTGAGGAGCATTAAGCAGGATTTCAGCCTCAAGGGAAAACATTAATAAATTTTGAAGAAACTCATCTAATTATACGTTATATCAGAGTAGAGGCGCAGTTATTCGTGGTATGAAAACGAAGTAAAGCTACACGAATGAAGCAGAAAATCAGTGAAAGAAGCTAAGGGCAGAAGCTTCAGTCAGGTGTACGGGAGAACTTTTTAAGTTTCTGTCCAGAGAATGAAGTGGTTTCTCCCTCAAGGGTATAGAGAACTAACCTTGTAGCGATTGCCAATTTGGAGAGTATTAAGTGGAATCTTGGCTTCAAAGGAAAATAGTTGAGCAAATCTGTAAAGAGACCCTTCTAATCAGATATTGAATCAAGATAGAGATACGGGTATACACGGTATGGAAAGCTGATGAAGTTATAAGCATAACAAGAGAGGGAGGCAGTATATCTTCTACTAACCTGAAGTAGAAACACTTTCAAACTAGAGGTGGCATACGAACCAAGTGTAATTTTTCCTACCTTTCAGGGATAAAGGAAGTGTTAGAAAATCTAGTCATGTTCAAAGTCTACCAACCTCAGCCACCACAGGAACTGGATGATAGAATCATCTTCAACATGTTATTGGTAGAAGAATAAGGCTATTCAGAGAAGAAAGGCAAAGTTGAACAATCGCCTTTAGGTACCATTATATGTGTTATGGATGGAGTAACTTGATAAGGAATGTATTCAGATTTAGGCGAAGGTGATGAAGATTTAAAGTATGCAACTAATCTCGATAGACTGAGGGAGCAACGGCAAGGTAGGTTCTGACGAATGAAAACAGACAAGTTTCTATAATAACAATAGAACACGGTAGGAACGAGGTAGGAATAGAGGAAGTTTGGATTTATGGCTGGCCTACTAAAGAAAGAAAAGCTACCTAGTATGAGGAGTACGGTGCAGACAAGATTGTGTATGAAATACTAAGCAGGGTTGCATTGGCATCGGTTATAAGTGCAACAAACCCAATGCGCCATAAGCAAGATTGAGCGATGCACCAATACAAGATCAAAAAGGACTTGGAAATGTACCCCATGAGGGGCAAGGTTTTGATATCAGAACTAGAGGCAGTCAGAAAAGTCTTCGTCCCTGGGCCGGATTAAATGCGATCAGCACTTATGCACTAGGTTCCATTAGAATTCCGTAGTTAGGCGTGCTCGGAGAAAAGTAATATGGAGATAGGGGACCATATGGGAAGTCTTCATATTGAAACTTCAACAAGATAGCAAGACCATCGTTTCCATCTCTCCCAACAAATGGATTACATCCTAGGGGTAAGAGGTTGTGGAGAATAACCAGAAAGCTTAGCAGTTAGGGTAAAACCCCCAAGGAGATTAATGACATTGGCGTCCCTAAAAGTGGGAGGTGGATATCAACACAGTAGTTAAGAAACCTCCATGCTAACCAATTGAATAAAGTAGAAGAGTGCCAGAGACTTCGACTGTCCCACAATCCTTTCATTACATGAAGTTAATCATATTTTGAGGAGACAAGTATCGCAATATCCATTGAGGAATTTAACAAGAATGGCACGGGGTCCAATTAGCAAATAATGAAGAATGGAATAAAGTTTACAAGAGAATGAGCGATTTCGAAGCAAGGACCATAGTTATGGTTTAGAAGGAAGCTCTAGCCTTGCACCTAACGGAAGGAGGATTCACAACCGATCAAAGAGAATCAGGTAGGGAAGAGGTTAGATATGGTTTGAGCAATTTCGAAAAACTCAAGTAAGCCACTATGATTACTATTTATTGACATTGATTGCTGTTATAGCTAATAGTTTTCGTAATAACGGAACTTCTCAGTTGGTATTTAGGACCCAAGGCACAAGTATTAGAGAGTTTACTGGAAAACATAGTGCACAAGTGGTCAGACACATGACAAGGAAGATAAGGAATTCACTCGATGGACTTGATGATGAATCAGAACGTCAGCAAAGCAAAGTATATTTTGGCACCCATATGATATATGATAACTCTTTGCATGGATATTCGAAAGGCATTTTGTAAGACAGTATGGTAAGGGAACTCTACAGCTTCGATAGAAAGGATCTGACTTTTTAATCTTGGTTTTCACATTAAATTGCCTATATCTCAATAACTAGGAATCAAGGAGGATATTGGACTAATAGAAAAAAAAAATCATGAGTCTTAGAACTCAATCCGTATAGTGCAAGCAACCTAAAATCCTCCTACAAGCATTAGGCACTAGATAAATTTTACCGAAAAGAAGGAGTTTTAAAATAAGGCTCCTAGTTGTAATGATTGAGGAAAGGCCTAAGCCCATGTTCCTAAAGAACCATACTGGAGGTGAATTTGTTATCGAATTAAGGGTAGCCGAGCAAGTAAGAATCTTGGAAAAGGAAGTACAGACCTCCTGGACTTAAACAATTACTACGATAACTGCTAATCTTTGCAATTGCAAATCTTCATGAGTTGAATATCTGAGGCCTCATGTATAAGTGGCAGAAAATCTAATAGCTACCACGAAGTAAGAGTAGCAGAGTACAGAGTGAGGGAGATGAGTAAGAGTCTCCAATAAACTAAACTGTAATTTAAAGCATCGTAGAAATAAGGCAAGCTTGGGCACCAACATAACCCTTTATGGATCCTTTGTCCGTACTAAGACAAAACCTCATAGCTATTGGCATGTAATCTCAAGGCCAGATGCAAAATTCGAGGAGAGGAGTATCCGTATAAGTAAAAAGGGTTTTTCTCGACCCTTCTTATTCCTAGAATTTTGAGGACAAAATTCTTTTAAGGTGGGTAGAATTGTAACATCCCAATTTTCTTTGCGCTAAATTATTCCACTTTACCTCCACAACGAGTTCCGAGTTCCGAGTTCATTAGTTTTATGATTTTCGACTTCGTACTCGAATTCCACATGAAATGGAACAATTTCCGATTTCCGAGTTTGTCTTCATGTCAATATTCCGACTTCCGACCTTATCCCAGCATGTTCCTCATTCCCGACTTCATGTCATGTCCAACTTCCGAATTGGTCTGCAAAATTCCGACTTCATGGACTTTCCGATTTTCGACTTAATGTTCAAGCTTCGAGTTAACTGGAGTGGCTTCCGAGTTCCAATATTCGAGTTAAAGTATAGTGGGTATAATTTTCGACCTCCGATTTCAACTTGAAATTCCTCATTTCCCGACTTCCGACTTGGACTTCAAGTCCAAACATGACGTAATTCCACGATATCCGACTTCATGTCTCAAAGAAAATTTACCCGAGTTCCGATCTAACCTTAATAGTGTATATGATTTCTGACCTCAGAAGTTATAGTTTAACACAATGGTGCAAGTACCGACTTCTGAGTAAAATGTCACGAGGTCCCGCATTAAAGTGGAATTCAGATAGAAGGGGCTCGAGTTCGGATCTTTGAGCTGGTTTCCAAATCATCCACGAGTTCCAATTTCATCTCATGAAGTGCACGAGTTCCGATGTCATCTTCAGAATGTACTGGAAACGAGTCCCACTGTTAGAGCGACGTGGAGAGAAACTTGTCACAAAAGAGGGGAAGGTTGGCAGAATTTCAGCCTTGTGTTTTAAGGCCAATCAGAACCCTCCAAGTTGACTACCACTCATACCTATATAACACCTTCTTCTCCCCTCATTCAGACCCATTTTCTGCGCCCTCTCTTCTCCCTCACTTCAGCTCTCTTTTCTCTTCTCCACTCACCTAACTCCATCACTGCTTCAAGCTTGGCCAGGTCCTAGTAATTCAAGCTTCAACACTTAACTCAAGATCACACTCCAAAGAGGTAGGATTCTACTTCTCTTCTTGAATTATTTGCCCTAAGGCTGTATGAACTTGTATTCTTCTTCATGTATTTGATGAGTTAATAGCTGAATTATGATAGGATTAATAGGAAATCTTGAGTTGAAATTATGGTTAGAAGAGAAAATTAGAAGGAGAGAAGCATCAGGATACTGTCTTGGTGAGGAATCCCACGGCAGTCCATACGACGGAGTGTACGGCGCCGCCTACAATCGGTCAAATCTGATGAAACTATTTTTAGATGAAAGTAGACATTCAGGGCTTTTCATAGATATATCATATAAGGTTATTGGATTAATATTGAGGGAGATACGAATTTTTGAAGTTTGACCTAGGGTTCAGGACTTTCATCCGGGCAGGGTGACTTGAGGAAAGTATAACTCACCCTATACAACTCCAAATTGAGCGAAACCAATTTTGGTAGAAAGCTTACACATAGGGGAACATCCCAATATGAAATTTCGAGTTTGTGATGGTCCAAATTGTTCCCAGTAATTTGAGGAAGTTACTATATGTCCAAACTGGGCCAAAACAGGGTAGTTCAGGAAGGTCGATTTTCAGGACTTATAACTCGAGCTATACGATGGAATGAAACTTGTGGCAAATGAAAGGTTGTCCTGTTAGCTTCAATATGAGACCAATTTTGTATGATTTGAGCTTAGTTTCGATTTTTAGTGAATTTATACTTCCAGGAGTGTAATTCGGGCTAGTGACTGAACAGGTTGAGGTAAGATTTGAATATCTTGAGCTATATGGATCAAAATGATATGGGACCAAAGAGGTTAGGAAGTAGACATATAGATCTGTGACATATTCAAAATTCAGGTTTAAAAGAGTTGAATAGAGATAAAGGTGGATCATAGAAGATTTGGGCTGAACCAAATGGGATCGGCAAAATGGCCGAAGTGGTAGTTTCACAAGAGTTTGTGAGCATATAAGGTTTGAGCTGAGGATTGCCAGTTCTATATTGATGTATATATATATATGTGTGTGTGTGTGTGTGTGTTACATTGATTATATTGCTATGATTGAATTGTCTGTGAGGACTGGCACTATTCATGGGGAGACGGAACTGATCCGTTATGTCACGATTTTATGCAAAGTCTATGAAACTAGGAATGTTTACATGTAAGGATGAACTTGAATATGATACGAGTTATCAAAGATGAATTTTAGGCATGATATGAGTTGTGAGAGCTTATGCAATGAGAGATTATACCTTGAATATATTACATTCACATGTTATGTTCATGTATGCCATGCATGCTAGCATAATTCGAATATGATATGAGAAATAAGACATAAGGCATATTCATGTATGCACAAAGCATCTGTACGCATGATAAGATATGGAAAGGAAAGATGATAAGAACTTTCAAGAGGGACGTACTAAGCTACCACGCCAGGCATGGCATAGACCCAACTAGCGTGGGCCAGAGCGGTACTGTCTAAGACTTGGGCCAGCCCTCGACCAGATTAGTGGGAATAAACCGGTGTGAAGGTCGGGGAAAGTAAACCCGTCACTCATGTATAGGTACGAGCTCGGACCAAAAGGTGCTATTGCCCAGGGGTGAGAAAGGCCATTCACCTCCGGGGGACCAAGCATAGAAAAGTAAGATCAAGTTGCAAGCTAAAGAAAGATATGAATTAAGTCAAGTGCACTTGCATACAGTCAAGCATAAGCATCTATGAGCGCATCCTTAGTTATCTCATCAAGTCATATTATTATTATCATGATTCTGGTCGAAGCATATCATACTAATCATATTTCTATGTCTGTAATATAATATGGTAAGTGATGGTTAAAATATAACCCGCTTCGAGAAGGGCATTTTCAACTTAAAATTGAACCACTATTTGTTTATATATGCTGATATTTTCATAATAAACTGAAGCGGCTGGAATGTTTATGATGACATCATAAGTTTTGTTCAAATTTACCTACTGAGAACCCTAGGTTCTCACTGCCTGCTTGTATGTTCTTCTTTTCCATAAACATTCCAGTACCTAAGTTGGACATCCAGTGCAAGACGGAATGCAGGGCCGCTCATTGAGCACGACTCAGGCACTAGCCAGATCAAGAGACCATCGAAGCTAGCTAATGATTAGCCTGGCACGACTGTTTACTCTGTTGGTCACAAATTGCTTTTAAAGTGTAATTATTTTATTCTCTATGTATTAGAGTTTAGTAGTTAGTATTAAAGTGGACAATAAAAGGGCCATGTATTATATTTTCCCTATTTTAAAGAGTTTTTCAGCACTGTGACAACCTTTTTATGTAATTCCATGACTCGAGCATGGCTTATATGATAGAGGGTGTTACAGGAAACATCCAACTAAACAACATAACTAGCATACGAAAACTAACACTCAACATATTTTATTCCAAAAGTAAATTGCAAGACAAAAAATTAAAAAGGTACAAAGTGTTGAGAACTCTCTCATGGTGGCTTATGCTTGAATTGGTCCAAGAATTCCGACCAAGGTTTGCATCTTTTGCCTTTTCTAGGATCCCACGAGGTGATCTTGAATTCATTGCTATCCTTGCTATTGATGCCTTGATAGATCAGTGTTGATGGCCTCGGTATCCCTCCAAGTAGCACCTCTACAATGATGAAACAGACAGCTTAGGGGCAAGATTTGTTTTTCACGTAGGCATAATCCAAGCACCTTCGTGCATCTGAATGAAGTGAGCCAGCTGTCATGTCACAAATGGTTTGGAATTGTGCATCATTCTCCAAGTGGGCATATTCAAAATGCCCCAGGAAAGGTGTAGGTGCATACTCTAAACCACTTGAGTATATGTCTCAGTTGCAGGTAGAAGGATAATGGAGAGGAGAGGCTGGGTGGTTTCTTTAACTTGTTCTTCCAATAGCTCAACTCTTTGAATATCAACTACAATCTGGCCATCTTCTGGCATTGGAGGATCTCTCATCAGACATGCCTCAATCTCTGTACATACAGGACAGATATACTCACCCTCACAGTCAGTACATGTGAATCCAGCAAAAGTGTCAACAATAGTTAGCTCAGGGAATTCTGCTGAGAGGTCACTCATGGGGTCTTCTAAAGAAATGGAAATATCCATGCATGTAGACATGTTCATTTCCTCAGCACCAACAAGATCATGTGATATCTCCTCAACTAATGTCTCCTGTGGTGTCTTATCTAGTGGTCGAGCTACATCTTGACTCTTGCCAATCCCCTTAACTAGCTCATATGATTGTACATCTAGCATATTCTCTTCATGAGTCAAAATGGCATGGGAAAAGAGCCGAGTGAATTCATGAGCTTGCAATTTGCTCAATGTAGAAGTTAATTGGCTCAATTATGTTTGTAAGCACTGAATGTTTGCATCAATCCTCTGCTGCCATTGGAGATTACTCTCCATCAACTAACTCACAAAATCTTTTAAAGAGGGCTCAAGTGAGGTGGCTAGAGGATTAGCCTGATGATATGCAGGCAGCAACTCAAGCTGTGGTTGTTCATACGGCTCCTGGAGTATAAATAGGTGCTGTTGAATAAAAGGGAGTGAAGGTTGGAATTGCTACTGAAAATATGGGGGTTGCTGTAATGGAACACCCCCATATCCCTGGTCAACTCCATCATACCAGTTAGATTGGTACATATTGGAACTTGGGTCCTATCCCTGTTGTGGTTGCTGGGTGTAATTCCTCATGGCATATTGCTCTATTAAGTACTTTATTTCATCCAGTTGGTATTTCAGTTTTTGGTAAGAATCCTCATCAATCGCTCCAATTCCTGCAACATTCCAAGTAGCATATATCTAGGAGCTAGGAGGTATGTTAGTAAACATGATAAACAAAGTGGAAGTAATGAAAAAAAAATGCAAAATGAAACTATGAAACAAAAAAAGAAACTATGTACAAAATGATATTACATTAAAATGAACACTAAAAGTTTAAAAATAAGCAAAAACGACTAATGAAATGTAAAAACAATAGGAAATGATTTTTTTGATTTTTTTTAAACACCACATAAATAAAACTGCACATAATTGAAACCCGAAAATGCAATAAAAATTATTAAAAATTCGAAAAAAGTGGTGAAAACAGTGGAATTGGGCCAAAATAGGATGGGGCTCATGCTTAGCGATGAGTCTTGCTTAGAATGTCAAAAACTTTTAGACTGGAAAGCTTCAAGGTAGTCTGAGCACGAATAGAATAGGACAACAACCAAAACTAGCCTAAAAACACCGAAAATGACCAAAACATGCAAAACTCAAACAAAAGCAAGTAAACAAATATATTTACAAACTAAATAACATCAACATCCCCCGCACCAGTGCCAAAATTTGGTAACAAATGTCGCAGTCTGCTCCAAATCACAATTTTAAAATATTTAATTACACTAAATTTGAACTATAGTACAACCAAGGTTATCTCACAAGGATATTGTTGTTATCTAGTTAAGTAACAAGGGGGTCTGTGCAATAAATAAGCTATAAAAAAAATTAGGTGAAAATAAAAACACTAGTTCAAAGAGTTCTTTAGGCATAAGGTGAATCAATCATTAACAAACAATATATCAAACACATGGAGTGCAGCTAATTTGAATTATTAACAACTCCACAATTCTATCTAGAGAAATCTAGGAATTCAACCAACATATAATTGTTTAGATAATTGATACCTCAACTCTAATTAACCTATGTTAAATTCTAGCCCCAATTGCATTAGCTTGGGATTGAACCAAACCAATTCCTAATTCTTTAATTAATCAAGTTCATACCAATTAACCAATTAGTAATCACCTAACTAATTCCATATTCATAAACCCACATATCAATACCATTCAATTTAAGTATACAGATTAAAGAGGGCAAAGAATCAAGAAAACAAACATGATTGAAACTCATGCATAGGGTTTCAAGATTACAACCATAATGCCCTTGGAGTATCCTTGAACTAGCTTGAAGTCTTACTCCTTCATAGCAATGAAGGTTACAAAATAGAACACAAAACAAGTATCTTACAAAATGAAAGAAAAAGAAAAGAAAAGAAGAGGTAGGGAGAAAAGAAGAGAGAAAAAATGAAAAAATATTGAGAGGAGAGTCCTCGTGTCTTTGTTTTCTCTCTTTTTATTAGACCTCAAATGTGAATATCCAACTTTTTCCTTTCGCCCAAATTAATCCTCTGCCTCTTAGCTTTAAGTGGACACCCAATTTGCTTAATTTGGTCTTAAAATGAGAGAGTTATGGCCCAATCTTTGTAGCATGTCTAGGTTGTACCTCTATTTGCATCAATCAAATTCAATAGCCAATAAGTCCATCAAGATGTCATTATTTTGGAGAGTGTTCTTCATATGAATTGAAGCTTTATATCTTAGATTTCAAATGGTACTAGTTTCACCTCAATCCAATATATATAACTCAAGTTATGGCCTAATTAGTGCACACTACTCAGGATCCAATGCAATAGCCCTGTTCTGACTTTGTAGCCCAATTTGTCATAATAGACATCTAAATTAGTTTTTGACTTCTTCATCAAAGTTGTAGATCTTTCTCTCATATTTCCTAAAATATAAAATTTGTAATTTTTATATGTCTACAACTCCAGATATGCTCAAAATACAGAAATAGTATAATTTGTAATAATGCTAAAAAATACAATTAAGCCCAATTAAAGCCCAAACTCATAAAATGTGTCTAATATTGATTAATTAAGCACAAAAGAGGTCCAATAAACTAAATATGAGAATTAATCCATATATCAAAATGTTACTTATCAGTAGCAAAGATCATCAAAGCTGATAGGGATTATTTTGATGACCTCAAAGAAATCCTTGAGAGAGTTGATCAATATAATATCTACCTTAACTTGGAAAAGTATGCTTTGGGAGTATTGGGTGGCAAATTTCTGGGCTTCATGCTAACAAATTGGGGAATAGAAGCCAACTTAAACAAATGCTAAGCAATTTTAGAAATGCAAAGCCCTCAAGATATCAAAGAGTTGCAGTAACCCATAGGACATATAGTTGCATCTCCATATATCTATGTCAGTCAGCTAAAAGAGCCTCTCCTTATTTCAAAACTTTAAAGAAGTAACAGACCTTTGAAAGAAATGACAAATCCGAATAAGCCTTCCTTGAGCTGAAGCAATTCTTGTCAAAACCTCCAATCCTAAGCAAGCTCGAATTAGGATAACCATTATTTGTATAACTCTCTATCACTAAAAATGCACTAAGCTTGATGTTAGTCAAAGAAAAAGGTTATGAGCAAAAGCCAGTGTATTTCGTCAACAATAGAGATCAGATATCAAAAGCTTGAGAAATTGGCATATACCTTGCTTATAATTGCCTAACGATCGAGGCCTTATTTTCAAAGTCATCACATTGTGGTCCATACAGAACCACTAGTTTGCTAGATTTTGGTCAAACCTAAGTCAACGAGGAGAATGATTAGGTGGTCAATCAAGCTATCTAAGTTTAGTATTGAGTATCACCCTCGAGGTCCCATCAAAGCTCAAGTTCTTGTAGATTTTGTAGTTGATTTTGCCAGCCCAGAAGTGCAAGTAATAATCTAATTATGCATGGATAGATTATCAGGAATACATTAATTCCAAGATCTAGAACTTCATGCATTTCACATAGTTTAGATAAGAAAGCGTATCATTCTCCATTAGACTTGAATGAATAAGATAGTTCTTAGGCAAACACAATATAAAAGATAATGATTTCTCTTTCTTAACCTCTTTCGTAATGGCACAATAGTGATGGAGACAATGTGTTCTTATTGATGGATGAAAGAGGACCACATCCTTGGTTTATATAGACAATAAAAAAGTGCTTCCATTAGACACCTCCAATAGTCATGCCTTTAGATTCCAATAGTCATGTCTTTATGTATTGAATAGTGATGCCTTTACATTGAATAGGTATGATCATTCATAATGATGACTCTTCAATATAACTATTCATAAAGATGCCTCTTGTAACGTCCCGATTTTCGACCTCATACCTTATTAGAATTTTCGATTTCCGACCTCATACCTTATTAGAATTTCCGATTTTCGACTTCATCTCAAAGTCTTATGGACTGGCTGGATTTTCTGATTTCCGACCTTATGTACGTATATACGAGTTCCAACCTTAGGCTCGAGTTAGAATGGACACAAAATCCAACATCCGAGTTTATCTCAACTAGGAGTGAACGCGAGATCAGATCTCTGAATTGGTCTCTAAGTTCGACCAAAATTGGCATGAGTTCTGGTCTCAAGTTTATTACCAAGAGCTTTTCATTTCTATGATTTTCCCGACTTTCGAGATAAAGTTTGGAGTTCCGAGATTCTAAAAGTTCCGATTTCCTAGATCATAGGATTAATGATTTGATTCCCGATCTCCGGTGTTATGCTTAGAATCGATTCAAGTTTACATAACATCCTTGACTTCCGGGTTTAAGTGTTTGGTTTCACATCCGACTTTGCTTTCAAGTTTCGAATAAACCAGATAATATTTCTGAGTTCCGATTTCATCTCTTCGCACAAGTTCTGAATTTAAGGAGTGTACGAGTTCCAATATCATTTTCAGATACAATGGAAGCGAGTTTCACTACTTAGGTGACGTAGAGAGCAATTTTGTCACAAAAGAAGGAGACATGGCTGAACTTTGCCCACAAAATTTCACCCAATCAAAGCCACCCATTCTAACTATCACTCATGCCTATATAACACATTCTCCTCCTCTCATTCAGACCCATTTCTGCGCCCTCTCTTCTCCTCACTTCTGCTCTCTTTTCTCTTCTTCACTCACCCAACTCCATCCAACTTTCAAGTTTAACCAAGTTTTATCTCCAAGCTCAAGCCTACTAACAAGAGGTAGAGGTTCAACTCTTGTCTTGATTTTCTGATCTTGGATGGCTGGTGGTGGTTTATTTTCTCAATTCTTGATGTATTGATTGAATGATTATGATGATATATAGTTGAATTATTGGCTATTTGTGGGATTAAACTCGAATTGGAAGCAAGAAAGGATGAAATTAGGAAGAGCTAAAGTGCTAGAGAACCAAAAACCCTCGGCAGTCTGTACGGCGGAGTGTACAGCTCTGCCTATAGCCGGTTAAATATGATGAGATTATTTTTTATAAACCTAGACATTCAGGGCTTTCCATACATATATCATATAAGGCCATTGGATTAATATTGAGAGAGATATGAATTTTTGAAGTTTAACCTAAGAATCAAGACATTCACCTAGATAGTGTGGGTTGAAAAAGGTGTAACTCACCCTACACAACTCCAAATTGTGTGGAGCCAACTTTGTTAGAAAGCTTACACATAGGGGAACATCCCAATATGAAATTTTGAGTTTGCTACTATCCCCTTTGTTCCCAATGATTCGAAGAAGTTTCCCTATGTCCAAACCAGGCTAAAATAGGGCAGTTCAGAATGGTCAAATTACGGGGCTTATAACTCAAGCCCTACTAAGCCAAATGGAATGGAAATTTTTGCAAATGAAAGTTTGTCTTGTTAGCTTCAATATGACCAATTTCGTATGGGTTCAATTAGTTTTCGATTTTTAGTGGATTTTTAATTTTAAGTGTCCGATTTTGGCCAGCCACAAGGCAGGCCTGGATAAAACCTAAATAACTTGAGCTATACTTATCAAAATTAGATGGGACTAAAGAGGTTAGAAAATAGACACATAACACTTTAACATATCAAAAATTGAGGTCCAACTGAGTTATATAGAAATTATGGCATGATTTACAAAAATCGGGTTGAATGATTATGTTGAGGCTGTAACTCTGCCTTAATGGGACTAATGCTTCTATGAGTTCAATGATGAATTATGCATGCAATATTGGGACTTATATGAGAAATTGGTGTTTTGATGTACTGGCACTATTCATGGAGAAGCGGACATGTTCCGTTATGTCGCCAAAATTGTGGTAAAGTATATGCATGAGTTATGAGATATATGTAGATGCATGTGCATTTTCAAAAAAGCTATGAAAGTCATGTTATGAGGAACCTAAAGATTATGTTATGATGAAAGTTCCATGAAACTTGGGCCAGCCCCGGAATAAAGTTAAGGGGAATAGATCGGTGGGACGGTTGGGGAAAGCAAACCCGGCATTCCTGTATAGGAACGAGCTCGATCCTGAAAAGCAGCTATTACCCAGGAGTCTAGAATGGCCAAGAACTCCCATGGGACCAAGTAATGGAAAAATTTATGAGTAATGGAAAAAGTTATGAGCAATGGAAAAGTTATGAAGAAAGGTTCAAGAATGAGACTTATATGATTACATTGAGTCCATGATTGCATTGAACATGTCATTACAAGATATTTGCAGCTTGTCCGTTATATCTACTTACTGCTGTATGTTCATTTATTCTGCCCTTTATTCTATGTTTTACTGTTAATAGTTTATTCTGTTCCTTATGTTGTCTTAAGTAAAACTGGACCTTGCCTCGGACCAAATATTTTCCCAACCTTATTAAATATGAATAGTTAAGTTTAATCTCATGTTTTTATAATTAAATAAAACCCGAGGCAACTGAGAATGAACGCGATGGCAGTTAAACACTATACGTGAACCCTACTGAGAATTTCTTCAAATTCTCACCTCATTTTGCATTTTCGCCTCATTCTCAGACGTGGATGATGAACACGTCTGCTACTCTCTTCATTGAGATTCCAGACTTGCAGCTCCATCACGATCCTGCAGTAGGGTCTCTGTATATAGTTGGCTCTTGCCATTTCCGTCTTTACCTTCTTAGTGATAGGAATTTTACCGTCCCTTTACTCCATCCTGCCTTTGATCCTGCTACCCCTTATGTTGCGATCCCTTTACATGCGGCACACCCTCCCCTAGCACCTCCTGCACCCGCAGCACCTGCAGCCCCTGCTGACCCTGCCCCAGAGTCACCTCCACAGGTGGTACCTGACATCTCGCTCAGCTCTGAGAGTGACCTTTCAGAGGCCACCAGCTCAGCATCCTCCTCCTCGGGATCCAGTGCAGACTACTCACTAGCCGGGCCTAGCATGCCCAACGGCTATCTAACTGAGTAGGTCAGCAGCAGATGATGTTGTACAGTGTGACCCTCTTTTGGCAGCATGCAGCTTTGGGTCATAGACTTAGTGGTAGACTTTGAAATGTCCTCTGAGGACCACATAGGATCATGTTGACTGACATGGGTCTTATGTCTTTTTGGTACACGGCCCCACTTATGTATCCTATTTTGAAACTTGTACATAAATTGAAACAGTGGCTTTTTATACATATATATACATATATACAGTCGATGACATATATGTTACCTGTTCTTATCTTTTCTGTTGTGATGAATTAAACTCTGTCACGTTCATTATACAGCGTTCCATTTTTCTCTGTTACAAAAAAAAAAGTGATACAGATAAGGAAACGTAAGCGGAGTATTAACACGGTAACACAATCTACTTAATTTCATGTTATGACTTAAGCATAACATTAAATTAGTAGGCTGTTACACCTCTTCAATAAGCCAATTAATGAATTTAAATTTATATAATAATTATTAAACTATTATATGGGACACAATTCTTACATTCTCCCACTTGTCCCATATAACAATACTTTATAGTTTAATAACATACATAATGCGTAAATTAAGATAATGTTAAATCCTCATTATATTGGCTAGAACATACTATCATGACTAAGTAGAAAATTAATGCGAGTCATGGTGGTTGTATGTCACTATTTTTCTCGACACAATCCTTTCCACGTACTACAACACTAACCTTTTTACTTAACATGACCCATAATGAAGAGTATGGTCCAACTTTAATGTCTTTATTAAAAGACCATTGTTCTTGTTGTCATTACTCTAATCCAGTAATGTATACTAATTAGAAACAGGAAATAAATATCAAAAAAAAACTTTATTATTGAGGTCAGAGTGTCAAACAAGTCAAAACAATCATAATACAATATCATCAATGACGTCCAATAATGCCCATTTTCTCAACATGCTCATAAAATGTCTTAGGCGGCAGTCCTTTTGTTAATGGATCTGCAACCATAAGGTTTGTGCTAATATGTTCTATTGACAGTCTTTGTTTCTGAACTTCTTCTTTAATGGCAAAGAATTTGATCTCCATATCCTTAGCACCCTTAGAATACTTGTCATTTTTAGAGAAGAAGACTGCTGCAGAATTGTCACAATAAATTTTCAGCGACTTGGCTATACTATTGACAACCCCAAGTCTTGAAATAAAGTTCCGTAGCCATAATCCATGAATAGTGGCCTCAAAGCATGCCACAAACTCAGCCTCCATGGTGGATGCATCAATGACAGACTGCTTCGCACTTTTCCATGAAATTGCCCTTCCAGCAAAAAAGAACAAATATCCAAATGTGGATTTCCTTGAGTCAACACATCCGGCAAAATCTGAATCTGAATACCCAATTATCTCTAAATTATCAAACTTGCTATAAGTGAGCATGTAGTCTTTTGTTCCTTGCAAATATCTGAGAACTTTCTTTGCAGCCTTCTAGTGATCTAATCCAAGATTACTTTGATACCTGCCTAGCATACTAACAGCAAAACTGATGTCTGGCCTGGTACAAGTTTGTGCATACATTAAGCTCCCAACAATAGATGCATAAGGAATATTTTTCATTTGTTCTCATTCCAATTCATTCTTTGGACATTGCATAAGACTAAACTTATCCCCCTTCTGAATTGGAACTATTCCTGCTGAACATTTGTCTATCTTAAATCTTTCTAGAACTTTATTAATATAGGCTTTTTGAGACAACCCTAACAATCCTTGTGACCTATCACGAAATATTTCTATTCCAATCACATAGGTTGCCTCTCCTAGATCTTTCATTTCAAAGTTTCTAGAGAGAAATTTCTTGGTTTCATGTAATAAACCAAGGTCATTAGTAGCAAGCAAAATATCGTCAACATATAAGACTAGAAAAATAAACTTGCTCCCACTGATCTTCATATATATACATCGATCAATAGCATTTTCCTTAAAACCAAAAGAGGTTATAGTAACATTGAACTTACGATACCATTGACGAGAAGCTTGTTTAAGTCCATATATTGACCTTTTAAGTTTACACACCATGGGTTCCTTGCCTTTAACTGAAAAGCCTTCAGGCTGTGTAACATCCCGATTTCGGATTTCCGACCTTATTAGACAAATGTGATAATGTTCGATTTCCGATCTCAATTGCACTGGCTTGATTATCCGATTTCCGACCTTAGGATACGAGTTCCGACTTCATGATTGATTGTTCAACCAGAATAGGACACGGTTCCTGACCTACGAGTTAATGGACGTGAGATCAGATCTCTGAGTTGGTGTACAAGTTCGACCGAAATTTATATGGGCTCCGATCTCATACTTTATTTCGAAGCTTCGTAAAAACGGACATGATTTCCTATCTCCAAACTTATGTCCAGGTCTCCAATGACGTAAGCACGAGATCTGACATCCGACTTTACCTGATTTCCGACTTCCGAGTTCGTCTTCGAATGTCAGCATAATTTACCGACTTCCGACTTAACCTTCAAGCCCGAACAACACGAGCATGATTCTCGATATCCGACGTATGTCTCAAAGAAAATGTACCCGGTTTCCGATCTCATAATTTATCTCCAAGTTTTAGCGTGATGTACCCGAGTTCCGACCTAATACCTCATGTTTCAATACAGATACACGTTTTCCAACCTCCGAAGTTATAGTTTAACACAACGATGCAAGTACCGACCTCCAAGTTGAATGTAACGAGTTCTCGCCTTAGAGTTGAACTCGATTAGAATGGACACGAGTTCATATCTTTGAGTTGATTTCCAAGTCATACACAAGTTCCGATCTCCGATCTTATTTCGCTGGCGTCCCCGAGTTTGAATTGGGAGTTCCGAGATTATGACTTTCGACATCCGACCTTGCTTCCAAGTTTCGAATAAACCAGACAAGATTTCCTAAAGTCACAAATAAGATGGGACGAGTTCCGATATCCGGATTCAGCTCCAAGCTCAAGTAAAATGACACGAGTTCCGACTTTAAGCAGAATCGAGACGAGTTCCGATTTCAGAATATAGTGGAAACGAGTTCCACTTTTAGGCGACGTGGAGAGCAATTTTGTCATAAAAAGAGGGCGACGTGAAGATCAATTTTGCCACAAAAAGAGGACGATGTGGAGAGCAATTTTAGGGGAAGGTTGGCTGAAATTCAGCCTTGTGTTTTTAGGCCAATCAAAGCCCTCCAAGTTAACCACCACCTCAAGCTTATAAACTCATTTCTTTCTCTCCTTCAGCCTCATTTTTACATTGCCTTCTTCCTCACTTCAGCTCTCTTTTCTCTTCTCCACTCACCCAATTCCATCACTCCTTCAAGCTTAACAAGGTTCTAATACTTCAAGTTTCAGCACTTAGCTCAAATCATACTCCAAAGAGGTAGGATTCTATTTTTGTTCTTGAATTACTTGCACTATGATTGCGTGAAATTGTACTCTTCTTCATGTATTTGATGACTTACTGGATGTATTATGATGGATTATGATTGGATTAATAGGAGATCTTGAGTTGGAATTATGGTTAGAAGGAGAAAATTAGAAGGAGTAGAGAATTAGGATGCTGTCTTAGTGAGGAATTCCACGGCGGTCCGTACGACGGAGTGTACGGCACTACCTACAGCAGGTTAAATCCGATGAAACTATATTTAGATGAAAGTAGACATTCAGAGCTTTCCATACATGTATCATATGAGGTCATTGGATTAGTATTTAGAGAGATATGAATTTTTGAAGTTTGACCTAAGAATCAGGACTTTCATCCGGGCAAGGTGACTTGAGGATAGTATAACTCACCCTATACAACTCCAAATTGAGTGCAACTAACTTTTTTAGAAAGCTTACACATAGGGGAACATCCCAATATGAAATTTCGAGTTTTTTATGATGCCAATTGATCCCAGTAGTTTGAGGAAGTTACCCTATATCCAAACTGAGCCAAAATAGAGTAGTTTAGAAAGGTGGAATTTCAGGACTTATAACTCAACCTATACTAAAGCAAAGAATGAAAATTGTTTCAAATGAAAGGTTGTCATGTTAGCTTTGATATGAGACCAATTTTGTATGATTTGAGCCTAGTTTCGATTTTTAGTGAATTTATACTTCCAGGAGTGTAATTCGGCCCAGTGACTGAGTAGGCTGAGGCAAAATTTAAATATCTTGAGTTATATAAATCAAAATGATATGGGACTAAAGAGGTTAGAAAGTAGACATATAGAACTATGATATATCCAAAATCCAGGTTTAAATGAGTTGAATAGAGATAAAGGTGGATTATACAAGATTCGGGCAGAACTGAATAGAATTGGCAGAATGGCCAAAGTGATAGTTTCACAAGAGTTAATGGACATATAAGGTTTGAGTTGAGGATTGCAAGTTTTACATTGATATATATGTTAGATTGATTATATTGCTATTACTAATTTGTCTATGAGAACTGACACTATTTATGGGGAAACGAATCTGATCCGTTATATTGCCGAATTTACGATAGAAGTCTATGAAACTATGCATGTTTATATGCAAGAATGATATAAGTGTGATATGAGATATATGAGAATAAATCAAGAAGCAGTATGATATGAGGTATATGAGAAATAATGATGAAGCATATATATGGGTACATTCAGCCTGTTTATGCTTGATCATGTATAAGAATGAAAAGACATGAGTATATTAAATGTGAATCCCTCCAAGACTAGGGGCACGTGAATCCCCTTGTGGGTGAGTCGATGGGACAACGGTCACGGGTGGAGCTGATAAGCTCACTCCAAGGCCAGGCTATCCAAGGGCAGTAAAGGCTAAAGATTAAAGACTAAAGACCAAAGATTAAAGCATAGGCAAGCACCCCGCTCACATGAGGCATAGCATCGACCCAGCTAGTGTGAGTGGAGGGGATAGGACTTACATGAGGTATGGCATGACCCAGCTAGTGTAAGTACCGAATGAAGATCCCATATTCCTAAGGAACGTGACATGGCGATCACGCTCTGATAGGGTATGACATGGCGATCATACTCTGGAATGTAGCATATAAAGACATGATGATGAGTCTATATTCCTAAGGAATGTAACATGGCGATCACGCTCTAACGGGGTGTGACATGGCGATCATACTGTGGAATATAGCATGATGATCCCACACCCTAAGGAATGTGACATGGTGATCACATTCTAATGGAGTATGACATGGCGATCATACTCTAGGATATGGCAGAAAGAACATATTCCTAAGGAATGTGACATGGCGATCACATCCCGATGGGGTATGACATGGCGATCATACTCTGGAATATGTGTAACAAGTAAAGGAAGATAAAGAAAGAGAAGCACATTTTATGTACATGCATAAGTTTAAATACAAGTAAAGGCATGTGCAGATGCTATGTGTATTTTAATATGTTGCAGTTAATATTCATGGTATCGTTCATGAATTGATTTTTATGGGTTCTCCCAAATGCCAAGAGTATGATTAAAATAAACTTTGCTTCGGATATTATATTCTCGAACTATAAAATTGAATAGTTTACATAGCATATTCACTTTTTTATAATAAACCGAAGCAAACTGGAGATGACAACGCTGACATTATGTATGATAATTAGAGAATCCTACTGAGAATTTATGATTCTCACTCCTATTTCCGTGTTATCTCCAGATAGTTCAAGAAGTTCCGAAGACGGCTGAAGTTGCTGTCAGAAAAGGTCCGCTCAGGTAACAGTAACAACTCCAGGGTGTGGTACTATGACTTAAGCATAGTACTATACTTGGGAGGGTGTTACAGGCTGCTCCATATAAACTTCTTCTTCTAAATTCCCATTAAGAAAGGCAGTTTTAACATCCATTTGATATAACTCTAAATCGTAATGAGCCACTAAAGACATAATGATTCTAAGTGAGTCTTTTTTAGACACGGGTGAAAATGTCTCTCTATAATCAATGCCATCCTTCTGAGTGAAACCTTTTGCAACAAGTCTAACCTTATATCTTTTGACATTGCCATTTGAGTCTCGTTTTGTTTTAAAGACCCATTTACACCCAACCTTTTTGCAATCTATAGGCAATTCAACAAGATCCCAAACTTGGTTATCATCCATAGATTTCAACTCATCTTTCATTGTATTGATCCACTTATCAGAATCATCACATTCAACGGCTTGAGAAAATGAACCTGGATCATCATTTATTCCTAAATCAACTTCTGACTTTTGTAAATAAACCACATAATCATTAAGGATGGCTGATTTTCTTTCCCTTTGAGATCTTCTTAATTGTGGCTCATCTACTATAGGGTCATTATTGACATCTTCGTGATGGAGTGTTTGATCATTAATATGTTGTTCTTGGCCATTATTATGTTGTGCAATTACTGCAGGAACAACAACTTTGGAAGTCACGAGCAAAGGAATCTCAGCCCTGGCTTCTTGAATGCTAACATTACGCAATTCTTCACTCCCACTAGTTTCACCATTTTCAATGACTCCAGCATTTCCAGCTTCAACAACTTTTGTACTATGATTAGGACAATAAAATCTATACCTGTTGGACTTTTTCGGATATCCAATGAAAAAACCACTGGTTGTTCTAAAGTCCAATTTTGTTTTATGTGGATTGTGAATTCTTACTTCCACTGGGCAACCCCACATATGTAAGTGTTTTAAACTAGGCTTCCTTCCAATCCATAATTCAAAAGGAGTTTTTGGAACCACCTTACTAGGAACCCTGTTTAACAAATACATAGCGGTTTTCAAAGCAAACATCCACAAAGAAATGGGTAAAGAAGAAGGACTTAAGATACTCCTAACCATTTCCATTAAAGTACGATTACGCCTTTTTGCTACACCATTTTGTTCTGGTGTATGTGGCACTGTATATTGAGCACAAATGCCATGCTTTTCAAGGAATTTAGCAAATGGACCAGGATTTTGTCCTGACTCATTATACTTTCCATAATATTTACCACCTCTATCTGACCTAATGATTTTCACCTTCTTTTCTAGTTGTCTCTCAACCTCATTAATGTATACCTCAAGGGCATTCACAGATTGAGATTTCTCATGTAATAAATAAATATGACCGAAATGTGAAAAATCATCAATAAAGGTGATAAAATATTTTTCTCCACCAAAAGATGGAACATCGAAAGGACCACATATATCAGTATGTGTAATTTCAAGAAGCTGTGTACTTCTTGTGGCACCTTTCTTAGTGTGTTTTGTTTGTTTTCCTTTAATACAATCACTGCACACCCTAAGATCAGTAAAATCCAAATTTGGAATGATCTCATTCTTTACTAATCTTTGCATCCTTTCTTTGGATATATGACCCAATCGTTTATGCCACAAATAAGCAGAATGTTCATCAACTAAACTACGTTTAGTGCCAATATTATGATGCATGGTTATCAAGGTCTCAATAAAATAATCATCAAGTTTAAACTTGTAAAGACCATCACATAAGATTCCAGAACCAATAATATTATTATTCTTCAATAAAGTAAAAGATCAAGAACCAAACTTAAAAGAGAATCCCGCTTTATCTAGCTTCGGTAAAGAAACTAAATTGCGAGAGAATGTGGGTACATCAAGGGTTTGAATTAGATCCAAATAATGTCTAGTATCTAATGACAAACAATAAGTGCTAATTCCTTCAACTGGAGCCTTGGTTCTGTCTCCCATGTACACAAATTTCTCACTTGGCTTTATGGTTTGGATCGAAAGGAATCCCTTTCTTTTCGAACCATGCTTTACGTTTTGGACAATCTTTCTGATAGTGTCCTACTTTATGGCAAAAATGACACTTATCTTTCTTATATTCGTTCTTGTGGACTTGAGAAGATTCATTTAGGTTATGTAAACTTTTCTTCTTGCCTTTCCCTAGTTTCCTCTTAAAACTACTTCCAGCTTCTTGATGCCTTACAAGATGAACTGAATGAGACTATTGACTCTTTAATCTTGTCTCTTCTTGAACAAGCATACTGGCCAATTCATTAACACTCCATTTGTCCTTAATAGTGTTATAATTCATTTGAAATGACCCATATTGTTCCGGAGGTAAGGAATTGAGTATGAATTGCACCAAAAAGTACTCATCCACGGACATCCCAATGACTTTAATTTTGCTACTAAGTTTGTCATCTCAAGAACATGTGCATGCATGGTACGTGAACCATCAAATTTCATGGTGGTCAATTGACTCATTAATGTACTAGCAAGTGACTTGTTAGCAGTTTGTGAACATTCTTTTGCAAATTTCATCAATTCCTTAATATTCTCCATTTTGGAAAGGGTAGACTTAATGTTGTCTGCAACTATCATTCACATGAACATCAGGCTTAATCTGTTCGACCTTTCCCATTTCTTATATAATGATTTTTGTTCAACACTACTTTCATCTGTAATAGCAGCAGGTTTCTTTTCTTGAAGGGCTAAATCAAGATCCAAAACACCTAAGTGAAATTGGACTTGTTCCCACCAATCAGAAAAATTTATTCCATTGAACAAAGGAACAGATGAAGCATGCAAATGAAGTGAAGGAATAAGTACTGCAAATAAGAATCAATCATAACTTAATGCTTTGAGACATAAAGTTTATCACATAAAAAATCAAATTCAAATAATGGAGACAATCATTAAACACATATCAAAGTTCACCTTTGGGTGATCCTAAGACATGTAAACATAATGATGCTAATATAATACATTAATCTAGTTATTGAGGTATGCTAATTGGAATTATTTGCTATCTTTGGATATGCAAAATAAAACTACTAGACATATCAATTACTAGCAATTATGTTCACTAATTATAAGAACAAATAATCAACCTTTGGATGATCACGGAATTGTCTCATAGTAATGAATTTCAATTTACCCACATAACATAATGTCATGTATAAGCATCAAAATCTATGGGTTATTGAAAACACAATTACAATTTAAAATTTATCTTCTTTAAGATTTGGCCACTTTGGTGACTAACAAATCATACATCATATAAAATTTTAAGTTGCAAATAAACATTTAAGATAAACTACAAACATAAATATTACTACAATATAATCAAATGTTTGCAGCAAATATTTAACATAAAATATACATATTAATATACTGAAAACATACATCTTTAATTTATTTATTCATAAACATAATGAATAAATAAATAAATGATAATTAACAATTTATACATATACATATATTTAAATAGAATAAACGTCACTTTCATTTGGTTTTTGGAAACAATTAACAAATAAAATTAGGATAACAATGATATTATTATTATATATAAAAATAGAATGAATAGCCACTGAAAATGAAAGTGACGTTAACATTCCAAACCACTAAGAATGGTTCCGATTAGAAATTCAAGAATGGTTATTATATGAATAGATGCTTATTCATAGAAAACTGTTTATTGCAAAATAGTTTTAAAACTGCTATGTTCTTCATCTGGAATGAATGCAGGCCTTACATTAGTTTGGGAACAGCATTTGTAATTCCAAGCGTTTAAAGTTTTCAGGCAAAACAAAACAGTAATATGTCATGTAACATAAATTTGCTTGATTAGGATTTGGTAATTGTCATGCACATAAAGACAACTTAATTTCCCATTCAAAAACGGCATTTGCAAAAAACAATGCTTTACTTCATTTGAGATAAGCTTCTGTAATCAACAAAACAAAAAAGAAATGCTTCTACTTAAAAATGAGTTAAGAGTTAATGGCACATTCACGGAAGACATAAATTTGGATGAACTTCAAACAAGCATTGCAAAACCAAAATGGACTACGCCTAACAGACAAGTATGGCATCAGCGAGGAATCATGGTTCGAATGACATCACTAATTACCAGCCATTTTCGTATATAAATGAAGATGATGAAGAAATAGGCCAATATCAATATAGAACACAAAATTAAGAATAAAGCAAATATTCATCAATATTTATCTTCAAAGGAAAATACACGAGTTCTTAAACCTAATGCTCTGATACCACATGTAAGTAATAATCTAATTATGCATGCATAGATTATTATGAATACATTAATTCCAAAATCTAGAACTTCATGCATTTCACATAGTTTAGATAAGAAAGGGTACCGTTCTCTATTGGACTTGAATGAAGAAGATAGTTCTTAAGTAAACACAATATGGAGGATAATGATTTCTCTCTCTTAACCTCTTTCTTAATGGCACAATAGTGATGGAGACAATGTGCTCTTATTGATGGATGAGAAATGACCACATCCTTGGTTTATATAAAAAATGAAAAGATGCTTCCATCAGATACCTCCAATAGTCATGCCTTTAGATTCCAATAGTCATATCTTTATGTATTGAATAGTGATGCCTTTACATTGAATAGGTATGATCATTTATAATGATGACTCTTCAATATAACTATTTATAAAGATGCCTCTTTAATAAGCCAATTAATGAATTTAACATTTATATAATAATTATTAAACTATTATATGAGACACAATTCTTACAAGAAGTTGATTGCAATGATAAGGAATGGATTTTATATGTAGATCAGGCATCAAATGAAAAGGGCAGTGGAGCAGAAGTCATCCTAGAAAATGTAAAAAGGGTGAACATAGAACAATCCTTAAATTTTCAATTCTGAGCCAATAATAATCAAGTAGAATACGAAGCATTCATGGCTAGATTAAAATTGGCAATGAAGTTGGGGCAAGACAAGTACAAGTTGAAGCTGACTCCCAGTTGGTAGTCAACAAGTTAACGAACTTTTCCAAGCTAGAGATCCACTGCTCAAGCAATACCTTACCAAAGTCTGACAACTCATGATGACATTCGATAGTTGCCTTGTGCAACATACTCCTAAAACTGAGAACACTAAGGCTAATCTCTTTTCAAAGCTTGCAAGCGTCAAGAAACCTTAGAACAACAGATTAGTCATTTAGTTTTGGTTATGCAACCCAAGCATATTGCACAACGAAGTGGTTGATATCGAAGAAGGAAAAGCCAATTGGTGAGGTCCCTATGTCTCTTACCTCAAAACGGGTATTGTTCCAGAAGTAATATCTGATCACATGAAATTTAAAAGGTTAGCCGGCTATTATACCTTTTTGGGGTATGCCAAGGCACTTATTGCCCTTGTTGAAGTGTATCTCGTTTGAAGAAGTTGCTTATGTGATGATTGAGTTACACGAAGGTGTTTATGGAAGCCATATTTGAGGTAGATCATTGACTAGTAAAGCATTAAGAGCAGGCTATTTCTGGTCCGCCATGAGAATAGATTGCACTGAATATGTCAGAAAGTGTGATAGATGCCAAAGGTTCTCGAATATTACACACAAACATCTAAAGCCACTCCATTATATTGAAAACAGTTGCCCATTTCATAAATGGGGTGTAGATATTGCCCATGGCCAGCTTAAATACATATTGATAACTATAGATTATTTCACTAGATGGATTGAAGCTGATCCTGTTGCAACAATTACCATGGAAAGAATTAAAAAAATTACACGGAAAAGAAACATTTGCGCGTATGGAATTCCCATGGGGCTCATGAGCGATAATGGAGCTCAGTTTTCAGGTCGAAGACTCACAGAAATTTGTGAGGGTTTGGGATAAAACAAAAATTTACATCAATTAAGCACCTATAGATTAATAGGTTAGCTGAAGCTGCGAACAAGGTAATCTTAGCCAGTTTAAGAAAGAAGTTGGATAAAGCAAAAGAGCTATAGTCAAATATCTTGCTTGAGGTCTTATGGGCATATCACAAAACACCTCAATCATCTACAGGGGAAACTCCATTCAAGTTAGCATTCGGTGCAGAAGCAAAAATTCCAATTAAGCTTGGAGAACCCACTTTGAGAAGATACATGTTTGAAGAAGGGAACAATCAGGTGATTCGAGAGGCAGAACTTGACCTAGTTGAAGAAGAAAGAGAAATTGCCCCGGTCAAAGAGGAAGGAAATAGAGCTCAAATGGCATGCAAGTATAATCAAGAAGTCTGATTTAGTGATTTCTGAGCTGGTGACCTTGTACCAAGAAAAATAGAACTGGTAAGAAAGCCCGAAGGAGAAGGGAAACATGCCACATGCGAACACACAGTTTTCTATAACCATCAGTGAAAGATGAAAAGAATATAGAGAGATGTTGGGTGGAGAGCTCAGTCTTGAATTCTCGGGAGCTCGATCTTGAGTTCTCGAGTGCTTGGATCCCAAGCGAGCTCGAGGGCTGTGGACCGGAATGGTACCAGAAACCTCGGTTCTATAAGAGCTCGGACTATATGTTAAGCAGTTACAACATTGGAAATTAAAGACAGTAACAGGTGAAACCAGTGTTTTAAATTGCGGTTGCGGTTGCGGTCGCTGCAATTGCGGGCATTACAGCTACTGCGATGCGGATTGTAGCCGTTGCGGCGTGATTTTTTTTTTTTTTTTGTGCACAAAATGTAAAAATAAAAGAAGGACAACAATTGTAGCACTAAAAGAACAAGATTCCAACATATTTGATACAAACTTGTGTCTCCAACATATTCAAATACTAACTTCTCATATTTTTAGAATAATAATACAACTTGCTACGGTAGCGATCAAGTCACCAATTGTCCAATCCAATGAACAATCCACCAGTTTAGATATATGACTTCACTACAAAAAACATAAACACAAATCATAATTAGAATCTTAAGATTTTAAGAGAATCAATGTTTTCCTTCAAATATAAATATAATTAACTAAAAATATCATTTAAAACTAAAAAATAAAGCACAATAATTTAATTAAAATAAATGGGAGATAAATCAAATAAAACTTACATGATGCTTGTTACCACATGGTAGAATGATGCGGTAGATCATATCCTCCACTTTCATTCTGACTGTCACTTTGTGTATCTCCTTGTCCAAAGACATAATTAAAAAATCCACTATTTGGTGGTTGATAATAAGGATTTTGGTGACTCGGTGGTAATTGGTAGTATGGTGGAGCTTGACCACTTGTATATTGGTCATATGTACTCAAATAAGGATGTTGATAATATGGTGGATACCCTTGGTTGCTTTGAGATGATTCATCAATACCAAAGTCACTGAAACTTTGCTCAATATTAGAAGTAGAAGACTCTTCATTTGCAATATTTTGTTGTCTTCTTCCTCTTTTAGAATGTGATCCACCCCTTCTGCTACCTCCAAGTGAACTATCAGAAGACATATCTGGCCTAAAAGATGTCATATCAATCACTAAGCTCCTGTCATATCTATTGTATGGTACCTCCTGATATGGATCATTCCGTCTTTGTTCATCACTATCATCCTCATCGTCATTTTTTTCAGCTTCTACATTATCACTACCATTACCACTGTTATTACTTGGTGGACTTAAACCACCACTGTTTTCATTAGAATCAGCATCATTATTACCAACTTCCATATTTTCATCATCAGAATCAATTATAGGTAACCACTCAGCATTTTGTGCTCCCTCTAATAGTGGATTTTCTCTTTCTTCAACCTATGGTGACAATGGATCATCATCTTAAAATATGTAGTCAAGATTAATTGGATTGAAACTAGCTTCAATCTCTTCTTGACTTCTTCTCATTTCATGTCTCATTTTCAGCTTCATATTATAAAATGTAAAGACAAGTTTTTGCAACTTTTTATACTTAAGTCTATTCCTTGCCTTGGTATGGATATAACTAAATGTGCTCCAATTTCTCTCACAATTTGTGGCTGAAGTTATTTGACTAAGAACTTTTATTGCCACACATTGAAGTTGAGGAGCACATGAACCAAATATCAAACACCATTTAGCTATTTTAATTAATCAAGCAAAATAAATAAATTATTAGTTATATAAAAAATAAAGTCAAAATAAATTTATTTATCAAAATGGAAACAAAGACAAATAATACTTTACCTGAATTCATTTCATGCCAATCTCTTTTACCTTGTGGTGTGCCAAATATTTCGCCCATTTCTCTAAAAATCATCAACTATATAGCATAATATAATATATTAATATATAAATATAATATTAGATTATCAATGTATTAAATTTTAATCTAAATATTTATTACTAACCTGATTCAATGCTTTAATTTGATCATCTAATTTTCTTTCCAATTTAATGATCATATTCCTTGTTCCATAAAATGTTTCTTTATAAACATCAGTCCCATGTTCAACTCCATATTCAAATTGTGGGTTAAGAAAATAGCCTAAAAAGAAAGTTAATCAATTAAAATGTCATGAAAAGAAGTTAATCAAATAAAATGTGCAAAGCCATGAATGTAAAATTTTAGAAATAATATAAATTAATAATTAAACTAATCTACCTGCAGAATGAAGATCACAATACATGAATCTCCAACATTCATCTATTAGTTCATTGAACTTGGAATGATAACGAGAATTTTGTTCAATAGATTGCTTGGCTCGATCAATGGCTTCATATATAAAACCCATTGTTGGCTTCTCATCACCATCAACCAACCTCAAAACTTTTACTATTGGCTCAAATACTTTTAGTATATCATTAGCCTTGGTCCAGAATTCACTACTTACAATAATGTTTCGTGCTTCACATGCTAGTTCATTCTTCTCTCTCCCAAATTTAGATCTTCGAAATTCTTTAGAGTTGAACATATTTCTTAACCCTTGCTTTTGCTTCATAATTGCTTGAAGTTGCAAGAATTGTGTTGCAAACTTAGTAATACCAGGACAAATAATCTCTTTGCCTCCAATATATTTTTTCATGGGATTTACCATCCATATATGGTTATAGATAAAAGATGTCACAATCTTTGCTTCATCCAATGTTTTTTTCACATTTTTCTTTTCCTATATCTTCCAAGCAAAGATCCAAATAGTGAGCTGCACATGCAGTCCAATAAAGATGCGGCCTTTTTTCCATCAATTTTTGACCTACTGTTTTCAATGCTTTTTCATTATCTGTATCCACTTGAACCACATATTCTTCTCCTACTTCCTCTACAACTTTATCAAGCAACTAGAAGTAATAATCTGTATTTCTTGTATTAACACTAGAAGCATCAACGGATTTTAAGAAAATTGTCCCTTTACTGCAGTACACCAAAAAATTCATAATATGTGTGTGGTTTATACTATCTGTCCAACCATCACACATTATTGTGACTCCTTTCTCCTTCCATGTACTTTTCAACTTATTTATCCATTCTCGCATGTTTTGAAATTCATTTTCTAAATATACATCTAAAATTTCATAAGGAGTTGGGCACTTAACTCCTCGGCCTACTTCAGCAGTAGCAACAATCAAATTATGCAACCAAGGAAAGTTAGATAAATTCATAGGTAAACGCTCATAAATAATAAATTTGCTTATAGCTTCTCCAAACTTCTTCCTTAGCATTTTCATAAAGTCAGTACTAACTTTTGGTTGCTTTGTGCTTTTGCTTCTCACAAGATTAACATCAGTAGATCTCAAAGCAAAAGAGATATCTTGTGAGATTGCTGCTCCACTAGCACTTGCATGAGAGCTTCCACCAGGCTCATATATATTATGAAGTCCTCCTGTTTGTTCTCTAAATCTTTGTCTATCTTCCCACTCACAATGTGATCTTATACTTTCTTGTCTGGCTAGCCTTATCTGCTCATCAATATGGTCTTCAATTTCATCTTCATCATATCCTCTTAAGCGTGCTTCAAATTCTTCTTTCCTTTTTTTGGAGTCATTTTTTTTTTACTTTTGCATCTAGAAGGAGCTTCATCATACTTTGTTGAACCAATGTGGTAACTCTAGCACATCCCCCCACTTGGCCTTTAACATGTGCTATGTGCTACTTCAATCTGGTAATGCCACCCTTTATGACTTTGTCACAAAGTTTACATTTGATGTTATTTTTATTTTCAGCCACAAGTTGTCCAAAATGCCATCCAATATCATCACTTGGAGCACCTTCCAACCTTCCTACTGGAAACTCTTCTCTCGGTGGCATTGTAAAATTTTACAATTTTTGCTAACAGAAATAAATATTAATAATTAAATTTAACATAAGATTTTGATATAACATACTAATTAATTGAACATAACTAAATTAAATAAAATACATTATACATAATTGTAAATTAAAATTAATTATTTTAACTATTAATTTCCTAACATTTAATTATATACTTTTAGATAAAAATTATTACATATGTATTCTTAAATTTACATTATTTTAATTTTTTTAAAAAAATAATCTTAATCACAATATAGTTATCTTTCCCCTTTTCAACTTCACAACCACATAAATGTAAACTAAAAAAAAAAACAGCAAGACCTATTAAAAGGAAAAAAAAAAATTCACATCCATTTTTTAACAAAAAAGAAAAAACACTCAAAACCTTTTTTTTAAAAATCAGAAACATCAACACATTTTAAACAAATAAAACCCAACTCAAATATAAAAAATATCCACCCATATGACAAAAAAAAACCATTCAAATGACCAAAAAAATACCCCACCCCAACGTGTTATGCACACCCCAAAAACAAATTTCAAAAATTAAAAAAAAAAGGACCAACTCAACCGTCCCTACCCCACCCATTTGCTTCTACAACCTTCTCTCTACCCCACCCACAATTGTTTTGCATCTAGCGTTCTCCTTCTCCCCTTCCATACCCAAAACACAAACCAATCTCCATTCTCACTTCTAATCTCATCAACGAGTAGATATGGCTTCAACTCTTTCGTTTGTTGTGATTTGCTTCCTCTTCCCCTTTCTTCCTATTTCCTTCCCCTTCCAATTTTCCCAAACACCACGCCTCTCATCAGTCCCCAATCCACAGATGATGATACACAAAGTGGAAAAAGCAAAAAAAGAAAAAAAGAAAAAAAAAAGAGTACAAAGACCTTACTTGCTGTGGTGATTCGAGATCTGGAAGTGAAAGAGAAGATGAAGGCGAGACAAGTTTCGAAGTGGAAGAAAAGATGATGTGAAAGATGTGCTTTGCCTTTGAGGTAGAAAAATAATTTTGTGAGCATTTTGAAAAGTTTAGTAGATATGATATCTGAATATGGACTGGTCTCTGTGATGTGTATTTTTGTCATTTTTCTTTATGGAATCTTTTGTTTTGGTTAAAAAAAAAGAAAACTAGTTCACGAGGAAGGGAAAGGGAAGAACGGAACAGAAATCACATTTGCATTTGTTGCGGCCGCAACACCGTTATGTTGCGGTTATTCCTATGATTTGGAATCACCCTGCAATTGTGGTCCGATGCCGTTGCGGCCACTAGCGCATCCGCAATATTGCAGCCGCATCATTTGATGCAGTCCACAATTTAGAACACTGGGTGAAACCGATGATTTATACTTAATGGCATAAATATAGTTATTGGCTGCTATAATTATCTCATCAACGGACAGGAGGAGATCTTCGAAGCACAGTAGAATGACTTCCAATATAAGAATATCCTAATACCCATTAGAGGAGGCAAGTTACGATCTGATTTTAACATATACTAAAACACGAGTATAGTACTTTGCTGACTTGAGCATTGGAGTGCTTTTCTGTAGGCACCCACCGACGCTATGTCAGGCTCAATGTGTCAATCATATTTGAAGTTCTATATATACAAGATTTCTGAGTATAAAGTATAAAGAAAAAATTAAAGTAAAAAAAATGAGTATTTATTTTTAATTGATGATTTATTCATTTTTCAATTGATTTGATAATAATGAACAGATCTGCTCGATTTTTATTTGCACATTAAAACAAATACTACAATCACTACAACATTTTAGCTCTAAGGCAACGATTATGAAGCGTTGCCTAAAAATATGAAAACTGTAGCCTTTGATCAAAGGCCACACGTTTGCACCTAAGGAAACGCTTTCTGGGGGGTGGCCTAAAGAACCGTTACCTTTTCTCTAAGGCAACGCTTTTGGAAGGAAAAGACAACACTATTTGTTGCAACCCTTGTCAAGCGTTGCCTATTCATGACAAAAGGCAACGCTTGTTGCCAACCTCTATGACAACGGTATGCAAGCGTTGCCTATTCTTGTAATATAGGTAACAGCAATTATGCGTTGCCTTTTCTCCTAATAAAAGCAACATGTGATAAACGTTACCTTTTTTATGAGTGTAGGTAGCAGCATATAAATGGTATCTTTTTTACTGATAAATGCAACATATAATAAACGTTGCCTATTCTCTCAATATAGGTAACTGTAATCAAGTGTTGCCTTTTCTCCTAATAAGCAACATATGATGAGCGTCATCTTTTCTTTCAATTCTAGTAACAACATGTAAGCGTTGTCTTTTTTCTAATTGCATCAATGTTGCTTATCTTTTTGAAAATGTGGCATTTGCTTAATTTAAGCATGGTCTTATTAAAATATTCTTTCTAAAAATAAATCAACTTTATTTATATTCAAATTTAATTTTTTTTAATTTTATATTTAATCAACTTGACTTCATAAATAAAATAAAATAAGATAAAATAATTACTATTAATCAATTAAGTAAAAAGGTCATCTCAAGTATATAATAATTTATATGCTTAGTTCCAAATACATATTATCAAGCATTAATTAAAACCAAAATGTACATAAGTAAACAAAATACATCTAGTATGAACTTAAACAAAATACATCTAGTCTTGAAGTTAAACAAAATACATCTAATTATCTCCATTGCAAGTTTTGTCCTGCATATTCCTTCTCCTATCCTTTCTAAGTTGCATGTGCAATATTAGCTCAATCTGCAATATACAATATATATTGTGATAAAATAAATGTAAACTAAATTAAAGTAACCAAATTGTGTATGTACTTTTATGAATTTACATTATTGTTAAAAATAACTATGCAATAACATATTAAAATTTCCTTTTTTTCGGTTGATTTATGGATGATAAGGCTTGAAACTTTCAAGAGAGTAGCTTGCTTATAAAGTCTCAAAACAAAAGCAATACAAAAAAAATACTAGCATTGATGATTAAAAAAAATCATATCTACTATATCTATATAATCAAGATCAAATTAGCAACATGTAATGCAGCTTTACCAGCCTATCTAGTTACTAAAGTTTGCCAAGAGCCAATGTATACTGCACCAAAAGAAACAAATAGAAAAATACCAAAAATCAGCTAAGTGTGAGTCGAAAGACACCACCATCACACCAAAAAATAGATTTACCCTTTTAATAGAAGAAAATTTTCAAGAATCATTCGACTCGAACATATTCCACCAACTTTCCAATAGTAAACAAAAAAACAACCAAGAGCTTTTAATATATAAAAGTAGGCGACTGCTAAAAAACTGTAGATCAGGTCTTTGATTTAAGTTTCTAGTGCTAATTTGCTTTATTGGTGTGTCAATTTTTGAGTTTTATCTCAATTATTTTTGGACTCCAACTTTAACCATAATAGTATTTTAATGGTTTGCTGCAAATTTGTCAAATTTTTTTTTTTTTGATAGATCTAATTGAAAGGCTTAACTCGTTCAAAAAGAGAATGAGGAGCATAACTTGCAATTATAAGACAAGTTTGAGTATAAGAAAAACACAGTGACCCACCCAATTATGTAATGATTACAACCCACCCCAAACCATGTTCTTGTCCACCAAACACTATAAATGCTCTAAGGTCAGAAACTCCTATGCCAAAGGTATTGATGTTGCCACCATCAATGTAGTTTATTATAAATATGAAAGGGAACAAATATGCACTAGTAACATCAGCCAAATAAGAATAGGGATAACATTAGCCAATTCTTGGACACATCTTCAGAAGACCTAATTATTCAAATAATATTACTATTCAACTACATCTTTGAGTAGCATTTGTAACTAATCTCAAAATATACTTTCAAAAAAATAGTATTACTAAATTTCTCTTTAGCAAGTCTATACAAGTATATCAATAATTTATGGTCAAGCAATGCCTTGTTACAAAGAAAGATATAATACCTAAGACTAACTCATTTAGAAGCTAATGAATGAATTATAATTCTAATCAAAAGGTAAGGCAAACATCTAAAGGATATCAATATGAAGCCAAAATACAAAAGGGTATAATACATATAATGGAAGCACACAAAAAGAAAAAAGATAGAAATTTCTTACGAAGTCATGATGCAATTTATCCGCAACTCCACTCAGTATCCACTAAAGATTCTCAAAAAGTTCTCGATCAATCTCCTCTTGCTAAAAAAAGGAATAAAGATAGTGTTAATTTTTTTTCTTGATACTATGACAATAGCAAACAAACTCCATAGTACCAATGCTGTTTGTTAACATTTATGTACATCGAATATATGAAAGACTTTTGAAGATATTTTTGACTGTCTCATTCCAAAAACCAATGTCAAATTTTGATTTACTATTTTTCTTCTTGGTTGGAACTTTTTTTTTTTCCGAGGATCTAAAGAATTACTTTGTTTTTGGTCCAACATTATTCATTATTTAGAGTGTTTTTGGTATAGAGATAAAAATAAAATAAAAATAAAAAACAAAAAATAAAAAATGCAATTGCAATAAGAAACCCTTTTAGAAAAGGCTAATGCACAGTCCAATCCAACTATCAATTTAAAGAATTGTTGTAAGTGCTAAAAATTATAAAGTACCAAAAAAAAGTTAGTTGAAGCATGTAGATTTCATTATAAGAAAAAAGTAAATAAATTAAGAAGAAACATGTTTATAGCAAGACAGCATCCAGGTCGCTCACATTACTTCCTCATTTACCAAGCGTCAATCTTTTACAAGCATGAAAAAATATAGAGAAATTCTAATCGTATTCATGTGTCTTAAAAAATTTTAAAAAGAAATTTAAATGAGTTTTAACGGTGGATTCAATATGTGTCGACAACATGAGTGTCCCTCCATGCATTCATATAACACAGCGCAAAAATATATAATGTTAACTGTTCAAAACAGACAACGAGTATCAGTAAGGAAAGGACATTTCTGTTGAAAAAACATGTAATAACCTGGCCTAATGAATGCTTGAAACTAAGACTAGCAAGTATATATATTAATGCATTGCACTTTCTACAGCAAGCATACAACCACACTTCATGCAAGGTAGCATTTAGTAATTATACAAAAACCCCACCAAATTTAACATAGATAATGTCCAATATCTTGAAATCTTCCATAATCAATACCTAAAGAAAAACTAACAAATTCTCAGAGAATGAAACAAGTAGTGAGATCTATATTACTATAGCTCCTAAATCAAAGCCTATTCAGCATATGAGTAGATTAATGAAGTAGTAAAATTGAAAAACTAATGGTAGATATACAAAAAAGAATGGAATCTTACCGCAGAGAGCTCCAATGGAGGAGCAATCACAGCACTGTGTCCACCAAAGAGACTTTTGTATATCTAGCAAATTTCTTACATATTTGTTGAAGCCTCTGGAAACTAGAGATTGACTTGTAGCGTTTTTGTATAACAGATTCATTATCAATGTGATCCATTACTTGATCTGAATCAGGTGCCTCACTAACTTGAATCCTAGAAATGTAGTTTAATCATAGACACAGCACACAGTATTTTTGTGTGAGAAAGAGATGGTTGTAAGTACTTTTTCTCACTGTAATTCATATTAATACACACATATATGTTCATAAAAGTTTAAATCAACGGATGAAAGATATTTCATGACTATATTTAAAATTCCTTGATCAGTAAGACCACATAAAAAGCCAATGATTTCTTGCAATGCACGCTGAACACAAAATGTCAGGCATTCACAGCAATAAACTGGTACTAGAAACCAAATTAATGCCACAAATGGCACAATAGCTAATAATTGTAAATGAAAGCATCCATCACATGCAAATAAAGTTTGATTCTACTTGTTGGATTTTGTCATGCAACTACACAGTAATTTATCATTCAAAGCTTCAGAACAGGCACCTTGTAGAGGTATGTGGCATTGCACTGCTTCACAGAGAATTTACATCCTGGCCTTTCAACTTCGAATACACTGCATTCAAGTAGTAATTTACTATCATATCAATAATGGGATTCACATTCAGCTAGATCTCTAAAAAGTATGGTGAAGTTTATAATCAATTTGAAGTCAACCAAAAATTAAGCTAGGCATGAATGAAGGAGGGGAAAACATTTTCTTATGGTTCCCTGACCTACTATTCTTCACAATTACTAGAACATAAGAAATCTCAACTTTAGACTTGAACTACAAATTAACAGTACTAGCCCCTGGATACAACATTTCACAGAACAAATGGTTCACTAAACCCAATATAAATCAAAATTGGTGACATTGAAAGAGAAACAATACAGCCTAAATGCTGCAAATAAACAAATGGTGCGCATCAGACACTGTTGACAAGCTAAAGTATCCGCTCTGACCTATCCAAACAACACTATGAATTAATGATATATTCATCCCTTTCACAATTGATCATCTGGTTGTGTAGCAACAAAAGGAAACAATAAAGCAGATCCATAACTCCACAATATAACACCCAAAGCCAAAATCCTCTACTACCTAACACACCACCCGCTAATCCAAAGAATAAGATAATACTAGCACACTACAAAAGATCTCTGGTCCACTATCAGCCGTGTCCTACTTCTAATTCAAAATACAATCACAACATCCTTTGACTAGACACGTAGCACATGCATGTATCACTTCAAGCACCACAATAACAGAGATGACTGATAAAAAAACTCCTAATACTAGTTTGTCTTTCAAATTGTTCAACACAAACTTAAATTGCATATAATTGGCACACATTTTTTTGAAAATATGAAGTTCAAGAGCTTGAAAACGTAAGGGATAAGCTAGAAGGAAAAGAATATACCTGGAGAAAGGAAGGATGTGTTTGGCAATGTCGGGTTCAAGAGGGGAATCAGACTCCGTTTGCACTCCACAATCCGTAAATCCTAACTACTCAAGGATTCAAAGATCTTCTTCTTCTTCTTCATTTTCCTTTCTTGTATTTGATTCCTCTTATTCCCTTTCTCTCTTTCGCGCCAGATCACTTCTGTTTCTGAGGATTTCGTGGATTCTTCACCAATCTCTTAGATCTCCGATGTAAACCGCAACGAAGATGTCACGGCGAGTTTGAATCTAAGGCTTCTTCCATTTTTTTTCGATTTATGTGAGAGGAAACTATAAAACTAAGAAGTTACGCAAAATGCACAAAGAACTTGTCGCTTGTGTGGCGGAGAGGGAGCCACTTCGAAGTTCACGATGGAGAGGGAGCCACTTCGAGGAACGCACAGCGTCTGGGAAGAAAGCGTGTGAAGGGGGCACCAGAGAAGGAGATAATAAGAACAGGGCACTAAACAGGGGCGTGAAGGAGGACTGTGATTAGTGGTTTTGGGAAGAAAATGTGTTGGGGTTAGAAATTAGGGACATATGAGATTAGAAGAGAAAATGAAATGGGGGTGTTTTAGGTGGTTTAGTAATGGTGGGAAGAAGGGAAAATTTGAGCAGAAAAATTACGAGAGTGGCGCCTAATAACTTTAGGCAACGTTTATTAAGGGTGGGTGAATAGAATTTAAAACCCAACACCAATAAAGCGTAAATACTCACTTAAATAAGCGTTGCCTATGTGTAGATAATAGAGCAACACTTTGCAAGCGTGCTCTTTGTTATTAAAGAATACATTTTTTAAGCGTTGCTTAAAAATTTGTTGCCAAAACACATATCAAAAGACAATCATAAAAAAGCGTTGCCTATATGCATCAAAGGCAACATTTTTCATATGTTGCTTAAAATAAGTGTTGCCTTAACACAAAAATGTTGTAGTGAATTTTGCATCTTTTGTTACGACTTCCCTTTTCTGAATTTCGTATTTCATGTTTTCTAGCACATATATGACATCCTGGAAGTAATAATCATAAATATATTACCAATTGGTTTGTTTGCGTTTGGGGGGAGATTGGGGAGATGTGATATTTCCGTCTCAAAAATTGCGGCTCAAAGAGGATAGTCTCCGCAAGAATCTTCGATTATGAAGAGAAATTGTCATCCTTAATACATTCTCCAATTGAGTAGAGGGAGTCCATTTACCAGTTCTCAAACTTTTCTGAAAAAAAAAAAAAAGCCCCAAGCAGTCTTTTATGTTAGCAGCCTTTCTGATTCAAACTCAAATGGGTGTTTGATTTCTTCTTTATTATTGTCGGAGTACGAACATGTGGAATTGTGGATTATGCCCACAAGTTGCCTATACGATGTGCTTCGTCTCTCATCATCTAAACATACCTACTACTCGTATCGCTTATGCTGGCTTAATTAGCTATACTGAACCGTTTCCTCCCTCTATTCAATGTTTATAGTAAATGAGCTCACAATTAGTAATTAATTACGGTTGACTTTTTTCATTTGGACTGCATATTGAGTTTGTCTATTTCTTCTTTGACCATCTTCATTATCTATTAATTAATCGTCCACTTCCATTTTTAAAATAAATAAATTTATATCTTAATGAATCTATTCTAATAATCATTTTAACTATTCTTATTAAATATTTTAGGTTGTCAAACATATCAAATACTTATATTTTTATTAAATTATTTATATTTTAAGTAATTACGTTCGATAGTAAGAAAATTTTTACAGGAATGAGTTTGGTATGAGAACAAACATTTTTAAAAATTATAAATTAAATTTATGTGTAATTTTAGTAAACATGAGGCAAAGAATCTGCGCTGGGAGGGAGGAACAAAAGGAGTGGAGTAGGGACTAAACAATTATTACACAAGGGAATGATTTAGAAACCCACAATTTGCAGCAACTCTTGTTAAGGATCAAGAGTGATTTATTGATCGAATGTTAAATTTCAAGTGAAAACCAGTGCATTTGTTTCTTTCTCTCTCTCTCTCTATGTGTGTGTATGTATGTGTGTGTGTGTGTATAGTTATATTATAGTTTAGGTTAAGGAAAATTTACTACAGTTCAAGGTTAGGATATACTTTTGGATTCATCAAATGTTCATAGAAATATTTATAGATTATCATCAAATCAAATCCAAGTCATATATCTCCAACACTCTTTTTTTTTTTTTTTTTTAAATCTACAAAACTGTTTTATCTAACTAAACGTTGGTATTAAGATGTTGAATATTGAATGATATAAATTAAATTTTTTGCTCCAAAAATTTTCAAGAGTTTTTCAATATGTTGACTTTGTAACTCTCCTTTGAAAAGTCTTTAATGGCCTCCAAGACTTCAATTAAGTTTCCACTATTACCACACTTTATTGTCTATTATCACTCCCTATTTAATGAGCTTTTGTTTAAATGTTTTAAAATGCCCTTTGTAATATTCCCATTTTTCTTAATATAGCATAATAAGAACATTGATTTATTCATTTAGGTAGTGTAAAAATTTCTTAGGCAACATTATGCCATAACAATCCTCACACTGAGAACTATAGAGTGATATGACACTACTATTGAAATTATTGCACTGCCGTATACTAAAAATTTTGAAAAGACAAAAATACCCCCATAGTAGAAACTGTTGTTACTTACAAAATTGCCCTAGAAGCTATTTCTATTTAGACTCCAAAACTTTTAAAAAATGAAAGTAAGGTCCCTACACATTAGAATTAGCAGAATAAGAGTTTAAGTGGAGCCAAGTAATATAGTAGAGCTGTAGAAACTCAAATCTCTATCAATTTAGCCTCAGAGGTATCCAAGTATGAAATAACATGGGATGTCCCTAAACTTACCCATATTACAAAATTGCCATTAGTTATAGAAAATAAAAAAAAAATACAATAAAAACTCAGATAGAAAACATTAAAGGGTTTACAAAAGGCCAAAACTATCCAAAAAACCTTGAAAATTTTCAAAAAAATTATAAATATAATTTTGAAGATAAATACCAATTTTTAGTAAATTTGACCAATATCTACATAATTACATAAAAATAATCTCACCAGGGTGTAAAATGGGCCCAAAAACCCTATAAGACTACTTTAACTTGGAGTATGGCAATGAATCAGTAGAGTTCCAGGCTTGGGCTTGTTGGGCCACGTGTTTGGACCTCTAATTGGGCCTCCGCAATGTAACACTCTCCCAAGCACAGTATCATGCTTAAGTCATAGCATAATACTCATAAATTGTTACTGTTACATGAACGAACCTTGTCTGACAGCAACATCTGGCCGTCTCTAGTATTTCTTGAACTATCTAGAGATAATACGGAAATATAGTAGAATTAAAAAATTCTCAGTAGGATTCTCTGAAAGATCACACATAGTATCATCATTATTATCTCCAGTTGCTTCAGTGTATTATGAAAGAGGTGAATATGTTAATAAACTTTTTAGTTTTATACTTTGAAAACATATTATCTGAAGCAGAATTCATTTTATTTACACACTTGAGTCATAAAAACTATTACGAAATAAATTTACAATTCATAACTTGAATAATAGTTGCAATATATTCAAACATAACAATTCCAATATAATAAAAAAATAGAACATGCATATGCAAATACTTTTCCTTGAATTCATGCAAATGCACTTGTGTGTATTTTAACTTTCTTTAACTTCATTTCTTTGGCACACCTAGGCATTACGTATTGTCGTCCCTAGGGTGCAACTTGCCTTTAGTACTTGGTATACACATTCTAGAGTATGATTGTCATGTCATACCCCATTGGAGCATGATCGCCATGTCACACTCCTTAAGATGTGTCCGTCATTTCACATGCTAGAGTATGATTGCCATATCATACCCTATCAGGGTGTGATCGCTATGTTACACTCCTTTGGCTGTGCTCATCATGCCATATTCCAGAGTATGATCACCACGTCATACCTCATCGGGGTGTGATCGCCATATCATATTCCTTAGGAATATGGGACTCTTATCATATCTTTTAACTGCCTTCACAAGGACAGACCCAAATAACTGTCTCCGAGTGAAGGGACCCAATCTTACATATTCATGTATTTTCCTCTTTTGCATGCAAATATGCCATCTTTCATAAAAGAATCATGATCATATCATCATACAATGTTCATTTGCATTATAATGCACTTACTTTCAAATATTCTTGCATGTAGAATTTCATATTCACATCATAAATTCTCATAACATTATCTATCATAACTTCATAAGTTTTTGCCGAAAATTCAGCAGCATAACGAGTCAGATCTGTTTCCCCATGAATAGTGCTCTTCAGTACAGATAGTCAGCCAATTCATGTAACACTCGAAAAATTCTATTATTTTAATCGATTTGTTCGATTTTAACAAATCGGTGAAATTAATTAGAAACCAATTAGATATTTAATTAAAAGTCAATTAAAGGCTAATTAGAAATTAGTTAGATATTAATTAAAAAGATTAGAGTTAAATAAATTAGAATAAACATATAGAAAGCTTCACAAAGATTTTCCAAACCTTGTTACTGATTTGAAAGAAATAGGTAAAGATTCGATGTTTTAAACTGTCAGAACTGAACCAACAAAATTATGTGCCTAAAACCCTAGAGTGAGTGGCTAAAACTTAGCCACTCTTACCCACAAAGAGGATGCCACATGTTGCCCAAGATGAGGAAGAGCTTGGCTTCATATCCACCACTCAACCTCTCCTCTAATCATATGCTTTCTTCTCAATTACTCCTTGCTGTAAAAAAAAAAAAAAATCTTTCCTCCTTTCTTCTTGTTTTACGGCTCCTTCTCTCTTCTCTCTCTTGCCTTTTCTCTTCCATTTTCTTTTTCTTCTCCTCCTTCACTTCACTCCCTTTCAAGCCCTCATCCACTCCCTTACCCACAAACATCAATCTCAATCAAGAAACCCATCAATCTAAAGGTAGGATTCCATCTTGTTTTTGATTTTCATAAATTGTGGCTGTATGAAATTTTAATTTTCTTCATTTCTTTGATGATATTTTTGGTATAGCTGGTGGTTTATGGTTGGTTTAACATGAAATTTTGAGTTAAAATTGAAGTTAGAATGAGAAAGCACAAAGAGCCATAAAATAGAATCTGTTAAGTTGAGAAACCCTATGGCGGTCCGTACGGCGGAGTGTACGGTTCCGCCTATAGAAGTTTAAATTTAATGAAACTATTTTTACATAAAACTAGATATCTAAGCCTTTCCAACCATTAAATTATAAGGCCATTGGATTAGTATTGAGGGATATATGAATTTTGGAAGTTTGACCTAAGTTTTTGAATTTAATTCTGGGCAGATAAGATTTTTCAGGAAAAAACTTGCCCTATACAACTTGGAATTGAGTTAAACGAACTTTGTTAGAAAGTTTACACATAGAAGAACACCCCATAAAAATTTTAGGTTAGATTCGACCCCAGTTACTCCTAGTAGTTCAAGGAAGTCACCCTAAGTCCAAATTGGGCTAAAATAGGGCAATTTAGAGGGGTCAAATTTCAAAGCTTATAACTCAAACTCTACTCAAGAAAATGAAATGGGACTTATTGCAAATGAAAGCTTGTCCTGTTAGCTTTAATATGATACAAATTTCATATGATTTCAACTAGTTTTCGATTTTTAGTGAATTTTTACTTTTAGGTGTGCAATTCTTGCCAGCTACAAGGCAGGCCGAGATAGAACCCTAATAACTTGGGCTACATTTATCCAAATTAGATGGAACCAAAGAGGTTAGAAAATAGACACACAACATTCCAACATATCCAAAATTTAGGTCTAAATGAGTTAAATAAAAATTAAGGCTTATTTTACAAAAATCATGTAGGATGAAAGTACATAGATAGTAACTTAAATTCAAGTGCATATATTATTTTTATGAAATTAATATTGATATGTGAATGCACTGTTGTGATTTTTCTGGATAATTGATTGTCTGAGTACTGGCACTATTCATGGGGAAGTGGACTCGATCCATCATGCTGCCAAATTTTTGGTAGAAGTCTATGAAACTATGAGTGTTTATTTTACGAGAAATTTATGATATGAACAGTTATACAATTATGAATATGTTATGGTGATATGATCATGAATTATTCTTATGAGAGCATGCATATTTGCATATGAATAAAGGAAGAATATATGAGATCCCTTCACTTGGAGACAGTTATTTATTTGGGTCTCTCCAGGTGAAGGCAGTTAAAAGATAAAGATGTAGGTCCCTTCACTCGAAGGCAGTTGCACATTGGGTCCCTCCTTGTGAAGGTAGCTAAAACTTTTGGGTCCCTCTATGTTGGTGGTAGTTGGCCAACTGAGTCCCTCTGACCTAGAGGCATGTGGGTCCCCTTGTGGGTCAGTATTGTGTGACGACGGTCACGAATTGAGCTCACTCCTAGATCAGACTACCCAAGGACAGCAAAGATTAAAGGCAAAGACATATATATGCAGACATCCTAGGGACAGCGATACATAACACCTGAGTGTGTCAAGTAAAGAAAACAAAGGAAACACAAAAGCATATGCATGATTTTATGATGCAGTGCATACACACAGATAATGTTTGTTATTATCATCATTATGACATTGCAAGTAGGCTCTTGTTATCGATATTATTATTATTATTATTATTATGAAATATTATTGTACTCATACTTGAATCCTTACTCTGTTTAACAAGTGCATGAATAAAATTAACTCTGCTTCGGACCATACATTTTCAAACTATAAAACAAAACCGTTCATATAACATGTTCACTTCTTTTTTAATAAACCAAAGCAACTTGAGATAATAACGATAACACGGCATAAAATTTCTTAGTGAATGCTACTGAGAGTTTAAAATTCTCACTCCTATTTCTGTTTTATCTCCAGATAGCTCGAGAAGTTTCGAAGACAGCTGAAGTATGATCGCCATGTCCCAGAGTATGATCGCCATGTCATACTCTATCGGGGTGTGATCGCCATGTCGCATCCCTAAGGGTGTGGGATCATTATGCCACATTCCAGAGCATGATCACCATGTCATACCCTATCAGAGTGTGATCGCCATGTCACGTCTTTCGGAATATGGATTCATCATCATATCTTTCATCATAGAATCTTTATTATAGCTTTCTGCACAATCATGAATGCATATGTATCAAAGTGTATTTCATAACCTATGCATAGGCTTTGTCGAAATCTCGGCAGCATGACAGATCAATTAAGTATGCAATTCAATGTAAAATAGCAAGTTATAGCAACATTGTTGACCATATGATATGTCAAAATCAATAGACATATCAACAGAGTTTTCTGCTCACTCTACTCTCCTCTGCCCCCGAATTTTGTAAAATCCACCTTTACTTCTACTTAACTCACTTTTATCTTAATTTTGGATATATCATAGTTCTATGTGTCTAGTTTCCAACCCCTTTTGTCCTATCTCATTTTGATTTGTATAGCTTAAGTTATTAGCATTTTACCTCAAACTGCCCTATACTTAGCTAGAAGTGTACTCTTATAAGTGAAAATTCACTAAAAATAGAAATCTAGGTGAAATTATATGAAATTTATATCAAATTAAAGATAACAGAACAAGATTTCAAATGAAATAATTTCATATCATTTGCATGAGTATATTTTGAGATATAAGCCCCAAAACTTGACCCTACTAGACTACCCTATTCCAGCCTACTTTGAACTTAAGGTAACTTCATTGATGTGCTGGGAATAATTGGCAATGAATTTGAAACTGAAATTTTTATGGGATGTTCCCTTATATGTTAGCTTTCAAACAACGTTAGTTTCACTCAATTTAGAGTTGTTTAGGGTGAGTTACACCCTTCTCAACTTACTACCCAGATGAGAATCCAGATTTCTAGGTCAAACTTCAAAAATTCATAACTAATTCTATACTAATCCAATAGCATTATATTTTATATGTATAGAAAGTCCTAAATATCTAGTTTCATATAAAAATAGATTCATAAAATTTAATCTACTGTAGATGGGGCCGTACACTCCGCCGTACGGACTGCCAAGAAAAACCCTAACAGCTTCTTGAATTTTCTCTATTCTTCAAATTCTTTCATACCAATTTCAATTCTAATCACAGCATACATGTAAAATCAACCATAATCCATCATCATCACTCCAAATCTCATCAGTATCATGAGGAAAACAAGATCCCCACACACCCCCAAATCAAAGAAAACAAAAAGAGAAGTTGGATTCCTACTTTTCCTACGTGTGATTCTTGCTAGATTTGTATTTGAGTTGAAGAAATCTTGATATAGTTTGAAGATTTGTTGAAGATGAAGATGATATGAGATGAGATGAGATGAAATGAGGGAGAAAAGAATGGAGAAGGGTCAGCTACATGTAGTGGCCCAAATTGCAAGGGTAGAAAGAGAAAAATGAAAACTTCTAAAGCAAGTTGCATTTGATTGGTGGATGTGTGATGGTCATCCAACTTGGTTTTGTGGCTGTCTCCTTTGGCGAAAAGTGGCGCCACATATGGAGATGTCTTGGCTAAATCTTAGCCATCCATCCTAGGGCACTCATAATATAAGTTCTATTAGTTCGGTTCTGACAGTTTAAAATACCAAAATCTTACCGATTTCTTTTAAATCGATAAACCGGTTTTAGAAAAATTCTATGAGGTTTCCTATATTCCTAATCTAATCCCATCAAGTCTAATCCTTCTAAATCGCACTTAATTGGCTTTAAGTGAATGCTTAATCGAATCCTAATTAATCCCAATCATTTGACGAAAACCGAACAACTCGGTTAATAACGATAGAATTTTTTGGACGTTATAGGTCCCATTAAGTTTTGATAAGTATAACTCAAGTTATTAAGGTTTAATCTAGATTTGTCCTATTGCTAGGCAGATTTAGACACTAAAACATAAAAATTCACTAAAAATAGGAAACTAATTGGAATAATACGAAATCTATATCATTTTAAATCTGACTGAACTAGCTTTCATTTACAAGTTTCATTTTATTTGAATAATTAGAGCTCATGTTATGAGCTCTTGAACTTGGCTAACTTGAGTTGCCCTGTTCTAGCTTGGCTAGGACATGGGGCAACTTCAATAAATTACTGGAAGCAACTGGATAGAATTTGACTTTGAAATTTTTATAGGATATTACTCTATGTGTAATCTTTATAACAAAATTGGTTTCACTCAATTTGAAGTTATATAGGACCAATTATGCCCTGCACAAGCCACTCAAGTCAAATCCAGAGGTAGAAACCTAAGGTAAATTTCAAAAAATCATATCTCACTCAATACTAATCCAATAGCCTTATAATTTATATGGTTGGAAAGCTCTAAATGTCTAGTTTCATCTAAAATTAGTTTCATCTCATTTTAATGTCTGTAGATGAGTCCATACACTTTGAAAGTACCAATGCTGTAGGGTTTTCCTAGTTAAATTCACTTTGATTGCTTCCTTTTTGGTTCTTTCACTAATTAATCAATCAAAACTCATTGTACACTTGATAATCTAGCCATAAACATATGCATAACCTCAATATAACATCACATACTTGAGTATAGATGAATTTCCAATAGCCACCAATTCACAAGAATTCAAGAAAAAAGAATGAATCCTACCTTCAATTAGGAGTTTGAGCATGAAAAATGAATGTCTTGGGTGTAGAAGCTTGTGTAGAGTGAAGAGGTAAGAAGAAAAGGATGAAATGGAGAGAAAAATGGGAGAGGGTAGGTCTGCCTTCTTGATTGAAATTGAGAGGGAGATAGCGGGGATTATTTTGTTTTCTTGTCATAATGGTTGAGGTTAGTTGCTTGGTAGGATTTGGGGTGCTTGGGTTGTCCACTTTGGAGGGCTTAGATGGCACCACCAAGGTGTGTGTGTGGGTCAATCTTGGCTATCCAAAGTAGGGTCTAACAGTATAAATTTCTACTGATCTAGTTCCTATGTTATTTAATACTGAAATTGTTACCGATTTCTCTTAAATTCCCAGAACCTAGCCAATGATCTTTTTAAATTTCTTACATAATAAATCCAACTCTTTCTAACCCTGATATTTATATTTCAATTCTAATTACTCTTATCTCTCGAATGCTATAAAATAAATTAATTAACAGTGCTAATCAATCGCATTGTTTCTTTGGAATTGTTACATTTTAGTTTTGTCATAAATCCTTTAGTATTTTCTGTCTGGTTTCTGTAACTAATGGCATTTCTGTAATTTTGAGCAAGTCTAAGGGCACTCCATATTATTTCACACTTGAATACCTTTATGGCTCAATCGACTGAGATTTAAATTTTTATGGTTTCACCATGTGATTCTTTTCCGTTCCGCTAACTATCCATATGCAGGGACATAAATGTCATTTTTTTAAAAGTTCTAGGGTCATTATAAAATTAACCATGTAGGGTCAAAGTGCAATTTCGAAAATTTCTGAGCAATACTGCAAATAACAAAAGTTCATAAGAGCAACTTTGTTATTTTTTAATTTTTAACATATGGCAGTGCCATATTTTCAACAACAATGTTTTACTATTCTATAGTTCCGAGGGTGAGGATTGTTATGACATAGCACTACTTAGGGGAAATAATTTAAAGTTTCTATGATGTCGTTTTAAGAAAATAAGGGTGTTATGTAACATCCCCAATTTTCCTTGTGCTAAATTATTCCATTTTACCTCCACCACGAGTTCCGAGTTCCGACTTAACTAGTTTTCATGATTTTCGACTTCATCTTCGAACCTCACTCACAAAATGCATTATTTCCGACTTCTGAGTTCGTGTGCATGATTTCCTACGACTTCCGACTTAAACTTGAAGTTCGAACAATATGGAGTGATTCCCGATATCCGACTTTGCGTCTCAAGGCAAACGGAACCAAATTCCGATCTCATAATTTATCTCCAAGCTTCATGCAAGATGTACGTGAGTTCCAACCTCCAACTTAGAGTATATCAAATATCGACTTCCGGGTTTAAGTATTTGGGTTTGATATTATGATTCCGAATTCCAGAGTTCTGACCTTAACCTTCCGACTTGACCACAAGTTGATACTTTAGCAGAATGGTGCAAGTACCGATCTCCGATTTTAATATAACGGGTTCCGGCCTTAGAGTTGAACTCAATGGGCATGAGTTTGAATCTTTGAGTTAATTTCCAGTCATGCACGAGTTCCAATGTCCGAGTTTATTCCCAAAAGCTTCCATTTCTGTTGGTGTTCTTGAGTTTGAATGAGGAGTTCCGAGATTAGGTGACTGGAAGCTGTATGACTTCCGACATCCGACCTGGCTTCCAAGTCTCAAATAAACCAGACAAGATTTCCTCAAGTCACAAATAAGATGGGACGAGTTCCGACATCCGGCTTCGGCTGCGAGCTCAAGTGAAATGACAAGAGTTCCGACTTTAAACAGAATTGAGGCGAGTTCCAATTTCGGATAGAACGTAAGCATGTTCCACTTTTAGGCGACGTGGAGAGCAATTTTGCCACAAAAAGAGGGCAATGTGGAGAGCAATTTTAGGGGAAGGTTGGCTGAAATTCAGCCTTGTGTTTTGAGGGTAATCAAAACCCTCCAAGTTAACTACCACTCATGCTTATATAATACATTCTCCTCCTCTCATTCAGACCCATTCTGCGCCCTCTCTTCTCCCTCACTTCAGCTCTCTTTTCTCTTCTCCTCTCACCTAACTCCATCACTCCTTCAAGCTTAACCAGGTTCTAACAATTCAAACTTCAACACTTAGCTCAAATCACACTCCAAAGAAGTAGGATTCTATTCCTGTTCTTGAATTCCTTGCACTATGGCTGTATTAAATTGTGCTCTTCTTCAAGTATTTGATGGATTATTGGATGTAATATGATGGATTAGGATAGGATTAATATGAAATCTTGAGTTGAAATTAGAGTTAGAAGGAGAAAAACTAGAAGAAATGGATGATTAGGATGCTGTCTTGGTGAAGAGTCCACGACAATCCGTACGGCGGAGTGTACGGCTTTGTCTACAATTGGTTAAATCCGATGAAGCTATTTTTATATGAAAGTAGACATTCAGGGCTTTCCATAGATATATAATATAAGGTCATTAGATTAGTATTGAGAGAGATATGAATTTTTGAAGTTTGACCTAGGAACTTGGACTTTTATCCAGGCAGAGTGACTTGAGGAGAGTGTAACTCGCCTTACACAACTCCAAATTGAGTGAGACCAACTTTGTTAGAAAGCTGACACATAGGGGAACATTCTAATATGAAATTACGAGTTTGTTATGATCCCAATTGATCCTAGTGGTTTGAGGAAATTACCCTATGTTCAAACTGAGCCAAAATAGGGTAGTTTAGGAAGGTCGACTTTCAGGACTTATAACTCGAGGTATACTTAAGCAAATCAAGTGAAACTTATTTCAAATGAAAGGTTGTCCTGTTAGCTTTGATATTAGACCTATTTTGTATGATTTGAGCTTAGTTTCAATTTTTAGTGAATTTATACTTCCAGAAGTGTAATTCGGGCCAGTGACTGAATAGGCTGAGGCAAAATTTGAATATCTTGAGTTACATAAATCAAAATGATATAGGACTAAAGAGGTTAGAAAGTAGACATATAGAGCTATAACCTATCCAAAATTCAGGTTTAAATAAGTTGAATAGAGGTAAAGGTGGATTATACAAAATTCGGGCAGAACTGGAATAAAATTGGCAGAATGGCCAAATTGATGGTTTCACAAGTTTAAGGGGACATATAAGGATTGAGTTGAGGATTGCCAGTTTTACATTGATATATATGTTAGATTGATTATATCGCTATGACTGAATTATCCGTGAGAACTAGCACTATTCATAGGGAAACGGATCTGATCCGTTATGCTGCCGGATTTACGGCAGAAGTCTATGAATGTTTATATACAAGGATGAGTTTAAAGTATGATATAAGTAATGAAAGCTTATGTTATGGAAGATTATACTTTGAATATATTACATTCATATGTTATGTTCATATATGCCATGCATGCAAACATAATTAGAATATGATATGAGAAATAATGTATGAGGCATATTCATGTATGCACAAAGCATTTGCACGCATGATGAGATATGGAAAGGAAAGATGATAAGAACTTGAAAGAGGGATGTACTAGCTATCACGTAAGGCATGGCATAGACCCAGCTAGCGTGGACCAGAGCGGTACTACCTAAGACTTAGGCCAGCCCTCAACCAGATTAATGGGAATAGACTGGTGTGAGGGTCGGGAAAAGTAAACCCGTCACTCATGTATAGGTACGAGCTCGGACTTAAAAAGCAGGCTATTGCCCAGAGGTGAGAGAGGCCATTCATCTCTAGGGGACTAGCATAGAAAAGTAAGGTCAAGTTGCAAGTTAAAGGAAGACATGAATTAAGTCAAGTGCACTTGCATATAGTCACGTATAAGCATCTATAAGTACATCTTCAGTTATCTCATTAAGTCATACTATTATTATGATTCTGGTTGAAGCATATCATACTATTCATATTTCTATGTCTGTCATACAATATGGAAAGTGATTGTTAAGATACAACCCGCTTCGAGAAAGGTATTTTCAACTTAAAATTGAACTACTATTTATTTATATGTACTCATATTTTCATAATAAACCGAAGCGGCTAGAATATTTATGGTGATATTATAAAATTGGTTTAAGTTTACCTACTGGGAACCCTAGGTTCTCACTGCCTGCTTGTATGTTTTTCCTTTCCGTAAATATTCCAGCACCCAAGTTGGAAATCTAGTGCAGGGCAGAGTGTAGGGCCACTCATTGAGTACGAATCAGGCGCTAGCCAGATCAAGAGACTATCGAAACTAGCTAACAATTAGTCGGAAGAAGACGCTATGTACTATGTCGGTCACAATTTTCTTTTCGAGTGTAATTATTTTATTCTCTATGTATCAGAGACTAGTAGTTAGTAATAAAGTGAACAATTAAAGGGCCATGTATTATATTTTCCATATTTTAAAGAATTTTTCAGCACCGTGACAACCTTTTAATGTAACTCCATGACTCGAGCATGGCTTATATGATAGATGTAACATCCCCAATTTTTATCTAAGCTAATTAGCTCAGTGATCCTGGCTAATTAGAGAGGTTAACGATTAACTGAGGACTAATCGGCTAACCTCGATGAGCAAGAGCTTAGTGAATTGAGTCAAGTCCATAATTGAATCATAATGCACTAAATGGTTTAATTAAAACCTAATTATTCGAACCTCATTAATTCGTAACTTAGAAATATAATTAAGCTAATCCAATCTTATTAATTAAGTACAAGACCATTGTTCTACCTTACCAACTGAGATAGCTTAATTCTAAACCTTAATCACATAATTTATAAGATCAATTCTTTTAAGAGGAAAAACGTCTTGAAGATGTAATTAACCGAAATCGGTTAAAGAGCAATTTAACTAATCAAATTGAATTAACAACTTAGGTAATTCTAATAGTTTTGAAGATTTAAAAAATTTTCTTAATTGATACACCAAATCTTGGCCAAGTGCAAGAGCAAAATCCAACCATTCATTTGTCTTCTCATCATACACCACAAGATCAAGAGTCCATATTAGTAGATTCCTTAAGTCATGACAAGAGTTGTACTCTCCTTCATCAAGATAATGACACTTGGAGTGATCCTAGCCATCCAAGCCAAATCCTAAGAGAGCTCATGCTTTTAACCACTTGACAAAAATACTACATAGTCTTTACCCAATTGCCAAGACTCAAAGGAAACACAACACTCTCTTTTGCCCTATGGTTTTTTCCCCTCCCTAGCTTGTGTAAGAAGCAAAAATCACATCATCTTTTCTCCCTCATTTGTGCGCCACTTTCAGCCCTCCCTCTCTCCTCAATTCATTTCATTTCCTCTCTCACGAATACACACAAAGCTCTCACCTCCCTCTAAACCTCTCTTTGTTCTTCCTACGCTTCTTCTTGTTCTTCTTGTTTTCCTACCCTAAGTCCTCACTTTTCTACCACCATCACCCTCATCTCCTATCACCACACTCACAATCCCTTCAAGGACTACCATTTTTTATCCTTGGAGAAACAAAGCCACTCATACACAAGCCCCAAAATCAAGCTCAAGGAGAAGAAGGCCATCTCCAACCACTTCATTTTTCAAACTTCCAAGAGAAACCTCATTTGGTAGTGACTCTAACCCTTCCTCTCCATATATTTTTCAAGCTCTAGAACTCCTAAGCTCTTTATAGCTAGGTGGTTTTAGGACTTGCTTCAAGGTCTCATGACCCTTCCTTGTTCTATGAGTTTTCTTGTTTTGTTGAAAAATGTTGCCTTGAAGTGAGAACATATGATATGATGATTTTATGTATCTTGCTTTATTTTGGTTCAAAATACTGATTTGGTGACTCAAACTTTGAATATAATGTTGAGTTAAAACATGGAAATGGTGATTTGAAGTGATATAACAATTTCTCCATAAACTTGAAGTGAAAAACTTTAAAACTAGTAAATCTAGAATTCTGGCAGTCTGTAAAGCGTGCAGTATATTTATTGCTAAAAAACTCAAAATGCAACGACACTAATTTTCTGTGAAAGTAGACTCAAAGAGCTTTTCATACATATAAAATATGTGAGTTTTGTCCTTAAAACGAGAGAGATATGATTTTTCAAAGTTTGCTGTTCCTGGATGGGTTTCTATCCGGGCAATAGGTAATAAAACATGCATAACTCAAGTTATACATAATATTTTTGAGTGGGACCAAGTTTTTTAGAAAGCTAAGACATAGAAGAACACTCCCATAAAACAGTTTTGTCAGATTCCATGTGTGGAACTCCCAGTGAAGTGGACAAGCCACTAACACGAGTTGGACTTTCAATCCTGAACAGTCAGAATAAAATATGCATAACTCAAGCTACAAAATGAATTTTTGAGTGGGGCTTGTTTTGTTTAAAAATAAACTCAGAGGAGTATAAGCATACCAAAATTCGAAACAAAAGAGTAAAAGATGAAATTATGGTGAATTTTTGAAGTTACTGCCCCACTATAAAAGTAAAAACTGGTTATGGCAAGTTTTAAAAGGTTAATGAGAAATAAGCTTTAAGACATTAAGACCCTTACATTAAGTATTGGAAAACCTTCATAATTCAACTTAAAAGTTTCAAAAAAGGATAATGGATTAAATTGGCCTATGCCTAATAAAAGAATTTATGCAAGAAACAAATCAATTAAAAGCTTGTACCCAAGTTTACTACGCTGTTTCATAAGACTTTGTGTGACGTATCTTGCTCACATTAATACGATATGATGACAATGACATGATGATGATGATATGATGATGATGGTATGATAATGATGATGATGGTATGATAATGGTGATGATGATATGATATGATGAGTATGATAGTGACATGATGATTATGATAGTGTTATGATGATGATAAGGATGATAATGATATGATGACGATATTATAATGAATCATGATGATATGAATATGATAAGTTGATGATATGATGATTAATGATATACATGAAAGAATTAATAAATATGAACACCCTGGGGACGGCGATACGTAACGCCCAGAGGTGATTCATAAAGGAACCACATTTGGGGACGGCGATACGTAATGCCTAAATGTGGAAAAGAATCAGAATAATTTTGCATCATAAGCTTTAATAAGAAGAGAAAGTAAACTAAGGGTGTGATCCTTCAAAAAGGAAGGTGACCCAAAGTAAGCTCCCCTCACCCACGACTCACATGAGGCATGGCATGACCCAGCTAGTGTAAGTACCGAAATTCTATGGTGGCGACGGCCACGGTATGAGCTCATTACCACTTATGATTAGTGGGTGAAAAGATAAAGTTAAGTTAAGAAAAGAAAATGGACCTTGGTCTAAACCCTAGCAAGGGAAGAAGTTAAGAAAAACTTATAGCACAATCATGCATTTTTATGATTATACTTGTGCCCATGTATGTTACGATATAAATGATTCAAGAGTATGTTAAAATTGAATCCGCTTTGGATATTCATGTTTTTGAAAACTTAAGAATGGAACTCTATGAATGCTCACTGTTTTCATTAATAAAACCGAAGTGGCTGGGATGATGACGATGACACTTTCGTGTCGGGTTCGAGTCTTACTGAGAAATTCTATTTCTCTCCCGCATCGTCACCAGGTCTCGATGGCGCATCCGGTGGAGCAGAGCATGGATCCTCGACATTGTGAGCGGACATGTGACATCGGATGTTAAACAATGCTGATGTGGACTTGTCGTCGTCGTAGCTCTGCATCTACATTCCTCTCTTTTGTGACGAACAATGTCGATTTTAGTTTGTATCTAGTATTTGGATCATGGCCCGACCATGAGCCTCTTTTGATGTAATGCTGATATATATGTATGTCTATATATTATGAACCCATATCGATGTAATGATTTTGCTACATAATGCAATGTATTTGTGAATTACTATTCATTTACCTTTCTCTTGTTTTATAATATTGGAGTACGTATTTTATGCGACACGCTCTTTCTCTGTCTAGCTTCTCGTTCAAGGCTTTACTTTTCAAAACGCTGCAAAGCGACGACGTATTTCAAAGAAAAATCTTATTGTATTTTTCACGTAACTTAATTTCAAGCAAAGATTAGTTTTCCACGAGCATAAGTAACAACTAATAAAATGCCGTAATACGACTTAAGCGTAGTATGGGTTTATTAGGGTGTTACAATAGAGGTTGTTACATGTAACAACCTCTATCATATAAGCCATGCTCGAGTCATGGAGTTACATTCAAAGGTTGTTACAGTGTTAAGAAAACTTTAAAATATAGCAGATATAATATATGACCCTTTAACTTTTCACTTCATTACTGTCTAATAGTCTTTGGTATATAGAGAATAAAATAATTACACTTTAAAAAAAATTGTGATTGAAATAATACACAGCGTCTACTACTGACTAATCGTTAGCTAGCTTCGATAGTCTCTTGATCTGGCTAGCACCCGATTCGTGCTCAATGAGTGGCCCTGCGCTTCGTGTCGCACTTGATTTCCAACTTGGGTGCTGGAATGTTTACGGAAAAGAGAAACATACAAGCAGGCAGTGAGAACCTAGGGTTCCCAGTAGGTAAACTTAAACCAATCTCATAGTGTCATCATAAATATTCTAGCCGCTTCGGTTTATTATGAAAATATGAGCACATATAAACAATAGTGGTTCAATTTTAAGTTGAAGATACCTTTCTCGAAGTAGGTTATATTTTAACAATCACTTACCATATTATATGACGAACATAGAAATATGAATATTATAATATGCTTCAACCAAAATCAGAATAACAGTATGACTTAATGAGATAACTGAAGATGCACTTATAGATGCTTATACTTGACTGTATGCAAGTGCACTTGACTTAATTCATATCTTTCTTTAACTGTAACTTGATCTTACTCTTCTGTGCTCGGTCCCCCGGAGGAGAATGGCCTTTCTCACCCCTGGGCAATAGCCTGCTTTTCAGGTCCGAGCTCGTACCTATACATGAGTGACGGGTTTACTTTCTCCGACCCTCACACCGGTCTATTCCCACTAATCTGTTCGAGGGTTGGTCCAAGTCTTAGACAGTATCGCTCTGGTCCACGTTAGCTGGGTCTATGTCATGCCTCACGTGGTAGCTTAGTACGTCTCTCTTGCAGTTCTTATCATCTTTCCTTTCCATATCTTATCCTGCATGCAGATGCTTGGTGCATACATGAATATGTCTCATACCTTATTTCTCATATCATGCTCTAATTATGCTTGCATGCATGGCATACATGAACATAACATGTGAAGGTAATATATTCAAAGTATAATCTCCCATAGCATAAGTTCTCGTAACTCATCTCATACTTAAATTTATCCTTGCATATAAACGTTCATAGTTTCATAGACTTCTGTCGTAAATCTGGCAGCGTAACGGATCAGATCCGTTTCCTCATGAATAGTGCCTGTTCTCACAGACAAATCAGTCATAGTAGTATAATCAATCTCACATAATTCTTAATGTAAAACTTGTAATCCTCAACTCAACCCTTATATGTTACTGACACTTGTGAAACCATCAATTTGGTCATTTCTATCAATTCTACTCAGTTCTGCCTAAATCTTGTATAATCCACCTTTACTTCTATTCAACTTATTTAAACCTGAATTTTGGATATGTCATAGCTCTATGTGTCTACTTTCTAACCTCTTTGGTCCCATCTCATTTTGATCTGTATAACTCAAGATATTTAAATTTTGCCATAGCCTATTCGGTCACTAGTCTGAATTACACTCTTGGAAGTAAAATTCACTAAAAATCAAAACTAAGCTCAAATTATAGGAAATTGGTACCATATCAAAGCTAATAGGACAACCTTTCATTTGCAAGAAGTTTCACTTGATTTTCTTAAGTATAGCTCGAGTTATAAGTCCTGAAATTCGACCTTCTTGAACTACCCTATTTTGGCTTGGTTTGGACATAGGGTAACTTCCTCGAACCACTAGGATCAATTGGAGTCATAACAAACTTATAATTTCATATTGGGATATTCCCCTATGTGTAAGCTTTCTAACAAAGTTAGTTTCACTCAATTTGGAGTTGTGTAGGGCAAGTTACACCCTCCTCAAGTCACACTACCCAGATGAAAGTCCTGATTCCTAGGTCAAACTTCAAAAATTCATATCTTTCTCAATACTAATCCAATGACCTTATATGATATATGTATGGAAAGCCCTAAATGTATACTTTCATCTAAAAATAGACTATATTCCAGAGTATGATATAAGACACTTTAAAATCAAGAGTCAAGGGTAAGAATATGAAACCTAAAATACTTAAACTTGGAAGTCGAGGATTTTCAACATAAACTTGGAAGTTGATACTAGAATATGGAACCTTATACCTTAATCTCGAAATTCGAGAACTAGGACGCTTTAAAACTTGTATACACGTAATTCTAAAACTCGATATCTCATTAAACATATAACCTCGAAACTCGGTCTAGAATCTATCTCGGAGATTGAACATAACCCCGGAAGTCGGGAATCAAAACATTAACCTTATATACATAACCCCAGAGGTCGGAACTTATTCAATCTCAGAATTCGGACACAATTCAATCTCGAAAGTCGGTCCTAAACTCAAACTCGGGAACATCAATAGAAGTTAAAAGCTTGCAAGATAGATTAAGACTTAAGATTTTAAACTTTCACCCAACTACCTAAGCTTTGCTCATAAGACTTTGTTGTGTGTGACAACTAATGAAGATATGATGATGAGTCCATATTCCGAAGGAACGTGACATGGCGATTACGCTCTGATTGGATATGACATGGCGATCATACTCTGGAATATGGTATAATGATCCCACCCCCCCTAAGGAATGTGACATGGTGATCACACCCCGAGGGAGTATGACATGGTGATCATACTCTGAGACGTGGCAAGATAGGAGTGTGACATGGTGATCACATCCCGAGGGAGTGTTACATGATGATCGTACTCTGGAATATGTATGACAAGTAAAGTAAGACAAAGAAAGAAAAGAAAATTATGTATATTTGCATAAATTCAAGTACAAGTAAAGGCAGATGCAGATTTCAAGCTTTTAGTATATTGGTGTTATTATATTTTAATACGTTGCAGTTATTATTCATAGTATGATTCATGACATTATTGTGTATTGGCTTTCCCAAATGACAAGTGTATGAATAAAATGGACTCTAATTTGAACAATATGTTTTTGAACTATAAAATTTAATAGTTTATATGACATGTCCACCTTTTTTCATAATAAATCGAAACAGCTAGAGATAATAACGATGACACGGTATGAAATTTCTTAGTAAATCCTAATGAGAATTTAAAATTCTCACTCCTGCTTCCGTGTTATCTCCAGATAGTTCGAGAAGTTTCAAAGACGGCTGAAGTTGATGTCAGATAAGGTCCGCTTAGGTAATAGTAACAACCGCAGAGTGTGGTACTATGACTTAAACATAATACTGTACAGATGAGGATGTTACAAGTGGACCCAAACGGCCAATTTTCTTCTTTGGTGATGTACTTGCTTGTTGAGAAAGAAAGTAATCCACTTCTCTCTCAAGTCTTAGACTAGTGGATCAAAAAGATTTGGGCTCAAGTTCTGAAGTCTCAATGGCTAGATTTTGAAGTCTATATAAATTGGGAAGATGATGAAGGAGGTGATAGAAATTTGTGCATTTGAATACCTATCAAGCTTTCTTCTATCTCAACCTTCTAAGCTTCTAGAAAGTTACTTATTGTAACTTCTCGTGAAGAAAATCTTCTTATTTGCTTTGTAATAGCTAATATCCTCTCAGTGAGATTATTAAGAAGTCACTACACGCTAAACTTAGTTACTTCATACATCTTTGGGTGATTTAGTATGAGTGTATTCAAACACAAACCTTTCAAACTTATCATTGTAACCTGACTCAGTAACGGTCACTTTGAGTTTGGAGAGGCTAAGAAAAAATACTACTTAGTTTGTTAGCTTGGAGAGTCTTTGTAAAAACTACTCGATAGTAAGCTTGGAGAAGCTTAGACAAAGAATACTCGAGTTTATAAAATCTCAACTAATTTGTTAGGGACTAGATGTAGGTAAGTGGTTTGGTCGAACCAGTACAAAAATTTATTATGAATACAATAACTTCTGTGCACTTATTCTGTTTTGTGTATTATTTTGTGCACTTATTTCATTCGCTACCTAACAAAGTTAGTGTGAATACAATAACTTCTGTTTCTAACTCAAAATGCTTCTACATTCCAAGTACAAAGACTTGAGAGAGGTTATTTAAAGTTTCAGGAACAAAAAAAAAAAAAGACTTTTTGAAGCATAATTGAACCCTCCTTTCTAGTGCTACTTTCATCTTTAGTATTCTCATGTTTTAAAATGGTTAGAGTTGGTTATTGATAAGTGGTTTTTGTTGTGACTAAAGAAAAGCTAAAAACAAATATTTATGTATAGAGAAAATCTAGGCAATTAGAAATTGACCACCATAATTGGAGTTAATAAACTCAAAATGAAGTGAAACTAATTCTAAATGAAAGTTAGCTCAAAAAGAAGTTTATCCATATAAAACACAAGTCTATATAAGTTGTACAAGGAAAGTTATGATTTTTGAAAATTGACCCCAGTTTGTAGAGCATACTACCAAATAGTCTAGACTCAAAACTTAATATCCTGAGTTATATAAGTCATTTTTGAGTGAAACCAATTTTATTAGAAAGCTAAAATATAGGAGAATAGTTCTATATAACCTCATGGTCAGATTCCCATTGTAGAAGTTCCAGTATTTATATGAAAATGATTATTACCTTATTAGTAACTAAAATAAGATAAGTGTAATTTGAAACTTATAACTCAGTCTTGGCTTAGAATTTTTAATTGGGTTTCTTTTCCTAGAAAAGGGGTTCATTAAGCTATAAGTTCATAAAATTTCATGGCAAAATAATGAGAAAATGAAATTTTGATGATTTTGCTAAATTAGACACCCAAATTTGTCCTGTAGTAGGGCCACTAGTAGAAAAATATGCACACTTTGATTCATACTAACTCAAATTGAGTGGGATCAAAGAAATTTGAAATTTGAGTAAGAGGGGATATTCCTTTTGGAATTTGAACCTAGATTAACTTAAAATGGAATTTTGGTGAATTTTCTAAATCCTAGACAAATTCTAGGTATTATATAATTTATATTTCCAATTGAGCTATCTTTGGGACAATTTATATCCTCTCATTTCCTACTTGAAACTTGAAGCATGAGTCCAATGTGCATGGTAATATGACTATGTTCTCTCAATAATGAAATGCATGCATGAAAATTACCTATATCTAAGTTACCTTATAATCTGTCTGTTTGCACTCCCATTGGTAAGCCTATTAGGATAACCCAAGTTTGTATGAGGTGTCCCTTCCAAATTGATCAGAGTTTTTATAGCTGACTAGATTTGTCTTCCCCTTTCTGGCTTGGGTTTAATCTAGGGTATCGATTGGCTCTCGGCCAACCATGTTATGTTAAATTGAATTGATAGATCTATCATCTTTCCTTCTACTTTGCCCGTCGAGCCTGTGACTTCTATGTGTCTATTTTTAAATTCCTTTGAGATAATTAGGAGGGATTATATCTTTTTTCCGGCAAGTGTACCTAAGAATGACCAAAAATTAATTAGGATTCTTATGGTTAGAGAATACCTAGATATTTTTCATGATCACATACCAAAATTTCCTCTAGAAAAGAGAGATAAAATTTTCTATTGAATTAGTACCAGGAATGGGACCAATATCGATGGCACCTATTGAATGTCGCCCTTGGAGTTAGCTAAGTTAAAGAAACAACTTGAAGAACTCTTAGAAAGGGGATTCATCAGACCAAGTATTTCACCATAGGGAGCTCATGTTCTATTAGTAAAGAAAAAGGACGGGGGTATGAGGTTGTATTTTGATTACAGGCAATTGAATAGGGTGATAGTTAAGAATAAGTACCCTTTGCCTAGAATAGATGACCTCATGTACCAATTGCAAGGAGCCATGATATTCTCAAAAATTGATTTGAGCTCTGGATACCACTAGATTAGGATCCAAGATGAGGATATTCCTAAAATGGCCTTTAGAACCCGTTATGGGCATTACGAGTATACTGTGATGTCATTTAATCTCACTAATGCCCCAACAATATTTATGGATTATATGAATCAGATTTTAAGGCCTTACTTAGATAAGTTTGTAATCGTCTTCATAGATGACATACTTATTTACTCTAGGACAAGAAAAGCACATGAGGAGCATCTTAAGATAGTGTTGCAAATCTTGAGAGAATAGAAACTTTATGTGAAGTTATCTAAGTGTAAGTTATGAATGAAGGAAGTCCAATTCTTGGGCCATGTAGTATCACAGGGGGAGATTTTAGTTGATCCTAGTAAAATTAAAGTGATATTAAACTAAGAAAGACTAACTATGGTTACAAAGTTTAGGAGTTTCTTAGGGCTAGCCGGGTACTACAAGAGATTCGTTAAGGGTTTCTTCCAAATAGCTTTGCCCTTGACTCAACTAACTAGACAGAATGTCCCATTTGAGTGGATGACAAAATGTGAGAAGAGTTTTCAAGAGCTTAAGTAGAAGTTAACTACTACACTAGTGTTAGTGCTACTGGACCCTTATAGACCATTTGAAGTCTATTGCAATACTTTATGAAAACAGTTAGGGTGTGTGCTGATACATAATCGAAATGTTGTTACATATGCTTCTAGGCAATTAAAACCTCATGAGATCAACTTCTTAACTCATGATTTAGAGCTCAAAATAGCAATCTTTGGTTTGAAAGTCTAGAGACATTACTTCTATAGAGTTAAGTTTGAAGTATTCTATAATTATAAGAGTCTGAAGTATCTCTTTGATTAGAAGGAATTGAATATGAGACAACGGAGATGGATGAAGTTTCTCAAGGATTATGAGTTCGACTTGAATTATCAACCAAGCAAAGCAAATGTTGTGGCTGATTTATTAAATAGAAAATCTTTAAGTTTGTCGTGGATGATGATTAAAGAGTCAGAGCTAATAGAGAGTTTCCAAAGTATCAATTTGGGAATCACTATAACTTCCTAGAGTATTTAGTTGAACTAGATAAAAGTGGCAAGCGACTTCAAAAGGCAAATTGCCCTAGCCCAACAAAATGATCTGAAATTCAGTAAAACCATAACTTTGATTCAAGCGGGAAATCTAAAGGGATTCATTCAAGACAATGATGGACTATGGAAGTACCAAGGAAGGTTATGCATCCTTGCAAAGGATGGCCTCAAAAGGAAGATTCTAGAAAAGTCCACCAAAGTGACTTCACTATATATCCAGGAGTAGGTAAAATGTGCCAAGATCTTCAAAGGATGTTTTCGTGGTCGAAGATGAAATCAAATATGTTGGAAACGGTAACACGAGAAGGGGGGTTGAATCGTGTTCTAAAAATTTTTCTTAAACAACTTTATCAAGTTCTAAACTTGGAATGCGGAAGCAATTTGGTTAGAAATAAAAGTAGTCTAGTTTACTAAAATATGTTAAAGTAGGATTATAATAAATGTAACACTTTACCAAACAAAATACTATGCTTTAATCATAATATATTACCCAATAAGTTATCATGCGTGGGTGTCTAATTAATTTTATTCTAATCCAATGTAATTTACCCATAGGAGAATTAACTGTTCATTTATTTATTTATTCTTAGCCGTAGAATGACCAGATGGTTTTACACGAACAAAAAAATATCCGCGAAAAAGACAGAAATTATAGAAACTATGTCGGGTATATACATATAGATATTTGTCGTCAGATTTCACCATAGTGAAAATACATAAATAGTATCAGGTACAAAGATGAGGCCACCAAAAACAAAATAAATTGACCTATCGGTAAGTAACAGAACCCTATCTGGTCCCTATAGGACATTTCATGCACTAACCATATATGAACAACACCCACTAAGCTAAGCCTATGGCCCAAAGTGCCAAAAGAGGGTCATTCTATACATCATCACCTACGGTACTACATGACTCCTCTAAATGGATTCTGAAGAAAGGAATCCATTCACCATGCTGGCGCCGAGTGCCGAGGAGGGAGAAGATGAGCTTATCGCCTCTGACGGATCCTCCTCACTAGAAAGTGAGATAAAAGGGATGTGCCACATATATCGAGATAGCAACATAAGGTGCAGTAGGATCAAACAGTGGGTGAGTGAGTGGAATAGCGAAGTCTTTACTGAAGAAGAAGTAAAAACAGAAATGGCAACTACCACCAATATATACAGAATCCAAAACAGGATCGAGGTGAAAGTGCAGATCGGGGAACTCAAGGAATAGAACGCCTGTCGCCGCATTCTCCATGATCTGAGAATGATGTGATAATACACAGTAGGGTGAGAATTTAAAGAAATTCTCAGTAGGAAATCCAATTCTACATAAAAATAATATCGTTATCATTCCCAATTGTTTCGGTTTTACTTAATTTAAAATGGTATAACATAACTATAATATTCAATTTAAGTAATGTTATGGAAAACATAACCTGAAACAAAACTTAATTTAAATTAGTGTAACAGGAAGTATAACTAAACATCTATGCTAACATAGTTAGAGCAATAACCATAATGCAAACAGTAATACAAACAGAAGGAATATATGTATATAACCATGCAATTATCTTAGGATTGAGCAAACAAAGTATATATATGCAAAAATGAGAATGCACTTAGCTTTAGGGATCTTTCAACTCATGTGACTTATATTTTTCCACACTTGGTCTCCTGAGAGATTTTGGCCATATACTCCTGGGTAATAGTCTACTTCTCAAGACCGAGCTTATTCCTATATAAGATTGCCGGGTTTACTTTCCCTGACTTTTCCACTAATCCATTACCCTTAATTTTATTCAGAGGCTGGCCCAAGTAATATGGAACCATTTATAATCCTCATGAATTACTTGTATAACTCATTTACCTTGAATATCACATGCACATATAAATATTTTGCTTAGTATGTGAGATCTCTGTCGGAATTTCGGCAGCATAACGGATTGAGTTCACTTTCCCATGAATAGTGCCAGGCTACCAGAAAGATCAATCCAACAACAAAACAAATATAGAGCATCAAGTTTATAGCAATGATAACAACAATATGACATGCAAACATAAATTGGGTTTTCTGCTACCTCTACTCAATTATACCCGATTTTGTAAATTCCACCATAATTTCTATTCAATTCATTTAGACCTAATTTTTAGATATGTTAGAGTGCTATTTGTCTAGTTTTCAACCCTTTTAGTCCCATCTCATTTTGATTTGTGTAGCTCAAGTTACTTGAAATTTATCTCAATCTGCCCTACAACTAGCCAAAAATACACCCTTCGAAGTAAAAATTCACCAAAAATAGGAATATAGGTGAAATCATACGAAACTTATATCAATTTAAAGTTAACAGGACAAGTTTTATTTGCAACAAGTTTCATCTTATTTGCATAAGTATAGCTTCAGTCATAAACTCTTGAAGTTGACAACTCTGGGCTATCCTATTCTAGCCTGTGTTGGACTTAGGGTGATTTCAATGAATTACGGGGAGTAATTGGGACCAAATCTAACTTTGAAATTTACTCAATTTAGAGTTATGTGGAGTGAGTTACACCCTTTGTAACTCGTACCATTTAGTAAAGAACATAGAATTTTTAGATAAACTTTAAAAAATTCATAACTCACTTAATACTAATCTAATGGCCTTACATTTTATATGGTTGGAAATCCCTAAATGTCTAGTTTCACATAAAAATAGGTTCATCAAGTTTTGATAGCTAGATTTTGGTCCATACAAGACGAACATATGAACGTCGTAGGGTTCACCCCAAACAGCATTACGCTCATTCCTCTTTCCTAGTTCTCTCCTTCCAACTTCAATTCTAACTCAAAGACCCAAGTTAAACCAGCCATAAACTACCATCTACACCAAATATAGTGTAACATCCCCAATTTTTCTTATGCTAAATTATTCCCTTTTGCCTAAAAATTGGAAACTCGTTTTCATTCTGTCCGAAATTGGAACTCGCCTCCATTCTGCTTAAAGTCAGAACTCATGTCAATTCGGAAATCGGAACTCTTGTCCATTTTGCTTGAGCTTAGGACTGATTTCCGATATTGAATTGGGTTCGATTTTCGAGATTATATAAAGTCCCGACTTTCGGGTATATAAGGTTAATGTTTTGATTCCCGACTTCCGGGGTTATGTTTAGTATCGATTTCTGGGATTAATTCTAGACTGAGTTTCGAGATTATATGTTCAATAAGATAGCGAGTTTGGAATTATGTATATGAGTTTTAAAGTGTCCTAGTTCTCGAATTCCGAGGTTCGGGTATATAGTTTCATGGTCTGGTACCAACTTCTGAGTTTGGATTGAAGATACCCAACTTCCGGGTTTAGATTCTATATTCTTATCCTTGACTTTTGATTTTAAGACAATTTATGTATGCGATTTCTGACATCTGACTTTAAGCCACAATTAGTCTTCCAAAACTTTTATGAATGTTTCCTAAGTTTCGAGTTCCAACATTAATTATACCCAATCTAGCTCTCTGTTTGTTAAGTCTTGAGTTCCGATATTAACTAAACTTGATCTAGTATTCATACATGCCGCATAACAATATTAATGCACCATCACTTAGAACTATCACTGATTCCTACTCAAAGTCGGAAATCATGTTTATCACTTCAAAAACCGGAAATCGTGTACATTCCGATTAAACTCAGTGATCAACATGGAGCTCGAAACCTGATATTGCTTATTTTGCTTGAACTCGGAACCTCAGAACTGAACTAGCCAAATTCAACACTTCAAACTCAAGATCCAATGGCTGAGAACCCACCCACTTTACCCCCTTGGGATGGCGCCATTTTGAGCCACTAGATAGAGGAGGAGTGGCCAAGTCTCCACCACCCAACTCACCAATCACACTATGACTCAACCACTATAAAATTCAACTAACTTCCACTTTCCTCCCTTGATATTCTTGACCCCAACAGTAGCTGACTCTTCTCTATTCTTTCTTCATTCTTCTCCTCCCTCACTTCACCTTACTTCCACCTTCAAGCTCCATCCTTCTTCCACACCAAGAACTTGTATCTAGCCAACATCTACAACAATCTAGAGGTAGGATTTCTAATTTCTGCTTCTTGTTTTCATGGATTAAAGCTGTATGAGAGTTCAACTTTCTTCACTTCTTCAATGATATACTTGATATGTGTGATGATTTATGGTTGGTTTGTTAAGTATTTGGAGGGATTGAGATTGAATCTTGCATGGAACATAAGATAGAGAGCAAACCAGAAATTAAAAACCTAGGAGAACCTACGGTGGTCCATACAGCGGAGTGTATGGCTCTGCCTGCAGCCTTTTAAATTTAATGAATCCATTTTTATATGAAAATAGACTTTCAGGGCTTTCCATACATATATCATATAAGACTATTGGATTAGTATTGAGAGAGATATGAATTTTTGAGTTTTGACCTAGGAATCAAGACTTTCATCCGCGCAGTGTGAATTGAGAAGGGTGTAACTCACCCTACACAACCCCAAATTGAGTGAAACTAACTTTGTTAGAAAGCTTACACATAGGAGAACATCCCATAAAAGGATTCTAAGTTAGATACAGTCCCATTTAATCTCAGTGGTTCGAGGAACTTGCCCTATGTCCAAATCTAGCCAAAATAGAGCAGTTCAGGAAGGTCGAATTTTGGGGCTTATAACTCAAGCTCTACCAAAACAAATGAAATGTAACTTGTTGCAAATGAAAGTTTGTCTTGTTAGATTTAATATGACACCAATTTCGTATGATTTGATCTTGGTTTCGATTTTTAGTGAATTTTTACTTCCAAGAGTGTAATTCGGACCAATAACCAAATAGGCTAAGGCAAAATTTAAATGTCTTGAGCTACACATATCAAAATGAGATGGGACTAAAAGGGCTGAAAACTAGACACATAGGGCTATGAAATATCAAAAATTCAGGTTCAAATGAGTTGTATTGGACTAAAGGTGGATTATACAAAATTTAGGCAGAACTAAATAGAATTAGCATAAATGACCAAATTGATGGTTTCACAAGTGTTAGTGAACATATAAGGCTTGAGTTGATGGTTGCAAGTTTTACATTGATAGATATGTTAGATTGATTATATTGCTATGACTGATTTGTTCGTAGGAGCTGGCACTATACAAGGGGAAGTAGGTCTGATCCGTTATGCTACTGAAATTCTGGCAAAAATATGTGAATCATATGATTGTTATAAATATTTGTATGTTATGCTCATAAGTTTCAAATATGCAAGGATGAATTTAAGTATGATATGAGTTATGAGAGCATAGGCTATGAGTGATTATACTTTGAATATATTACATTTACATGTCATGTTCATGTATGCCATGCATGCAAGCATAATTAGAATATGATATGAGAAATAAGGTTTGAGATGTAACATCCACCACGAGTTCCAACTTCACCTTCAAATTTACATGATTTTTGACTTCATCTTATCATTTCTGATTTCTGACATTAATCCATACTAGCCTTCCAAGTTATGAATGTTTCTACGTCCCGAGTTCCGACCTTAACCATGTATTCACTCATTTTCGACGTCTGAGTTCATGGTGTACATGGTTTCCGACCTACGAGTTGATAATTTAACAGAGATGGTCACAAGTACCAACCTTTGGGTTGAAAGAAACGAGTTCCGACCTTAGAGTTAGACTCAACTAGAATGGACACGAGTTCAGATCTTTGGGTTGATCTCTAAGTTCGAATAAAATTTACACGAGTTCCGATCTCTTACTTTATTCCCAAGCTTCAAATAAGATGGACCCAATTTCCGATATCCGAATTTACTTCCAAGTCTCAAATAAGGTAGGACGAGTTCCGACATCCGACTTCAGCTCCAAGCTCAAATAAAATGGACGCGGGTTCCGACTTTATATAGAATAGAGATGAGTTCAGACTTGAAATAGAATGGGAGCGAGTTCCACTTCTGGGATGACGTGGAGGATAATTTAGCCACAAAAGAGGGATACTTGGTTGAACCTCAATCACAAAATTTCAACCAATCAATACTCACAATTCCAACTATCCTCGTGTATTTAAGTCAAACTCTCCTTCTCATTTCTGGCTGACTTGCACCTCCCTCTCCTTCTTGCTCCAGCCCTCTTCTTCTCTTCCCTCCTCAACCTACTCCATCAAATCTCCAAGCTTTGTCAAGGTTCCATCAATCCAAACTCAAATTCAGCAAGATCACACCTAAAGGAGGTAGGATTCCATTTCTGTTCTTGAATTCTTTGCACTATGGCTGCATGAAATTTTACTCTTCTTCATGTATTTGATGATATATTGGATGTATATGATGGATTATGATTGGATTAAATCTTGAGTTGGAATTAAAGTTAGAAGGAGAAAACTAGAAGGAGTGGAGAATTAGGATGCTGTCTAGGTAAAATGTCCATGGCAGTTCGGATGGCGGAGTGTACGGCTCTGCCTATAGCCAGTTAAATCTGATAAAACTATTTTTAGATAAAATTAGACATTGAGGGCTTTCCATACATACATCATATAAGTCCATTGGATTAGTATTGAGAGAGATATGAATTTTTGAAATTTGACCTAGGAATCAGGACTTTCATCCGGGCAGTGTGACTTAAGAAGGGTGTAACTCACCCTACACAACTCCAAATTGAGTGAAACTAACTTTGTTAGAAAGCTTACACATAGGGGAACATCTCATAATGAAATTCCAAGTTTGTTATGATCCCATTTGTTCCCAGTGGTTCGAGGAAGTTGCCCTATGTTCAAACCAAGCCAAAACAGGGTAGTTCAGGAAGGTCGAATTGCATGACTTATAACTAGAGCTATACTAAAGAAAATGAAATGAAACTTATTGCAAATGAAAGGTTGTCCTGTTAGCTTTAATATGAGACCAATTCCGTATGATTTGATCTTGGTTTCAATTTTTAGTGAATTTTTACTTCCAAGAGTGTAATTCAGGGCCAGTGACCGAATAGGTTGAGGCAAAATTTAAATATCTTGAGCTACACATATCAAAATGAGATGGGACTAAAAGGGTTGAAAACTAGACACATAGAGGTATGACATACCCAAAATTCAGGTTTAAATGAGTTGAATAGAAGTAAAGGTGGATTATACAAAATTCTAGCAGAACTGAATAGAATTGACAGAAATGACCAAATTGATGGTTTTACAAGTGTTAGTGAACATATAAGGCTTGAGTTGATGGTTGCAAGTTTTACATTGATAGATATGTTAGATCGATTATACTGCTATGACTGATTTGTCCGTGAGAACTGACACTATTAATGGGGAAACGGATCTGATCCATTATGCTGCCGAATTTACGGCAGAAGTCTATGAAACTATGAATATTTATATTACAAGAAATTTATGATATGAACAGCTATAGAACTATGTGTATGTGGAAATTCTATATGCAAGAATGATATAAGTATGATATGAGGTATATGAAAATAAATGATGAAGCATATGTATGAGTGTATTCAACATGTCTATGCTTGATTATGCATGAGAATGAAAAGACATAAATATATTAAATGTGAATCCCTTCACTTGGAGGCAGTTGCAAATTGAATCCCTTCCTATGAAGGCAGTTAAATAAGATAAGATATGGGTCCCTTCACTTGGAGGCAGTTGTACATTGAATCCCTCCCTGTGAAGGCAGCTAAAACTATGAGATCCCTCTACCTTGGAGGTACGTGGTCAGATGAGATCCCTCTATATTGAAGGCACGTGGTCAGATGAGATCCCTCAATTTGAGGCACGTGACTAGAAGAGATCCCTTCAATTAGAGGCATGTGACCAAAATGAGATCCCTCCAACACTAGAGGCACGTGAATCCTTTTGTCGGTTAGTCTGTGTGACGACGGTCACGAGATGAGCTGACAAGCTCACTCCTAGATAAGATTATCCAAGGGCAATAAAGACTAAAGATTAAAGCATATGCAAGCACCTATCACATGAGGCATTGCATCGACCCAGCTAGTGTGAGTATAGGGGACAAGGCTTACATGAGGCATGGCATGACCCAGCTAGTGTAAGTACCAAAAATTCATGGTGGCATGTAAAGATTTTATGATGAAAGATATGATGATGAGTCTATATTCCTAAGGAATGTGACATGGCGATCACGCTCTAATGGGGTATGACATTGCGATCATACTCTGGAATATAGCATGATGATCTTACACCCTAAGGAATGTGACATGACGATCACATTCTGATGGAGTATGACATGGCGATCACATCCCGATGGGATATGATATGGCGATCATACTCTGGAATATGACATGATAAGCAGAAGATAAAGAAAGAAAAGTAAATTTTATGTATCTGCATAATTTCAATTACAAGTAAAGTCATATGTAGATGCTATGTCTCTAGTATATTGATGCTATAGTATCTTAATATGTTGCAGTTATCATTCATAGTATAATTCATGAATTGACTTTCTATGGGCTCTTCCAAATGCCAAGTGTATGAGTAAAATAAACTTTGCTTCGGATAATATATTTTCGAACTATAAAATTAAACAGCTTGTATAACATGATCACCTTTTTCATAATAAACCGAAGCAACTGGAGATGACAATGATGACACTGTGTATGATACTTAAGGAATCCTACTGAGAATGCAAAATTCTCACTCCTATTTCCGTGTTGTCTCTAGATAGTACAAGAAGTTCCGAAGACGGCTGAAGTTGCTGTTAGATAAGGTCCGCTCAGGTAACAGCAACAACTCTAGGGTGTGGTACTATGACTTAAGCATAGTACTTTACTTGGGAGGGTGTTACATGAGACATATCCATGTATGCACAAAGCATCTGCATGCATGATAAGATATGGAAAGGAAAGATGATAAGAACTTGCAAGAAGGACGTACTAAGCTACCACGTGAGGCATGGCATAGACCCAGCTAGCATGGATCAGAGCGGTACTGTCTAAGACTTAGGCTAGCCCTCAACCAGATTTAGTGGTAATAGACCATGTGAAGGTCGGGGAAAGTAAACCCGTTACTTATGTATAGGTACGAGCTCGGACCTGAAAAACAGGCTATTGCCCAGGGGTAAGAGAGGCCATTCACCTCCGGGGGACCAAGTACAGAAGAGTAAGATCAAGTTGCAAGTTAAAGAAATATATGAATTAAGTCAAGTGCACTTGCATACAGTCAAGTATAAGCATCTATAAGTGCATCTTCAATTATCTTGTTAAGTCATACTATTATTATGATTCTTGTTGAAGCATATTATACTATTCATATATTTATGTCTATCATATGATAATGCAAGTGATTGATAAAATATAACCCGCTTCAAGAAAGGTATTTTCAACTTAAAATTGAACTACTATTTGTTTATATGTGCTCATATTTTCACAATAAACCGAAGCGGCTGGAATGTTTATAAGGACACTATAAGATTGATTTGAGTTTACCTACTGAGAACCCTAGGTTCTCACTGCCTGCTTGTATGTTTTTTCTTTTCCATAAACATTCCAGCACCCAAGTCGGAAATCAAGTGCGAGGCGGAGTATAGGGCCACTCATTGAGCAAGAATCGGGCGTAAGCCAGATCAAGAGACTATCGAAGCTAGCTAACAATTAGTCGGAAGTAGAAGCTGTGTATTATGTCAGTTACAATTTCTTTTAAAGTGTAATTATTTTATTCTCTATGTATCATAGACTATTAGTCAGTAATAAAGTGAGTAGTTAAAGGGCTAAGTTTTATATTTTTCATATTTTAAAGATTTCTTAGCACAGTGACAACCTTTTAATATAACTCCATGACTGGAGCATGGCTTATATGATAGAGGTTGTTACATATAGCATCAAAGAAATGAAGAAAGAAGAAATCCCATACAGCTGCAATCCAACAAAATAAGAACAGAATTGGAAATCCTACCTTTACTAGGTGTAGAACTTTTGGATTTAGGTCTTGGGTTGAAGAAATTTGTTGGAGCTTGTTGGAACTTTAAGGTATGATGAAGATGGAGTGAAGATAAGATGAGAGGAAAGAAAATGAAGAGGTGGATCTGCTATCTTAATAAGGCCAAAAATATCAAGGGAGTGAGAAAGAAATTTTTAAGTTCTTTTGGAGGAAGCATTGAGTGATGATTAGTGGATGGAGTTTGTGGTGTTTAGAGAGCCAAGTCTCTCCGCCCACTCTTGTAACAAGTGGCGCCACATCTTGAGGTAAGGTGGCTGAATTTTCAGCCTTTCAATTTAGGTTTTGCTTTATGAAATTCTAGTGTTTCGGTTCTGACAGTTTAAAATACCGAAATCTTACCGATTTCCTTTAAATCGGCAAAACAGTTTTGGAAAATTTCTATCAAGTCTTCTATGCTTTTAATCTAATTCCCTCAACCTAATCTCTCTAAATGATACTTAATTGCCCTTAAATAAATACTTAATCAAATTCTAATTAGTTTCAATTATTTGATAAAAACCAAACAACTTGGTTAAAAATGATAAGATTTTTCGGACGTTACAATAAACATACAGAGTTATTTACTAATTGAAGACAGTAAATAAAATAAAGGAGATAGAGAGATCACACAATAGAATTTATCCTAGTTTGGCTAAACAAATGCCTACGTCTAGTCCCCAACTCTTTGTTGAGTTTTTTATATCACGAATATTCTTTTTCCAAGCTTCTCCAAGCTTTTACATGTGAGTGTTCTTTCTCAAGCCTCTCCAAGCTTATAGAACAGAGTAGTTTTCTTTAAACTCTCCAAGCTCTCAATGACCGCTAATGGATCTGGTTACAAGAAGTTGATAAGAAGGTTTGTGTTTAAGCACTCACACTAATCTCTTTTCAGAGTATGATCAACAACAAATCTGTGTGTGATTTCTCTAAATTGTCAATATGAGAATATTATCTAATGCAAATTAGTAAAGAAGAGTTTACAAACATAAGTTACAATAAGTAACTTTATGATAATTCAAAAGGTTAAGAAAGTTGATGAAGAAGATCTCTTGTGCGCAGAAAAATATTCAATCAATCTAACCATTTCTTCTTCGTTTTCCAACTTTATATAGACTTCAAGATATGACTGTTGAAGTTTACAAATCTTGAGCCTTGAGCCTCTTTGATCCACTGGTCTATGACTGGAAAGAGAGAAATGCAGTTTTCCTCTTCAACAAGTAAACTTGACACAAAAGAGGAAAAAATAGCCATTGAAATGTTCACCCACTTTTTAGACTTGCCAGCACTTCTTTTGCATTTTGTCAAATCATATTTGACTTTTTGAATTTATTAATGAAGCATGTAAAAGAAGCTTTGAAGGTGAGGTACTTCATAAGAAGCATGTCTCTAACGATTACCTTTCTGAATGAATAGATATCTTTCTCACAACACATTTTCTTTTCTGATGCTATAATATCATCCTTCTGAACTTTCTGTCTACTTCTTACGTGAGAAATCATATAGACCACAAAGTGTTTGTTCCAATATAAGTATATTCAAGAGAAGTACTATGGATTAAGACTTTGGTTCAAAAGTTGTTTAAGTACGAGATAAAAGATTTTGCTCACGAAAGAAAATGCTTCAATAAAATAAATCGTTCACAAACAAAAGTTTTAACTTAAAGCTTGATTTGGTATTTATCAAAACCTTGAAGCTTGAAATGTCTTAAGTTATGAGACGATTTTAACAGGGCATTGGAGCTTATAGAATGTAGCAGAGTTCGTAAACAGATGTTTTGTTTGCCAGAAGATAAAGGTAGAGCATTAGAAACTATCTAGCATACTACAACCTTTGGAGATCCTTGAATGGAAATAGGAAACCATTTTAATGGATTTAGTAATGGGATTGCCTAGGAGCCTTACAGGGTATGACTCCATCTGGGTTATAGTAAACAGATTAACCAAATCTACCCACATTTCACTATTAAAGCCAACTACTCCCTAGAGAGATTAGCAAACTTATATATTCGGGAAATGGTGAAGTTGTATGTGATTTCTTCTACCATAATCTCATATCAAGATCTGAGATTTACCTCGAGATTTTGGAGAGCCTTACAAAAAGCATTTGGAATCAAACTTTGTTTGAGTACAACCTACTATCCCCAAACTGATAGGCAAATAGAGAGAACAATTTAGACATTGGAAGACGTACTGCAAGCCTGTGTGAAGGATCAAGTAGGGAGCTGGGATAAACACTTGCCTTTAGTTGAGTTTGCTTATAATAACAGCTATTACACTAGCATTGGTATGGTCCTGTATGAAGCTTTGTATGGTAGGAGATGCCAATCCTCTCTATATTGGTATAAGCTAGGCGAGGCAAATCTTCTAGGACCCGATCTTGTCAGGCAAACTATCGAACAATTGAAGAAAATTTGCAACAAGATCCTCATGGCCCAAAGCCGATAAGAGCTATGTCGACAATAGGAGGAAGCCACTAGTGTAAGCTCCAATGCCCTTTTGAAATCGTCTCATAACCTAAGATGTTTCAAACTTCAAAGTTTTGATGAATACCAAATCAAGCTTTAAGTTAAACTTTTGTCTATGAATGATTTGTTTTATTGAAACGTATTCTTTTGTGAGCAAAATCTTTTATCTCATACAAAGTGTCTTAATCCATAGTACTTCTCTTGAATATGCTTATATCGGAACAAACGCTTTGTGGTTTATACGATTTCTCACTTAAGAAGCAGTCAGAAAGTTCAAAAGGATGAGATATCATCAGAAAGGAAAATGTGTCATGAGAAGGATAACTATTCATTCAGAAGGATAACTTTGTCCAAAAGGGTAATCATCATAAACATGCTTCTCATGACGTACTTCAACTTCAAAGCTTCTTCTACACGCTTCATTAACAAATTCAAAGAGTCAAATATGATTTGACAAGATGCAAAAGAAGCACTAACACTTCAATGGCTATTTTTCCTCTTCTATGTCAAGTCTACTTGTTGAAGAAGAAAACTGTATTTCTTTCTTTCCAGTCATAGACTAGTGGATCAAAGAGGCATAAGGCTCAAGGTCTGCAAACTTCAATAATCACATCTTGAAGTCTATATATAAAGTTGGAAAACAAAGAAGAAATAGCTAGACTGATTGAATAATTTTCTACACTTAAGAGACCTTCTTCACTAACCTTCTTAACCTTCTGAATCACTAGAAAGTTACTTATTGTAACTTATGTTTGAAAATCTTCTCTACTGATTTTTAATAGATAATATTCTCATATTGAGAATTTAAAGAAGTCACACACATAGTTCGTTGTTGATCATACTCTGAAAAGAGATTAGTGTTAGTGCTTAAACACAAACCTTCTTATCAACTTCTTGTAACCACACCTAATAGTGGTCAGAGTGAGCTTGGGGAGGCTAGGAAAAATACTCCTCATTTAGCTTGAAAAGGCTAGGACAAATACTACTTGTTTGCAAAATCTTGGAAAGGCTTGGGAAAAAGAATACTCGTGGTTTAAAAATCTTAACAAAGAGTTGGGGATTAGGTGCAGGTACTTATTTGGCCGAACCAAGATAAATTCCGTTGTGTGATCTCTTTATCTCCTCTACTTTATTTACTGTCTTCACTTAAAATATAACTCTGTGTGTTAATTATAATCATACTTAAACATATTTTAGTAAGCTAGACTACTTTTATTTCTAACCAAATTGCTTCTGTGTTCCAAATCTTGAACTTGAGAAAGTTATTTGCTAAAAGTTTTCAGGTATAGACTTTTTATCTAAAACATGATTCAACCCCCCTTCTCGTGTTACCGTTTCTAGAAACTAGAATTCCAAGAAGGAGATCACATATTCCTAATGGTCTCTTCCACAACAGGAACAAGTAGGCCATAAAAATTAAATAGTTAGGTCCCCGATTTATAGGTCCATTTCAAATCTTGAAATGGATTGGACTAGTTGCTCACCAAATAGCATTACCTCCTAATCTGTCCAATCTTCACAATGTATTTCACATGTCATAACTCTAGAAATATATTCTTGACCCTAGCCATTTGTTAGCACCTGAATCTGTATAACTAACAGAAGACTTAACCTTTCATATACTGCCAATTCGAATTGTCGATAAAAGTGCCACTTAGAAATAAATTTGTACAATTAGTGAAAGTATCTTGGGGAAGAGAAGGAATGGAAGAATATACTTGGGAATTGGAATCAGACATGAGAAGAGATTACCCAAAATTATTCATAAGTAATGAATTTTGTGGGCAAAATTCTTTTTAAAAAGGTGGGTAGAAATGTAACGTTATGATTTAACTGTGACTGTAAATCACACTATTAAATATTATTACTACTGATGATGGATAGAAAAAAGAGATATAGAACAAATAAAAACAAAATATAATAGAAAAGCAAGAAAAAGGCTAAGAATTGTAAGTGGCAAAGGAGGTAACATAACTACACTACAAGATTTATATTCATGTGACATAATATGATGTGTGGTTATAAAATTGACCACTTAGCTAGTTGGTAGTATTAATGGCCAAATATTTAACCACAAACTAAGTGAGTAAGGTTAAATATTAGCCACAAAATAAATCAACCAACTTTACTATTATTTCATCATAAAATTTCACTTAACATAACACAAAGACTCTTATTTTTCCTTCCCTCTTAGCCGCAGCTTCTTCTTCTTCCCCTTCTACCCTCCATGTTCTTCCTTACTCATTTATCCTCTCATGCTTTCAACCTCTAAGAAAAACTGCATCCATCCTAACCACTGTTACTCTCATAAAATACAAGATTCAAGCCAAAAATCTTTCCCTTTTAGCCAAACACAATTTCGACCAAGGCAAGGGCTAGAAGGAGTGACCATATTTTAGGTGGATTGAAGATAAATAAAGCATCAAGGAAACCAAGATAAGAGATTACAAATATTGGAAGTAAGGTAGGAAATCCTAAGATTTGAATTGCCTTGTGTATGTGTCTTGATAGCTAGAGTTTCATTATTTTTCTAGATGAGGATATTGGAGTAGGAATTAGTTATACTTATTCTTGTATTCTCATGTTTTAAAGTGGTTGGAGTTTGTTATTGATAAGTGGTTGTTGATGTGACTAAAGAAAAGCTAAAAACAGATATTTGTGTATAGAGGAAATCTAGGCAATTAGTAATTTGACCCCCATAATTGAAGCTAGGAAACTCAAGATGAAGTGAAACTAATTTTAAATGAAATTTAACTCAAAAATAATTTTATCCATTTAAAACATAAGTCTATATACGTTGTACAGGGAAAGTTATGATTTTTGCAAGTTGACCCTATTCTGTATAGCATACTACCAAATAGTCTAGACTCAAAATTTAATATCCTGAATTATATAAATCATTTTTAAGTGAAACCAATTTAATTGGAAAGATAAAACATATGAGAATATTCCTGAAAAAACTCATGGTTAGATTTCCTTTGTAGAAGTTCCAATAATTATATGAAATGACTATTACCCTATTATTAACCAAAATAGGGTAGGTGTAATACGAGACTTATTACTTAGGCTTGACTTAGAATTTTTGACTGGGGTCTCTTTTGCTTGAAAGGAAGTTCATTAAGCTATAAGTTCATAAAGTTTTAGGGCAAAATTATGAGAAATGAAATTTTCGTGATTTTCCTAATTTAGACACCCGAATATGTCCTGTAGTAGGGCCACTAAGAGAAAAAACGTGCACATTTTGATTCATACTGACTCAAATTGAGTAGGATCAAAGAAATTTGAAATTTAAGTAAGAGGGGGTATTCATTGTGAAATTTGAACCTAATTGACTTAAAATAGAATTTTGGTAAATTTTCTAAATCATGGACAGATTCTAAGTATTATGTAATTTATGTTTCCACTTGAGCTATCTTTAGGACAATTTATATCCTCACATTTCCTACTTGAAATTTGAAGTATGAGAGTCCAATGTACATGTTAATATGATTATGTTCTCTTAATAATGAAACGCATTCATGAAAATGTAATTGTACATAATTTCTTATTTGAGTGAGAAGAACTAATTAGTGCTAAGCTTGGGTTGGAGAGAATGAATCTGGCTAAGTTAAAGAGAGTGAATCTGACTACCTTGGATTAAGTTAGGGAGAGTAAATCTGATGTGACTATGTCGGAGACAATGAATCCAACTTTCTATGATAAGTTAGGGATAGTGAACCTAACTAAGGATAGATCAACGTGAGGATAAGAGAGAGTGAATCTAGAGATCACATACAAAAATGAGCTCAATCTTGTAAAATAAACTATCACTCAAAATACTTGAAATGCCACTCAAAGTTAAGGGATTACCAAGCCAAGCACGTGTATTAAGTCAAAAATAAAAAGAAGAACCTGAGCAATGATACATTTCTTGCATGCCTACTTTTACATATATGGCTCATCTAATGTATGATCTATTTCCTTTAATATGATTTTGATATTGTTTAGTTTATGGTTGCACAAATAAAAATGAATCTACTTTAGAAAGAGTTTTACCATTTAAAAATGAATATCTACTTCCTTATCCATTGAGAATACATTTTACCATTATAACCCAAAACAAGTGGGGATGATCACGATGACATCACATGTAATCTAGGATTTCTTAATGGGAATTTAAATTCTCATGTCCATTTCTATTAGTGTCATCCCCAGAGACTACCGATGGCATTCATAGCACTTTTACTCGAGACTCCTGATTGGACGTTGGAACTATGATCCAGCATTAAACTCAGTATACCTCTTAGGCCATGCAGCTATTAGGATGTACATATTTTTAGCCATTCGTTTGTTGTCACCGTGCTCAACCCATAGTTTGGCCCAAAATTTCCATTCAATGGTGTCCCATTGCATCCAGCTTACCCACCTTACCCTTCACCATCACCCGCATCTTCACCATCCACTGAAACAGATCCTTCAATGGACATATTTTCCTCTTCATCTTCTGGGGGAGACCAAGAAGTGCTAGAACTCGCACCAAAAGGCTTTGCCACCATGGAAAATGGATTCTATACCGCATGAATATGAACACACTGGTGTACATATTTACTATAAAAGTATCTTTAGTACTGTGAACTTACGTCATGCTATATGAATTTCCACTATATTAACCCACCAACGACATGATATCTCGATTACTATAACACCCTACTAGTTAATCATTAACCTAATCCTCTTTAATTATAATTAATAACTAATCTAGCATATGTTACATATCTTAATTACAAAATTTCATTTTGTTGTTGCTTACTTTTATTACCAATCTTGTCAACTAATTCATTTTCACTAATTAAAATGGCTTTTTAAGTACGCATACTAGTCGAAAGCACAATATACTGAATAACATCATCATACATAACATATCAATAAGTCTAGTAGTTTACAGGACATTCCCTGAAGGGTCAAATATACTGTCATCCTAAAAATAAAAGTAAAGTCTATGGCCTAAGATAATGTATAGTTATCCACCAAAATAAAAGTAACTCTGCTTGATCCATACACAGATAGATGGATAACAAAAAGATCTATTTATCTATCAAGCGGAGACAAAAAAAATTAAATCACCCCAAGCTACACAAGGTAGTAAAGGGGCGAATGTCCTGTAGAACCAGGACCATGTGACCCGTGTGGGGGTCAACCACAAATGTCACCTCCACCTCCAGCACGATCACGATACGAGTGATCTGAAATCACTAGGGAAAAATCATAATAAAAATTGAATCTCAATAGAGGGCGATGCTTCCAAGGGTTTGCTGGGCACCCAAAAACTCCCCCATTTGTACAGATAGATTAAAAATAAATAAACAAGCATCATTCAATCACAACCCATAAGAATGGCAAATAAATAAATAGACAATCATAAATAATATGCAAAATAAATATGCAATAAAATGATATGCAATGGCAAATATAAGGAGAAGTAATAAGGATGCTATGTAAGATGCATATTTTCCTTATACTTCATGGGTCTTTGCACTTACCATTTTCTTTTTCTCATTGCTCAGTAGGAGGGAAGCCGGTGGCCTCTACTAATCTCCTACCACGATTTGCAAAGAGCTCTCTACCAGGGTGTCCCCTGATCCCAAATTAAAAACCATAGACACTGACCCTATATCTAAGCTAAACCATTACTCCAAATAGAGCAGTGAATGTCCCACTTGTCCACTTCATAGTGGGGCTAAGAAATTTACCATAATTCCATAAAAAAAAAAAAAAAAAAAAACTTTATTGATTCATACATGCTCACACATTCATCATGCCATGCATCTAGATATTATATATTATGTATTTTGCATGCATGCTCATATTTTGATAATTTTTGTCTCATACATTATATGAATGTTTTTTCACATGCATTTTGATACAACCATGTGATTATGAATGTTGTGAATCTTTGTTTTATAAAGAAGCCCATAACAAAATAGGATAAGACATCGAGAAGTAGTATAATGGTTTAAACTTAAGCAAGTTGGGTCAAGTCTTATGACTTATTTAAGGTTCTTCTATTTATTACCAATTGGGCCTTAATATTTCCCTCATTATGTATCATTTTTATTCTAAAATTATATTCATATGGGCTTAAGACACTATATGGGCCAAACTTAGCAAAAAGGCGTAAATTTCCATATGTTAGGCAGAGAATCAGCAAGCATTTTCAATTGACAAACCAGAAAATAAATGCAAATAAAATAGCATCTCAAAAATTCATGAAAATTTGTTAGTTAATTATTTGGGATATTAAGGGTAATCAATAAAAATTTTGGGTGAAAATTTAAAAGATAGCCATGGTAATAAAATTTCATAATTCGAGTGGTTTAGGTTTCCTTTTTTAGTCAGGAAGTTTTAGATTCAAAGTTTTATTTAATATAGCTAAACATTTCTAAAAGTCTCAAAAAAATTCCCAATCATACTTTCAGGCGTTGTTGCTATAAAAATTTTACGTCAAAATTCATAGAATTATATATTAAAAAAATGGTAAATTTCGGTGTTTCTAGAAATCTATCATAGGTTGTAGAACATGGCAGATCTATTTCATAACTTTTAAAAATAGAAAACCTTCACTAAAAGTTATGAAAATTTGCAAACAGGCACATCAACATGTTATCTTCGACATATAAAATTTTTGGATGCAAATAATGAGATTTACTCTAGCATAAAAATCGCACAACATAATAGCCCAGTGAATCAAGATGAGTTCCAGTAGCATGATATATCAAAGGATCAAGAGATAAGTATGTAAGCATCATCAATCACACACAAAACAAGAATATCCATGCAAAATTATACTAATGGCAGAAGTATAGTGATTTAAGCAAGCAAGAGCAAGAGGCATAATAATCTAAAATTACCCTTAGCAAGTATAGTTTAGCTTCACCCATGAAGATACCCCAAATAACCCCTTATTAATTTACAAACCATCACTCTTCCTCACCACAAATTTTCTATCCAAATTTACATCATTTTTTACGCTTAATCATGATACAAAACAAAGAAAATCTCCTCCCAAGAAGCAATTCCAGCCATGGCCAAAGAGAAGAAGTTGAGCTAAGATTTTTCAATAACCAACATCAATAAGAACAAGGCATTAGATTCAACCAAAAATATAAGATCCAATGGACAGTTAAATTTCACTGGAACATTTTCGACCATGGAGATGGTGTTACTAGTCTTCATACACATTGAAGATTTTTTGGCCAACATGAGCACGGAATGATAACCATCCTGGGATATGCCCTTGTGCTGTAGGGCGGACCATAGGAAATATTAAAAGAAGACCTTCAAGGAACAAGGAACTCTAAGATGTCTACAAACAAACTCAAACCCCTTCATGATGGCTCAACTATTGAGGTGAAGTTAGGATAGGGTAGCCTTGAAAAATCAATAAATGGAAGAAGGATTCTGAGTTAACTCAACAAAGTCTTGTACATCTTAAAAAACTATTGGCGCCTTGCCCAAGTTTAGGCTGCAAGTTTGCTCATTCTCACTTGAAGCCCAACAAATAAAGTCATTTTCATGTTCTGCATCATGAGCAAGCACCATATAGTCTCAAACAGCTTCAATCTCTCAATCATTTGAATATGCAATGTTGTTCCTACAACCTTCAGTATACAAGAATGCATCTATGGGCACTCATAAAATCTTGAGAAAGGCTTGAGCTTTTTGTTTGTTACCCATCATGAATCGCGAAGTATGCTTACATGGTAAAATTACCATTCATTAGAACTACTTATTTTTAACAACCAAACAAAGTTTCCTAGAAAAATAAAGTAACTATAACCTATGGTGGCTCCCCAAACTACATAGGTTGCCACTATAAGCAGCAACCACAATGTTACTTTGCTAGCATAAAACTAGGGCAGTTATTGCTTCCCATAGCATTTACCCACCACTTAAATGGGTGTACAGCTACCCCTCAAAGCTTTAACAAAGTGAAATCTAGTATACTATGCCCATGTTTATCACCAAATAATCAGAAGCTACATGAGCAAACATAGCAAGGAAACAAAAGGCAGAAAAGAAAGCGAAGAAGCAAAAAAGAAGAAAAAACTAACAAGCGTGATAGTGAGATGGATGAACAATGTCAATGCGCATCTTTTCCTCTTCCTTCCTTGTTCTTTTCTTTCTCACCTTTCCAACTTTTTTTTTTCTTCTAAAAATGAAAATGGAAACAACCCTTTTCAAAGTACGTATCAATATTTATAAAAGAAGGACAAGTAGATGCTAGGTAATAGTAAGAAATACCAAAGTCACAAGGGGGCAATGTGTTTCTTTACTCTCTATAAAAAGGGCATATGAGTAAAATCACCAAGATTTCGAATGATCATGCCATGAAAACCAAAGAGCCAAATATGACATGTGGCATACATCACACAAAGCGATAAGACCCATGGCATGTCATGGAAGAATGGTAATCTCATGGGTGGGAAAACATCCATTCTAGAATCCTCTCACTACAACCAACTACAATCTTGCACTTTAGGCCTCTATGACAAAAATGCTTATCTACCTTTTGATGTTGTAAAATACTAGTAGACGTTCTCATAGTTAAAGCTTGGCGTCCAAATTGTAAATCCCAATACTGAGTTGGGGGCAATCTTATAGGCAATTTCATGATATGTCAACTAGCCCTACACACAGAGTTTGAATTAGGCTCATTATGCCTAATCACTTCAATAGTGATTTGCAAGGGAACTAAGCAACTACCCGGAATCCAAGATTAGATATCGCCACATTCACCCTTATGTGACCATGTATTTAACCAATGAAACTTACTTTATTTAGGTACGTATTGTTATCTCCTCTTCGTATATCTTGCGTTCGCACTAGAGTTAAGTGTTAGAGTACTTGCAAGTACACCCTTGTGTCCTGATCATTGTTGGAATCGCCTTCTCCTGGGATCAACTTTGTAATTGTTTACCTCGGTTTTGAAGTAATTCCTTCCTTTCGAATTGCTTGTGAACAAGGCAGATGCTATAGTGTACCTAGTAAGTTGTGATGCACCATTCATTGTGACTTAGTCACATTCAGAAGTATGGATAAATGCAATAATAGAGGTGTAAATGCATCTAGAAAAAATGTGACTAAATGCATTATCACTACACTCATAAAGATGTGGCTAAATACATTTAGAATAATTCTAAATATATTTAGTCACATACAATGAGTGTGGTTAAATATCGGTATGTGTTGCATCTTCCTACCCGAAGTGCACCTACAATAATGCTTGCAAACAATATATGTGTGAAACCCAAAATTACAAGTTGAAAAAAATAATTTTAATTTGATTTGATTTTCGTCCCATAACCGGCCTAGTAGAAATTTTAGCGCCCTCCCAAGTATGGTACTATACTTAAGTCATAATACCTCACCTAGGAGTTGTTACTGTCACTTAATCGGATCTTGTTTAGCAGCAACCTTCGGCCACCTCCAATTGTACTAATCAACTCTGCCTCGGAGGGCCTTCTTCAGAACTTCTGAACTGTCTGGAGATAACACGGAAATAAATATAGGAGTGAGAATTATAAATTCTCAGTAGGATTCATTAAACTACCATATGCTGTGTCATCGTTATTATCTCCAGCTGCTTCGGTTTATTACGAAAAATGTGAACATGTAAAATAGATTGTTCAGTTTTATAGTTTGAAAAAATATTTTCCAAAGCAGAGTTCATTTTATTCACGCACTTGAGTCAGATTGGCAATATTTCACATTTAAAATAATAATCACAGTATAAGTAGATAGAGCAGTCTCAGCATCAATAAAATATGGGATATAATTATGCAAATACTCATACTTGAATTCATGCAAATGCACTAGTATTTTTCTTTAACTTTCTTTGCTTTCTTTTCTTTAGTCTTTACTGCCCTTGGGTAGTCTAATCTAGGAGTGAGCTCAACTCGTGACCATCGTCACACAGAACTGACCTGCAAGGGGATTCACGTGCCTCTAGTCTTGGAGGGATCTCATTTTGGTCACGTGCCTCTAAATTGAAGGGATCTCTTCTGGTCATGTGCCTAAAGAATAGAGAGATCTCATCTGACCACGTACCTTTAATGTAGAGGGATCTCATCTGACCACGTGCCTCTAAGGTAGAGGGATTTCATAGTTTTATATTGCCTTTACAAAGAGGGATTCAATGTGCAACTGCCTCCAAGTGAAGGGATCCACATCTTATCTTATTTAACTACCTTCACAAGGAGAGATCTCATAACTGCCTCCGGGTGAAGGGATTCATATTTAATATATTCATATCATTTCATTCTCATACATAATCATGCATAGGCATGCTGAATGCACTCGTGCATATACTTCATCGCTTACTTTCATATATTCTTGCATACATGATTTCCACATACATATTCATAACATATAAGTGTTCATAACCTTCTTACAATTCTACCGAAAATTCGGCAGCATAACGGATCAGATCCGTTTCCCCATGAATAGTGCCAGTACTTAGGAAACCAATTGTATAGAGAAATCATAACACTTCATTCATATTTCAATCATCAGTCTCATAAGAACAATATTTGCATTTAACACATAGTTGCTGTCCTAGCACATCTATTCAACCCATTTTTGTAATTCAAGCTAAAATTTCCATTTAACTCATTTGGACCTCAATTTTGGATATGTTAAAGTGTTATGTGTCTATTTTCTAACATCTTTGGTCCCATCTAATTTGGATAAATATAGCTCAAGTTATTTAAGTTTTATCCTGCTTACCTCGAACTGGCTGTAATTACACACTTAAAAGTAAAAATCCACTAAAAATCGAAAACCAGTTCAAATCATACAAAATTGGTGTCATTAAAGCTAAGAGGACAAGATTTCAATTACAACAAGTTTCATTTCATTTGCTATAGTATCGCTTCAGTTATAAGTCCCGAAATTTGACCTTCTTGAATTGCCCTGTTTTGGCCCGGTTTGGACATAGGGCAACTTTCTTGAACCACTTGGAGCAAACGAGAGCTTATCTAGCTCTAAAGTTTTTATGAAATATTCTCCTATGTGTAAGCTTTCTAAAAAACTTAGTTTCATTCAATTCCAAGTAGTATAAGGCGATTTCTACCTTGAACAACCCAGTCTGCCCAGAATCAAAATCAAAAACCTAGGTCGAACTTCCAAAATTCATATCTCTCTCAATACTAATCCAATGGCCTTATATGATATATGTATGGAAAGCCCTGAATGTCTAATTTCATATAAAAATGGTTTCATTGAATTTAAACGGCAGTAGGCGGAGCGATACACTCCGCCGTACGGACTGCCGGGGATTTTTGGTTCTCCAGCCCCTCAGCTCTTCCTATTTTCATCCTTTCTTGCTTCCTAATCGATTTTAACATCACAAATAGCCAACAAACCAGCCAAATATCATCATAATCATTCAATCATCACATCAAAAGTTGAGAAAATAAAGCCACCACCAGCCACCCATAATCAAAATAGTAAGATAAGAATTGAACCTCTACCTCTTTGTATGTGCTTTGACTTGATTTTGGAGTTTGGATCAACAAAACCTTGTTGAGCTTGAAGGTTTGAGGGAGTTGGATGAGTGGATAAGAGAAGAAGAGAGTTGAAACAAGGGAGAAGGGCAGCGCAGATTGGGCTAAAGGGAAGAGAAAGAAATATGTTAATGAAGCCTTGAGGTGGTAGGTATAATCTTGCAATTTGATTGGTCTAAAACTCAAGGCTGAATTTCAGCCAACTTTCCTCATTTTTGTGGCCTTTGTGGCGCCACTTTCAGGTGTTAAGTGGCTGAGTTTTCAGCCACTTGATGTAGGGTTAATGAATTGAAAATCCTATTGGTTCGGTTCTGACAGTTTAAAATACCGTAATCTTACCGATTTCCTTCAAACCGACTAATCGTTATTGAATAGTTTTGTAAGAATTCTTATATATCTATCTTAATCTTCTCTAAACTTAATCCTTATAATTGACACTTAATTAAATCCTAATTAATCTCTAATTAAATTCTAATTAACTTTACTTATCCACTAAAATCGAATTAATCGATTAAAGGTGTAAATTAAACGCTTTACAAATTGAGGGCCTTTCTGTTTTCTATTTTTCAAGGCTAATAGCATTTTCGTAATTATGGGTAAGTGCAGAAGATCGTATGCCGCTAACATATGGATGCCTCCGTGGCTCAATCAGCCGAAGTTTAGGTTTCTACATTTTCACTACGTGATTTTACTTCGTTTAAAACCTTATTCTACCAATCCTATTGACATAGGGATCTAAATGTCATTTTCTAAAAAGTTTAAGGGCAAAATTATGAATAATGAAAGTTTGTTTTTATTATTTCCTATTGCGTTCTATCGGAATGTTACAGAAATTGGTTGATCATCTGCTCATAGTTGATTAGTTGGGTGTTTAGCTTTTTGTCTTTAATATTTTTGTTTTTCTTGTATGCATTAACAAAATTAAAATCAACTGATTTAAAAATAAATTTGTTTAATTTAAATTTATTTAGAAAGTTCATAAGATTGGATAAAATGTCATATATGAGTAGCTAATATTAAAACAATTTAAGATCAAAATTAACATGTGTTATAATATCAATTTTCAAATAATATGATTTCTTTCAAAACTAAAGAAATTTTTATTGATAGCTTCTAAATAAATAAATTTACCAAAAAATTAAATTATTTAATATTTTATAAATTTAAAAAATAATTTTAATCATATAATTTTTTAAATTTTATGATTCTAAACATAATCTATATATGAAATTAAATGATTATAAATACGTAGATTATTCTGGGCATCATGCCTTCATTTGCTTATTTAAAATTTTACTTTTATAAATAGCAAATAATCTAGTAATTTATTTAAATGAAAAAGCTTTGCAAAGGTTCCCCACTTTGTATTGGTCCTATGAGTGACAAGGGATACAAATATGTTGGGCAGGGTGGGCTCTGCATTTAGAAAATTAGTCATGGTAGATATTTTTATTGTCTTAATTTATCCAAAATGCGGCTTGCTCTCAATTCCCATCCCAGCCAGCCAACCTCGAGACTCTTTGTAGTCTATAGAGTCTAGACTCTAGACTAATATTCTATAGTGACCTGCTTGCCAGCCACGCAAGCCAAGATTTGGTAAGCAAAGCCAAAGCAAATTGTCACAGTAAGTAACCCTAGGAAGGTTCCTACTCTGTCTGTCACGCACACTTCCTCCCAATTTTCCATCTATAAAACTCTATACCCCGTCCTGTGTTTTTCACATCCTGTCAACCTCACATACTCAAAAAAAAAAAAGCAGAAAACTCTCTCGCAGAATCAAAAACCTTTCTCAAGCCTCCAACAGAATTTCTCCATAGCAATTTAGCACCTACCTCCACTCCAATCATTCCTCATCCTGGTCCCAATAAACCCATTCCCTAAACCTTGCTATAGCGAAAATCATATCATAACCTCAGAATAAACAAACATGTGTGGCGGTGCTATCATCGCTGACTTCATCCCTCGCCGTGGAGGCCGCCCCCTCGCCGCCGCCGAGATCTGGCCTAACTCATTCGGCAAGCAGAATGAATTCGACTTCGATTACTCTCCCGTGGATCGTCAACAACCAGCCTCCCTCAAAAGATCCCAGCCTACCCCAGGTCAGTGTTCTTCACTCACCCATCTTACCAATTTCTAAACCAATTTTTAAGATTTCTTTTTTGTTCGTCCCAACCTCCAATTTCTTAATCAATTTTGCTAATAATCACATTTTTTTTTTCCACATCACTTACCACATCACTCGGATTATCAGACAATATCGAAAAACATGGTTTTAAATTGTGATTACTGCAATTGCAAAAAAATTGTAGAAAAATATAGCTGATGCGATTGCGGGCACCATCAAAATCGCAGTATTGTGGCGGCAATGGTGGTTGTGAACCAGTTTAGAACCATGTTGAAACGCTACCGAGTCTAATCAATTATCAGTTCCTATCATCATTAACAACACGTAGGTACAGTGTACAAAATTTAATGTGGAATTTGTGATTTTGTAGGAACAGTTAGGGAGCAAGTTGAGAAGCCTGTGAAGAGGCAGAGGAAGAACCTATACAGAGGGATTCGGCAGCGTCCGTGGGGGAAATGGGCCGCGGAGATCCGCGACCCAAGAAAAGGGGTTCGCGTGTGGCTGGGGACCTTCAACACCGCCGAGGAAGCTGCTAGGGCCTACGACAGAGAGGCCCGTAAAATCCGCGGCAAGAAGGCCAAAGTGAATTTCCCCAACGAAGACGACGCTTACTCCATTCAAGCTCGTCGTAACCCACCCCAAAAGCCTCCCCTTTACCACCATCAACAGTACCGTTGTAACTTGAACAATGTCCTTAAAAGCCTCAACTTGGAGTTTGGTTATGACCTGAACCAGGCTGGGGCAGTTCCTTCCCATTTGGATTGTGGTTTCATCAGCGACCCAGTTATTGTTTCTGGTGAAGAGAATTCTTTTTGTGGGTCAGGGTCAGAGGGCACTTACTCGACAACGGGGTTCGTGGATCAGAATAACGGGAACGGTTGTTTCGGTGGTGGGGTAGTGAATGTGAACGAGAAAGACGCAGAGAAAGAAGTGAAGGAGGAGGTGGTTGAGGCTCAAGAGGAGAAAAACGAGGTGCAGAAGCTGTCAGAGGAGCTTATGGCGTACGAGAATTACATGAAGTTTTATGAGATTCCCTACTATGATGGCCAATCTACACCGCCGAATAATGTTCAGGAAAGCGTTGTTGGAGAGCTCTGGAGCTTTGATGAATGATGGTGTTCCTGCTTCTTCTGTCACTTCTCATCAGTCAGTCCTGTGAATAATGCTAGCTTCTCGCCCATTCTCATGACTGAAAACTCTGCATTTTTTTTTTTTTATTAAGCCACTCTTAGCTGGGTTGGATCATTGGAAATGTAAATTGCTTATAATTGCTGCTTTCATTTTATTTTTCGTATATTTTTATATTTTTATTTTTTAGAATTTAGGGCCATCATTCAGTTTTGTTGACTTGTAATATTTCTTTCGGTTGTTGTTGAACTGTAATTTTACCAGATGGAATTAACCGTGTTTGGATTCCGCTTACAGTTTTCCTCTCTTGTGAAATTTATTTATTCAGTGATAGTATATTTTATTTCACTCGTCGATTTTGTTGTGCCGTCTCCGCCGCCAATTAGCTGAAGGAAAACGGTCCTCGAAGGAAAAGCGTGTGATGTCAATACAGCCTGGCCGCGGAGTATTGTTTACACGAGAATTAGGAATATTCTTTCGTTCTTAAGACAAAGCAAAATTAGGAAATGCGATTTAATCGATATTTATTTGTTTCAACTTAACAAAACTTTATAATTTGTATAATAAAATTATAGGTTGCAAGCCACCATGCAGTTATTGTAAATGTTAAAAATCACATTAGTTTGGATTAAGATTAGAATGCGAAAGTTCTATACTGATAAACGTTGTGTGGTTTCCTGTTTGGAAAAGTTTTCCTTATGCTTTGATGAAACGAGGTCAAAGGCCTTTCATGTATATTTTTTTAATAAAAATATCATGTTGAGGCGTTCGCGGATATTTTAGTGGATAACGTAATTCATCGAATCATGGAATGCCATAATGGTGACGTGATGCTATTATGCAAATGTATTTTCTAGCATCTGTTCAGAACAATGAAAAGAAACGAAAAAGAATCCAGTGGCGCTGCCGGTTTAGGATTTCCAAGTTCCTTGTTTCAATTGCAAATTTCAACCTCGCTTTCCTTTCAGCAACTGCGGCGCTCAATGGGCGCCCATGGATTTGGGCCCAAAAACTTGTACTACATATCCTTAGTTGTCGTGCCGCTGTACTATGCGTGTCTCGTGTGCGTGCCTCGGTCGGCAGTATACGTAGTACAAAACCGGTGTTTGTTTCCACGACAGCGTGGACCATGTTCAAACAATGTTAACACGTTGAAACTGTTTCTATCCAGTTCAAGGCTGTCCTACATTCATGCGCTTTCTGAGTTCCAACTCACAAAAAAAAAAAAAAAAAAAGGAATACAAAGTCCCGCTTGCTTTGATTATTATTATTATTTTTTTGTCAACAAAAGTCATAAGTTCTTAACGAAAGGGAAAAAAATATGGGTCAGTCAATTGAATTTTTTTTTTATTTCTGAATAAAATGACAAAATGAGAAATTATTAAAATTATTCAAAATTGAATTAATTTAATCAAAATAAAAGGTGAAATAAAAAAACTGAAAAATGGAAAATAAAATTAATAATTGGATATATGTAGATTAAAAATATTAATTAAATAAAATCAGATTTTGAATTTAAATATGAAAACGGATCAGTCTAAAGTAAGTTTAATTTCCTCTATTAATTGGACTTAGGATTGACAATTAATTTGTTGATGAATCTAGAATTTTAGTTTTATATTTTAGTATCTATTAATGAACCTTTAAGGGATTTGTTTGAACTTATATTTATGGTATTTGATAAATTCAATTTAAATTTGTATGCTACAACGCAAACTCGGGGTCATGAGGAGTATTTGTAGCAAATGTGGGAACAAGGTTCGTATCTCTTGTCAAATGGTGTCAAATTTAAAAATTAAAGGTGTAATACGCTTCCGATTACAATAATATGCTTAAGTTATAACATCACAATTAGAAGTTGCTATAAAGAAATAGCGGACATTCTTTAGCTAACTATTCAATCACAATGAAAATAACATGATAATTATTTCATTTCACTAAATAAAATATTTACAAGCAAATAAAGGAAGTGGGAACCTCCTCAAGCATATAAATACTTTCATTTACGTTTACATTTACTAAGTCATATTGCAAGATTTCTAGTCTTGCTTTCATCATCTCAAAATACATAAAAAAGCTCTACTAAGAGTTTCAATAACGTAATGGTCATCCAATACTAAAATACATAACGCTATCATTAAGTATTATACATATATTCCTAATGGAGAGACGGATATGGGACAAGGAACCTGTCTTCCGGCACAACATCAAGCTCCTCACTATCCTGTGAAGTCTTTGGTACCATCGAGTGCTGTTTCTCTAGGACACACTACAACATCCCCAACTCTGAGGGCAAACCAATTGATACAAGCTCAGGAGGGCAAATTGGACATTCCAGCACTAAAGGGCAAGAGCAAAGATGCTGAAAGAAAGCTTTGGGAACTTAGCCAAGTCATTTGTGGAAGAGATGCATCAAGTATGGGCTAAGGAAGAGAAGACAAAGTTAAATGGGCCACCTAATAAGCAAAGTATGGCCCAAATCTCTAAGTGTGGCACAATGGGATTAAAATGTATTATGTCCATAATTGGGCCAAGTTTTATTTAATTATCTTTGTTAGTTTTATTTAGAAGACATTTAGTTTTTTGAGGTGTTTTATTCAGCACAATTGTTTGTTTAGCAAGTTGGGCCTTTTCTAGTGGGCTTAGGTTTAATTTAACCTAATATAAGAGGTATAAATACCTCATAAACAAGTCTTTGGCCGAGTTTTGGCTGATTATTGAATTACATTTTCTGGTTTCTTCTAAGAAACTCTCAAGTGTGTGCAAGTGAGGAGTGATCATCGTTACTTGTTGCATCAAGAAACTGAATAGACTATTACAAAGGTAAAATTCTCTTGTGATATTTGTTCAGTTTCATCTTTCTTATCCCAATTATCTACGTTTCTAAGAACGGGTTTCTTAGGAGTTTAGTAGGGAAGGTGTTTATCCTATTACTTGTCACCTATCAAAGTGTGTGTTGGGGTTTCGGGATCGTTATATCCTTGGGGTTCCTTCATCACCAATATAAGTTCGAGGCAAAGGTAAAATAGTAAATATTGAACCATAGCAAAAATAAGGGCAAAATTATAATTAAGGGTTTATGGTTGTCGGGAGAGGCATTAACAGGAAAATCCCAATTCCGGGAATATGTGGGTCCCATGACACTAGTAGATAACTAAAATACATATAATAACTTTATAAATGATATTTTATACACATAATTTTAAATAAAATGTATGGGATTACTCACACAGTACATAATATCTCGAGTGACTTAGGGTATCATAATTAATAGCCGGATATCTTAAATTAATCCTCAAGGGTCCTTTATTATTTTTGGACATGACGAATCCAAAGAAATAATCCTATAGATATTAGATACATATATCATGGGAATAGCCAGAGTAAGTGGCCAGAAATGAGCCACACCTTATGTTGGGTAAACGAGTGGACGTGAGAGTGCTGCACAGCCCCAATTAGTAGATTTATCACCACCACACCTCTTACAAATATCTTCTCCAAATATCTTAATAATCTCATCCTCTCCCGTCCTCCTTCATTTTTATGCCACACAAACCTACACCATCATCATCATTTCCTCCATCTTCTTCACCACCACCATAACTATAAGCTTCAAGCTCATGGGTGATAGCCTTCTTGGCCTCAAAATATCTTGCTTCTTTTATGAAAATTAATCCACACCTTCCCTTCTATCAAACCCCTCTATCAATTTGATGATCAACCACCAAGTGGAGCTTCCCTACCTCCATATATGTTGCGGCGATGAGAGAAGTAGAAGGCTAGGAGTTGTTTTTGGTATCTTTGCTTCCATCAACAACCTTGAGATAGGTAGCTCAAATCTTAAATTATTTCTCTTTATTTCTAGCACCACCAACTCTACCTAAACCCTAGGTCCCTCACTTAAATTTGATGTTGGTTGGCTTGATTCTATTGATGATGATGGGATTATGCTTTGAAGTGATGATTTTAGCTTGATCTGATACTTGGTTGCTTGTGATTTTATGTGTTTGTGTTGGGCTATGTACGGTTAGGGTGGGGATGTGCATTTCTTGGCTTTTGTGAGATGTGTAGCTTGTTAAATGAGAGTTTAAGTAATGATGGAGATAGAAAGCTCAATAATCTAATATAAGCAACCACTAGGATTACTAAATAGCTAGAAAAGTCAAGCTTTAGTTAAATTAAGTTAATACTTTATATGAACTAAAATAAATATTTCGTTAATCTTGAGTAAGTCTCTTGAGGTCTTTGAGGAAGAGTTGAAGTAAGGGAAGTCCATAAGAATTGGAGTAAATAGTTTTGAAGAAACTAGACACTAAAGGAAGACAAAACAAGGATCTGAGATAAGATAGTGGAGATGTTTAGAAAAAATTGCACCGATTAGGTAATCTTATAGGGTGTCATTTTTCTCTGTTAGTATAAGAAAAGCAGAGACTATAAACCAAAAATCTAGGCCATCTAAGCTTAAATGAATTAGATATGAATTTTAGAACAAAATAGGACAAAAATTGAGTTCAACCCCTGGACCCTCTCCGTTTAGATTGGAACCCGGAACTTGGGAGATGAAGGAGAAGCAAACCCTTTCCCTTAAACTTGAAACCCGGGAACTTGGGTAAAAAAGGGAACCCTTCTCTTAAGATTAGAACCTCGGGTAACCAGGGAAGTTGGAACCCTAACCTCAGGTAACTAGGGAGACTGAAACCCAAAACCTTAGGTAGTTGCTTATCAAATGGCCTTACCCCCGAATTTGTCAAATCTCCATGATGTCTTTCATGTGTCTCAGTTGAGAAAATACCATTCCGATTCTACTCATCTACTTGAGCTTGAAAGTGTACAATTAAGGGAGGACTTAACCTTCAATCTACTGTCATCTCGGATCGTGGATTGTGGGGTAAAACAGCTAAGGAATAAGATAGTACCTTTGGTTAAGGTGGCTTAGGGTAGAGGAAATATAGAAAAATATACGTGGGAGCTAAAGTTTGAGATGAAGAACGAATATCTCAATTTGTTTATAGGTAACGAATTTTGAGGGAAAAATTCTTTTTAAAGGTGAAGAGAAATATAACATCCTCAATTTCCTATCATGCTAAATTACCACAGTAATCTTGAGTAATTAGGCACTTAATGAGAAATAATGGGATTAACGAAGTGTTTATGAGTTAACTCTAGGGAGAAAAATTAAGAGAATGCTTAATTAAAATTAGAGAATTTCTAATTAAGCAAGTCAAATCCTTAATAGCTTAATTAAGCACTAAAGTAAAAAGCATAAGATAAGAGTGCTTTACGTAAGAGTTTGACCATATTTTATCTCCCCAACATAGCATTTGTCTCCCTAATCCTTAATTAACTCAAAAATTAAGCAAAATGACCCCACCCCCATGGCCTAAAAAGTTCTGACCAAGACATATGCACACCCACACACACTCATTTTTCATCTTCACACTTTCATTCTCTCTCTAAACTTTCAAACCCTCTAACTTCTCTCTACATTCTCTCTTCTTTTTCTTCATCTTCTTATTCCTTTCTCCACCACTACCATAACCAAAAACTCTCACTATGCCCTTCAAAGACCACACCTTTTGGTCTTTGGAGACAAGATTTATACACTACAAGCCTCATTTTCAAGAGAACTTAAGAACTTCTTTCTTCTTCATTCAAGGCCGCCACTTTCATCATCCTGGGAAGCCATCATCTTTTTCCTATTTCACCTTCAAGAACTCACTATTTTCAAGCTTAGGTAGTGATCTTCACTCTTCTCTTTTATCTACTAAAGAAAGGTTGAAGTTTGGTTTCTCTTATGACCAAGATTTTTAAGTGAAAGCTTGAGGAAAACTCTCATGCTCTTCATGAGCAAAAGTTTCCTTTTTTAGTAAAATATGTTCATATTCTTGTTCATGAGTTGTTCTTGATTTTTTTGAAAGTTCCTTTCTTGAAATGCTACAAAGTTTCTATTTTTCTTTCTTGATGCTTGAGTTCTTGTTGTTCTTGTGAGTTGTTGGAAAAAGATTGATGATTCTTGATGGTATTTGGTTTAAAGTTGCTTCTTTTCTTATGAAGATGCATATGTTTGAAAAAGTTGTCATCTTTTCCACTTTCTCATGATTTGATAAGACTAAGAACATTCTTAAAGTGGCACAAGATTTGATGCTTCTTCAAATTTTTATTTTATCCTTCTTGAAGATAAGAATATGTGTAAAAATTTAAACTTTATGGGACATGAAGCTTTTTAAGTCATAAAAATGAGAACTTGTCACTTCACGTCTTAAAAATAGAATCTTGAATACAAGACCTTTCATAAAGTTTCAAACTTTAATCAATAAAGCAACCTTAAGTCATAAAGTTGTAGATTTGCACTTTAATCTTGTAAAGGTTGAACCTTGAGATGAAAATGTTGAGTAAAGTTTTAAGCTTTCTTCAAGAATGTCACTTTTTAGTCATAAAAGTGTTAACTTGCAACTTTTAATTTATAAAATTTGTATGTGAGTCAAAATAATGCATAAAATGTTAAACTTCCTTCTAGGAAAGATTCTTTTAAATTATGATACAACTTTGACTCATAAAGTTGAGACCTTG